>JBBDGP010001657.1:2142500-2857500 GCA_037952835.1 Lithobates septentrionalis
ACCTCAATATCATTGAGCCCCTCTGGGGAGATCTCAAACGTGCAGTTCATGCAAGACAGCCCAAGAATTTACAGGAACTGGAGGCTTTTTGCCAAGAGGAACGGGCAGCTTTACCATCTGAGAAGATAAAGAGCCTCATCCACAAATACCACAAAAGACTTCAAGCTGTTATTGATGTTAAAGGGGGCAATACATGATATTAAAGGGGTTGCAAACCCTCATGGTTTTTCACCTTAATGCATTCTACTCTAGTAAGTATGACATGTTTGTTATTTTTTTTTTTAAACAAAGCTTTACAATCCCTTTTAAGAACTGGGGTATGTAAACTTTTGATCAGGGTCATTTGGGTAGTTTCTGTTGTCATTATAATTTAAAAAGAGTAAACACAGTTGACTGATAATAAATGGCTACAGCCAAACACTAACCATGAGTGAAAGAAAAGTTTTTGTGTTATCATTCATATTCTCTGAAAAATGTCCAAAAAAATCATACATTCTGCCAGGGTATCTTAACTTATGAGCACAACTGTATATAAAGTTGCCACCAGATATCTCCATCGGTTGAAAAAAAATGTGCAGTGTCTATAAAAGTTAATATTATATAAAAGTTCAGTGTCCAAAAGCTTCCATCAGATAATTTCCAATAGTGCATGAGATTTCATTGATCCAACAGTAAAAGGACTAATGGTCCTCCTCCACCAACACCGGTCACACAGCCTACTCACAGAATTTATATGACCACTATTACAAGAAGTCATATACAGCAGATTGACAAAGAGATACTCCCGATGTTCATCTCAGAGATTCAGCAAGGAAAGCTCCAAAGGCAAATTGGATTAAATAAAGGAGGGTTTCCGCGCTCACGGACTGTGGTCTGCAGCCTCCCCTTAAAACGCACCCCCAAAGGGGTGAGATGGATTAATAAAGAGAAGTTGGGTAGGGGTAAGTGGCGCTACCTATGCCGGGGTACCTGTTTAGAATTAATAATCCGTGCTAGTGTGTACAGAGTGTACAGGGTAAAAACCACTCAACAAGAATTTTTTAAAAATGTATATCTACCTATTTATAATTAATAGACCGTGCTGATGTGTACAAACCAATGAAAATCACTCATATATAACTTAAAAGTGTAACTAAACCATCCAAGTTTACATAAAAACCCCCACCTATTGCATGGAGAGGGGTCTTATTAGTAGAAATCCCCCCAGCAAGTGGTACAAGGACAGTGTAGTGAACAATCTGCAGATACCAATAACTATAATAATATAAATAAATAAGTGCAAACAGTGTCCACCAATAAATCAAATATATCAAATATATCACATAGATTCAGAGTCCATATTAGCCCACAGTCCCATCCATACTACAGATTGAACGGATATGGGATATAAATCTTAAAATCAAATCATCATATGGTGTGAAACCAAAAATAAAAAGTAGAAAACTGTAAAAATCTGTAAAAATAAAGTTCCAACATAACAAAGTTCTTGTGAATAGTGACTTTCGTGAGAAAAATAGCTGGTATCCAGTGACTTGCGGTGCTCCCCCTCAAGGGTCCCCACTCACCAGCTCCTTAAACCCCTGCAGGGGTAATAGGCATGTAGTACCAGGCAGTGGAATGGCGTCTTAGGTTCCAGTAAAGTTGTCCCCAGGTGCCTCCGCTCCAGATATGATGTGTCCATCAGTAGTTTAAGCCATCCTCTTCAAATCCCATTTCAAATAAACATTCAACAGCCCCTGGGACTGGCAAAAGTCTGGTAGAAAATGCTGTATTCCCAATTCTTATGGATCTGTATTTTTCCTCATTTGGACTCCTCAGTATATTGTCGGCATAGGTGAGGAGGAGCTGAGAGGCGTCCAGGAAGACCTGCTGTCCGTTCTGAGAACGGACGGCAGGTCTTCCTGGATTAAATTAATTGGATTAAATGCCACCAAATCTCTGGACATCAACAATGCAATGTAAGGAAGAAAACGTCTCCATGGTGAAGTACGTTTGGTTTATTAAAAATTAGCACTAAAAAATTCCACTTGAATCAAGTACAAATAAAATGCAGAGAAGAGTGGAAGCAAGGACGCCAGTTGCGCTCCACCTGCTTTCCACTGAGGGCGGAAGTGACGTATCAGGGTGTGGTCACGGCGTGACGATTCTATGCATTGGGATAAAAAGCCTTCTGTGGGCAGCAGCCCCCCTAATACTTACCTGAGCCCCATCTCTATCCAGCGATGTCCATGAGTGAATCGGCCGTCCAGGACTCTCCCTCCTTATTGGCTGAGATGCAGCAGCGGCGCCATTGGCTCCCGCGACTGTCAATCAAACTTAGCCAATCAGGAGAGAGAGGGGCAGGGCTGAACCACAGCTCCGTGTCTGAATAAATAGACGGAGCTGCAGCTCGGCTCGGGTGGCCCCATAGCAAGCTGCTTGCTGTGGGCAGCACTCAACACTCGAGGGGCCAGGAGCTCCAGCCAGGGACCTGAGAAGAAGAGGATCGGGGATGCTTTGTGCAAAACCTGCTGCAACAGAGGAGGTAAGTACAACATGTTTGTTATTTTATTAGTAAAAAAAAAAAGAGATTTTACAATCACTTTAAAGCCGGTTCACACCATGCCCACATCTGAATCGCACAGGAATGCACCGTGCATCCCTCTGTGATTCAACCCACATGCAAAACACACAGCTTTTGTGATCTGCAGCGAGTGTGAATAAGAATTCAACACCCCAAACACTGGTCACAAATATAGTACGTTTCCCGGGTACCTGCCCACACCAGATCGCATGATACTTTTGTACTATGCAATCTGGTTGCAGTGCATTTTAAAAAGTCATGCATGCACTGCTTTTGAAGTGGTGCGATCTTGAAATCACACTGCGCAGAGCCGCCCAGGAAAGCACAGCGCGTTCCTGTGCGATTCAGCTCCAGGTGTGGTGTGAACCGGCACTCGGTTGGACACACGTCTAATCCTGTAGAGACGCCGACTCCACCAGGCTGGTGAGGTACAAGATAAGGGAAGAGTGTTGTGGAGCACTTTGTTTATGGATGGAGCCCCCGTTCACACTTAATGTGGCTTTGAAATAGTGTGAACTCACTTGAAATCACACGATTTCAAAGCCGCAGATCAGCGCGATCTGGCTGACATAGTGCAGAAACTTTTTTTCCAAATCAGTGCGGCGGATGGATGTGCACCCACCTAGGTGAGGATAAATATTGTATCTTTGTAAGTCCATACTTCTCTTTTATCAGAAAGTCTTTGGAAGGTGAGAATAGTCGCAGGAAGTAGTATGTAGAATTCTTGTTCCTTGGATTAGATGGCCTTAAACCCCCAAGAACAGGAAATTCAAATATTAAAACTTCCCTGTCCTTGGATGCAGTAAATGCATTAGTTTTCTTTTTTTCTGTCTTGATTTTCACCTTAACCTGCCCCTAAGACACCCCCAGTCTTAGGGTATCCAAGGCAGGCGTCCAGAGGGAAGGCAGGATGCCCCCTGCTCGCACACTTCTGGTTTGCAGGTCCTGGTGTTCTGTCGAGAAATGCCCCCCATCGAAAAGTGCCCGGGCTGAAGGGCGCATGCACTGTACGTATCATCGCAACAGCTGATTTTACCATCAGCTGTTGTGACGGCGAGATAGCGCAAGCGCACAATAGCCGACAGAATTTTTTTTTTTCTGTCAGATTGTGCCCCGCGCTCCCTTGGCGAGTTCATGGCCATGATGGGCAGAATACTACATGTTGTGGGCGATTAATGAGCTTCAGTGTGCATGGGGCCTAAAGCTGCCCTGCTGCTAAAAATTGCCATGCTACACTTGATCTGATGATGTAAGATGCTAAAATGTGCATTGATATGATGCAGTGTTATTCATTCATTAATGGCATCTAAACACACATTTCCAACTGACGTTCAATGCAACCACCACAAGGTATGGCAATGTACTATCATGCATTGCTGTGTTCTGTGTTAGTAATAATACATGGACTGTTTTTTTCTCGAATGAATGGAATGAGTGTTAACCACTTCACACCCGCGCTATAGCGTGGGCTTAAAATGCCGGGAGGGCGTACATGGACGTTCTCGCACTGTCCTTGGGACTCGGCTGATCACAGATCAGAGTAAAGGGCTGATCACGGCCCTTTCCATGCGAACAGCTGTCAGCCAATGACAGTTGATCACATGATGTAAACAGAAGGCGGTCATCTGCTTTTTTTCCCCTTGCACTGACAGCATGAGGAGAAAAAAAATAAGCCGATTACCAGCTTCTGTAAAAAGGACATCGATCCCACCCAGTGCTGTTAACCAGTGCCACCTACCAGTGCCCATCGGTACTGCTAATCAGTGCCACCTATCAGTGCTGCCCATCAGTGCCACCTACCAGTGCCCATCAGTGCTGCCTATCACTGCCACCTCTCAGTGCCCTTAAGTGCCGCCAATCAATGCCACTTATCAGTGCATTCTCATCAGTGCCCACCAGTGCTACCTATCAGTGCTGCCCATCAGTGCCACCTACCAGTGCCTATCAGTGCTGCCTATCACTGCCACCTCTCAGTGCCCTTCAGTGCCACCAATCAATGCCACTTATCAGTGCATTCTCATCAGTGCCACCTATCAGTGCCCATCAGTGAAGCCTCATCAGTGCACATCAATGAAGGAGAAAAATTACATGTGTGCAAAATGTTAAAACAAACTATCAAAACTGTTTTGTTTTTTCAAAATTTTTGGCCTTTTTTTGTTTGTTTAGCAAAAAAAAAAAAAAAAAAAACGCAGTAGTGATTAAATACTACCAAAACAAAGCTCTATTTGTGTAAAAAAAAATAATAAAAATTTCATATGAGTAAAGTGTTGCATGACCGCGCATTTGTCATTCAAATTGTGACAGCGCTGAAAGCTGAAAATTGGCCTGGGCAGGAAGGAGATATAAGTACCCAGTAAGCAAGTGGTTAATATACAAAATATATACTAAAGACATGTAGCGGAATACATTTTTGCCAAAATTTATGAAGAAATTAGATTTTTTGATTTTTTTTTTTTTTTTTTTTTTGGATATGTTTTATAGCAGAAAGTAGAAAATATTTTTTTTTCCAATTTTTTTTTTTCATGTAATAAAAAAATTAAAAAAAAACACTGTTGATCAAATACCACCAAAAGAAAGCACAATTTGTGTTAAAAAATATTATATAAATTTGAAGTGGATCTATCATTAAAACCACACTGCTCGTGAATTAACCGGGCACCTGCCAACCTGAATAAATATTTTTTTAATTATGTTAAAAGGGTATTTAGCTTTTTTTTTATTATTATTAATCACTAGCTATACATAAAAATAGGATTTTTAAAACTTTATAACATTGTTACAGTTATTTACATTTAACAAATCTTTTTTTTTTTCACATGTATGTATGAAAACAAAAAGCAACAGATCTTCTGTAGAAGATTCAGTATGATCAGGTTAGAGATCTATTCATTGAGTAAGTAGCTACAATACTGTTACTGCAATACTTTTAAACAGCCACTAGATGTCAGTATATCATTACAAATTACAAATTATAAGTGTTGCAAAATAATGTGTGCCACCTACTGGTTATGATTGATATTGCAGCCAGCAATGGATTATGCATTATAGACACTAGGAAACACATTCTCTATCAGTTCTTTTAATGTTTCATACAAGTATATTAATAGTCATAATTTATATAGCTAAACATTTTGCAGTGTTGTTCAGAGTATACAATTGTTTTACAGAATCCAGCTGAAGCTCTTGCTTTTTATATTTGTTATGCAGTCTGTCTGCATAACATGTAAAGAATATTTAATTATTATAATGATGATTATTATTATTTATCTTGTGTTTGTGACTTAAACTGTAAGAAGCTGCCTTTTCCAGATTGCATGCTGGAGGATTGGATCAGTCTCATACACAGAGCCCAGTGGTCAGGATCTCTAGTATCACACAGGACACACCCCCTGCACAGTACTCCAATCAACAATGCTCATGTTCCCTGAGCACCATTTGTGATTGGAGCACTGTGTAGGGAGAGTGTGGGACTGTTGGAGACCCAGACCAATTTGCTCTACGTGAGAGTAGTGGTCCAAATCTCCATCAAGCTGCCAGCATAGGGCAGTCTCTTACAATTGAAATTGTGGACACATCATTTCAAATAAATGCCAAATTCTTGCTTGGCTGCATAGCACGTGTAAAAGAAAAAGTTCATTTGGGGTTCGTAATCCAGAAGGAACCTAGTCTGATACTCCTATCAGCTTCATACAAGCAGTCACATACATGCCTTAGGTAGGGTTGCCATCTGTCCAGGATTCACCCGGACAGTTTGGGTTTGGAATCAGGCGTCCGGGTTTCAGGCAGTCTGAAATTTAGACTGGACTATGACTTCCCAGCAATGTTGCTGGCTGCAGTTGTCTAAGCTGAGAGTGTCTGTTACTCTTTCACAGCGCCTAAAGCCAGCATTAACAAACCCCGCCCCCCCCCCCCCCCCCCCAACACACACACACACAGGCTGGAGAGGAGAGAGGGCTCAATCTGCACCTCCTCTCCCCCCACCCCACCCCTACTGCTCTGTGTCGGCCCACACTCCAAATTTCCAGCCCCAACTTTCCTTTTCTGAGGCATAGCGCTGGGGATTGAAGTCCAACAGCCTCAGATACATCTAGATGAGAGGCGCTGACTGCCAAGGGGCGAGTGAGCTCACCATCCATCCCTGTCTGTGATTGAAGTCTCCCCTCTTCTCTCTCCTGCCTTTGAGTAAGTACACTAAGGCAAATCAGGGTTTTTAGAGCACCCCTTACATCAGAGTTCCCCTTTACTCCAGAGGCCACAGTGTTTCCCTTACATCAGAGTCTTCTCCATACATCAGAGTTCTCAGTGTTCCCCCTTTAAATCAGGGTTCCCAGAGCATCCCTTATGTTAGAGTCCCCAGAGTTCTCCCTTACATCAGAGTCTGCAGAGTCCCCCCTTACAGTGAAAGGGAACTCTGAGAGTTCAGATGTAAAAGGGGGACTCTGTGGATCCAGATGTAAAGGGGGACTCTTGTTATTAACTTCATATGATTAGAAATGTTATTTAATAGTAAAATAAATATATGTATAGTTTATACTATAAAAAAAAAATGCTGTGTACCGCTAATGTGTTCGGGTTTGACTTGAGGATAAGGTGGCAACTCTAGCCTTAGGTCTTTTTTATCAGAACCCAGTTAATGCACTGTAGCACCCACTTAGATAGGTGCTAGGAGTAGTTTGATTTAGTGCTGGCTCACTGTGTTCAGTGGAGCTGTATTTTTGTTTGCTAGGTAAATTTAGGTTGTCTCACTGTAACCAGTGTAGCTGTAATTGTTGTGTTAGGCAAATTTAGTTGTGCTCACTGTAATCAGTGCAGCTGCATGTTATTAGTTAGGTCTGTTCAGTGTTTCAGCTGTTGCTAGTTTTGACTGTTTCCTCTGCTTTCGGAGAACTCTCTGGAACATAGGTGTTAAACAATGCAAATGACAGCATAAATATTTATACAGCACTGGCCAATCCCAGGGAGGATGGCCCTGAAGGCTGCTGGGAGTCTGTATAAATACTCTGAGAGACACATGTTGCTTTGCCTACAAAGGGAAGGTTCAGTCTGAAGGGCTTGCTGCCCTCTAACGCAACGCTGCCATGTGCTTGCTGTCCGTGAGGTCTCAGGTGGGTGACCTGAGGGCCTGGACGCTAAGGCTACAGAGGGGCTGTCTGCTGTAGAAGATCTAATCTGGTATCACAGGAGAAAGGTGATGCATGGATGCTGGAAGGAGGAAACCAACGTTCCCTGGACATTTGTGAGTACTACAGACTGCTGCGAGAGATCTTAGAGACTTTTGACACACCCCTCCGGTGCCAGAGTCAGCTGTGTGTTTTTTAAAGGGGGCATCGGCTGGTGTCCCGAAGAGCTCAGTAATCGTGAAGGGACTCTGCTCTTGTTGTTCTTAAGAAGAAACCTACTTTTAACTGCTTTTTCTACAAGCCAAGTCCACAGAAGCGGGACTTCTGCTTCAGCTTTTCAGAAAGGAGTTCACTGTCCTCAACCTGTATATAGTTCTCTTTTTGGAGCATCCTGCTCAATTCCCTCAACCCTATCCCAATCACTCCGAGAAAAAAAAAAAGGGACACCCCTGTACTGGGTTTTGAGGAAAAGAGTGACTATGAGTGTGTGCCTGGCGGCAGGGTAATCCACTGGGAGTAGAACCTGGGCAATTTCAAGCGCCTCCTTCAGGGGTAGCGATACACATACATTTGTTTAGAGGTAAAGCTGCGTTGGCTTTGAATGCCCAATTAAAGTGGAGTTCCACCCACTTTTACAACTCTTCAGCATCCCTCACTAAACTGTGCACTGTAAACAAATTGGATATTTTTTTATTTTTTTTCTCAGCACCTACTGTATATCTGCTGTATTCATTTTTCACTTCCTCCTCCCTGGCCGCGGCCCATCGCATCATTTCCTGTTTGCAGTGCCTTCTGGGAAGGGGCGGCAACTTCCTCTGACACTGCCGTTGCTATGGAAACCTGACCTGAAACCTATTACACTGCTTGTGCTGCACTGAGCATGTGCGAGATCTGCAAGGATGAGATCCAGGAAGAAATACAGTCTGGCTTCAGATGCCCAGACTTAAGATGGCCACGGCCTGCTGTAAGTTTATAAAATAACAAACTACTGCTATAAACTAACAAAACAGACCTTAGTTTACAGACTAACTTTACTAGAATACATTAAGCTTGTGTATTATAGGGGTATTTTTATTTAAAAAGTATAATTTTGGCCGGAACACCACTTTAACTACAGGAAACCTAAAAAAAACTGTATCTGTGCTTGTACTTGATTGGATGATTGAATCCAGCTTCACCTTCTTCTCTAAGATAAATGAACAGTCACTATGGAATCCTTTAGTTTATCAACACCATTATCTGAGCATTGTTTGTAATAACTGGTAGTTTAGTTATTAACAGAACAGTAATGATCACCTTGTAGACACTTAAGCGGCATGTAACTTTGTGTCCATTTATTTTATTTTAAATATGGACCAATATTATACAAAGTGCAGTACATTATCCATCACCTGTAAAACCAGGAATGGAGTCATTGAAATCCTCAAAGGGTTGTGTCAGGCCATCATTCCCTATGTGATTGACACAAACCCTGCCCCTTTCTGTGTTTACAGAAGAGCAATAATGTATTCAATTTTGTAGTAATGAAGGTACACTTCAATCATAAATAAAATGAAAGCTTGGGATGCATGCAGCATGTATTTTTCATTTAAGCATCGCTGTGGTACATCAGCCCTCCCTGGTCCCATTTGTCAATAATTTTGTGTCTCTGGAATGCGCTTGCTTGTGATGGTGGAACAAACCCAGCTGTCTCTCACATATACAGTGCCTTGAAAAAGTATCTATACCCCTTGACATTTTCCACATTTTCTCATGTTACAACCAAAAACATAAATGTATTTTATTGGGATTTTATGCGATAGACCAACACAAAGTGGCACATAATTGTGAAGTGGAAGGAAAATGATAAATGGTTTTCAACTTTTTTTAAACAAATAAATATGTGAAAAGTGTGGGGTACATTTGTATTCAGCCCCCCTGAGTCAATACTTTGTAGAACCACCTTTTGCTGCAATTACCGCTGTAAGTCTTTTTGGGGATGTCTTTACCAGCTTTGCACATCTAGAGAGTGACATTTTTGCCCATTCTTCTTTGTAAAATAGCTCAATCTCTGTCAGATTGGATGGAGAGCGTCTGTGAACAGCAATTTTCAAGTCTTGCCACAGATTCTCAATTGGATTTAGGTCTGGACTTTGACTGGGCCATTCTAACACATGAATATGCTTTGATCTAAACCATTCCATTGTAGCTCTGGCTGTATGTTTAGGGTTGTTGTCCTGCTGGAAGGTGAACCTCCGCCCCAGTCTCAAGTCTTTTGCAGACTCTAACAGGTTTTCTTCTAAGATTGTCCTGTATTTGGCTCCATCCATCTTCCCATCAACTCTGACCAGCTTCCCTGTCCCTGCTGAAGAAAAGCATCTCCACAACATGATACTGCCACCACCATGTTTCACAGTGGGGATGGTGTGTTCAGGGTGATGTGCCATGTTAGTTTTCGGCCACACGTAGCGTTTTGCTTTAAGGCCAAAAAGTAAAATTTTGGTCTCATCTGACCAGAGCACCTTCTTCCACATGTTTGCTGTGTCCCCCACATGGCTTCTCGCAAACTGAACTTCAGGAGACTGTGACTGCTCTCAATAGAGGCGGTTCACACATCTCCGGGACGGCCGTGGAGCGCACAGCAGAAGGGTCATGTACGTCTTTGGCTCAGTTTTAGGCTGGGTTTACACTGTTTGCTCGCAGAGAGGGGGTTCGGTGCGTCCCTGTTCTTCGTTTCAGAGGTAAATCAGGTCAGAATTTTTGCATGAATTCAGGCCTGAAACTGAGCCAAAGACGCACAGGACCCTTCTGCATTGCACAAGTGTGAAGACCCAAAAACCCTCACTTTGACACTACCCCCAGAGGTGCCGCTGGATTGTTTGGGTCCCTTGCCCTACACCAGTGATGTCCCGCCCTATACCTGGGCTTGAGTAACCACCAACCAACCTGAAACTTTTCAATGGCTTTTATTAAAGAGGTATATAGAAAACACCGCGCTAACCAGTAGAATAAAAGCTGCTGCATACAGTTTGACAAAAACAACAAAATAGGCATATGAAAAAATGCAGCGCATGTACAAATGAACATAGGTCTTTAGAATGGTGAAACAGTAAAGAAATCACTAATTGACCACAGGTGCCTTGAAACACAAACGTCCATAGATGGATGTGAATGTCCAACCGCACAGGAGGTGTAAGTACTCCAAGGGGTGGTGATGGTCTGGTGGTTGTCAGAAAACACCTGGCATCATGCAGCGACTTCCCAACCGAGAAACTGGGTCCCAATGGGTCATTCAGAGAAAGTACAAAAAAGCCTCTTACCAGATCCTGTGGATTCCCATGTCAGCGACAGGGAATCGCATGCGCAGTTTGTCACAAATGACGTGGAATGGGAGCTCAGGAATCGCCAATCGCTTGGATTGTGGTCTGTATGGATCTCGGCCAGCAACCGGATGGGTCCTCACAACGAACCGTCCTCACACCGAACCGTCCCAGCGTGCATCAGAAGTTTCACAAACTGTCCCCCGAAAGGAGCAGTTGGAGGGACTGGATCTCATGCGGTAAATGTGGAAACAAAAAGAATGTGCCTCCACATGGTGCAGATAAAAAAGGGTGTTTTTATTGACAAAAACGACCATACACAAATAAAAGCGTGATCACGGTGGATAAAAACAAATGGGCAACAAAGAGAGTGGTGTATGTACCCGACGCGTTTCGACCTAGGGGGTCTTCAACAGGGGCATAGACCACTCACTCCAAGTTGCCAAATATATATAATAAAATTATTTAGGGAAGGACCAATCACAAGGGCTGAAAAACCAGGAGATTTGATTGGGTGAATACAATCACATACATAGACGACATCCTCTTCCTATGGGATGGTGACCGTACATCACTTGACAGTTTCATGACCAGTCTCAATTCTAATGATAGAGGAATATCTTTGAGCTATGAGGCCAGCTCTACCAGTGTACATTTTTTGGACCTTGAAATATTTGTGGTTGACAAACATTTGGAGTTCCGCACGTATTTCAAGGCCACTGACCGGAACGGATTCATTCCCATTGACAGTTGCCATCAGGAGCAGTGGCTCAAGTCTGTTCCCCGTAGCCAATTTTTGAGACTACGACGCAACTGTACCAATGCTATTGATTTCCAGTCACAATCGCTAGTTCTGAGAGATCGATTTATTGAAAAAGGTTATGATCCCAGACATCTAGACGAGGAACTCAATAGGGCACTATCCACTGATAGAGAATCCACTTTGATAGAACGCCCTAAATCCACAGCTGAACCTATGCACAAATGGGCTTTCTTCACCGCATTTTTTCATATGCCTTGTATTAAAGAGAATAAAGCCCTGCAAAAGAAATTGGTCAGGCAAACAAAACAATGCAGTGTCACAATGTGAAAACCCACTTCGTATAAGGAGAGAACCTACCTATGAGCAGGAGGCCTAACCCTTCTTATATGTCTAGGATACTCCAGTAGAGTTTTCTCCTAGCCATAATCCTTGACTGTTGCTGTCCTCCTGGGGAGTTTTCAGTGTCCATCCACCATTGTGTGTTTTTAACTCCTCCTGTTGCATTCCCAAACCCCCAGGCTGGGAACCCCTCACCACAGCAAGTGTGCAGACCTAAGAACTCAAACACAGTTTTCACCAAAAGAGTTCCTATAAGATACAGCTATGTGGTTTAGGATGATGATGAAAAGCCTTACTCTCCAAAAATAATCTATACACATCCACTACTTAATAGTCCTGTAACCTTTATATCATGAAATTGCTTCTTACACTACAAATCCCACAGTCCATATTTCTAAGTCCATCTCGGGAGCGAGAAAGAGAGGGTAGCTACATTCCTATATAGAGTAAGGCCATGCAGTGGTGTCTCCAGCTTTCATATCTAGGGGGGGGCACATGGGGGGACAGGGACAAAAGTAGGGGGGCAACTATAAAATGCAATTATATATATATATATATATATATATATATATATATATATATATATATCCTGGGGCCCTTTACTACGATCCCACAATGACCCTTTCACATGTACTGCAGTGAGCTCCCTTCCTACTGTATTGGCCCCCCCCCCCCCCCCAGGGTGGCAGAAAACAAGAGATATATGTCACCAGCATACCAAGAAAATATAAGGGTCCAAAGCAGTGGGAGAACTATCAGGGTTGCAAAGGATGTCTTGCCACCGGGCCCTGGTGTTCTGCCACTGTGGGGTTCCCCAGCCTCCTCTTGCTGTCCTGCCCCTGCTATTGACAGGTCTGGCATCTCTTGGAATTTACAGGCTGGTTCTCCTGTCCTAAGGACGGGAGAAAACAGTCTGTTTTTTCAGTAACTGAGAGTCCTGGTGAAGTCCTTCCTGCAACTCGCTCTTCTCCCTGCCAATGAGGATGCAGGGGAAGGAGCAGATCGGGCAGCCGTGGTTGTGTGAGCGCTCACATTATGCAGTGTCAGCGAGCAGAGGGTGGGGGAGGAATCACCCGCAGGAGCTGACTGGGGACGCTCTCCCTCTTAGATATTGCCTTTTTGTAAAAAAAAATAATAATTTTTTTTTGGGGGGGGGGGGGGGCACAGCATAATGTTGGGGGGGTCAGGGCCCCCTCTGGCCCCCCCTAGGGATGCCATTGAGGCCATGGAGAATGAACACCCTCTAACAGGAAGTCAGATCACTGCTGCTGCAAAAAAATTGGAGATTTGGAGGCTGAGAGCAATAGAAGGGACTTTTCTGAGGTTGAAAATATTTTTGTAACCACTTAACGCTCGCGTTATAGCTGAAGGATGGCTACAGCATGGGCTCACATTGTCGGGAGGGCATCCATGGACGTCCTTCCGTGATCATGCTGCCCCCTGCGGTGCGCGGGCGCTGCACTCTGTGATTGCTGACTTCTTAGGACTCAGCTGATCACAGATTGGGGTAAAGGGCCAATCACAGTGGCCCTTTACCACGTGATCAGCTGTGTCAAATGACAGCTGATCACAGAAGTAAACACAAGCCGGTTATTGGCTTTTCTTTCCTCACGCTCACAGCATGAGGAGAGAAGAATAGAGCCGATAACCGGCTTGTGTTAAAGGGACATCGGCACTGATAATCAGGGCACTGATTATCAGTGCAGTCTCAACAGTGCCTATCAGTGCTGCCCATCAGTGCCTCCTCATCTGTGTCACCTATAAGTGCTGCCAATCAGTGCCCTTCAGTGCCGCCTGTCAGTGGTGTATATCAGTGCATCCTTATCAGTGCCCATCAGTGCAGCCTCATCAGCGCACATCAGTGAAGGAGAAAAATGACCTGTTTGCAAAATTTTATAACAAACTATGAAAAATTGTATTTTTATTTTTTTTCAAAATGTTTTCGTTTGTTTAGCAAAAAATAAAAAACCCAGTGGTGATTAAATACCACCAAAAGAAAGCTCTATCTGTGTGAAATGATAAAAATATCATTTGGGTACAGTGTTGCATGACTGCGCAATTGTCATTCAAAGTGTGACAGCGCTAAATCTGGTTTAACCACTTGCCTACTGGGCAGGAATAGGGTTGCCACCTCGTCCCTTTAAGCCTGAACACATATGAATTACACAGGTTCTGAGGCTAATTTAATGCAGGTAAGGCACCAAGTGAGATTAATTACCACCTACAGAACCTGTGTAATTAATATGTGTTCCGGTTTAAAGGGATGAATTGGCAACTCTAGGCAGGAAGGGGGTAAAAGTGCCCAGTAGGCAAGTGGTTAAATCAGTGTTCAATGTCACTTTAAAGTGGTTGTACACTACAGGTAAGCCTATATTTAGGCTTACCTGTAGGTATTTAGGCATACCTCCCAACATTTTGAGATGGGAATGAGGGACTCCTACTAACAAACGTATGTAGGCATAGGACACGCCCCCTGCCACACCCCTTTAAAGGAACATTAACCAAAAAATAAGGTTAATTAAATCCACAAGGACTTTTTTTTTTACCACTACTATTCCTTTATATTGGCTTTTAAAATGTACAAATGCAGCAATTTAGAAATCAGATGAAAGGTTTAGCTCTGGGAAACACTTTTTGAAAGATAAAAAGTGCATTTTATATACAACTATATAGATCAGACCAAAATGAGGGACAAATGAGGAGGAAAGAGGGACAGAGGGACATTGCTCCAAATCAGGGACAGTCCCTCGAAATCAGGGACAGTTGGGAGCTATGATTTAGGTGCTGGAAATATCTCCTAAACCTCCATGGTTTAGGAGATATTTATGAAAGACCCGAGCGCTGATGACTACGGCGCATGCGCACTTTAGAAAGGGCAGATCGTGCCGTTTCTAATAGGGGCCATGCCGTGACTGGTGGCTCCTGTGCGCATGCGCGGGAGTGATGTCACGCGACTTCGGCCAGTCACAGAGCCGGAGTTCGCGGCACCGGAAGAGGGGTGAAGATGGACGCTCCCTGCTGTTGGGGACAGCGGTGACATCACACGCTTCGGTTTCAGGTAAGTGACACATAATGGGCTACTGTGATGCATAGTAGCCCATTATGCTTTACCTTTGCAGGGAAATAAAGGGGAAGTAAAACCCACCAGAGTTTACTTTCTCTTTAACTCTCTAGCAAATACAAAGAGGTCTGTTTCCAAAAAGAAAAAATTGCTGTACAAACATTTTAACCGCTACAACAATCAATCAACGTATTTTGTCTATCATGATTGCTTCCTATATTGGCTGGCACCATCTAGTGGACGTAATGCAATATTTTTCTGATTGAGGTTTTTAAGAAAACAAAAAAAAAATACTGCATTATGGCCACTAGATGGCCCTCATCATAGCAATAATCATATTAGACAAAATACTGTGATTTTTTTTTGTTGGCCACATTCATACAGCAATTTAAAAAAAAAAAACAAAACGAAATTCCTACAATATCAGTTTACTCCGCACCAATCTTTTTTTTTTTTTTTTCATTTGCATAGAGAGATTTCGTTCTTTCATTCCAAGTTACACTTGTAACCCTCTCGTACCACCCCGTGTCCGAATGGCTTTTTCTGGCCACTTTTTGTCCGGAGATATAACAATGACATAGTGTTAACCTTCAGCATCCCTGGAGCAGTGCAGAATAATGAGCACTGCCAGCAAGTTTCTTGTGAATGTAAGAACTGTGAGTCAGCAACCGTGTAATATTTAGGCTGCCATTGTTCCAGCGGAGGGCTTTGCTGCTATTGTCCAGTGTTGGTCCAGCTCACGTTTAGTGGACTGTGGGAACGGATTAGAGTTTCATGCTTTTTTTCTTCCCCCTCTTGCATAAACTCCTGATCAAAGGCATTCCACAGATGACAAAACACTGTATACTGTGTCACATGGCCTGACCAGACTGAACTAGCAGTAGTTTAAAAACACACGCTGCCATTGTTCCCCCCCAGCCTGTACATCTTACAATATAATTGCAAGAAAAGTCCTCAGAGTTTGCAAGAAAGAGAAAAGAATCTGCCTGCTCTGAGATGACCAAGTAAGGGCCTGCAGCTGCCTTCAGCTTGATGAATATGTAGGGGGGGGGGGGGGGGGGGGAATAAAAAAAGGAGTGAAGAGCAGAGTTACCAGCGATTGTCTCAGTAACAGATGGTATACTTTATGACATATGCAAAAGACATGCTAGGCCCCTCGGACAGTAAAAAGAGTAGGTCACTTTGAAAAACTTTCCGATAATCCTGGGGTGCCTCATTGTCCCAAGTGTCACTTGGCACTCTGTTTTATTTCCTAAGCTTGGTTTCATTTTTTTTTTTTTTTTTTGTCTCATGGTGCCTGCATTTAAACCTGAACTTCGGGATAAGCAAACATTGTCTAATACAAGAGTTGTGTATTCTTAGTTGAATCCTGGTGTGCTTTGTGTGTATCTTCCAGATCTGTGCAGTAATCCAGCGTGAAACATGATCTCTGTGCAGCTTCCTGTAATAAAGACCGCTCACTGCTGCTCTCTCTCCTTGTGCAGGGTGACTGGTCTTGTCTCCGCCCCCTCCTGTCCTTTTCTGCAGGCAGCCTGTAGTGGGTGGGGCCTCTTTTGGTTCCTCCCACAGCTGTGCTGTCTGCACAGGATATACGCGGCGCAGTGATAATGCATACCTCCCAACATTTTGAGATGGGAATGAGGGACACCTGCTAACAAATGTATGTAGGCATAGGACACGCCCCCTGCCACACCCCCTTAAAGGAGAATTAACCAAATAAAAAGGTTAATTGAATCCACGTGGACTTTTTTTTTACCACTACTATTCCTTTATATTGGCTTTTAAAATTTACAAATGCAGCAATTTAGAAATTGAATGAAAGGTTTAGCACTGGGAAACACTTTTTGAAAGATAAAAAGTGCATTTTATATACATCTATATAGATCAGACCAAAATGAGGGATAAATGAGGGGGAAAGAGGGACAGAGGGACATTGCTCCAAATCAGGGACAGTCCCTCGAAATCAGGGACAGTTGGGAGCTATGCATATAGTAATAACTGGGTTTGCAAAGGCATTTATATCCAATGTGGATATTGAGGAATACGGTTAAAAAAAATGTTGTGCTCAGTGTTTAGGCTGAAGTTGAGTCTATTAGACACAATGGGGGGACATTTAGGCTCCATTCACACTTGTGCGACTTGTCATGCAACTTTGGACATCAAAGTCGCATGACATGTCGATCCCCATGTTTTCCAATGATAACCATTCATATACAGTAATACCTCGGATTGTGAATAACGCGGTTTACGAGCATTTCGCAATACGAGCTGTTATTTTTTTTAAAATCCTGACTCGGTTTGCGAGTGTTGTCTCGCAAAAGGAGCAGGATTCAAGCCAATGGGGTGTGCAATGCCGCATTTTGCTGGAGGTGCGGGGCGCCGGTGACATTCAGAGCCGCTCGGAGACACTCAGAAACACTCCGTTCCCAAGTGTCTCCGAGCTTCTCCGAGTGCATCTGAGCAGCTCCGAGCGGTCTCTGAGTGTTTCTGAGTGTCCTTGGCACCCCCCTACCTCTGGCCACATGCGGTACTGCATACAATAGCAGTCACTGTGGAATTAATTATCTGAGTTTCCATTGACTCCTATGGGGAAACTCGCTTTGATATACGAGTGCTTTGGATTACAAGCATTCTTCTGGAACAAATTATGCTCGTAATCCAAGGTACCACTATATGTGCGACTTAAAGTTGCAGCAACTTCACAGTAGTTCATGCACTACTTTGGTCTGACTTTCATGCAACCTGAGGGCCATAGACTTCAATATTATCCCTCAAAAGTTGCATAAAAGTCATACCTGAATGTTATACAATGCAACAGTTGTGCAACAGTTGTCCATTATCACCGGTCAAAGCCAAAGTCGTATCCAAGTTGCACCTCTCCAAAGTTGCGTCAAAGTTGCACTCCAAAGTCAGCGCAACTTTGGAATCCTACAAATGTGAATGGAGCCTTATTAAGAGACTGGTTCACACAGAATCTGGTGCAGCTGTGCTTCTAGGTCTTATTGTTTTATTGTGTAAGCTTAAAGAGGAGCACCAGTCTTCCAAAAGTGGTTGTGCCAGGTTCTTATTGTTATTTGTATCAAAGTGTGATACCACTCCAGGTCAGTCCACCCTTATCCGCCCAAAACCAGGTGCCTATCCAGCTCATTACTGAAGAAACCTTTTGAAAATTTGGGGATGACCACGCTCTTTGAATGGGAGGAAATCTCTACAAAGTGAGGGCAATGCCCCACCAACATGTTATACTTACCTGCTCTAGGTGCAATGTTTTTTCACAGAGCAGCTCCGATCCTCTTCTTTTTAGCTTCCCCGCCGGTGGTCCTGGCTCCTCCCCCCTGTGGAGTGCCTCCAATAGCAAGCCATCCGAGCCATGCTCCTGTGAATGGACATTGTCCATTCACACACAGAGCATGGCTCGGCCTCGCCCCCCGATCTCTCCTCATTGGCTCGCTGGCTGTGATTGACAATGGCCAATGGCTCCTGCTGCTGTGTGAGCCAATTGAGAGACAGAGATTGGGGTGAGCTGCTTCTCTCATGCACATTAGTGGAGCAAGATGGGTCTCAGGTAAGTATAATTGGGTGCACCCAGAAGGTTTCCTACCTTAATGCATGTCTCCATAAGCTGGAAGGTCCCTAGTCTAAATATACAGTGCGTAGCTAGCCTACGCTCCAAGTGTTATTGTTTAATAGGTTCTTTGGGTTTCCCTAAGACCTGGACATTGTTGGCTTCTGCCTCCTAATAGGGAATGTTCCCCCATGAATAGAGTTTAGTGTACCAACTGAATAACTTGTTGTTATAAATATTTGTTTTATCCAGTAATACCAATAATGTGAGCTGGGGAAAGGGGGAAAATATTTCTAGCCATTGGAAGTTGGCCAATGCCAAGGCCTGGGAACACAGGGAGGTGGCTACTAAAGGGGAAAATCTTTACAAAAGTTCCGCTCAATCTGTTGCCGGTCTCGCCTTACAGGTCCACAACTACAGATTGCCGGTCTCAGCCTAAAGGTTCGTTATTAGCTTGTCAAAGCAGCTGAAGATAAGTTTACTAGAATTTACTACTGTGCGGAGAGAATGTTTGTTGTTGCTTTTGGGTATCCTGTAACCCCTAACCATCTCCCTCTTGGACACTGAGCCAAAAGAATCTACAAAAAGAAGATTGCCGGAGTGGATGTCTGTCTTTTGACCGCCGCTGGTGGGTTGTTGAGTGTTTTGAGGCATCTGCAGGCCAGATCACCATTTAAAAAGCTAGGAGGACCCATAAAAATCCAAGTGGCTCCTTCAGAGGTGAGTGCTACCATGGGCTTACAGGAAGGAGGGACCTCAAAGTGGGCATCACTAATGTGGTGATTTTCCCTCGCAGCCCAAAGGGCGAACTGGGACTAGGCCCATAGTTATCACTCTGCAACAAGGATGGGTGGCTCACAAACGTAGGCACCTTACTTTACAAATGAATAGGTGATTAAAATAGTCCTAGGCATGTGTTTCAACTGTTTTTTTTTTTTTTATCTATTTGGATAGAGTTGCTTTTTAAAGAACTCAGGAAACTTTTTTTTCCCCTTTGTCTAAAGCACGATGCTGCCCCGTAACCTCTGTCTTCCAAAGCTCAGGAGGAAGAAAACAAAAGAGACAAAGAGGAAGCCAGCAAAGCAGAGGCAGACAAGCCACAGAAAAAAATGTGATGCAGGGAAGTGCTGAGTCACATTGCAGGATATCGGGCCAAGTAAACTCGGTTTTAGTTGAGCTACAAATTCCTGGGAAGAACTGGAGAAAGTAAAAGGTAAAAACTAGGACCAAAGCCAGAGACCTAGCGTAGCGCAGATGTAGTCTGCTAACTAGAGGACAGATACGTCTTCTTTTTTCAATCTGCTGCTTTCTATGGCGCTTGTTACTGTAGCCCATTTGTTTTATAATTCCCAATGTACCACAAGGCATGAAAAACTGGATGTGTCGTTTTTTTTTTCTAATGTGTAGCCCACGATCTGTGTTGTGGTGCGCTGTAACATATGTGCATTAAGGTGCGTTGGGGTGCATAAATGACAGCAAAAACAATGAAAAGAGCCAATTCCCGTAAAAGCATACAGCTAAGCTGTCTGTGCAGCTTTAACTTCTCCAGATCTGCGCTATAGCCGAACGACGGCTACAGCGCGGACCTACTTTTCCGGGAGGGCGGCAATAGACGTCCTCCTGTGCTCGAGCGGCCTGCGCGCCCCCTGCAGGGCACGCGCGGTGTGCTCTGTGATCAGCGAGTCTGAGACTATGAGAGTCTATGAGACATCAGCTGTCAGCCAATGACAGCTGATCATGTGATGTAAACAGAGCCGGTAATCAGCTATTTAGCTGATAGCGTGAGGAGAAGAAGAAAAAGCCAATCACTGGTGGCTGTCAGAGGGACATTGGTCCCGATCAAGGAGAGCTGCCGCCAGCTCATCTGTGCCCACCTGTGACACCTCCCAGCGCCACCTACCAGTTCCCACAGTGCCACCTATCAGTGTCACCAATCAGTGCCTCATCAACAGTGCTGCTCATCAGTGTCACCTACCAGTGCCCCTCAGTTTCACCTATCAGTGCCACCTATCAGTAACACCTATCAGTGCCACCCATTAGTGCCACCCGTCAGGGCCCATCAGTGCCGCCTTATCTGTGCCCAGCAGTACCGCCTTATCTGTCCCCATCAGTGCCGCCTTATCTGTGTCTATCAGTGCCGCCTTATCTGTGCCCATCAGTACCGCCTTATCTGTCCCCATCAGTGCCGCCTTATCTGTGCCCATCAGTGCCGCCTTATCTGTCCCCATCAGTGCCGCCTTATCTATGCCTATCAGTGCGGCCTTATCTGTGCCCATCAGTACTGCCTTATCTGTCCCCATCAGTGCGGCCTTATCTTCGCCCATCAGTACCGCCTTATCTGTCCCCATCAGTGCCGCCTTATCTGTCCCCATCAGTACCGCCTTATCTGTGCCTATCAGTACCGCTTTATCTGTCCCCATCAGTGCCACCTTATCTGTCCCCATCAGTGCCGCCTTATCTGTGCCTAACAATACCGCCTTATCTGTCCCCATCAGTGCCGCCTTATTTGTGCCATTCAGTGCTCACTAGTGCAGCCTATCATTGCCCACCAGTGCCACCTCATCAGCGCATATCAATGAAGGAGAAAAATTACCTGTTTGCAAAATTTTATAACAAACTATGAAACTTTTTTTTTTTTCAAAATTTTCCATCTTTTTTTATTTGTTTAGCAAAAAATAAAAACCTCAGCTGTGATTAAATACCACCAAAAGAAAGCTCTATTTGTGTGAAAAAAATGATAAAAATTTCATTTGGGTACAGTGTTGTATGACCGTGCAATTGTCATTCAAAGTGCGTCAGCGCTGAAGCAAGTGGTTAAACCAAAAGTGAATAATGCCCTTGCTATAGGCGCAGGCCATTTACGTACCTCATGAAGCCTAACCGGAATACTTCTAGGATGTTGCCAAGGACGTTGTGAAGAGAAGCCTAGTGTTGTGCATATGATGGAGAGACTGTATTGTGTATAATGCTTAAAGTGTTACTATACCTTTTTTTTTTTTTTTTTTTTTTATTTCCACCCCCTTTCTCTGTTGTACTTACCTCCATGGATGCTGAGCTGTCAGTGCCCAAAAAATCTGGTCCAGCAGTCCGGGGATTTAAAATCCATGCTCTTCCCCCTTTTCTCTATGCAGAGCTTCCGGGACAGATCAGAGTGATTCTGATTGGTCATCAGCACCATCACAAAGCATTCTTCTGATCCGTCCTGGAAGACAGAAAAGAAAGAAGAGGGAGAAGAGCAGGGATTTCAAATCTCCAGACCACTGCACCATGTGCATGGGCACTGACAGCTCATCACCCACAGAAGTAAGTACAGTGGGGATGGGGAGGATGGGGGGGATGGGGAGGGGGGGTGCGGAGGGTGTACGGTGTTAGTTCACATTTTCATTCTTTCTGAAAAGGTGAATTAAACTTTTATAAATGTGCACAATGTTCTTCATGTAGTCCCGGGGAGAGCACACTTGAGGTGACAATGCTGCTCCTGCATGGACAAACAGTAAAAGTGTTGTCACCGTAGGGCAGAAAGTGCTTTACTGGCAAGACTAACAGATGAAAATGAAGCAAGAGAAAACCTTCATAACAGAAGTAAGTCCCGTAACATACACTATATTGCCAAAAGTATTGGGACGCCTGCCTTTACACGCACATGAACTTTAATGGCATCCCAGTCTTAGTCCGTAGGGTTCAATATTGAGTTGGCCCACCCTTTGCAGTCATAACAGCTTCAACTCTTCTGGGAAGGCTGTCCACAAGGTTTAGGAGTGTGTCTATGGGAAGGTTTGACCATTCTTCCAGAAGCACATTTGTGAGGTCAGGCACTGATGTTGGACGAGAAGGCCTTGCTTGCAGTTTCTGCTCTAATTCATCCCAAAGGTGCTCGATAGGGTTGAGGCCAGGACTCTGTGCAGGCCAGTCATGTTCCTCTACCCCAAACTCGCTCATCCATGTTATTATGGACCTTGCTTTGTGCACTGGTCCAAATCATTTAGTGGAGGGGGTAATTTTGTGTGTATGGTTGCCTTTCAGGGGTTGGGTTTGGCCCCTTAGTTCAAGTGAAGGGAACTCTTAAGGCGTCAGCATACCAAGACATTTTGGACAATTTCATGCTCCCAGCTTTGTAGGAACAGTTTGGGGATGGCCCCTTCCTGTTCTAATATGACTGCACACCAGTGCACAAAGCAAGGTCCATAAAGACGTGGATGAGCAATTTTGGGGTGGAGGAACTTGACTGGCCTGCACAGAGTCCTGACCACAACACGATAGAACACCTTTGGCATGAATTAGAGTGGAGACTGCAAGGAAGGCCTTCTTGTCCACATCAGTCCCTGAATTCACAAATGGAGGAATGATCAAACATTCCCATAGACACACTTCTAAACCTTGTGTACAGCCTTCCCAGAAGAGTTGAAGCTGTTATAGCTGTAAAGGGTGGGCCAACTCAATATTGAACCCTACGGACTAAGACTGGGATGCCATTAAAGTTCATGTGCGTGTAAAGGCAGGTGTCCCAATACTTTTGGTAATATAGCGTATGTGAGAGGAGGGTAGCTGCTATTAGGGTTTTTTTTTTTCCAACTTTTGAGTTATAAAGCATTTAAATTAAAATAGTTTTCAGTAACATTCAGAGATAAACATGCAAGAGGTATGTAAGTTGTGCAGAAGATTATAAAAACAGAATATACTTAAAGGTGTTGTAAAGTCTCAAGGCATTAAGGTGAAAAACCTTCTGTGCTGCAGCTGCCCCCCTTTTTCTTACCTGAACCCGATCTTTCAAGCGACAAAAACGAGCCCAGCAGCTCCAGCCGCTGTCTGGGGGTCCTCATTGGATAGATTGATAGCAGCGGGAGCCATCGGCTGTCAATCAAATCCAGTGACACGGTGGGGGGGCGGGCCGAGTCCTGCTGTCTGTGTCAATGGCCGCTGCAGCAGGACTCGGGAGCGTGCCCACAAGAGTGCCCCCCATGGAATGCTGGTCTCCTGGGGGGCACTTGATGAGGAGCCAGGAGTGCTGACAGGGTACTCCAGAAAAGGAGGATTAGGGCCGCTCTGTGCAAAACCCTTGCACAGAGGAGGTAAGTATGACATGTTTGTTATTTTATTTTTTAAACGAACCTTAAACGAGATTCCGGCCACTATAATTTTTTTTTTTAAAAGTCAGCAGCTACAAACACTGTAGCTGCTGACTTTAAATTAGTACACTTACCTGTCCTGGGTGCCCGCGAAGTCGGCCGCCCGAGGCCGACGCGTCCCTCGGCTCTCGGGTCCCGCAACCGCCATCCTAAGTAAGGGAAACAGGCAGTGGAGCCTCACGGCTTTACTACCAGTTTCCTACTGCGCACACGCGCGAGCGGCGTGCCGATCTGTGAATGGCCCCGTGGTGTTCTGGGAACACACACAGTTCCCAGAAGGCAACGGGGCCGCTCAGCTAGAAGCAGAACACGCCGCGGAATAGGAAGAGGCAGATAAGGAAGACTGCCTAGCAACAAGGGTTAAGGTAAGTTTAAAATTTTTTTTTTTTTTTTCAAATGTTTTTTTTTTAATTTTTTTAGGATTTTTGGTGCAATTTTTTTTCTTTAACAATCACTTAAAAAAAAAAAAAAGAGATGTGCTTAATAGATTTGTATTGTGAAACAAGCTTATATAGGGGGTGTTACAATACAACTCAATTCAATTCAAAACCAGATACAATACAATTCAAGAGTAGAGGGTTGGCAGGGCCCTTCTCATGAGAGTTTACATTATCATACACCAAGGCATGGACCTAATTGGGCACTTTTCAAGCATCTAATCATAAAGGCTTTGCAGATGGATTATCTGATTATGTATATAGTGATTGCACTGCAGATCTTTTTATTCTTTTTATTTTTTATAAGATTTTTTTTTTTTATACTTGCATGAAATACGAGATGCTTCCAGCAGAGGGAGCCTTCCCCCATTAAACGATTGTCCTTTGTTGCTGCATACACCTGCCTAGTAACAGCTGAATATTTCTTGCTGATAAATAAAAGTAACCAGGCAAACTTTATGCATCAACGTTATGTAATCCACTGTTTTATGGAATGAATATAGCCTCTGTTTTTATGTAGCTGCTGTAAATTCAACCGTGCAGCCTGCAAACATGTTTTTACTCTGTTGGCTTGTCATTGTGTATCTTAAAAATTCCAAAGTAACAAAGAGATTCAGTTGTGCCAAAAAAAAAAAAAAGGCCCAGATTATCCATATATATGGCAGAAAGCAGATACACATCGATCCCAACAGTCCCTGATTTCGAGGGACTGTCCCTGATTTGGAGCAATGTCCCTCTGTCCCTCATTCCTCCTCATTTGTACCTCATTTTGGTCTGATCTATATAGATGTATATAAAATGCACTTTTTATCCATCAAAAAGTGTTTCCCAGCGCTAAACCTTTCATCCGAATTCTAAATTGCTGCATTTGTACATTTTAAAAGCCAATATGAAGGAATATTAGTGGTAAAAAAAAAGCACTTGTGGACTTGATTAACTTTATTTTTTGTTATGTCCCCTTTAAGGGGGTGTGGCAGGGGGTGTGTCCTATACCTACATACGTTTGCTAGTAGGTGTCCCTCATTCCCATCTCAAAATGTTGGGAGGTATGGACACGTAAGTATTCATTGAAAGCAAAGCTCCAGGCAAATCATAACCTAAGGATCTAAATGATATGCCCAACATGTATGTCGTATGTTACTCTAGCTGCAAACATATTCCATGCGCATAGTTCAACATCCTTCCTTCGCTAAAATTATTGTGACGGCGCTCACTTATCTCATAGATGACTACAGAAAAACAATGATTCTTGATGCTCTGTTTTCCTAGTCACTTCTCCACCCCAGCCTGCTCTAGGACGTTATTGACAAGGATATCTGTGTGCTCTCCTCTCCTGCAAGCATGTTCACAGTGTTTTACCAGAATTGGTGAATGGCAGAAAGATCGGACAGGGAGTAACTTGCAGATTACTAAAGAGATTCAAAGTTAGAATAAATAAAAAATTGGTTCAGGATTGGCAGCAGCAGTGGCGGCTGGTGCTCGATATTTTTTTTGGGGGGGAGGGCGCAAACAAACTGAAAAATACTGAAAAGAAAACATCAATTGCAGCCACTGTGCCCCATAAAATGCATCCACTGTGCCCATCATATGCAGCCTGTGCCCATCATACAGCCTCTGTGCCCATCATATGCAGTCTGTACCCATCATACAGCCTCTGTGCCCATCATATGCAGCCTGTGCCCATCATATGCAGCCTCTGTGCCCATCATATGCAGCCACTGTGCCCCATAAAATGCATCTACTGTGCCCATCATATGCAGCCTGTGCCCATCATACAGCCTCTGTGCCCATCATATGCAGCCTGTGCCCATCATATGCAGCCTCTGTGCCCATCATATGCAGCCACTGTGCCCCATAAAATGCATCCACTGTGCCCATCATATGCAGCCTGTGCCCATGATATACAGCCTCTGTGCCCATCATATGCAGCCACTGTGCCCCATAAAATGCATCCACTGTGCCCATCATATGCAGCCTGTGCCCATCATACAGCCTCTGTGCCCATCATATGCAGCCTGTGCCCATAATATGCAGCCACTGTGCCCCATAAAATGCATCTACTGTGCCCATCATATGCAGCCTGTGCCCATCATACAGCCTCTGTGCCCATCATATGCAGCCTGTGCCCATCATATGCAGCCTCTGTGCCCATCATATGCAGCCACTGTGCCCCATAAAATGCATCCACTGTGCCCATCATATGCAGCCTGTGCCCATCATACAGCCTCTGTGCCCATCATGTGCAGCCTGTGCCCATCATATGCAGCCACTGTGCCCCATAAAATGCATCCACTGTGCCCATCATATGCAGCCTGTGCCCATCATACAGCCTCTGTGCCCATCATATGCAGCCACTGTGCCCCATAAATGCATCCACTGTGCCCATCATATGCAGCCTGTGCCCATCATACAGCCTCCGTGCCCATCATATGCAGCCTGTGCACATCATATGCAGCCTCTGTGCCCATCATATGCAGCCTGTGCCCATCATACAGCCTCTGTGCCCATTGAATGCAACCTGTGCCCATCATATGCAACCTCTGTGCCCATCATATGCAGCCTCTGTGCCCATCATATGCAGCCTGTGCCCATCATACAGCCTCTGTGCCCATCATATGCAGCCTGTGCCCATCATACAGCCTCTGTGCCCATCATATGCAGCCTGTGCCCATTATACAGCCTCTGTGCCCATCATATGCAGCCTCTGTGCCCATCATATGCAGCCTGTGCCCATTATACAGCCTCTGTGCCCATCATATGTAGCCTCTGTGCCCATCATATGCAGCCTGTGCCTATCATATGTAGCCTCTGTGCCCATGAGGCAGTTCACTATTAGAAAAGCAAATATTCATTTGCTTTGCTAACACACCTGGGTTGACTGAGAGCGCAATGCTCTGCACTCGCAGTCCACCTTTTTTGAAGCCTAATCAGGTGCTTCAAAAAAAAACACCCTCCGCCGCTGGAATTCAGGCTCCCGGAGTCCAAAAAGGGGCCGGACGCCTGAATAGGGGGTGGCTACAGCGGCCATGGACAGAATCATGCTAAGCATGAATCTATCTATTCTACACAGAGGGGGGTGGCGTGACGGAGGGGGCAGCACCCGTGCGCCCTTAATGGACGCACCGCCACTGGGCAGCAGATAATATATAATGAAAGCTACACAAATATGAACTCTTCACTGTCTCTGTGAGTCCATCAGGGTAATATATCCCATAGCATAATCTTTATGAGACTATAACTTCAGAGAATCTAGCTGGGAATCACTACATTACTAAAACAGTTCAGAACAAACACAGCTACCTGATTATCCTCATACCACCTCTTTAGTGAAGTCAGGTAACATGGGCAAACTACTGGAGGGATAAAGCCCCAAGTACATAGGGCCACCTCTTTAGAACTTAAAGCATAAGTCCACTCTAAGGCCGCGTACACACGATCGGACAACAAAATCCAGGATTTATTTCCAACCGATGTTGGCTGAAACTTGTCTTGCATACACGCAATTTATGGTATTAAGGTTTGAACAAGTGTTAATTTCGTCGAAGAAAATATTTTCAATGACAAAATAAACACTATTTTAGTAGACTAAACTACGACTAAAACTAAAACAATTCAGATGACTAAAATATGACTAAAATACGACTAAAACTAAAATGGCATTTTAGTCAAAAGTAATGTAAAATGAAAAGCCTTCGCGCTACTATAATGTGTTGCAAAAAAACAAGTAGTAAAAGGTAAATAAATAAATAAGTGTATTTAAATAAATAAATCAGTGAATATACAGTGCCTTGCGAAAGTATTCGGCCCCCTTGAACTTTTCAACCTTTTGCCACATTTCAGGCTTCAAACATAAAGATATAACATTTTTATTTTTTGTGAAGAATCACCAACAAGTGGGACACAATTGTGAAGTGGAACAAAATCTATTGGATTGTTGAAACTTTTTTAACTAATAAAAAAATGAAAAGTGGGGCGTGCAAAATTATTCGGCCCCCTTGCGTTATTACTTTGTAGAGCCACCTTTTGCTGCGATTACAGCTGCAAGTCGCTTGGGGTATGTCTCTATCAGTTTTTCACATCGAGAGACTGAAATTCTTGCCCATTCTTCCTTGCAAAACAGCTCGAGCTCAGTGAGGTTGGATGGAGAGCGTTTGTGAACAGCAGTTTTCAGCTCTTTCCACAGATTCTCGATTGGATTCAGGTCTGGACTTTGACTTGGCCATTCTAACACCTGGATATGTTTATTTGTGAACCATTCCTTTGTAGAATTTGCTGTATGTTTGGGATCATTGTCTTGTTGGAAGATAAATCTCCGTCCCAGTTTCAGGTCTTTTGCAGACTCCAACAGGTTTTCATCCAGAATGGTCCTGTATTTGGCTGCATCCATCTTCCCCTCAATTTTAACCATCTTCCCTGTCCCTGCTGAAGAAAAGCAGGCCCAAACCATGATGCTGCCACCACCATGTTTCACGGTGGGGATGGTGTGTTGGGTGTGATGAGCTGTGTGGTTTTTACGCCAAACATATCGTTTTGCATTGTGGCCAAAAAGTTCGATTTTGGTTTCATCGGACCAGAGCACCTTCTTCCACATGTTTGGTGTGTCTCCCAGGTGGCTTGTGGCAAACTTTAGACTAGACTTTTTATGGATATCTTTGAGAAATGGCTTTCTTCTTGCCACTCTTCCATAAAGGGCAGATTTGTGCAGTGTACGACTGATTGTTGTCCTATGGACAGACTCTCCCACCTCAGCTGTAGTTCTCTGCAGTTCATCCAGAGTGATCATGGGCCTCTTGGCTGCATCTCTGATCAGTCTTCTCCTTGTCTGAGCTGAAAGTTTAGAGGGACAGCCAGGTCTTGGTAGATTTGCAGTGGTCTGATACTCCTTCCATTTCAAAATGATCGCTTGCACAGTGCTCCTTGGGATGTTTAAAGCTTGGGAAATCTTTTTGTATCCAAATCCGGCTTTAAACTTCTCCACAACAGTATTACGGACCTGCCTGGTGTGTTCCTTGGTCTTCATGATGTTCTCTGCGCTTTCAACAGAACCCTGAGACTATCACAGAGCAGGTGCATTTATACAGAGACTTGATTACACACAGGTGGATTCTATTTATCACCATCAGTCATTTAGGACAACATTGGATCATTCAGAGATCCTCGCTGAACTTCTGGAGTGAGTTTTCTGCACTGAAAGTAAAGGGGCCGAATAATTTTGCACGCACCACTTTTCAGTTTTTTATTTGCTAAAAAAGTTTAAAATATCCAATAGATTTCGTTCCACTTCAAAATTGTGTCCCACTTGTTGGTGATTCTTCACAAAAAATTAAAATTTTATACCTTTATGTTTGAAGCCTGAAATGTGGCAAAAGGTTGAAAAGTTCAAGGGGGCCGAATACTTTTGCAAGGCACTGTATATCAATAAACACATGTAGAAAAAGTAAAATATAGTGATCTCGCGCAACAGTGAATAATTGCTACATCAATCATAAACAGCTTAAACCAAAAGTAAAAGTGAACCAATGAATAATAAATAAATAAATATGAATAAAAACCACGGGGGGGGGGGGCGTGGTCAAGATGGCGACCTAGCAGGACGTGAGGGAAGGGAGCTCCGCACCTGACAGGCTCCATTATCCGTTTTTGGGGGACTTACGGACATCCTTCTTGTCCCAAGCTACTCGGGTTTTAAACGGGTATATCAACATGGCACTTTGAGACACAGAGAGAGCGGCATCTGACTTTGGAGCCGCCGCCGACGACTGTATCCACGTGGAGCGTCCGGGCTGGCAGTGAGGGACAGGCGCTCCATACTTCCAAGACTCCTCTGAGGGACGAGAACTCCGCATCCGACAGGCTCCGACACTCGTTTTTAAGGGCTCTACAGCCACCCTCCCTGCCCCACCGAACTGAGACTGTGACCAGGCAAGTGAGTGAGACACTCTGGGGCACCGCTGCCGGCTGTATTCACGTGGAGCGCCCTGATAAGCAGTAAGAGACAGGCGCTCCACGCTTTACAAACCCCTCTGAGAGATAGGAGCTCCATACCTGACAAGCTCCAGTATCCGTCGCTAAGGGCTTTATGTGACACCCTGCCTGCCCCAGAGTACTGCAGCTTTGACCAGTAATCTAAGTGAGACACATTGAGGTACAGGAATAGTGGTGCCTGGCTATACAAACGTCACCGCTGGCTGTATACATGTGGTGAGTCCTGAGTGAGGCTGTGAGAGACAGGCACTCCATGATTCATAGTCACCATACCCCGATCCCCTGGGACATACTATTCCACTGCCTTAGCTGTTAGGCCGAGTCTGATTCCGGGCATGCGAGGAAGGTCCTCCGGAGCACAGAGGAAACGGCAGCCCCCCCAAACAGCATCATCGGCGGCCCGGGACACACGTGCAGCGATGCGCTCAAGCATGGCGTCCCAAGCGAAACACACAGAACCGTGCGCAGAGTCATCTCAGCTAGGTACAGATCAGTTCCAAGCACTAATGCAGGCAATCACAGGCTGCCAGGCTACCCTCACTACGAAAATAGAACAGATGCAATCAGAAATGGGCCTTATAAGACGAGACATGGATAAATACAGGGATAGGCTGACAGAAGCTGAACGCAGAGTGGGGGATACTGAAGATACGACCCGGGATCACAGTGCCTCCCTTCGTATACTGCAAGTTAAGATGAAAACGCTGGAATCCCGTGCTGAAGACCAGGAGAACAGAAATCGCAGAAACAACCTGCACCTGGTTGGACTTCCAGAGGGAGTGGAAGGACGGGACCCGGAGGCCTACACGGAGCAACTACTGCGCACCCTTCTTCCACAGGCACAGTTCTCTACCCATTTTGCGGTGGAACGCGCCCACAGAATGCCATCAGTTCGAGGGCCACCTGGAGCACCGCCACGTACCTTTATTTTTCGCATGCTCAACTTTAGAGATCGTGATTTAATCCTCAGGGAAGCCAGAAAAGTGGGAGAACTCAGAACCGAAAATACAAAGATAATGCTATACCCTGATTACTCGGTTGAAACGCAGAGGCAGCGTAGGACATTCGACCAAGTCAAGGCCCAACTGCGCACCAGGGGGCTCAAATATAACATGCTATTCCCCGCGCAGCTTAGAGTGGTGGACGGTGAGACTACTAAATTCTTTACTTCCCCGGAAGAGGCGTCCAGTTGGCTTGGGTCCTTGCCACGCAATCATTGATATTTCCACAACAACACAAATACCCCTTTACTTCACTTGCTCTGTTTGGCGGTGAGTAACACAGTTCTTTACCTCTGCGACCTGCTCATTCTATGAAACCGAATGTCCAGTGACGGTTGCTCATTGTACCTCTCTGGTGCCAGGATTCCTATTGTGGTATTCCTCCACTGTTGGGTGGCACTGTGGAACTCGGAATAGTATTCTGCTGAGCAGGCCTGTGCTCAGGGGCCGGGGGGGACATATTGTCTTTTGGTCGCCTCGCGACACCTGACTCTCTATTGTCAAAAGCCCCCCCCCCCCATGACTTCCCTGCATGTTGACTTATACTCCTGAGGTAGGAGGGAGGTGTATGATGATAGGTTGATGCGGGCTGATGGTTACCCTTCCTTTTTCTCTTCACACCCCTCTTCTCAAGGAACCCGTGACTATAAATGCCACTAATATCTCTCTTAGAACTGTGCTCCGCCTATGGAGATAATGACCAGATGAAGAAGTTGGGGGTGGAGTGCCTTCTCCCCTGGCTAGGTCTGGATTATAAGTAGCAATGTTTAATACCTGTTGACCTTGTTTGATTCCTAAAGGTTAAGATAGTAGCTTTTGTAACTAAGTTTGAACCCTTAGAGTAATCTAAGTGTAGGTAGCTTCTAAACGCTGAAGGGTTGTTCTGTTTCCCCTAAAATCAAATAAAATTTTGTATCAGCGATGGCCTGCAGGCAATGCGTGCAGCGGAGTCCCTGAACTCCAGAAGGGAGATCAGGTCCTAGGCTTGTCAATTGATACACACTGCCCCCCTAGGAGAATTCTCCTACGTTTGAGTTGGTTTATGTTTGTTATGGGTACTCAAACACCTCAAAGTTCAGTTAACGGGGTGTGGGGTGGGATGGGAGGAAGTTTTGTTTTTTTTTGTTTGTTCTGTTATGTTACTTTTTTTTTTTTCACTTACATACTGGAATGTATCTCAATGCAGGCGGCTTTACAATAGCAAGAGAATGGGTTATGCTATGAGGTCTCCCAATATACTCCTCTTCTGCGAGTTCCTTATGAGCCCTTTGGTGGGTGGGGGATTAGGTGGGAGGAGGTCACACTTGGGGCCCAGTGGTATATGGTTCTCCGTTGATTTTATCTGTCCTTCCAAGATATGGCCCCGATAAGGATCTTGTCGTGGAACGTTAGAGGTCTTAACCACAATATCAAGCGCTCTCTAGTTTTTGATTACCTTAAAAAATATACGCCTCATATTTGCATTCTCCAAGAGACACATTTAGTGGGAGGTAGAATATTAGGTCTGAAGAGACCGTGGGTGGGACATCAATATCATGCCACGTACACTAGCTATGCCAGGGGGGTTAGCATATTGATCCATAGATCTCTCAACTTTGAACCCCTCGATATCCTTATAGACCCAGATGGCAGGTATGTGCTGATACATGCTGTCATAGACACGATAGCTATGGTTCTGGTGGGTGTGTATCTGCCGCCACCGGCTAATATATCCCTTTTGCAGAAAATAATTACTCTGATTGCCCAGTTCCCCACGGATAATGTGATTATCACGGGGGATTTTAATATTCCTCCAAATCCCTCTCTAGATAAATTGTCCCCAGACCTTGCCACTGACTCGGCGCTATCTCGTTGGACTCAGGTCCTGGGATTGGAGGATGTTTGGCGGTGGAAGCATCCATCGGACCGCATCTACACCTGTCATTCCTCCTCCTATAATACACTGTCCTGTATTGACCTTCTGTATGCCAGTTTACCCATGCTCCCCAAAATCATGGCTATTGAGATGCTTCCGAGGGGGATATCGGACCACTCCCCACTGTTGTGTACGCTGCAAACTATCACTCCACAAACAGATAGAATATGGCGACTGTCTAGATTTTGGATTGAACATCCCACTATAGAAATTGAGATGGTCAAGGAGATTAAACAGTTTTGGTTATCTAATGCCAACTTCTCCACACCAGGGACTGTATGGGACACCTTCAAGGCCTATATCAGAGGTTGCTATAAGTCATCCATAGCCAGGGAACGTAGGAATGATAAGCTGTTACTGGAGGAAGCAGAAGCTAAGGCCCAAGACTTAGAGGCTAGATTTACTCTCACTTCTAACCCTATTATAGCACAAGACATGAGAGTAGCCTATAGGGAGGTAATGTTGCTTAGAGTGGCCAAAGCGAATAAACGTCAACTAGCGCAAACACAGAGAATATTCGAGCAAGGGGAAAAAACGGGCAGGCTTCTCGCCTGGCTGGCCAAGGAGCAGTCTCCGATCTCCACCATAGCCCGCATCCAAAAAAGTGATGGGACTCTAGTATCCAACCCAGTAACTATTAATGCCTGCTTTGCTGCATATTACTCGACATTATACTCCTCTAGGACACAATACTCCCCTGAAGAGCTCTCAAACTTTCTAGACAGGGTAACGTTTCCGGTCCTTACAGCCGCAGCGAGGGAGGGCCCAGAGGCCCCAATAACTCTGGAGGAGGTTCAGCGGGCATTAATTTCCATGCAGACGGGAAAGACCCCAGGTGTGGATGGTCTCCCTCCCGAATTCTATAAACAGTATATGGGAGAGGTAGCCAGTAGGATGCATGCAATGCTTACGGAGACCTTGCAGACTGGGGAGCTCCCGCAGTCTATGGCACAAGCCATTATAGTGGTTATACCCAAACCAGGGAAAGACCCCCAATTATGCCCCTCATATCGACCCATATCCCTGCTTAACTCGGATGCGAAAATACTGACCAAAATTCTCGCCAAGCGTCTAACCAAAGTAATACTCACCCTTATTCATGAAGACCAGTCAGGTTTTATGCCAGGTAAGGGCACGGATATAAACATCCGTAGGCTGTATGCGGTCCTGGCCTCGGGGAAGGGGGATGGTGTGGAAGAAATTGTGGCCTCTCTGGATGCAGAGAAGGCCTTCGATTCTGTGGAGTGGGGCTATCTTTGGGAGGTCCTCCACAGATTCGGGTTCGGTCCAGTCTTTATCTCCTGGGTCAGGATAGTGTACAAGGCCCCGACAGCCAGAGTATGCACAGGTACTGTGCTGTCTCCGACATTCCCCCTGTGCAGAGGGACCAGACAGGGGTGCCTCCTCTCGCCGGGACTTTTTGCCCTAACGATTGAACCCATGGCCGCCCTCCTGCGGGCTACTCCTGAAATCCGAGGGATCACAAGGGGACCCGTATAAGAAAAGGTGTCGTTGTACGCTGACGACACCTTATTGTACCTTAGGGACGATTGGGAAAAGTCGGTTCTGTTCCCTCTTCATGCTAGATCCGCCTCCCTGCAATCGGACGGCCAGCTCCATAGGGTCCCCCAGTTTAAATATTTGGGTGTAGAAATTCATCGTGATTTAAAAAAATATATTACCCTTAACCTAAAACCAGTGGTCAATCACTCATTCCAAAGATGCAACACCTGGAAATCTTTAACCCTAACGCCAGTTGGTTGAGTTAACTTAATTAAAATGTCAGTACTACCCAAATTTACTTATTTGTTCCGGCAAACCCCGGTCTCTATACCGATAGCCTTCTTTAAACACCTAGACAGCATTATTACCTCATTTATTTGGAAGGGGAAGGCCCCTAGAATAGATCGACTTTACAACTATCAGGTATGTTGGGGGGGGGCTGGCCTTGCTCTGCTTCCTGAAATATTACTGGGTGGCGGTCTTAGTAACGGTAAAATGGTGGTTCTCAGAAGACCCGACCAACCCCGCTTGCACCACAGAAGCAGCACTGATTGGTTCATATGCGGAGCTGGGGAATCTGGTATATAGAGGCCCTAGATCCAATCTCCATGTAACTCTCCCCATGAGAACGACCCTTAAGGTGTGGGATACAGTTCAAAAACAGCTCATGGGGCCTAGGGATTGGTCTCCAGCAACCCCCCTGTGGGGCAACCCTCGTTTGCCTAATTTTCGTTCCATCCCTGGTCCGATCGTGTGGGCTAGATATGGGGTCACGACCCTTGGGGATATAGTATCCCAGGGACAATTAATTTCCTTCAATGCCTTGAAAAGAGATAAAGATCTCCCGAATCCCATGTTTTTTAGGTTCCTTTCAGGTCTCAATTCCCTAGTCCACTGACTTTGGAGGGGTCAACTGTGAAGGTTACGCTTAAATCCCCGGATAAAGTGAAAACACTGTCCACACTCTACAATATATTTGCGTCCCTCGACACATCTAGAGTCTCCCAGCTATGCGAGCTGTGGCGGAGGGATGTTTCCTGAGCTGACGGATGAGGACTGGGAAGAGGGAATTCAGCAATTTCTACCCCTTACAATCTCGGCTAGAGATAGGTTCATGCAATTGAAGTTTCTCCATCGTGCATACTACTCTCCAATCCGATTAGCTAGAATCTACCCTGATAGATCAGCGAGATGCGCTAGATGTGGCTCTGATAATGCTGATTTTTTCCATGTGGTCTGGTCCTGCCCTGGAGTGGAAGACTTTTGGAAAAATATACTTGCCGATATTAATTCTATTGGGAAAATGAAAATCCCTTACAGCCCGATCCCTCTTCTGCTAGGCATATGTGACTTCCTTGAGGTCTCATGGGGGAAAAAACTGTTTGTCTTCTACACCACATTATATGCTAGGAAAGCAATTCTATTACAATGGAATCAATCTCAACCACCTACCAGACAGCTCTGGCAGTCCTTGGTTAACAAGGCACTGCCATTATATAAAATGACATACATGGGAAGAAATTGCCCCAAAAAATTTGGGAAAATTTGGGAGGCACGGATGAAGGTGAAACATCTAACTATTGAGGTATACGGGCTAGTGCCCACTACACCTGGCACAAACCTCCTCCTACCAACAACAAACTTATCTATGTCCTCCCCCCTTTTTTTGGGGGGGGGGAATGTGGGATAGGAGATTTTCTGCCAGGGGTGATCAATGAGTCCATCCACACCTCTACCTTAGATGGGGGCCGTATTGCATATGCTTGTAACTTCTTTTTGAAATCTGACGCAAAACTCATGTTCATGTACTGCTGCTGCTGTTAAATCTATACATCTGTTAAAAAACTGTAAAAAATTTTGTAAGATGTCTGTATCGCTACTTAACCCGATATAGTTTGTTTGTTTTGTAAAAACCTAAATAAACTTTTCTGTTAAAAAAAAAAATATGAATAAAAACAATAATAACGAACAAAATGATGGGACAATGAAAAAATGGTGGTAACAAATCAAGAAAGTTCATATAGAAAATCCTCTTCTTATTGGGTGATCAGCTCAAATTAAGTCTGTCCCAGAATGTGGCGATGGTATATATATAGCCCACAAAAAAAATGAAGAGGAAAGATAGCAGATATCCACAAATGTGCTCACAGAACTCTCACCTCTAAACCATGGATAATCAGCATTTAAATAATTGGACGCTTCTCTGCTATGTAGGTTGGTAACAACCAGGGTGTGCTCTGTCACCGTGTAGCCAATATCTAGTATCCAAATCTACACACATAAAAGCAAAGATAAACAAGCAGGATTTCAAACAGTGTGGCGTGTTAGCGCCAATCTCACGTCACTTCCGGTATCTCGTAACGTCCACTCCCGGCCACTCCCTACGCGTTACGTCATCAGTCCCCTGATGAAGTCACGTGATGACGTAACGCGTAGGGAGTGACCGCACTCTGGACCCCTGTATATTACATTTACCCCTGCAATCTGTATATTACATACACCCCTGCACTCTGTATATTACATACTCTGGACCCCTGTACTCTCTATATTACCTACTCCTGACCCTAGTACTCTCTATATTACCTACTCCTGACCCTGCACTCTCTAGATTACCTACTCCAGACCCCTGCACTTTTTAAATTACATACTCCTAACCCTGGTACTCTCTATAGTACCTACCCCTGACCCTGACACTCTCTATATTACCTACTCCTGACCCTGAAACTCTCTATATTATATACTCCTGACCCTGACACTCTCTATATTACCTACTCCTGACCCTGGCACTCTCTATATTACATTCTCCTGACGCCTGCACTTTTATTTATCCAGTCCTGACCTTTTCACTTCATACATAGGTATGATGATCAGTTATCGGATGTGGGTAAGATGATTGGTTTTGTGCAACACAAAGGGGAGGGGGGGAGCAGTATTGTATGTTTGCCCTGGGCATTGGGTGACTTTGTCCCAGCACTGCTTATATCACAGACTTGCAGTATGGAGGTAACACTGCTGAGAAACATATCATCATGAAAGAAAGGGAGAGCCAATCTTCCCAGAAGGTCACACTGGCCCCCACAGAATTGTTCTGCTATCCATGAGAGGACAGACTCAGGGCAATCTCAAAAAGCTGCTAAGAAGAAAAGTGCCAAAACCCAATCAAGGTCTAACCAGCTAAAAAGAACACATGTGAGAGGGAAAATTCACAGCACACAAAACTAACACATTCAGTTATATTAGGGAAAGGAGGGAAAGGGACCCGATGTAAAACCTGCTTCTAAAAAGACACAATCCCCATTCACAGGGGTCCCATGCTCTGCCTGTAGAGTGAAATATATCTACATACATCTGCCTAGCAACTGAGCCAGCACGCATTTGCAACTGTGCTTCTCAACATCCCAGCTGTTCAGGGGGCTTTTATTCAGTGCGCACACATTTCTGCTGGTGTGCCATTCACAATGCCGGCAGCAGTATGAAAAATATGCATTCTTCCTCTATGGGCAATTGGACAAGAATCCAGCTGTCACATCCCAAGGGAATAATATATATATATTTTTTTTGGGGGGGGGCAGCTACGTGGGGATGGGGTCTAACATTTGTCTAAGTGGTTCCTTTACGTGAATCTTTTCCCTGTGCACACTTTTAACTGCTATTCATTATATGATCAGTTTGGTTCTAAACAGTCATACCTTTTGTCAATTTTTAACAAAATGCCCTTTCTCAAAGCTGTGCTGAAAAGGCCAGTAAATCCAATTTACACTTTAAAATACACAAAATAATCATAAATCCTAATAGAATTCTATTCCTTTTGCTGAAGCACAATAATAAACAAGTAACATTTTTTTCTGGTACAATAATTTATGGTATTAGTCTGCTAGTGGGTTACAAGGTGCCATAATTGGCTAGGTGAAGTGTGGGAAAAGCGTAAAAAAGCCAAGGTTCCCATATTTTTTAGGAATTTAGTCATGTAAAAGGCTGGACATCTTTTCAATGATCATAATGGTGGTCAAACAGTCCTTCACAGCTGCAAAGGAGACCGTGGGTTTCTTCCAGGCCCCTAAAACATCTACCACTATATGAAGGATTTCCATGTGCTATATGGGCTGGAACACAGTACCATCTTAGTAAAACTGTACATGCTGCCTCCAGAGTCATAGTATTGAATGTGCACTTTGCAATAGTAGACCAGGCTTTGCTTCATTCCTCAGGGTCAATAGGGGTTGCCTAATCATGCTCCCAAAGAGACGAGGAGGGGGATAAACGAGGGCGCTCAAGGAAGAATAAATTGCTGAGATAGTACCTGAGGCCACCGGATAGTGCAAACCAATGTGCTGAAGACTGTTTTTTGGAATGGGAAGGTAGAGGTGCACCTTAGAGGGGTCAGCCAGTGGCAGAGCTTAAGGTAGTGAAATAATTCTGAGGGCGGTGCTTCATAGGTTTCTTAAATGGAGAGCCAAGAAGGAAAGGAACAATATGTGGGAAAGTGGTGTACCTGTGTAAAACCATGCAAGATCCACCAGGAATACGCCTCCGGTCATTCAAGGCCTGGGGGGGGGGGGGGATTGTTCAGAAGTGGAAGCAAATGTAGGGAGGGGGACATGAGATTGCCTGAGCAGTGCAGAGTCCCAGAGTTGCAGGCTATGTGACACTAGTGGGCTCAAGGGGGATGGGCAGGATGTATGTGGGAGCAATAACAAGGCTGATACTGGATTAGGCATGCAGTTAGGAAGTTCATGCAGCACCCAAAGTGGGATGTCATGTGTTGCATGGAGCAGGTATGTCGCCTATCCAGGACAGTGTAGGGAACAACCATGATTGCATAAGGGCTGTTACGGTGCTAAGCAAGGGATGATAATTGGCCATATAAAGAGAAGCATAGAAGGTGGTCAGCTTAATGCCCAAGTAGTCCAACGAGGATGTTGTCCAGTGGTATGGGAAATAAGATTGAAGATGGGGAAAGTGTGATGTTCATGATGGTCATCTTGTGGGGGTTGATCTGAAGATCAGATATATTGGAGAATTGTGTAAAGAGATGTTGCAAGTTAGGCAATGTGATGAGGGTTTGTCAAGGTCAGGAGTGCGTCATCCGCAAACAGAGATAGTTTGTGGTCCATACTGGTGTATTGGACCCCCTGAGATGTTGGCATTGTCCCTAAGTGCTATAGCTAGGGGTTCTAGGGTGAGGATGAAGAGAGCCAGCGATAGGGGGCACCCCTGCATCTTGCATACACACGGTCACACTAAATCCGACCATCCAGAACGTGGTGACGTACAACACGTACGATGGGACTAGAAAAAGGAAGTTCAATAGCCAGTAGCCAATAGCTTCTGTCTCGTACTTGCTTCAGAGCATGCGTCATTTTTGGTCCGTCGGAACAGCATACAGACGAGTGGTTTTCCCAAAAGGGATTGGTTCAGTCGGAAATATTTAGAACATGTTCCATTTCTAGGTCCGTCAGAATTTTCGAAAAAAAAAAGTCCGATGAGGCATACACATGATCGGAATAGACGATGAAAAGCATCCGTCTGACATTTCGCTCGTGTGTAAAGGGCATAACAGGTTTTCTTCTAAGATTTCCCTATATTTGGCTCCATCCATCTTCCCATCAACTCTGACCAGCTTCCCTGCCCCTGTTGAAGAAAAGCATCCCCACAACATGATGCTGCCACCAGGTTTCACAGTGTGAATGGTGTGTCCAGGGTGATTTGCAGTGTTGGCTTTCTGCCACCCATAGCGTTTTGCTTTTAGGCCAAAAAGTTAAATTTTGGTCTCATCTGACCAGAGCACCTTCTTCCACGTTTGCTGTGTCCCCAACATGGCTTCTCGCAAACTGCAAATGGGTCTTCTTATGGCTTTCTTTCAACAATGGCTTTCTTCGTGCCACTCTTCCATGAAGGCCAGATTTGTGGAGTGCATGAATAATAGTTGTCCTGTGGACAGATTCTCCCACCTGAGCTGTGGATCTCTGCAGCTCCTCCAGTTACCATGGGCCTCTTGTCTGCTTTTCTGATAAATGCTCTCCTTGCCCAGCCTGTCAGTTTAGGTGGACGGCCATGTCTTGGTAGGTTTGCAGTTGTGCCATACTCTTTCCATTTTCGGATGATGGATTGAACAGAGCTCCGTGAGATGTTGAAAGCTTGGGATATTTTTTATAACCTAACCCTGCTTTAAACTTTTCCACAACTTTATCCCTGACCTGTCTGGTGTGTTCCTTGGCCTTCATGATGCATTTACGTTTTTGGTTGTAACATGACAAATTGTGGAAAATTTTAAGGGGTATGAATACTTTTTCAAGGCCCTGTTATAAATAAAAAAAAAAAAATGTATGTATATGTATATATATATATATATATATAAGCTTTTACAACAGTTTTAGGAAACAGAGCTAGGTCAACACCCCACCCCCAACTGATGAGCTCTCCCCTCCTGTCAATGGGGTTGATTTTCTAAAGGCAAATTGGCTGCTTACTTTGCAAGGGAATTTTCCCCAGAGCATTTCACTTTCCAAACAATACAGAGGATGGGACGGGGAACAAAATCTCATTCACTTTTAACTTTTCCTTGTAACGTGAATATTCTATTTGTCTTTCGTAGATCAGCCTCGGTATATACTTTGTCAACAAATGTGGAAATGCAGGACACCTTTTGGTCCCATGTACTGCCACTTCCACTCTGTTTGGTGTGTCTGCACAGGGGATTAGAATAAGTCAAGCCCAAGTACCTAAACTAGTTTAATTTACAATACATTTAGATAGGACTCACTGGAAATAAATTTGCTCATAACATTTTTTACCGACATTTACCCCGTGTGATGTGATCTGGGCCAGAATCCAAGGGATCCCCAAAATCCAAGGGAATTCTAGTGAGATTCAAAGTGACTCCAAAGATCAATTCAGCAGGGAGGGAACAACCAGCTCATTCGCTCCCACAGGGAGACCCATCAGGGGTGTCAGAGCCCAGTGCCTAATCATAGCTGAGCTCCTCCATGCCCCTTATCAGTTTGGTTGCCCTTCTCTGCACTTTCTCCAGTTCCCCGATATCCTTTTTGAGAACTGGTGCCCAAAACTGAACTGCTTATTTCAGATGAGGTCTCAGTAATGATTTGTACAGGGGCATAATGATACCTCTCGCTCTCTCTCGAGTCCATACCTCTCTTAATACAAGAAAGGACTTTACTCGCTTTGGAAACGCAGCTTGGCATTGCATGCTATTATTAAGCTTATGATCTGCCAAAACACCCAGATCCTTCTCCACTACAAATTCCCCCAGTTGTACTCGGGTATGTATGATGCATGCATATTCCTTGCCCCCAAGTGTATAACTTTACATTTATCAAATATTAAACCTCATTTGCCACATAGTTGCTCAATTAGACAGTGCATTTAGGTCAGCCGTTATTCCACTGCATAGCTTGGTGTCATCTGCAAAGACTGAAACAGTACTTTTAATCCCAGACCCAATATCATTTATAAGGATGTTAAAAAGTAAGGGTCCCAGCACTGAACCTTGGGGTACACCACTGATAACCTTAAACCATTCAGAGTAAGAATCATTAACCACTACTCTCTGAATTCTGTCTTGTAGCCAGTTTTCTATCCATTTACAAACTGATCTTTCCAAGCCTGTAGACTTTGCCTTACCTCCTGCCCTAGGGTGATATTTCTCATTAAGCCTACCGTCATTATGAAAGAGAAGTGATGTCACCTTCTCAAACAGTCTCTAGAATTCATAAAGACTGGCACAGGCAGAGTTTGCAAATGTGTCTCCCATGTGTTCAAAAAGTGCACCCATGTAGAATTTGTACTTGAATTTGGTGCATGCTGAGCAACTTTTAGAATGCATGCGAGACACTCACTAAATCTGTCTCTGTACACCAAAAGAAATTGGGTCCCAAGTAGCTCCACTTTCGGAAGATACCAACGGTCTGCATTTTAATTTGGCACAGGTGTTGCGTCACAATGCGCAAGTGGAGCATATTAGAACTACCGTATATACTCGAGTATAAGTCGCATTTTTCAGCACATTTTTTTGTGCTGAAAGTGCCCCCCTCGACTTATACTCGAGTCAAGCACTTTTCTGCAGCAAAAAAATTCATTTTCCGAACCGACTTTGGGGCCCAGTATCTCAGGGCCACCTAGTGCTAGGAACCCCAAATTTGGTATGCAAACCCAGTGGAACAACATATCCAAAGCTGAAGTTCCTAGCACTAAGTGGCCCCGAGATACGGGGCCCCAAAATCGGTTCGGAAAATGTCATTCTCTGCTGCAGAAAAGTGCTTGACATTTTCTGAACCGACTTTGGGGCCCCATATCTCAAGGCCACTTGGTGCTAAGAACCCCAAATTTGGTGTGCAAACCCAGTGGAACTGGTACCACAACATATCCAAAGCTGGGGTTCCTAGCACTATGTAGCCCTGAGATACGGGGCCCCAAAAACGGTTCAGAAATTTTTTGCACACCAAATTTGGGGTTCTTAGCACTAAGTGGCCCCAAATTCAGGCAACTGTGTCCATCTGCATCAATGTCATTTCAGACCCTTTGGGTTCAGAGACCCCAAATTTTGGCTGCAGCTAGGGGGCATCTAGGAACCCTTAACTACCGAGTTTGAAGTTCAGGTGACCTATGGCTGCAAATGGGCACAGTGATGCTGCAAATGGGCATTGTTGACCCTCTTTTCCACTTACAGTAGCTGTGCATTTCTCACCCTCGTCTTATACTCGGGTCAATAAGTTTTTCCCATTTTTTTTTTGTGGTAAATTAGGGCCTCAACTTATACTCGGAACGCCTTATACTAGAGTATATACGGTACCTAAAATTGGAGAACAAGTTGCTGTCAAAACCAAAATTGTTGCAGATATTTTTTTTTTTTTTTTAAATTAGTCACATCACATTAACATGGGCAATTAATGCCAGAAAAGTGCTTCAGCAGCTTTATTAAAATTTCCCCTGGTATCTTTTCCCACATATCAGACAAATAACAGAACACTTTCAATGGTATATTGAACAGATCAAAAAGGAAGCTTATAGGCTCACCATTCGTTTTTTAGTAACTTTTTTTTATTATTTATAGCAGCATTTGATTAAAAGCACAAGACTTGCTCCTAACGCCTCTCTCCCTGCAGCTGTTGCTCTTCCTTTCTTCACCTGAGTGTTGGCTACAATACAATGGGTTCTGCACTGACGGGGAGGTGTCCTTGTTGCTAGGTAGCTACCTGCTCCTCATCCTTCCCCTCCGACTGGCTGCAGCGCTCTACTTGACAATCACAAGCTCAAGGCTCTGGACTTGTGATAGTGTTCCAACTCCCTGGCTCTGGTACCTGTGCCTTGCTCTGTAATACTACTGATAATTGTGCCCTTGGCATTAATTCAGATTAGTCCTCTGCTGCCTGACATGACCTTACCTGGAAGCAGATTACACTGTTCAACTGCATCTGCCTTGACCCTTGCCTGGATAATGGATATTCTACTGTCTGCCACCCACACTGACCCTTGCCTGAATAATGGATATTCTACTGTCTGCCACCCGCACTGACCCTTGCGATACTGCTTGCCACCTGCGCTGACCCTTGCCTGGATAATGGACGAGCTGCTGCTTGCCAACTTTCCTGACCCTTGCATAAAGGATACACTTCTAATTGACACCTGCCCAGACCCGCTGCCTGGATAGGCTGACAGTCTCTTGCCTGCTGCAAGCCAGCCTTGACCACTGCACTCTTGGCATCTAGTCCTGGTCACTCCCATATACTGCACCTGCCTTGAACCACCTCTGCACCTGAAGCCATCAGACTTGGTATATGAACCCTCTTTCTGAGTTGCTGGGAAGCACCCCAGTTCTAAAAATATAGCGCCACACCTTAAGTCTTGGGGACACATCCAAGTAGGGGAAGGGATGCTAGCCTTAAGGGCAGTAGACAAGCTGAATATCGGCTGGTTCAATAAAAATCAGCAGATATTCAGCCCGTGTGTATGGCAGACCGGCTGGCTTCTGTTCAAGGAGCATGACCGAAAAAGGTCTGCTGATCGGCACCCAGCGGCCAAGAGCCCTGACCAGTGTCTTCTGGCGCGAGGGCTATCCCCCTGTCAGAACACAATAGCACAGCGGGGTAGAACGCTGTACTATCAGCAGCTACTCCGGAGTTCTTTCGTTTTTTTTTTCGTTCAGCCTGCTGGGTTGAAAGAAAACTACTAGTGTGTACGAGGCTTCAGGGGAAAAGTGGCTACTGTAGGTTAAGGTGCACATAAGCCTCACCACTTCACAGAACAGTATGTAAATGGACAAACCTTATACATTACAACAAAAAACAAAAAGGCAAGAGAAGGGCTTTTAAAAACGCAATTTATTTCTAGATTTTAATTCGCATTATATTTTCCATACGACTCATAGTTGGAGAGTAATGTGTTACATGCAGGTCTGGCGGTGACAATGTGCGTTTCAGACCAACCATCATGAACAGACAAGAAATAAAAAAAAAATGCACAAAGATGAATGACATTTGAGAACTGTAGACAAAAAAAAACAAAACAAAAAAAAAAAACAAACCCCATGACATTACTCTTATTACATGAATCGACTTTAGGCTTTGTCCTTTTTAGGAGTTACAATGTTTTTTGTGCTTCCCAATTAACCATACAACAGAACTGGGAGCCACCAAAAGTTATCACATTTTGGTCCAGGAAAAGAACTGGTATGGATGACATGGACAGAAGAGTTTGAGGTAAACAGTGAAAAATATTAGAAAGAAACAGAAGTTCCTGGATTTCGGACAAGATGTGTCAAGTACTCTTGGACCCAGACAGTAAAAAGTTTGAAGTGAATCCCCCCAGTTTTACTACTCACAAAATTTGGATTTGGTTTAGCAGCGTGCAGAATCCAGCTAATCCATTCTTCTGAATAAACAGCATTAGCCAGTTTTGCTATGTATTCTATCTATGCCATTAAAAAAAAAAAAAAAAAAAATACTTTGAGTGCAGTTTTAGCACCAAGCACCTCCCGGTTTTGCAGCAAGAGGTATTCTGCTCTGCAGCCTCTCCGAAACTGGGAGCTAATAAGTAACGTGCCGATTTCCAAACAACGAACCTCAGCCAAAAGGTCCTATCAAGTGGTGTAGCCTTTTGTTTTTCAAAATAAAAACAAAACAAAAAAAAAAAAAAAAAAATTACATTTAACATTCTATGAACAAACTAACATTTTATTTTTTTCCCAACAGAGGTGGCTATGAAGGCCATTCCAGCAGATTTCGTATTCCATCATTGACATCAAACGTTTGTTAGCCCAGATAGTAGATAAACATTTTAAACTTCACATGCCCGTTGAGTTTATTGGCTGCTCTTGGGCTATTCAATCCAACCAATCACAGAACGTCCCTCAGAATCAAAAGGTTCTTTGAAAACATAAAAATTCTACCCAATTTGCCAGACACATTCAGAAAAGTCAACTTCTCCAAATCGGCAAGGCACAGTTACTAATGTTGTTCTTTTATACCTGAACAGGCCGAGGTCTTGAGGCAGCAGATTCGATTTTGCTTGTTGCTCTATAAAAGGTCATCTTTGTAAAAAAAAAAAAAAAAAAAAAAAAAAAGTACCTCTAGGCAGTGGGCAAGAAGCAACATTTTTCCACCTTGGACCCTTCAAAAAGGCCTGTACATGCATAAAAACAGGACAGAAGCAAAAAGTTTCCATTTATAAAGTTTGTGATCTTACCACCCTCTCGTACGATACTAACTGTCTGAATGGAGAAGTTATGGATTTATGCTAAGGTTTTTAAGACTGAGAACCATGTAAAAAGGTTAAAGCACAAACCCGTCACACTTCTCCCAACAAATAATTAACATCAAAAGCAGTAAAACCACCTTTGCATACACATTCCAATGCAAATTAGATCTAATCATTCGAAAAGGTCTGCAATTTGTTTTTTCCTTCCAATATATACTTAAAAAAATAAAAAAAAAAAAAAAAAAAAAAAAACACTTCTGGGCACCCAACACAACTTGCAGGTCTAAGAACGACTGGGACACTTTAGACCTGGTCTGAATGCAACAATGTGACATGAGGTATTGTGAAATAGGAACCTTTTTTGTTTTTGGAATAGAGCAGTAATCACATTTAAGTAAAAATTGACCACATACAAAATCTAAAAAAAAAAAAAAAAAAAAAAAAAAAAAAACAAAAACAAAAACATGGAAGTCAACATTATAATTTTCTATGAGAAAATTAAAATTCTAGAAAATGGCAGTATATATATCATACCAAAAAACAAAAAAAGACTACAACATTATAGCAGCAAAATAAAACAATGACAAAGATACAGAAAAGCACTGTATGTTTTTTTTTTTTCAGGCTCCGTTCACATATGCTGCAGCCGCGGCTCACAGCATGGGGTCCATTTGCGTCATACACCGAATCAGACCAAAAGACGCACAGGACCTTTTCCAAATGCGGACCGTGAGCACCACAGAGCTGTGTGAACCGGGCCTTACTTTTTTTTTTTTTTTTTAAACCTTGCTGGGAACTTAAATCCATAGCAGCTTTAATAAATGATGAGACTAGTCTCCATTTACATTTTTTTTTTTCCTTTTTTGTTTTTTTTTTTTTTAAATCAAAACCATAAGGGCACCTTACATACTCAGTACATTTCCCCTCTGTGAAGTCTGTCCTTTCCCTTCAATCTAAAATTTATTATATATAATAATAGAAAAAGTTTTGAGAGGTTCAATGTGCAAATTTCATATTTTTCGATTTTTTTTTTTTTTTTTTTGTGTGTTTTAGCCAAGAACAAAATAAAAGTGGGTGGAAACAAGTCAAGACAACCAATTTCAAGTACGCCGTGTCCACAATGAATTTACAGTGCTTTGCGCAACGACAACGTAAAGCCATTGTCAAGGGAACCCCTAATTCATTTGTTTATTTTTTTTCCCCCCTCTCTCCCGCAATAGAATGGGACCCACAAAAAAGAAACATTTAAAGTGGAAATTGCATTTTTTCATGTTAAAAGGTGATACTGGCCTTGTGAGGATCTCTTGCAATAAATATTTATTTAGCCTTAGCCATAAATTATATAGTTTAGTGTTAAAAAAAAAAAAAAAAAAAAAAAAAAAAATTCCATTTAACATTAACTTTAGATAAAGCCTTAAAACTAAACCTGCCCTTATGTGACGTTATAAAAGTTGCACACAGCGGGACTCCCGGAACATTGGTAGGCTTCCTTATATTTTACAAGAAAAAAAGGGAATCTATGTACTGTGCCGAACCAAAATAGGTCTAACCACACTTCTAATACCTGGCTAGGTAGCCTGCGGCTTTCTGGCTAAAAAAAAGAAGTGCCCTTTGTCAATTATGCAATGGGTAAGGGAACCATTTTTCGCAAGTTGGTCCCCGCAAACGTCGCCATTTCCTAGTGAATCGATAGGCTGCATCTTCGCAAGACAAACAGCCTGTAGCGCGACTGCTTCAGAGGCGCCTAATAACTCCTAGAATACTTAAAGCCACAGATTGCCTAAGCCAAGTTGAGCTTAATAGTAGTTATAACTTGCCATGCCATTCAAGACGCAAATACCAAAAGAAATAAAAAAAAAAAAAAAAAAAAAAAAAAAATCAACGTAGTTCCAAACCATTCCATTTTTTTCTTTTCGTTGATTCCCCACATACAAAATCCTATCACTAAAACTTAAAGGACCCAAAGTGCTTTGAAATGGAATGGTTTTAGAATCTAAAAAACACAAAAAACTAGAACTGTGGATTGAACCCAATAGTTTCTGGCTTGTATCCTTTAGGGTAATAACCAGTTTTTTTTTTTTTTTAATAGAAAAACACAGAGGCAGCTACAAAAATACAAAGATTATAAAAATATAATATATTATGTTCACTATGTCCGTATCTCTTTAGAGTAAAATATGGGCAGTAAACTTGAGCCTTGAGACAATGCAAGGGGAATAAAAAAAGAAAAAAAAAAAAAAAAAAACTGGGAGCACCCAACAAGCCTTAGGTACAGACAATCCACATTGATACATAAACGATTAACATAGTAATGCACTATACTAAGATATACTATTGTATGGATTACAATAACCATTTATAAAGTGAAGAGGATACAAAACTAAGGAGAAAAAAAAAAAATTGTAAAAGAGAGAATATAAAGTGACTACATGCAATAGCAAGCAGAATACAGAAACGCATAGACTGCGCAAAAGCGATAGGCATTAAGAAAATATAGAAATGTTTGTTATTCATCTACCTAGAAGCCTCTTCTACATTAAAAATGGCCGTATACACGTAAAGGACACCAAATTTTCAGTACCTCCCCTGGAGACATTTGTCTTGTGTTAATGCCTATTTTTACAACATACAGACATAAAACACCTTTAATATAAAACTAGCTCATTAATGTCTTATAAAAATCCTTTTTTTCTAGCACAACACCGCTGAAGGCTTATGCAAATACTATTTTCTCTTTTTGTGTTTTTTTGTACGAGTTTTCTGGGGTATTATTTTAGGTCACAGGTATACAGGAGAAACAGTGAGTTTTTACCCTCGCTTGGTATGAGCGTCCATAGGTTTGGCTTTTTTTTTTTTTTTCTCATAATATGGGGGAGGGGGGGGGGGTTCGTGGGAGATATTCACACTGCAGAACTTTTTCCACACCCCAGGCTCCATAAAAAAAAAGGAAAAAGCCATCTAGTGAGTGTCTCTATTGGATCAACTTAATCCACCATCAGATGTTCACATCTCGGACGTCGGTTGGGGTGCAGGAAAGATCCGTTTCTTCCACCCCGGACTTTGTGTCTGAGGCAATATTGATCTGTTGGGATGCTTGACGCAAACTTGACTCGAGGAGTAACTCGATCTGTTCCTGGCAGGCCCGCAAACAGTCCTAGGATGAGAAAAAGAAAAAAAAAAAAGAAACCTGTTAGTAGAGTTTTAATATTGGTTGCAAAGTTATGGCACCTGCCAACCCCTAACCCTGGATACAACATCTGTCCAATGTTCTACCATACCCAGGAAGCCACAGTAAAGCCCCACCATAGACCGTTCAGATCGCAGCCGGTTCAGCAGGGACCGGCCGAGATTCAAACCATTGGGCAGGCTGAATATACCCAAACTGAACAGTTAACCAGCCTGTTGGATTTTACATGCAATTATTGCTAGCGGCTATTATGGCTGGCTTGAATGAGGGCATCTTGAAACATCAACAAGAGGTCATCTCTCCAGCTGTCTCTTGAAGCAGCCTTAATACAGTAGATAACCTTTTCTCTAGTACAGGTGACCATAATCCTCGGTCAGTTTTATGACGGACCATCTCAGCAGTCAAAAACAAGGTGTCCATAAACTGCACAATTCAAACTGTGATCCAGTTTTCCCACCTACACTATATTGTCAAAAGTATTGGGAAGTCTGCCTTTACACGCACATGAACTTTAATGGCATCCCAGTCTTAGTCCGTAGGGTTCAATATTGAGTTGGCCCACCCTTTACAGCTATAACAGCTTCAACTCTTCTGGAAAGGGTGTCCACAAGGCTTAAGAGGGAGAGAGCCTCCGATCTTGTGTGCAACACTGGATCAGGATCGACCTCAGGAAAGTAAAAAGGGGGGCTTGAGGGGTTACACTCAGAAGGTTTTTTACCTTAAATGCAGAGAATGCATTAAGGTAAAAAAAAAAAAAAAAAAAAAAAAAAAAAAAAAAAAAAAAACCTTCAGCCTTTAGAACCACTTTAATTTTAACAAAAGGCTACTTACAGCAAGTACTCTAGAAATGGCTCTAAATGATATTTACCAAAGAGAGTTAATGAGAAGGAATGGATACGTGCCTAATGTGGAAAAACTACGGCAGTTCTCAGAAAGAACTGTTTTTCAGTGTATGTACTTGCCGATCAGAAATTGTCAATAGGTGTTAATGAAATATTTTTTGGTTTCTGTTTGGCTGACTCACCGGTCAAGAAACATCTGCTAGTTAATTTTGCAGAGTAGGAGTAATGTAGGATTAATTCCTTTGAAATAACTAGCACTCCTGAGAATTTGGAAGAATGCTTGCTTGTTTTGCATGCGAAATGAGATTTTTAGCTTGTTGGGGGGGGGGGGGGGGGGGGCTAGATGTGGATTGACTAGATTGCACCCCCTTAAAAAGGCAACATTAGCAGTCATGTGGGTTTTACATACAACAATGGTGAGATGGATCACCCTTTGCCGTGTTACAATAGGCAGCTCCTTTCAGTGAAAGATCTGGGCAAATTTACACAACCTTAAAGTATAAAGGACTGAACTACAACAATGTACGATGCCATGTGATTATTAATGCAATAAAAGGTTTCTTTAATGTACACCAATCACGGATGATACATTAAGCGGATATAACATCTACATACCGGGTCACATGTGATGATTTGTGATAAGAAGACTGTAAGGCACCGAGAGGAGAAGTTGCTATCTGTGTTCCCCAAATTGAGACCCTGTATGGCGGCTGCTACGCTTCCAGCTGCGATCATAGAAGGAGGGTGCGATATGAACTTTACATCTGCAAAAAAAAATAAAGAAAAACAAAAATGCAAAAGTTTAGAATACTGCAGACGACACCGACAGTCCAATCCCAGAGCTCAACTTTTGGGCAAAGGTGGAACAATGGATACAATGATAGTTACTTCTCCAACTAAAGCCAATGATCTAACCAAACCCAAACCCACTGATTGGGTCAATGATTATATTTAGGCAAGTCTGGTCTGGATCGCCAGTAAAATAATGCGTTTATTGAAAGCTGAACTGAAAATATGTAGGCCGCCAAGGCCTCTTCTTCCATGAACACTAGCCGATTGACCATCATGGTGGGTCAGTGGTAGTTGAATCACTGATCCAGAACAAGGAAAGTATACAGATCAAGAGTTTGGTCTTCACCTAGCAATGGCAGCCCCCATATCTTGCACCGTAGAAGCTCTTAAAAATAATTAAAAAAAAAAAAGTGTACCGATGGTCTTTGCCTGAATTGTTGAGACTCATGTCAAGCACTGAGCGCTCTGACCAATTTTTGTAGAAGGAATTACAAGGACCGCCCAGGTTTATTTAATTTATTTTTTTAAAGGATTGTCCAGGTTAACTTTTTTTTTTTTTAGTTGTTCACCATTTTCACAAGAGAAAGTCAGGGTCACAAAATAATGAGAACAAAACAAAACACACAAAAATGGGGTGCCCATATCGCCTTCAACAATCTGCCCTTTAGGCTGGGTTCACGCTTGTGCGATCACAGATATCGCATCACCACATTACTGTGCAGATCACATGCGATGTGAAATTAGCGATACAAACTCTATGGCAGAAATCGCATTCGCACCAAAATGGTGCAGGACCCCTTTTTTTTGGGGGGGGGGGGGTCCGCACTGGAATTGGTTTGCATGGGTGTTTATACCTATGCGATCCGATTCCTGCACCATTTGACAGTTCACACTGCAATCTGCAAATCGATCTGGGGGTGTCATTAACTTTACATTGACACCTCCAGTGGTTCGCAGATGTCAGTGTGCAATTCAGGTGCGATGCTGGAACCAGCACTGAAAAAGGAAGAGATGGTGCAAGGAACCACCAAGTAAGGTCTCTAAAAAAAAAAAAAAATCCAATGGATAAAAGAACTATATATCAGGGAAAGGGGAAAGTGGAATATAGTCAATATAGTTATATAGTAAATATGGGTATACACTGTTGGCAGCAACCTTGAGAGTGGAAGCACAACTCTGAAATACAAGAAAAAAAAAGAAAAAAAAAAAAAAAAAAAAAAAAAAAAAAGAAGAAGACAAAAACAAGGTGCACCAGACTCACTGTAGTATTTAGGAATTCAATTTATGGAGCCAAAACAAGACAGCCAAATGGCTACTCACAAAAAGATGGCGATATCAGGCATATGGGTAATATAGGGTCCGTAGTCACTGTGCAGTCCATGATGTAAAGAGCTGTGTCCACATGATGGAAATAACAAGCCGCTATGCGATGGAACAGCGGTGCAGCTTCTACGGAGGTCCAGAGACTAGCTGGCCTGTACGCCATTGTTCTCCTGGGAATCCAATCAGATTGGTCGCCACGTCATTTCCGGAGCTTGTGTTCCACGCTGCAACGCACTTCTGGTTCCCGGACGCCGGATTTCCAGGAGAACAACGGCAGCCAGTTAGTCTCTGGACCTCCGTAGAAGCTGCACCACTGTTCCATCGCATAGCGGCTTGTTATTTCCATCATGTGGGCACAGCTCCTTACATCACGGACTGCACAGGGGCTCCGGACCCTATATTACCCATATACTTGATATCACCATCCTTTTGTGAGTAGCCATCTGGCTGTCTTGTCTCAATAAAATTGCATTCCTAATTACTACACCGAGTCTGGCGCACCTTGTTTTTGTTCTTTTCTTGGAACCAGCACTGAATTGCAGGGTTTCCCCTTATCGCACCAGTGTGAACCGGGAATTGAAGTTGACTGGGAATAATTGGATCTTGAGGATATCAAAAGTCTGATATTGCCTGCAGGATAATTAAAAGTTGCCAAAAAAAAAAAAAAAAAAGACCACCCACAATTGCAACTGCAGCATAAGTCAATACGACCGCATTCTAATGTGATGAAGCAATTCTGACAGCAGAAAGACCTAGCTGCAACCTAGTTTACATGGCAATGGTTGGTCTTTAGAACAGTATGCCATTTACTTATTTAGAGGGAGTAGTCATTATATTTGATTATTAAAGCAGTAGTAAAAATAAAAAAAATAAATAAAAAAAACCCACCCACCTGTAAGGCAAGTGCATAATGTGCCAGTATGTATCGCATACTAGCATATTATGAAATACTCACCTTGGAACGAAGCCTTTCAGCGGAGCCCAGTCACCGCTGAGGGCCGACATCTTCCTCCGGTCTTTCTTCTGGGTTCGCGCGCTCCGGCTAGGAGTTGGCCAGAGCTGCGATGACGGTTCCAGTGCGAAGCTCTGAAGGTACGGCAAGGTATGCCAGACCTTCAGGCTCCATTCGCATTTAGGTGTATGGGGGGGGGGGGGGGGGGGACGACAAATCGTAGTAAAACCACGGGATGCCAATCGCCCAAAAGAAGCTCATGTACTTTTGGGCCACAGGCGACCCGCGATTCTGTTAATGCAATTGTTGCCCGACTAATCACAGGAAAATCGCGCTGCATTGCTATTGAAATCGACGGGCAACGCACCGGTGTACCGCAATTTGCAGCTATTGCAGATCGCGGTGATTCGGAATGTGGACATGTGAACGGAGCCTCCAAACGCAATTGCTCCAGTGACGTCACCGGCTGCATACAGGGTGAATATCTCCTAAACAGTGCACATTTAAAAGATATTCATTTCACCCCCAGGTAAGCCTTATTGCCTGTACATAAAAAAAGATTAGGGACATTACTAACGCTTTAATTTGCTGGCTGAAAGAGCCTATTCCTTCATTTAAAAACAAAAATGTACACTGGTATTTTCAGGTCATACTTGTGGGGTTTGCATGTTCTCCCTGTGCTTGTATAAGTTTCCTTTGGGTACTCTGCGCACACTCTACAGACCTGCTGGTAAATTATTTGGCCCCCGTCCAACATTGACCCTAGTATGATATTCTACTGAGCCAGCCCAAGATGGCTGCCATCTGCCCCAACACCAGTCAAAAAAATGCTTTAAGACCCCAGGAAGAAAAGTGCTCTAGAAATCTAAATAATTCAACAGGATTTAAAATTGCATAAAAAAACAAAAACAAAAAACAAAAAAACAAACACGCAAGTGTCCGATTAAAACAATTATACAGAAAAAAAACAAAAAAAAAGAAGATAAAGATAAAAAATAAAGTCTGTATTTTTTATTGCTAGCAAAAATTGGAGTTTGTTGCATGGGGGGGTAAAAAATATGCTGGACAGCATTCATAGCTGTTTAATCTACAATTTCAAGGCTACTGAAAAATCCCTCATTTCTTCTTTAGAAAAACGGGATGTGGCACCAATTTACCATATTGATGTAGCAGGAATGCAGCTGCATAAAAAAAAAAAAGTCATGAGGATCTAGTCTGGTAGCATCCAGACAACTGGAAAGCGCCCACCCTTCCCTTCGCCCCCCCTGCACTGGGCACAGTAAAAGTCAGAACACTTTCATGTAACACAATCAAGTCACTTTGGCTTCTTTGCACAAAAGAATTTGCTCTGTGCAGCTTTTCAAAAGTGACCTGCCAATGCTCTTTCGCCGCTCCCAGGCATATTACAGCCGCGGCTTCCAGGATTAAGGGGCTCGATTGTCTCTGGGGGGGGGGGGTTCCCGAAGTGACAGCAAGCAGTTCGTAATAAATATACTTAGGCTTTCACAATCCGGCGCTCGCCTATTCTAACCGAGATCACACCTACGAGATCCTTTGTAAAGTGTCGAGCTGCCAGTCACTGGCGCCCATCCATCACGACAACAGAGGCTCAATGAAATGCGCCAGAGTCAGGCGGCACTCGGCTACATTCTGATGTGACACAATGGTGCCAGGACACCGGGACCCCGTCCAAGATGCATTGCTGTAGGTCTATACAAAACCGGTCTCGTGTTTCTTGGAGAGGATGGACTGCCCATTCAACAGCCGCGTCATTCTCTCAAGAATAATCCACTTTTTTTGTTTTTTTTAAATCCCTTTCCCCCCCCCCCTCTTTCGACACAAAAATTCCCCCTTCGTTTTAGGAACTGCAGCTAGTTAGTGAAAAAAAATAAAAAATAAATAAAAACCACACAAACACCACTCCTGACATTCTATTAGACTGACCTGAAACGATGCAGAAAACCAGGTCAGAACCACAGATCTGCACACTTGTTCCTCGTCAGCAACTCAAAGCAATGAAACCTCTAGTTCACCATAAGACCCCTTTCACACGGATGGACCCCGTCTGCCAGCCATTCATTGACAGATGAAATAAAAAAAATGGACCGAAATGCATGTCAATGGACAAATGGATCATCAGTTTACATTCTAACACCCACGCAAACAGCATTTATGGGAGACACCAGTAATGGCTGCCTACATACCCTTTTTCCCCCAAAATAAGACCTAGCGTGATTTTCGGTGATGGCTGCAATATAAGCCCTACCCCCCAAGTAAGCCCTAGTTAAAAGTCTTTGTAGGTCTTATTTTCAGGGTAGGGCTTATTTTCAGGGAAACAGGGTAGGGCTTTTTTTCAGGGAAACAGGGTAGGGCTTATATTGCAGCCATCACCGAAATCACGCTAGGTCTTATTTTCGGGGAAACAAGGCATTTCTCTCACCCCCGGTTTCCCAACTACAATCCCAGCATGCCTTGGAGAACTTGGAAGTTGGCCACAGACGCCGTCAATTAAATACATCCTCTATTTACAGCCATCATGTAAATCACAAGCGAGCAGAACATCACCTACCCACATTGGTGTAACATGTCCATCCTCCACTTATCTCACCACCCCCTAGGTCCTACCACCATCTTTGTCCTTTTTCTTGACAGACAATGCTACACAAAAAAGGCAAGAGGTCCACTCGGTTTTCTATAATCCCTCAGCAATTTTCCAAAATGTTCAAGAGTCTTCTTGCCATTAAATCCTACAAAACCCAAATCAAATCTGCTCAACCCTGTCATACGGGTTGAAGCCATCAGCAATCTGCTCATGCTTGCCGAGCCAGCTGCTTTATTTGGATGGATAAAATACATTCTTTTTTTCTTCAAAGACACCAATTTCCCATGTGAGTCCATCCTTGCACCCCTATACAAAGATTACGGATATCAATGGGGGATGTTGTTCAAATCAATCTGCTTATTACAAAACAGATGACTCAGATTAAAACATATCGATCAGTGGTATGCCACAGCCTACAGCAACCAATCAGAAATCACGTCCTTTGAGGAGGAGTGGAACCTAGCTGCCGATTGGTTGCTATGGCTTAAGCCGGCCATAGACTGTTTGAATCTCGGCCAGTTCTGCAGGAACCAACCGAGATTTGAATCCTGTATGGGCAGACTGAATGTACTCAACCCGATTGATCAATTAACCCGTCGCTAGCAATAACCACTGTGTTCTCCCGGTGGGGACGGCTTTCGCCGTCGGGAGAACACAATGGCTCCGCGGAACGGATTGCCCCCCATCAACACGGACTGTGTTAATGGGGGAATCAAGTAATTTTGGGCTGCAGGAAAGAAAATTGCTCCGTCTATGGCCGGCCTTCGCATTACTGCATATTAAATTAGGTTGGCACTGGTTTATTCCGTAAATTAGTGCCAAAGGATGCGGATGAGGAAGTGCTTAAATCTATAGCAACCAGTCAGAAAAACACTTCCGACTTTACACCGGTCACTTTGCCTGGCTAAAGCGGTAGGCTGCCCTGGTAGATATTTCTTCCCACTGCTGATACTTACCTTCACCAAGCTTCCCTGCCACTCTATTCCCCTGCTAGAGTCCTTGGACATACTCCGTATGCAGGATAGCATGTGACCTTCTCACCACATTGCAGTGCTCCGCACCTATGTGGCCAATCACCAGGCTCAAGCACTGCCACATAGATGTGGGAAGGACGGACATTAGCCCAATGTAAGCTCTGACAGATCTAGAAAAAAGGAGCTTTACACAGCCCTGGGCTCCTACAGAACGGGAGCAATGGAATCCATACCTTTGCCCTCAATGGCAACAAATTCAATTTAACCCAAATAATCACTGTTAAACTGAAAACACATTTGGAAACCATTGGCTACAGCACATCACCTTTGCTTTCTAGAAAACGCCTGGCAGTGTTCAATTCATGGACCTCTTGCCAGGTCTGAAAAAAAAGTAGGTAAACAACCCCCCTCCACCCATATATTCAACACATTTTGCAAATTACACAGGCACAAGGGCACTCTGAGCTCCTTTTACGGGGACAGGATGGGACAATGCAGCTTAAAGAGCCGTCCCGTGCAGCACTGTTTGCAGAGTCATTTCCTAAGTTTGCTTTAGGAACCTGCTCTGAAGAATAGACTGTTGACACAAAGCTCTGGCAGTTTCTTCCGCGTTTAGGTGCTGTCTGCCTATTTGCTGTTCCTTTAAGTTCTTTGATGCATCAAAACGAGGGATTGCTGGCCTCCATTATCATGGGTTCTTTTAAAATTATAAATGTGGACATGGATAGCATCTCTTCAGCTGCTAAATCATAGCCCAGTATACTGCTGTGTTTTCAATTCCATCTAGATACTGTATTTAATATTAAATGCTCCAAAACAGCGATGGGCTTCCTCTAGGCAGGTTTGATTTTATGCTGCTTTCTAGTGACAAAAACTAGATGCTGTATACATTACGGAAACACAATTTGAAATCAGAAACTACCGTGTTTCCCCGAAAATAAGTCCGGGTCTTATAGTAATTTTGGCAACAAAAGACACAGTAGGGCTTATTTTCGGGGTAGGTCTTACCATGCAATGTGCGGTCTATCCCCCTCTCTCCCTGCCTGACAGGAATCCCCAGTGTAAACTGAGTCAAAATGCTTGTAAAATCCTATAATCCACTCTAGCACAGTAGTATATAATGTACAACGTACGTATTTCTGTAATATAATTGTGCCAAATACCTTCGTTATAGCGCCGCTCTGCGCTTCTGTGACCCACCGGAGCTCTCTTCCCTGCATTTACATTACAGAAACACACACATTATACACTACTGTAATAGAGCGGATTATAGGATTTTACATTCATTTTAAACTAGGGCTTATTTTCGGGGTAGGGCTTATATTGCAGCCCTCCTGGAAAATAACACTAGGTCTTATTTTCAGTGGAAAAACTGTATAATAATAAAAGGGCAAAAAGTAGTGCTGACACCACCCCTTGGGGGTTATAAACAGCCTTCACCTCTTCTGGACAATTTTTCATGAGAGCTTGGAGTGTGGAAACATATACTCATTAGCCAAAAAGCAGGTCAGGTACGAATGTTGGATGAGAAGACCTAGTTTTTAAATTGCGTTTCCAATTCATCCCAAGGATGTTGCGTTGGGTTACGTTCAACCAGGCAACTAGGGTTGCTCCACAGAAAACACCTGAAGACCCTTTCACATAAGCGGACCGATCGGGTCCGCCTTCAGTGTTTTTTTTTTTAGGCGGACCATCCATTGCCCTCTATGGAGTGGTGGGTGTCAACGGACACCGCCTACGTCCGATTCTATCCGCTAAAAACGGATGGGGATTTGTTCCCCATCTAGTGGATTGGATGAGATGGCTGCAAAAAACAGACAGGCGGCCGGTTTGCATATGACCACCCATAGAGGACAGTGGACTGTCTGCTCTGCATGAGCGGAGTGGACACAGACAAGCCATAAGCCTGCTCAGCGGGTATCAAGTGGAGAGATTCCTTGGTGAGCTGGCAGACTTCTCCCTATGTGAAAGTGGATCTTCACTGCATCCTGAGCACCACAAACCAAAAACACAAATTCATTTTTAATAATTCAAAGCAAACTCCCCATCCATCTCTCCATGCTTTATTTTGTTGAGAAATCACTTTGCACAACCCCTTAGCATTTCTGGTCATCTTGAGGAAGGGCAGAGGATTCATGTAGCATTTACTTCCTGGAATCGATCTGCCCTTAGCTTAAAGAGGAACTGCAGTCTGCTCACATAAATTTGTAATAAAAACCATCTTTGCCATTCTGAAACTTCCCTCCAACCACTTTGCATATTATTTTATTTATACTGTGATTCTGTACTTGCCAAATATGCTGCAGAAATCTCCCTCCACTGAGTCTGGCTGCATCCATTTTAACCGTGGGCAGCTGTAGCGTCTGCCTGTTCACTTCCTGGATTTACACAGAGGCACACATCCAGTTCTGCAGTTCTCATTGGCCCTCTTATGACTCATCCCCACCCCCCTCCCTGGCCAACTCTCACAAGAGTGAGAGAGCTGTGCATGATGTCATAAGCCTAGACTAATGACCAGACAAGAAACAGGAAGTGGGCTGTATAAGGTATTTACTGGCAGAAAAAAAAAAGTTTTTACTATCCAAAGTTAAAACAAGGGCAGATTATTTAATAGATGAAAAAAAAAAAAAAAATGACTGAAGGTCCGCTTTAAGCATGCAGGATGGCGTGCTTAGCTGAGAAAACCCCACCTCCTCTCCTTAAAACTCCTGGGATGTATGACATTTGCCTAGGCAAGAAACCAGGAAAAAAAAAAAAAATAAAAATAAAAATGTAAATATATACATTGGGAGAGTGAAATTCCACTTTAAACCACATCTTTATAGTTGCCTTTGTGTACAGGGGTACAGGAATGATGGACCAGAAAAGAGCCTTCCCCAAAATGTTGCTAGAAGGCTGGATGTGCACAAGGGTCTAAAAGGTCATTTGTCCTTTAAAAGTCTAATTCATGCAAACAATGCCATTATTTGATCTAAATAATAAAAAAAATAAAAATAGATTTAATAAAAAGTGAACGTGAAAAGACCACGCACAGTCTTCAAAAACAGAAAACAAACATTGGCTGCTTTCATATTAACTTCTACTGAGATTAGGTCAAAAACAAGACACTTTTTTTTTTTGAAAGAATGGAGGGTGCAGTATTATTAATAGGGTCTCCTCGAGCCGTCTCCAGCCCATAACTGCCCCAGACAAGGAGCACGTCCAAGCTGTTTTGTTACATTCAGCAAGGAATAATCTGTGGCAGAGGCCACTAATTTCAGCATATTAATCAAGGGGGGCCTCTGGCTCTGCAGTTGGAGTGTGTCAGTATTGTCAGACTCCATTGCTTCATCTTGCGCTATTGAACGCTCTGGAACAAGAGAGAAGCTCTGAGATGAATTGAACCTGACACGGGCACAAAGGAGAAGGGGCCTACACACATCCCCGGCAGCCTATCTGAGACTTCATCCAAAAAGAATAAACAAGCTCGGCGTTAAGAAAGAATAGAGTGCCAGCCACCATGAAGGGACACAAAGCAGCACCCAGGCTGTGCAACGCCAAGGTGGAGAAGAGGGGAGGGGAGGCTTCCAATTTTTGTGAACACCCCCATCCCCCCCCCCCCCCCCCCCCCCACCTCCTGTAAAAAAAGGAGTCGCTCAGTCCAGCTGAGTGCAGAGGCAATGAATGAGAATCTTTTCATGCAGCCAAAATCAAACTTGAAGACATCAATCACTGCAAGGAGACACAACAGGCAGCGACTAGCCAACTAACTCATGGCAATTGTACACGCTGCCCAATGGTGCTTCCCGCGTTTATGTTTGGACAGCATGAACGGCACAATGGACCAGCCCTTATTACATGCTTGCAGGCATTAAGGAAAGGTTATAGGCTCTGCATTTTAGGGACACATAGCTGAAGAATGGGGAGAAAAAAAAAAAAAAAAAAGAAGGATAGCTTCACATTCTACAGGGTGGAAATGCTCCAGATCCCTAGAAAGTGTCACAAGATTCCATCTCTAAAACAGATAATTCCCAGACACCAGTTTCAATGTAAACTCAACTCGTCCACACTGCAAAGTGAAGATAGCTTTCCTAGTAGCAAGCGCGCCTAAGAAGACAACTGGTGGCCAACCTTTGTCTACTGAGGACAATGGAGGCACATGTCCTAGGGATTTCTGAAATGCCCCATGGCTTCCAAATTGTATAGAGAACCTACTATAAAAATCTTGAGAAATTCTATACCATATGCAGAATACTGCCAAACACATAAAACACGTGCCCTGTACAAAAAAAAAAAAAAAATGGTGGAAAAGAAAAAACAAAATATATCCCCCCCCCCCCCCCCCCAATAGAATTGTCTAAGCAAGCATTGATAGAATGTCAATTCGTAACTGGAACAAGCACCTACTAAAAGTATTATTTTCTTCTTTTAATTAAATGATAATAATTTTCCCCTAGAGAAGTAAACTGTAATCTTCCCAAACTGAAAGTGGGCCATTGCCTTAAAATAACCCCTTTTTTTTCTCTCCTTTAACTGATATGGAATTATGGTGTATGCAGGTCCAATGTTCTCACCCACACAGCAGACCAGATCTGACCTGCTGATATAAAACTTGTTTGAAGTCTGGCTTCTTCCAGCAAAAAAAAAAAAAAATTAGTATGTGATTTTCTGTGTCACAACACAATAGGGGGTTGATTTACTAAAGGGTTATAAACTGTGCACTTTGCAAGTGCAATTTCTCCCAGAGCTTAGTAAATGAGGGAGAGCTCTGCTGACTTCCATTATCCAATCATGTGCAAGCACAAAAAAAAGTTGTTTTTTTTCCCCCTAGTATGTGATTGGGTATTCTTTGCAAAGTGAGGCTTCATCTCATCTGGAGCAACTGCACTTGCAAAGTGCATAGTCTATTTGCCTTTAGTAAATCAACCCTTTAGGGTCGGTTCACACTAGGGGCGGCACGACTTGCAGGTCGCCTCACCGAGGCGACCTGCACACGACATCCACGGCGACTTGCAAAATGACTTCTGTATAAAAGTCTATGCAAGTCGCCTCAAGGTCGCCCCAAAAGAAGTACAGGAACCTTTTTCTAAGTCGGAGCGACTTGCGTCGCTCCTATTAGAACGGTTCCATTGTACAGAACGGGAGGCGACTTGTCGGGTGACTAGGTCGCCTGACAAGTCGCCCCTAGTGTGAACCGGCACTAAGTGTTTGCAGCCCAGTAAAAAGTAAAAAAATAAAATACCCAAATGAAAACACTAAATTTTCCAACAGAAACATCCAGTGTACTATATGCCCACACAAAGCAATCAAGTATGGCAACATCTCCTTCCACAAAGATTAGACTTATGGCATGGATTATTATGTAAAGTAAAAGTGGTCTAGAAGTACAATGAGGGGGTTGTCCAATATCCATGGAACTTATTCGAACACTATCTAGGACAACCAATAAAAGTTTCAGGATACTTCCTCAGGAAAGGCACAGATAGGCACTTGAGCTACTGAAGAAGTTACCGGATCGGTTAAAAAGACAAAATATCCTAAATATACTATCCATAACTCATCCAGTTTACCACAAGTACAATAAGGGGTTGCCCAATATGTGGAACAGACAAAGAGCACCTTTGAACACCATCTAGGTCAGCCTCTCGCAACCTTTTCAGCATAGAGGAACCTTTGAAATAACTTCCCGGTCTCAAGGAACCCCTGCTAAATAATGACTATAATCATCAACTCATGATACAAGTGTGATGGTCAGTGGGAAGAATCCTCCTTACACTGGTGGTCATTGGGAAGGATTATCCCCCCTACAGATAGCGGAAGAGATCAGAAAACTGCTAATTGCTCCAGGACCTAACAACCTCTGGAGGAACCACATAGTTGAGAAAACCCTGATCTGGAACAACCAATAGGACGTAATTTTGTCTGTATACTTTCCCATAGGAGTGACACAGATGAACACCTGGACCATCTAAAAAGTTGAAAACACCTGGCATGTCTGGTGAAGTGCTGGACCATACCGCCAGGCTTGTGGCCCCAAGACCTGAAGCTCAACAGTGGCAACTGATCTTATGAAACCGAGCCAAGTTTAGGAATATTTCTACTGCAATTTAGGAGACCCCTTTTCTACTTTGATTGATGACCAACACTACTACTACTACTACTACATAGTTTATGAGGAATCACAAGTTCCAGAAAGACTTACAACTTTTTGTTTGGGCAGATGCAGCCCAAAAGCATACCCAACCTGTATATTAAAGAGCTACAGAAGAACCAATATTCTATAAAAATTGGACTTTTTTTTTTTTCTTCTTCTTTTTAGGATCACCATAGGATTGGCAGACTACAAGGGACAGGTTTCTCAAGAAAAAAACAAAAAGTTCAAATACAACAAGACTTTAAATACCAACTCAACTTACAGCAAACGGTGAAGTTGTTCAAATTACAGTCACCCATAGCAATCAGATGAAACCGGGGACCAGTGCAGAAAAGCTGTCTGGTTTGTGTGTTCATACATATTGCTCTTACTACATAGAACAATCCAAGGTCTATTGTACAGCACACGTTGCTGGGAACGGCAGGGAAGTATGGGGAAAAGTCAAGACAGGTTTGCACCTTAGCTTTAAAAAAACAACAGCGACACAGATCAAAGCACCGCGAATCTCAACAAGCTGGCAACCTTTGAACTGCTCCATATTCAGCAGGTTCACCGGTCAGAACACCACAAAAAACAGGTCACACGACTGGCCGGGGCGAGGCAGTGTAACCGCACATCCCACAAAGCTCCAGGGCATGCAGTGCAATATAAGCCTGCAGCACCCGCAGGGTTAACAGAAGCGTCCGGGGAAAAAAAAAATAAAAAATCTCATCTCAATTGCACATCATTGGATACATCAAGTCCCATTAGACTGAATGGAACAGACCTGCAATTTGGCACCCGGTGTCTCACAGCGCCAAAACATGTTTTGTTACATTCCAAGGCGGATAATTTGTGACCCGTTTGTCACTGTAATAATGGACGGGAATTGTATTCTGTGCTGCACAGCGTATAAATCATTAACAGAGTAAAATTAACAGGGGGATAAATAATTTTATAATCTAGGAGGGGGCACCTACTTGTGGCACTGCTCAGTAGGGACAGAGTACATGAGATATATGGATTATATATGATCAGTAAGACTAGGTGCAGGTGAGCTATGTCATACAGAGAATAGCTTCCAGTGTTTGTGTCAAGACGGATGGCAAAATTATTTTATTTTATTTCTGGGAGTTTAAAGTTGCTTAAAAAGAACTATGCTTCTTTGGCCATAGCGATTCTGTAGGTCGCAGTAGTGCACACCCGAGACCCAAATTCAGCCAACAGTGGGCTAAAGTCTGCTTACGGCTGACGTCACAGAGCCAGTCCAGGCTCCGCAGGAATCCTGACAGTAATGCCAGGATTCACCCACATGCCTGATCGGCAGCTTGTTCAGCCTTACAGCGCACCACTGAGAGCTTGAGCCAGCCACTCCCCATCACGGCGCTCCTGTCAGCGCTGGAGGGGCAGAGCAAAGAGCAGCGACTGACAGTCACCTCTCTGCGCTCAGAGCGGACCCGAAAACTGAGTGATCAGCGGTCTTTGATCGCTCAGTTCTCAGTGTAAAGCTGGTGGCGAGCTGATGGTGCTTCTTTACTTATCAGTTTAGCCACATAGGCAGGTATGAACGTTTACTTTTTTTTTTTTTTGGAACCCAGCACTTCTCCTTTAATGTTCCACTTATGTAGTGAACTCCAGCAGCCACAAGCTTCAGCATCCCGCAAGCTTCAGCATCCCGCAACAGCCGATACTAACATTTCCCCAGAAGCTGGAGATCCCAGGTATCTATTCTGAAACATGGAACTCACACGAGCAAGGTATCATCCCAAAGTCCCAAGCATATGATCTGTAAAGTTACGCAATAAAAATGTACCTGGAAGTAACTTGTGATTAGCACAGTGCCCCTCATGCAAGTCCTCCTTTTTAATCCTTGCATCAAAGGCTCTACCTAGTAGATTAATGTGTGGTTTCCCAAGCCACAGCCTTCCCCCTAACCGTGCCTCCAGCATAAGGCACAAAGCGTTAGCTGTGCAGCTAGCAGAGATGTCAGCGGAAGACGTCAGCAGTGGGTGTCGGTTTCACCACCGGCGCTGGGAAAGTGTGACCGCACAGAGGCACAGGCGCTGACCATTAGTACACAATGACATGCTTGGCTGAGCTGACAACTCTGTGACTGGGGGGGGGGGGGGGAAAGCATTACAACATGGCTTGTTTATCCAGCACACAATGTGTGGCATCCCTGCTGGTAAACAAAAGCGCCATGATGCCATCCTGATGCCAATTACAGCCAATTAAATAAAGCAGCGTGGACCACCTAAATGAAAGAGCCGCTTACGTACTTACAGAATGAATGAAGATCTGGTTAAATATATTTTTGTGCTCAATTCTTACACTCAGGAATATCTGGTCTGTGCTTTTATTATGTGCCAAGTGTTGATGCAATTACATTTTTTTTTGTTTAAGGATTCTGCAGACAGAGAGCCTGGTTCCCTATGACATAGCAGACGCGTCCATGTGACTTGTGCAAGACCTGGTTCAAATTTCAGTTGACCACTAACCACAGTTTTGCCCCCTGCAGTGCCAGCTTGCTTGCTTTTGGACAAATGGGTGTTGAATTACCACGACTGGAGCGTAGGGATGAGCTCCGGCGTGTTCGCACACTCCACGTGCCGAGCCCGCTAGGAAGTCGACACGGCGCTCCGCTAATCACAAGCAGTGAGACATTTTCCCGATGTGCGGCTGCAGAGATCGTGAAATGTCTCCCTGCCTGTGATTAGCGGAGTGCCGTTTTCCTGGCGGGCTCGGCACGTGGAGTGTGCGAACACACCGGAGCTCATCGTTACTGGAGAGTGCAAAATCTGGTGCAGCTGTGCATGGTAGTCAATCAGCTTCTAACTTCAGCTTGTTCAATTAACCTTTGGCAATAAAGCTGCACCAGATTATGCATTCTTTAGCAAAACATTCTCTATGGGGTGGATTTACTAAAACTGGAGTGCAAAATCTGTTGCAGCCCTACATAGAAACCAATCAGCTTTTTTTTTGTCAAATCGTAATCGAACACGCTGAAGTTAGAAGCCAATTGGCTACAGTGCCCAGCTGCTCCAGAATTTGCACTCTCCAGTTTTAGTAACTCTACACCATAATGTCCTATGGAAGACTGGGGCATCTTGGTGACTAGTTGTTAGGGCAGCAGACTTGTCGCTCACCCACCTGACAACACCGTATTGGGCAATGCACCCCAATATATATATATATATATATATATATATATATATATATATATATATATATATATATATATATATATATATATATATATATATATATATATATATATATATATATATATATATATATATATATATATATATATATAAGCAACCTCCAGAAACCATTGTATTCTGCATGGTTTTCATTTCTCCTTTACTAGAACCTTTGTACCGCAAAGAGCATGCTGGGGATGGGAAAAAAAAGAAAAAAAAAAAAAAGAAAAAATTCTAAATCTTAAAATCTGCACCATGGCATACATAAACTTACCTTTTCCAGGACATTTTTTTTTAACGCCCAAAAAAAGCCAGTAATCCACATTGTAACATGAGGGGGGGTTAAATGTACCATTGGGCGCTTTACAGTAAGGAGTGGTTATAGAAGGGTGGGCACCAGCGACAGGGGGGCATTTTCCAGAACAAGCCTTATAACACCCGTACCTGTAGCGCAGAGAGCCACAAAAGTCTGGGCGTGTTTGCGGATGATTTGCTTGGTGTCCTCAGTCAGTGACATTTTGTCAAGAAAATGTTCAATAAAGTCGTGAGGGGTGACAGAAGCCATGTCCCATTTCAGCTTATTCAGGATTACCAGCTCCATTAACTGTGTTGGGGGGGGGGAAGAGAAAGAAAGAAAAAAAAGGGGGGGAAACAAAATAGTCAGAATTGGATACAGTCATTGGTCAGCAAGATGTTAAGTCTACAAAAGCAGAAAGGCATTAAAAAATAAATAAATAAATAAATAAAAGGGGGAGGGTATACACATGGACAATATATGCATGCTGATAACAAAAATGTCCACAGGACCTATTCAGCTTAAAATTCTTATCCTCAAACTAAGTAAAGAAGCACCATCAGCCCGCACCTCTGGCAGCGAATTCGTATAGCGCTGACTATACAAATAAGGAAATAGGTAGGTACCCGTTAAAACCAATACATTAGGGCTGGCCATACATTATACAATTTCTTGTACAGTTTTCCTTTAGATTTACCAAAACCATATAATATGGAGGTCAAACCTAAACACTTTCAATTTGCATGCAATCAGGCAAGCCCTTCCATTACATAGTTGAAGGTAAAATCTAAAAGGAAATTGAATAAGAATATTGTATAAATGTATGGCCAGCTTAACGGATGGGATAAATTCAGCTCACTGTGTGTCAGTTATTCGTTCACACATTAGCTGGCATCCCAAAACTTAAGAGGTAGATTAGCATTTCAGGTGCAGCAGCTTTCCAGGAAAAACTATTAAGTATTTTTTGCATTGCTCCTCATTAGTTGTGGGTCATGCATTTTAGAACATACAACCCAGTTTACATAAAGCTCAACATGATCAATTCCTAACAAGGTCTATGTGGCTCAACCCTCAGATCCCATAGAACTAGGATGAGTACCATTCGGTAGCTTTTGCAGCTGTTATTCAACTACAAGTCCCAGCCATTCCTGAAAATCAATGGCCAGCATTGGATCTGCAGTTCTACAACATCTGGAAACTTGCTGACTCCCAGTAGTACCGGTCAGTTCCTGTGCAGCGCGTTCCCCGGTCTCACCACGAGGGGGAGCCAGATACAAAGTGAACCCCCCTGCATGTGTTAGCAGCATGCTGTATAAATGTTACATTGTTCAGGATTTCATAGGAAATGGCATGTAGCTTACCCCCCCCCCCCCCAAAAAAAACGCATGTGCAAGAAACATCGTGACACGCTGCAAATACCTGCAGCACAAGAATTTACAGGAGGTCACATGGCACTTTTTTTTTTTTTTTTTTTAAATCTATCGCCGTCTCAAGACAGCCGCTCTGATCATAAAACAGACACCAAATGCATCAATCTGCAGAAAGGGGGGGGGGGGGGGGCTGATAAACAGATGTGCAGGCCTACGATTGAATCCATTATGTACAGTAAACAGGAAATTACCAGTAATTCCTCTGGTCTGATGGAATTATCTGTGTAAATACAAAGTTTCTCTGCAGTTAAGGGGATGGTCTCCTTCATTTTGGATGCCAAAAACATGCATGTCGCCCCGAGGAGTTGCAGCCTGCTCTTCTTCAGCGGCTCCACGGACAGAAATCGATCCAGATAGTTCATGGCAAGGGGGAAAACTTCCTCTTCACACTTCTGTTCCTCGCAGACCTTGGGAGAAGAAAAAAAGAAAAAAAAAAACAAGAAAAACAAAATGCAAGTTACCAAACGGGTTCCAGAGAAAGGAGGACCAATAATAGCCAACAATCAGCAACAGGAAGGGATTGTCACAGCAAAAAAAAAAAAGAAGAATATGTGAGCAATGAGAAACATTCTACATATGGCTGCAAACCAAGAGAGCCGGGGCTGTGTGAGCCAGGCCTGGAGATCACAACCAGGCTGAGCACAGGGGGGGTCATGCTGGGGCTTGTAGTGCCACGGCAGCTGGAAAGGCTTGCTTGTAGAACAATGGGGTGCTTTCCATGCACAGAGCATGTAAATCTTGGCTACACTGAATGAGACAGTATAGGCATACAGAACAGGGTGAAAGGGAGCCAAAGGGTCAGGGCCATAAATGTATATCATTTTTTTTTTGTATAAATACATGAGGCCCAGGCTTAACTTTTTTTATTCATTTATACAAAAAAAAAAAAATTATATACATTTATTTTTTTGTGTAAATGAATAATAAAAAAAAAATAATAATAAAAGCCTGGGTTTCATGCATATGATGCAAAAAACACATTATCTAGGGTCTTGTGCATAGGATACAATTAATATATACAATTGCATAAATGTAGAAATATCTGTAAGAACTGGGCAAGTCCAACATGGGTGCACAGGGATAGATTCCCCATTTTTTTTTGGGCATATTGTGCACATTTGAGAACCTGTTGAGCCACGTTTACTGTTTGCTTATGTGTGCAAGCATAAAACTGTCCCCAAATCCTGGAACTCCCCCAATTACTGAGATCCCCAAAACACCATCCTTGGTGTGTGCAAGCATAGGCTGCCCCTGAATCCTGGGACCCCCCCCCCCCCCCCAACAGTGAGATCCTCAAATACTTAGAGTATGTGTGCACATGTGTAAGCTGACCCCAAATGCAGAGATCCCCAAATATTGAAATACTGCCCTCCCCCAATACCATCTTATGCAAGTTGTCCCCAAATACTGGGGATCCCCCCCCCCTTAATGCCGAGATCCCCAAACACAGTATGTGTGTACAAGTGTATTCTGTCTCCAAATACTCAGATCCCCAATTATTGAAATACTGCCCCCCCCCAATTACCATCTTATGTGTGCAAGCATAGGCTGTCCCTAAATCCAGAGAGAGCCTGGGGCCCCCAGATCCCATCCTTCTGTATGCAGGTGTTGTGGGTCCCCATTGCAGCACACAGGCCTACCTGGGATAGGAAGAAAATGGGGATCTCTTATCAGGAGGATCCACAGATAATAGACGGGCTCCTTTATCCAGAACGATCTTCTGCACAATATATAGTTTTCCCCTCTTTCTGCAATAGCATGTATTATATCTATCACTTTTTTTTAGAATATAGGACATGACAAGAACAGCTCACTATTAGAGATCGATCATAAAGATGTTGGCCATGTGAGTCCTGTATGTGATCGATCGTACATTGTATATACAGGATAGAATAGTGCATGCCATTGCAGAAGTGTGATCTCTATATTCCTCTATGGGGGGGGGGGGGGGGGGGGGGGGGCAGACAATCCAGAGTGCGGATCTCATTCTCCCCCATGCCAGGTGGTCCGCTGTAGTGATCTGGGGGGTCCCGGTGTGTTGGAGAACGCTCTATTAAGGAACCAGTACTTGAGTTTTCTCTGTTTTTGGGGGTGCAATATTTCATAATAGGGTCTTGGTATTTAGGGGTACAGTAGGGGGGCAGGAATTGGTTTTTAACAATGTATTTTGGGTTCTTGGTATTTGGGGGATGGTGCAGTTTTTTGGGGTATCAGTATGTAAGGAGGTGCAATTGTCTGCAGGGGGTGCCAGTATTATAGGGGGTGCAGTATTTTGGGGTCTCAGTATTTCAGGGGATGGGTGCAGTATTCTGAGGGTTCATTATTTGGGGTTCGGTCCATATTTGCATACACAGTGTCTGTTTAGCTCCCAAATGTGGCTATACTAAAGGCGTCCATGTAGTGGGGGGCCCCCTTGGGGGGTGCAGGCTGTGGGAGGCTCCCCTTGGAGGGGGGTGCAGGCTGTGGGGGTCCAGGCTGTGAGGGGGGGTCCCCCTTGGAGGGTGCAGGCTGTGAGGGGGGTCCCCCTTGGAGAGGGGTGCAGGCTGTGGGGGGTCCCCCTTGGAGGGGGGGTGCAGGCTGTGAGGGCTCCCCTTGGAGGGGTGGTGCAGGCTGTGGGGGGGCCTTTTGGGGGTGCAGGCTGTGGGGGGGCCTTTTGGGGGTGCAGGCTGTGGGGGCTCCCCCTGGATGGGGGGTGCAGGCTGTGGGGGGCTCCCCCCTGGATGGGGGGTGCAGGCTGTGGGGGGGTCCCCCTTGGAGGGGGGGTGCAGGCTGTGGGGGGCTCCCCCTTGGAGGGGGGGTGCAGGCTGTGGGCCCCCCTCGGTCCGTCCATTGTCACGCACCTCCAACATCCATGTGGCCACGATCTTCCTCATGTAGGGGAGGATCTCTCTCTGCACACACTTGAAGTAGTTGGCGGACGGACAGGCGGTCTCCTCGGCTTTCAGCATGGTCCGGAGGACTCGGTCGGTAAGTAGGTTCCGGTCCAGGTGAGCCCTCCGGATGGTGTCCACCTCACAGCACAGCAGCTCCATGTCCGTGTGATCTCCGCGGAGGAGCCCGGCGTGTCCCCGGAGCCGGGAGAGGAGAGGAGGAAGAGGAGGAGAGGAGGATGTTCTGAGCGGAGATGAAAGAAGAATGAGAGAGAAAGAGCAGCCGGGCCCGGGAGAGGCTTAAACACAACCCGAGCCCGCCCAACACCCTCCTCCTCATCCTCCTCCTTCTCCCTCCTCCATGGCACTGCCTGCTAGGGGGAGGAGAGACACAGACACACAATACATGAGGGGGACATCCTGGGGAGACATATGGGGGGGGGGGGGGGGGGGAAACAATATAAGAGGACATACATTGTTCCCTCACATTGTCACCCCCCCTTGTCTATGGACCCTTATATTGTTGTCCCCCAATGTCTCCACATTGTCCCTTCAGATTGTGTCTCTCCCTTGTCTTATATGTGTCCCCTCACACTGCCCCCCCATATGTCCCCTCACATATGTCCCCTCACATTGCCCCCCCCCATATGTCCCCTCACATTGCCCCCCCCATATGTCCCCTTAAATTGCCCCCCCCCCGCCATACGTCCCCTCACATATGTCCCCCCCATGTGTTCCCTCAAATTGTCCCCCACCATGTCCCCTCACATTGTCCTCCCCCCACCATGTCCACTCACATTGTCCCCCACCATGTGCCCTCACATTGTCCCCTACCATGGTCTCCTCACATTGTCCCCCACCATGTCCCCTCACATTGCCCTCCCATATGTCCCCTCACATATGTCACCTCACATATGTCCCCTCACATTGCCCCCCCCCCCATATGTCCCCTCACATATGTCCCCTCACATTGCCCCCCCCCCATATGTCCCCTTAAATTGCCCCCCCCTGCCATACGTCCCCTCACATATGTCCCCCCCATGTGTTCCCTCAAATTGTCCCCCACCATGTCCCCTCACATTGTCCTCCCCCCACCATGTCCCCTCACATTGTCCCCCACCATGGTCTCCTCACATTGTCCCCCACCATGTCCCCTCACATTGTCCTCCCCCCATGGTCTCCTCACATTGTCCCCCACCATGTCCCCTCACATTGTCCCCCACCATGTCCCCTCACATTGTCCCCCACCATGGTCTCCTCACATTGTCCCCCACCATGGTCTCCTCACATTGTCCCCCACCATGGTCTCCTCACATTGTCCCCCACCATGGTCTCCTCACATTTTCCCTCCCCCTCAATGTCCCCTCAGGTTGTTCCCTCACATTGTCATGTCCCCTCACATTGTCACCCCCTAGGTCCCCTCACATTGTCACCCCCCATGTCCCCTCACATTGTACCCCACGTTGTCCCCCACCATGTCCTCACATTGTCCCTCCCCCTCAATGTCCCCTCAGGTTGTTCCCTCACATTGTCATGTCCCCTCACATTGTCACCCCCTAGGTCCCCTCACATTGTCACCCCCCATGTCCCCTCACATTGTACCCCACGTTGTCCCCCACCATGTCCTCACATTGTCCCTCCCCCTCAATGTCCCCTCAGGTTGTCCCCCCCCTTGTCCCCTCACATTGTCACCCCCCCGGTTGTCCCCTCACATTGCCCCCCCCCCCACATTGTCCCCCTCATGTCCCCTCACATTGTCCCCAACAAATAAAAAAAAAAGGAAAAAATGATTTGGCAGTGTGCTCGGTTACTAGGGGACTCCATACAGTGTGAGGGGTCATGTATCCTGGGGGTGCAGTGTGAGGGGTCATGTATCTCGGGGTGTAGTGTGAGGGGTCATGTATCCTGGGGGTGCAGTGTGAGGGGTCATGTATCTCGGGGGTGCAGTGTGAGGTGTCATGCATCTCGGGGGTGCAGTGTGAGGTGTCATGCATCTCGGGGGTGCAGTGTGAGGTGTCATGCATCTCGGGGGTGCAGTGTGAGGTGTCATGCATCTCGGGGGTGCAGTGTGAGGTGTCATGCATCTCGGGGGTGCAGTGTGAGGGGTCATGTATGTCGGGGGTGCAGTACTATGCAGTGTAGGGGGTCATGTATCTCGGGGTGCAGTGTGGGGGGTCATGTATCTCGGGGTTGTAGTACTATGCAGTGTAGGGGGGTCATGTATCTCGGGGGTGCAGTACTATGCAGTGTAGGGGGGTTATGTATCTCGGGGGTGCAGTACTATGCAGTGTAGGGGGGTCATGTATCTCGGGGGTGTAGTACTATGCAGTGTAGGGGGGTCATGTATCTCGGGGGTGTAGTACTATGCAGTGTAGGGGGGTCATGTATCTCGGGGGTGCAGTACTATGCAGTGTAGGGGGGTCATGTATCTCGGGGGTGTAGTACTATGCAGTGTAGGGGGGTCATGTATCTCGGGGGTGTAGTACTATGCAGTGTAGGGGGGTCATGTATCTCGGGGGTGTAGTACTATGCAGTGTAGGGGGGTCATGTATCTCGGGGGTGCAGTACTATGCAGTGTAGGGGGTCATGTATCTCGGGGGTGCAGTACTATGCAGTGTAGAGGGTCATGTATCTCGGGGTGCAGTGTGAGGGGTCATGTATCTTGGGGTGCAGTGTGACTTTTGAAGGGTGCAGTGCATTCCGGATTCAGGGACTCTAGCGCGGGTCTTGTACCCGGGTCTGTCTCAAGCTTCACCAATTTGAATAACTTCTCAGATATGAAGTGAAGTGAAAAAAATACTGCAGATATTTATTAAGAGAGATGTCTGCACTTTGAGGGTAGCCCCTCACATATACCTGCTGGAGGAATCCTACGTACCCCACATACAAGCATTGATTGCGGGGTCACTGCAGTTCGTACATTCCAGTAGTGTGCACATACAATACGCTTCACAAGGCAAAATAAAACATCTGGGCACACGGTGTGCAAGTGCTGTAAATTCTCAACGTGCGATGAACTCATGCCCTGTGATTTTCAGGCGTCATTAATAATTTTTTGTCACTTATTTTCTATTGTTTTATTATTATTTTCTAGTCCTAACATTTTAGTTTTTTTAAAGGGAAGTGTTATCACCATTCCAAAGGACCATGATACGGCCGCAGCTTTAGGATTCTTATTTTTCCTACTCATGTCTGCAGATCACAATGAATAGGCTGTTCCACCTAAAACTGATATCTCAGCGTTCAGCAGAGACTGCGGGACTAACTGCATGGTTATTGGTTTTGTTTATTCCTTCAGGCTTTCTGTGGACGCATCGCCGCGGTTGGGTTCTCAGGTCTGTTTGCTTGCATGAGAGGTTCCTATAGTATGGATCATCGAGAGGAAGAGTGCAAGCACCCCAAAGAAGGGGGGAGCACCCCAAGTTCCAAAGCAGTTGAAAATGGCACAGAGATCCCGCTGCCGGAGTCCCCAGGAGATAAAAGGCCAGGTAGCAACCAAGTAAATTAAATATTACTGTTGGGTGCACTTGTCCTTTAAGGCTGATTTACATTTACACATTGGGTCTCGTGCATTAATACAAGTTTTAGCACAACGCACAGGTTAGATGCATGGACACATTGTGGTGCCATTAATTTTGTATGGCAGCCCAACGCACTAAGGCAACCAACACCGCAATGCATGGCAATACACCATGTTTTTTAATGGAATGACAAAGAACTTCTGCATTTTGCGACAACGCACTTTTTTTGGGCAGTTTTGGTGCCTTGACAGCCCATTATTTTCAGGAGGCTTCCTTAAAAAGAAAAAAAGATCCGATGCTGCATCTGTCCCCCGCCAGCTTTGTAGTGAGAAACGAGTGATCAAACACCGCTGATCGCTCAGTTCTCCTCTCCACTCTGAGCAGAGGGCCGGGACTGTCAGTCACTGGCTCTCTGCTCTCCCCTCCAGTGCTCACTGGAGTTCTGAGCTGTGGAGGGGGTGGGAGGGACTGGCTCAGGCTCTTGTGGATCGCTGAGAGGATGAGACAGCTGCCGGGCCAGGCTTCTGGGCAGATTCTGACCATATGGTCGCAACCTTTCCCCAGCCTGTACTGGCTCTGTGATGTCAGCTGACAGTGGACTTTAGCCCGCTGTTGTCTGAAAACCGGTCACAGGAGTGCAGAGTGAACTGTAATCCATAGGAAAAGTATGGCCAAAAAAAAAAAAAAAAAAAAAAACTTTGGCCATACTTTTCCTTTAGGCTGGGTTCACACCTTTGCGAATTGGATGCGGGATCTCCGCATCCAATTCGCAATAGCAGGAGATTTTGACCGGCTCTCTATGGAGCCGATTCACATATCTCTGCGGCAGGTCTGGTGTGTTTTGCAGAAAAACGCTGTGCCTCTTTTGGTCCGTTTCAGGTCCAAATTCAGCCCAAAATTCAGGCTGAAATCAGACCTGAAATGGCGAACCAGCACGCACCGGACCCCTGCTGTGAGCCACATTCGGCTCATATGTGAACCCAGCGTTAATGCACGTTTCACACTGATGCAGTGCGATTTTTTTTTTTGTTTACATTTCTTTAGTTGCTTCCTGGTTTCTGGCCTAGGCCAAAATGATGTCATACATCCCAGGAGCATTAATGGCCATTTTGTTTTTCTTTTGTCTGGAGGAGGGGCTTTCTCAGCTAAGCACGCCCTCCTGCCTGCATAGCTAAGGGGGAGATGGTTTTGCGGAAGTAAATGCCATCTCCTAGATTGTAAGCTCTAGCGAGCAGGGCCCTCTGATTCCTGTAATGTCTGCCTTCATTTTGTTAAGCGCTGCGCAAACTGTTGGTGCTATATAAATCCTGTATTATAATAATAATAATAATAATAAAGGAATCATCTGCCCTTATGGCCGCAGTTTGCTTTGAATATTAAAAATAAATTAAATAGCGGTTTCAGTTTGTTGTGCTCGGATAGTTTGGCGCCGCACATGCGTTAAACACACTGCACAAATGTAAATGGACACAACTGATAAAAGACATTTTGCATGAAAGTTTTGGTATTAGGTAAGATTACTGTAAGTTTTTTTTATCTTGACTAGCTGCAGACGGACTCTATATAGCTGCGTACAGTGGCTGTTTTTTGCGTGCGATCTTTGTGAAGTGAGAGTGCGGTTGCAGAGGGGGGAAGCTCTTACTTCCCCGTTTCCTTTTTCTTTTTTGTGAATGACAATCTGAGTCATTTGTCGAACCCTGGGAGAACTGCACCTTTCCAGCAATAAATGCAAACTGACACTCTGTTCCCCGGGATTGTGCTGCAATCGCCCACGGGGGTTGGAAAGCTGACAGATTTTGTGCAGCTCACCCGAGACGACAACTCGTCGCCAAACAGATCTCCATACCTGCCCTCTTCAGCACACACCCTTCAGAAATATTTGTCATTTACACAAGGCATTATATAGCTTGGAGATACGGCCCATACTGCCAGCTCAGCTGCACCTTTGACTGGCTCTTATGTTCGCACGTTGTCAAGATACTTTGCAGTTCCTGCTATGCAAGTCTTCCACTTAAAGTAGATGGAAACCCAGGTGGTGGTGGTGGTGGGGGGGGGGGGGGGGTGTCACACCAACGGCATTGGGCAGCGTTAGACAATGCAAAGGCTTTGCTTTGTAGGACCTTTTATTACCAACATGCTGCATTGGTGGGCACTGCAATAAAAGTATGCAGGCATCATTTTATCACATTGCAGTGCAGCAGATTACAACATGCTGCAGGGCATGTAACAAAGTAACATGATAGTAAAAAAAAAAAAAAAAAAAAAAAAAAAAAAATCAAGCATTACAATGCCTTAATTACACTTCCTTACCGCACAAGGCAGCATGTGTTCACATGTTATGTGCCATGCATTGTTGTAGTGTGAATCAGCCCTGTACGAATGACATTGGGGGTTATTTACGAAAGGCAATTAATCCACTTTGCACTACAAGTGCAAACTGCACTTGAAATTGCACTGAAAAGTGCAGTCGCTGTAAATCTTTTATTTTCCTTGCATGTCCCCCTCGGCTCTACAGATACTGCACTTCCAAGTGCACTTTTAGTGCAATTTCAAGTGCACTTTGCACTTGTAGTGCAAAGTGGATTTGCCTTTCGTAAATAACCCCCATTGCTTGCTAAAGCCCCTAGGAATAAGACAATAAACATTTATTTTTTTAAAATAAAAATTTGTTGTCACCTTGTTTTTGCATCTGTTGTTGCATTTCAGTGCTGCTGATCCCCTGCAGCCATCCCTTGTCTACTTGCACTCCTACAATGGCTGCATGAAATTTCTCAGGGCGGGTCTGCTGGTGGTAATAACAGTGGACCACACCTGCTCAATGTGGCAACTTGTAGTCTCCATTGGAAGCTCATGTGGAAGGATGACAACACAAGAGAAAATGTGGGAGACGGGGACAGAGCGTTACCCTATAAGGCCGGGTTCGCACTGTAACCCGCTGCGGATCGCACAGGAGCGTCGTGCGTCTCTGTTCCCCGTTTCAGGGACGAATCAGGGCCGACTCTATGCCTGAATTCGGCCCTGAAACGGAGCCAAAGACGCACAGCGTTTCTGTGCAGTGCGCTCCGCAGCTGCAACGGAGATATGTGAACCGGCTCAATAGGGAGCCTGTCACATTTTCCTGCTATGCGAATTGGATGCGGGGAAACCCGCATCCAAATTTGCATAGGTGTGAACCCGGCCTAACAGGAAGTGCCTCCCAAGGACCTGCATGGCAGGATCGCCAGGTGTTATTTTGAAATGCTGCTTTGAAATCGTGCGGTTTCAGATGAAGTCGCACAATTTCAAAGCCGCGTTCAATGTGAACGAGGGGCTAAGTTGTGTGAATCTTGGATAAAAGCATTTACTCAAGGCGCCCACCTCTTTGGCACATCCCTCAGCCCAGCTCTGCCTTATTGCATGCATGTTAACAGGCGTTATGTCGGGTGGTATCGTGCCTTACGATAAGGCCCCTGTTCACATCTCGCGATGCGCGATCGCAGGCAGAAATCGCTATGATTCTGTCTGCAATCCCAAATTGCAAGGGCAGCACTGCACGGCCCTCATCCTATAATGGCACCCCAAGCGTGATGCAATTCTGACACGATTGCACGGCAATCGCGGCGGACCACCCCCTTCATAGATTACGTGAAGCTTGTCAACCCGAAAAGGAGCAGGAGCTTCTTTTCAGGGACAAACATGCCTAGGGCTGCCCATTCAAGTATATGGGCTGGCCTATGCGACACAATGAATCACAAATCGCATAGAAAACACGCTTGTTTTCGCTATGCGATGATTTGAATGGGCCCTTAGGAAACATGTGGAAATCAGTGGCCCTCTGATGCACCAAAACTTCCCCAAAAATCTGACATTTCACCAAATTTTTGCTACACCACAACACTCTATGGTGCTAGTGTGTTGCCTTCGTGTGTCGGGGTGCTATTCAAAATGAATGGCACGGGAATGTGCCAGCGTATATAATGTAAAGCCCCATACACACTATCAGATTTTCTGCTGATTTTTTTTTCCTTCAGATTTACCAAAACCATATAATATGAGGTCAAACCTTAGGAGTTTCAGTTTGTATGCAATCAGGCCGGCCCTTACACTACATGGTTTTGGTAAATCTGAAGACAGAAATCAGCAGAAAATCTGATAGTGTGTATAGGGCTTAAGTCGATCACCTAGAACAAGCATGCAGATAAGGACGTTCCCAATCCACATGTTTTTTGTTGACTCAGAAAGTATTGAAGACAGAGGGTCAGCATAAAAGCCAGGGAAATAAGCATTTTCAGAAAAGCAGGAATGGCAACCCTCGTGTTTCTTTCAGTCCCTGCCCCCAAACGGAACTTAAAGTCTATAGTCCTTGCATGGCCAAACACAGAAATGTACACTATGACTAATCAGTGTGGAAGGCAATTATCTTACCAGTACATTTCTGGCTTGTGGGAGGAAACTTGCATGAACATAGAAGGAGCATGCAGACTCCATGCAGGCAGAACACTGCAAACCCAGGATCCAAGAATGTTAAAACTGTAATAAACAACTAGAATTTTATTTTTATTTTTTTTTTTAAAAGTAAAGCAAGCGAACAGGCAGTATGTCCTAAGGAGAATTTACAGTATTTTGTAAGGCTTAATGTACACGGGACGTTTTATAACCTCTCCTGAACAATTTAACTTTACAGATAGCAACCGACGTTTAAGAACGTCAGTTTTGCCGCGTTTACATGCCGCGTTTGCGTTTATAAATTTTTTTTTCTTCTTCAAATAGTCAAAAATATACGTCCATTAAAAACGCCTGTAAACGAAACACAGCTAAACGCGAGTTAACGCGTTTACAAGCTGTTACAGGCATTTAGCGTTTCAAATGCCTCTGAACATCCGTCCTGAACGCTTTTTTTTTTGCTTTCCAAAAAATGCATCGTCTAAACTCAACTGCCTAGAAACGACCATAAACGACCCTGTGTACATGGACTGATAAGATAACATAGAGGAGAATTCAGGGGCAGCTTAAAAAAAAACGCCCCAACTGCTCCTAATGCCGCGTACACACGAGCGGACTTTACGGCAGACTTTGCCCGGCGGACGGGATTTCGTCGGACAATTCGATGTGTGTGGGCTCCAGCGGACTTTGTTTGCTCAAAAGTTGGACGGACTTAGATTTGAAACATGTTTTTAAATCTATCCGACGGACTCGAGTCCGGTCGAAAAGTCCGCTCGTCTGTATGCTAGTACGACGGACAAAAAGCCACGCTAGGGCAGCTATTGGCTACTGGCTATGAACTTCCTTGTTTTAGTCCGGTCATATGTCATCACGTACGAATTCGACGGACTTTGGTGGATTGTGTGTAGGCAAGTCCGTTCATTCAGAAAGTCTGTCGTAAAGTCCGTCGAAAAGTCCGCCGGGCAAAGTCTGCCGTAAAGTCCGACCGTGTGTACGCAGCATTAAGCTCTGTTCACATCTAAGACCCCTTTCACACTGGGGCGGTTTGCAGGCATTATTGCGCTAAAAATACCGCCTGCAAACCGCCCCAAAACAGCCTCCGCTGTTTGTTCAGTGTGAAAGCCCGAGGGCTTTCACACTGAAGCGGTGCACTGGCAGGAGAAGAAAAAAATCTCCTGCAAGCCGCATCTTTGGAGCGGTGAAGGAGTGGTGTATTCACCGCTCCTAAACCGCTCCTGCCCATTGAAATCAATGGGACAGCGCGGCTATACCGCGGCAATACCACGGCTATAGCCGCGCTATACGAGTGGTTTTAACCCTTTTTCGGCCGCCAGCGGGGGGTTAAAACCGCACCGCTAGCGGCCGAATACCGCGGTAAAATAGCGCTGTTTTACCGCCGACGCCCCCTACCGCCCCAGTGTGAAAGCAGCCTATAAGTGTTTTTACAGGCATTCTTTTGGAGGATTTTGCAGCGTTTTTGTACAGGCGTTTTCAAGGTTAAATGGTCACCAATGTAAAAGCAGTAAACGCCTGTAATCTGCCAAAAAAGAAGCTGCTGTACTTTTTTGAGCGACAGGCGTTTTGCTTTGGGCGACAGAACGCTCAGATGTGAACAGGGGCCATTAAAATGAATGGGTTTTGTCTTGTTGGGCGTTTTTAGAGTTGAGGCTTACAGCAGAAAAACGCCTAGGTGGGAACATAGCCTAAAGCCTCGTACAAACGATCCGATTGTTGGCCAACCAACAAACCAAACCTGAACAGTTTAGGACAGGGATATGCAATTAGCGGACCTCCAGCTGTTGCAGAACTACAATTCCTATGAGGCATAGCAAGACTCTGACAGGCACAAGCATGAAACCCAGAGGCAGAGGCATGATGGGACTTATAGTTTTGCAACAGCTGGAGGTCCGCTAATTGCATATCCCTGGTTTGGGAGATATCCCCTGTATTTGCATGTGTGGATGTCATCAGCTTCAGTGAGTGTGCCATTACCGGCAGCTCCTGCGTGCATGCGCGGGAGTGACGTCATCGCGGCTCCGGCTAATCACAGCGCCGGAGCCCGCGATACCCGGAAGTAACTCCGGGGGCGATGTCGGCCGCCGGAGCGGTGCACGAAGACGGCTGCAGGTTCTCCGAACTCAGGTAAGTAATTCATAATGAGCTAGTATGCTATGCATACTAGCTCATTATGCCTTTGTCTTGCATGTTTTTTTGTTTTTTTTTGTCCTAGGGTTTACAACCACTTTAAGGCAGGCCATACACGGGTCGAATTTCTAAATAATTTTCTTTCGAAAATCTTATACAAGAATTTTCATTTGGATTTCGCCAACAGCCAATTTTCATGCGGCAATCGAATTTGAGTAATCGGGCACGTTGAAATTTTTTTGAAATACTAACGATTTTCGAATCAATGACGGGAAAATCGTGCGAGAAATGTAATTGAAAAAGAAATGCGCATGAGTGCAGGAAAAGAAAATTCCCGGAAAAAAAAAAAAAAGATTCCCAGCCATGGAAATTCCTTTCTGTAGAAACAGGAGGTGAAATTGAAGGCTTGGTCGGTCAAATTTCGAAATCAATGGTGTCGCCACCGGATCACAAAACCGCACGAAATTGCGGATTTTCAAAAGAAAATTCGACCATGCAGGGCAGCCTAAATGTCCATTTTCCAGCAGCAGTGCACGTGACGCCTAAGGGCCCCTTTCACACGGACGTGTCAGTGTCCGGGCTCCGCTTTGCTCAGCGACGGGATCGCTCCGTCGATCCACCGCTGAGCAGGCAGATGACAGGTCGGTCTCTACACACTGTGCAGGGACCGACCTGTCAGAGCGCCGCTCTCCCCTATGGGGGAATTGGATAAAGACGGACCGTAGAGTTCGTTTTCATCCGATTCGCAGGCGGGTGGAAAAGTAGGGTTTTCCTCCGTCACACTTTAGCGGGTCGGATGTCAGCGGACATGTCATTTCCCGCTGCGTGCGGGAAATGTTTGCTAGTTGCAGTCATGCTACTGAGATCGCCTGCAATTATTTGCTAGCGGTCTCTACATATACAGTAGCGATTTGACCGCACAAAATTTGCAGCAATGTGCCTACATTGGTGAGTTATCGCAACAACATGCTACACTCCATTGGCGCGATCAGTGGCGCGGTAATTGCTTCAACAAAAACTTGCTGTGCGTGTCTTTTTTTTTTTTTTTTTTAAAGCGTTGCATCATGCAGGCTAGGAAAAACTTTTTTTTTGTTTTTTTTGTCACTGTAATGACCGCTCTAAAGAAAACAATGCCTTTTAGGTTTTCAGAGAAGGCAGGCTAGTGATAAAGCCGGTTATCAAGGTATAATCTGGTTATCAGGGTGTGAGCACAGCAGCCTCCCCCTGTGTGTGGTCAGCCCTCTGTGTGATCACATACTACAATAACGAAGGGAACTCCCTATAATGAACAACTATTCTTGGAAGACTCATCACTCCAGCGACCAATGGCAAGGCAGATCTGTTACCAGGCAGATCTCAGAAGTTAGGGCAGTGACAAGTTTGCAGCAAACAGGCTTTAGCCAAAGGTTACACAGAGACTGAATAGTTTGGATGGTAATTTTGTTTTCTGTTTACACAGTGAGATACAAATGACCAGGGTTAAGGTGTGTGTGTGTGAGTAGGTGTTTGTGTTGAAAAGAATTTATGCAAAGCCTCATTTATTTTATTCGGACCAGGAACCTATTTATCTGATTGCCCGACTGACATGAAAGTTCCATTCACTAAAATGCTATACCATTGTCCCATACCCCGCAGTGCAGAAATCGTTTTTGTTTTCCAAGATTTCCAGATAGCATGCCAGAAAATGCCTTAAAAAGTGATAAAATATATTAGCGGCAGTAGGGCAAAAGGTTTAGATATATTTTATAAGGGTCTCGTTAGTGATTTATTGCAGTGTATAAAGACATTGGGGGTTGTTTACGAAAGGCAAATCCACATTGCACTACAAGTGCAAACTGTACTTGGAAGTGCAGTCGCTGTAGATCCAAGGGGGACATGCAAGGATAATATAAAACAGCATTTTAGTTTGCACATGATTGGATGATTAAATCAGCAGAGCTTCCCCTCATTTCAGATCTACCCCTCAGATTTACAGCGACTGCACTTCCAAGTGCGATTTCAGTGCAATTTCAAGTGCAGTTTGCACTTGTAGTGCAAAGTGGATTTGCCTTTAGCAAATCAACCCCATTGTGCAATAAAGCGCACTGGGCACTCAAACCCCCTTCCTAACCACACCAATTTTCAGCTTTCGGGGCTCTCACACTTTGAATGACAATTACTCAGTCATGCAACACTGTACCCATATGAAATGTTTGTCCTTTTTTCACACAAATAGAGCTTTCTTTTGGTGGTATTTAATCACCGCTGGGTTTTTTATTTTTTGTGCTATAAATCAAAAAAGACTGAAAATTCCTTAAAAAAAAAAATTCTTTGTTTCTGTTGAAATTTATTGCAGAGTATTGGCGAGTATTGGCGAGCATTGGCGAGCATTGGCAGAGTAGTGGCAGAGTATTGCAGATTATTGGCATAGTACTGCAGAGTATTTGCACAGTATGGGCACTGAGCAGTGCTGTGGGCACTACAGATCCAGCCCACAGCGCTGCTGCAAACGATCTCTCCCCCTCTCCCCTCGCACTGTACAGACCGGTACAGAGAGGGGAGGGGAGGGAGGAACCGGCGTCATGACATGACGCCGGTTTGTTTACAAGTAATCGCTCCGTCATTTGACAGAGCGATCACGTGGTAAACGGGCGCTATCAGCAGCTGTTTACCGTGATCTGTGATGCGCCGGGTCTTCCGGCGGTCACTAATGTTTCCCGGGTGCGTGCCCCAGGGGGCGCGTGGGAGCAAGATTCTGGGAGGACGTCCATGGACGCCCACCCAGAATAAGCCGACCGCGCTGTAGCCGTCTTTCGGCTGTGGCCCGCTCGGCATGTGGTTAATGCACAGTAAAGTGGCCAAACGGAAGGTCTTCTCTTTTGCAAGGTCCCCGTTCCTCCAGCACATAGAGGTTGATTTACTAAAACTGGAGAGTGCAAAGTCTGGTGCAGCTCTGCATAGAAACCAATCAGCTTCCAGGTTTTTTTTTGTCAAAGCTCAATTGGACAAGCTGACGTTAGAAGCTGATTGGCTACCATGCACAGCTGTATAAGATTTTGCACTCTCTCATCTTAGTAAATCAACCCTATAGGGCTTTAACCTCCCTGGCGGTATGATTATGTCAGATTTTTGATGCTGAAAGCGGTACATTCTTTCGCATGGAAATTTGGCATTTTATATTGTAGGCCTGTAATTCTTAGGAATAACTCACTTAAAGCTGTCCAAACAAGAGTCTAGTAGACATCTCGGGTATGATAAAGTTTGAAACACAAAATCATAAATGATAATATAATAAATAATTATCAAAAATAATAATAATATAATAAAATGTATTCAATAATATAATCAACTGAAAAACAATGAAATTTGCTCAGTTTCACTTTCAGTGTTTGATGACGAATTTCCCCACGAATCACTATTGCTCAATTCTGCAAGTGATTCTTATTCACTATCGCTGTTTTCTAGCTGGTCTAAAATGGCTTTTGACGTAAAGGGACACTTTTTGTTTGCTATGGACAACCTCCATTTTCCAGGCAGAAAGAACAGTATATATAATATAAAACTGCATGCAGGGCACTGGACAAAGCACTGGGGACAAAAGGGAGGTGAAATAATTTCATACAGTAATGTAATCTGTAAGATTACGGTGTACTGTATGTGTTCTGTTTTTTGCACTTTTTGAATTTCCCACCAGGCTTCCGCCCCCATGCGTCATGACGCTCGCAGGGAAAGGAGCTCGGCATACAGTACATCGGGCTGAAGACACAGCCACCGCACACAGCGGGGAGACGTCACTGGATCCTGGGGACAAGGTAAGTAACTTTACCTGGATACTGCGATGCAGCCCCGATTGTGGCTCGGGGTTACCACTTTTGGTATGGAAAATTCACCTCGAGCCAAGAAGGTTAAAAAGCCATTTGTAAACAAAGAAATGCCCCCCCCCCCCAAAAAAAAAACAATACTTAAACCATTTAGAGGTGGTTCGAATCTCAGCCAGTTCAGCAGGGACCAGCAAAGATTTGGACCATGTATGGGCAGGCTGATTGTACCCAAGTTGATTGATAGACCAGCATGTCATATTTGTCATGCAATTATTGCCAGCGGCTATCGCCACTAGCAATGATCACTGTCATTGATGGGCTAATCAAGCGATTTGAAAGAAATTCACTTCGTCTATGGCCGGATTTACCCTGACTCAGGTCTCTGATGCCTCCGGGTGGAATAAGTGATGTCACCGTGTAGACATGTGCATGATGAAAAAATGTGTTTTGTTTCATTTCTATCCCTTAATATAGGTATTTAGTTTAGTTCAATCCGTATTCAGAATTCGTATTCGGAATTTGTTTTTTATTTTTTTCGATTTTTCTTCGAATTTAATGATTTTTTCAATTCGAAACGTTCAAATCGATAAATTTCAAATCGATCGAAACGAAAATGTCATATTTTTTTTCGAATCGAATGCGGCAAAGTGAACAAACAAAAGAAAAATCTTCATCAAATGATTACACTGACCCTTTCAATCGCCTTTGGGTTAACCAAAACAGCATTATTTCAAAATGGTACTCTAATAACACACACACAGTCTTTGATTTCAGAAATATGTTTACAGTTCGAATTCGAATGGAATTCGATGTAAAATTCGATTTGGACGAATTGCGTTTCATTATTCAGAGCATTCGGTAAACTTTGTTTATACTGTAATTTGGGTATTCTTAAATATGCGAATCTCCAAACAATGAAAAATTTGTCCGAATATTAATTCGAAACAAAACGAGCCGCACATGTCTGTCACTGTGCCTCCCACTAGAGACGGAAGCTCAAATACCCCCAATCGTGTACTCTGGCAATGGGCTGGAGTGCATTCTTCTTTGATTTAGATTTTTCAGGTACACTGATAAAAATTATTCTGTTGGCTTGAAATTTAAACATAAAAATGTTATCATGTTAAACATATAAATGTTAATTAATTTACTTTGATATTTTAAGTACCTTACTTAATTTTCATTAGTTCTTAAAACATTTTACATTTACAAAAATAATGTATAATATTGAGTAATCTAGACAAAACTTTTAAGGTATGTGCATTTCCATATTCTAACAGAGTTACATTTACTTAAAAAAAAATATTTCAAAAAAATTGAGGCAACTATCAGCTTTTTAAGTACTGTCAACTAAACTTATTTTTGTCTGACTCATTATGCCGCATACAGACGATCGGAATTTCCAACAACCAAACCGTGGATTTATTTCCGACGGGCGTTGGCTGAATCTTATCTTGTATACACACGGTCGCACAAATGTTATCGGAAATTCCGAAATGTCAAGAACGCGGTGACGTACAACACGTACGACGGGACTAGAAAGTTCAATAGCCAGTGCGGCTCTTCTGCTTGATTGCGAGCATGCGTGGAATTTTGTGCACACGATCGGAAATTTAGGACAACGGCTTTTGTTGTCGGAAAATTTGAGAACCAGCTCTCAAATTTTGTTGGTCGGAAATTCCAACAAAAAATGTTCGATGGAGCCTACACATGGTCTGAATTTACGACAACAAGCTCCCATCGAACATTTGTTGTCGGAAATTCCAATCGTGTGTACGCGATATTGGACTTTTCATGTTTTCAACTTAAGCCAACTTAATTTTTTTCAGTTTATAGACCATAGTGTTTTAAGTTAGGAATACATACTTTAACTTGTCTGGAACTATAGTTTTAAGTAAAGCCAAATACATTTTTCTAGTTTATAGACCATAGGTCAAATTACATTTTTCCCTTTTATAGACCATAGGTTTAGGTAAAGCCAACTAAATTTTTCCAGTTTCTAGAAAAGTTTAAGATAGGAACACATACATTAACTCATTTATTTCAAGTACTTATAAAGCACTGTCAATTTACGCAGTGCTACATATACATTGTACATTCACATCAGTCCCTGCACTCAAGGAGCTTATAATCTAAGATCCCTAACTCACATTCATACACACACATATTAGGGCCAATTTATACAGGAACCAATTACCCTACCAGCATGTCTTTGAAGTGTGGGAGGAAACCTGTGCAGGCACAGGGTAGAGCATGCAAACTTTTTTAAGCCTTTTAGGAAAGTAATTTGCACTTTAACCACTTAAGCCCTGGAAGGATTTGCCCCCTTAATGACCAGGCCATTTTTTGCGATACGGCACTGCGACGCTTTAACTGACAATTGCGCGTTCGTGCGACACTGTACCCAAACAAAATGTGATATTTCTTGCTCTGATTGTTCACGGTTCCAGCCTAGGGTTGCCACCTCATCCCTTTAAACCCGAACACATATGAATTACACAGGTTCTGAGGCTGATTAAGGTGGTAATTAAACTCACCTGGTGCCTTATCTGCATTAAATTGGCCTCGGAACCTGTGTAATTCATATGTGTTCGGGTTTAAAGGGATGAGGTGGCAACCCTATTCCAGCCGGCGGTCGCTTGAGCACCCACTTATACATACAGCCACTTTTACAGGAGCGCTGGGAATAGTGCGTCAGATATCCTTTAAAACTCATATTCTACCATATATACATTGTGGTGAGAAAAATTCCCACCTACAATACAAAAATTAGAAAACAAGGATCAGTTCACTTTAACCTAATTGTGCAAACAAGCTTCAAAACGGGTGTGCATTCCTCTAATCTACCAGTCCATCCCCCTACGTTTCAACTCTGAAAGGAAGTTTGGAGCCATGTCGTTCAATAAACACAAGCAGTAAGTGAACTGTGTTCCGTCTGCTAGCTCTGACACTTCGGCACTCAATCATTTTGCTCGCTGCCCTTGTCAGCAATGTTTGAGAAGTTGGTTGCAGCCTAGAAGCACTGGGTGGTGTATCTGGCGGAAGTGCCCAACACCGTGCTTGTTTTGGTATCGGCATGCAACAGGGTTGATTTACTATAACTGGAGAGTGCAAAATCTTCTGCAGTTTTGCATAGAAACCAATCAGCTTCCAGTTTTTTTTTTTTTGTCAAAACTTAATCGAAGAACCTGAAGTTAGAAGCTGATTGGCTACCATGCACAGCTGCACCAGTTTTTGCACGCTACAGTTTTAGTAAATCAACCTCAGTGTGTGTACTGTATGTGTATATCCGTTCAGTCGTATTGGACCTCTCTGTGCACCATGTCTTATACGCCCTTTTCCATTGGATTTTCATGGCATTTTTATTTGTGAGGTAGGTCGCCAGGTCGTTCCTCAACTCTGACCAATTTTTCAGCTGGGGACTGGCTGCCAGAATGTGATGACACGTGCATAGTCAACTTGTACACACATACTAGGGCCAGTTTACCCCTGGTTCACATCTGTAAGGGTTTGCGGCCCACGTTGGCACTTGAATGGGCTGCCATGCCTGCATTTTCCGCAAAAGAAAGGTGCTTGCACCTTTTTAAAAACCCGGTCGCAGGGAAATTGCATTGTGCTTTTGCACCTTGCAATTTCCCTTCGGTTCCCGCGCCTGAAAATGTGCTACGGGTTGAGATGCCTTCCATTAAGAATGAATGGCAGCCCCGTGCGTCTCTACGAAGCAGTGTGATTTGGTGGCGGGGTGAGAGAACATCTGCGATTCCTGCACCCGCAACCACCCTCTCAAGTGTGAACCTAGACAGCATGTCTTTGGAGTGTGGGAGGACACCGGATTACCCAGAGGCACCCCACACAAACACAGGGAGAGCATGCAAACTCCATGTAGTTTAAAAATATGACCTGAATATACCAATATATGCTATCATTTTTCTTTTTAAATCATAGACTCAAGCCTGCAAATGTGAGAAAACGAATAATCGCATATAACAACTAATAAATAATAATTAAAGCAGTTTTTTTTCGAATAATAAACATGTTATACTTGCATGCTCTATACAATGATATTGCGCAGAGTGGCCCCGAACCTCCTCTTCTGGGGTCCCCCGCAGGCACAGCTCCTCCTCTCCTTTGTGTGAACCCCATAGGAAGGGGGCACATGTACAGTCCATAAACACACACAGCTCGCCCCCCCCCCCCCCCCACACACTCACTGTGTAGAGGATTTGATTGATAGCAGCAGGAGCCAATGGCTGCCTCTGTGTCCTGTGAGAAGAGAAATGCAGACGGGCACATGGCTGGATCGAGATAGGACTCAGGTGAGTATATGGGGGGGGGGGGGGGGGGTGAGAGGGCGATACACAAGGGCAGACTGACCATTGAGCCACTCGGGCACTGCCCGAGGGCCCTGGGCCACTGGGGGGCCCATCAGGGTTGCCAGCTTCAGTAAAACCAAGGACAGTGTGTATAAATCTGTGTTTTTTTTTTACATCTCTCTGTGTATACTGTGTGTACATGTATGTGTATACTGTGTGATTGTATACTGTGTGTGTGTATACTGTGTGGCCCCATAATCTCTGATTGCCTGGGGGCCCCATGAGTTATCAGTCTGCCCCTGGCGATACAATTACTGGGACTTTTTTTAGCTTATTACAGGGAATGCATTAAGGTAAAAAATGTCCTGTCTTTAGAATCACTTTATATAACTACGGTATATAGCATACCTCCCAACATTTTGAGATGGGAATGAGGGACACCTACTAGCAAACATATGTAGGTATAGGACACACCCCCTGCCACACCCCCTTAAAGGAGAATTAACCAAAAACAAAAGGTTAATGAAATCCACAAGGACTTTTTTTTTTTTACCACTACTACTCCTTTTTTATTGGCTTTTAAAATTTACAAATGCAGCAATTTAGAATTTAGATGAAAGGTTTAGCACTGGGAAACACTTTTTGAAAGTAAAAAAGTGCATTTTATATACAACTATATAGATCAGACCAAAATGAGGGACAAATGAGGGGGGAAGGGGGACATTGCTCCAAATCAGGGACAGTCCCTCCAAATCGGGGACAGTTGGGAGCTATGGTGTATATAACTAGAGTATACCTATGCAAAACCAAGGGAGACAATGCAAACTATGTGCAGATAGTGGCCTGGCCAAGATCAGCATACAAAACTATTTATTAACACAACAAACATAAAGGTCAAGCGCCTCAAGTTTTCTACAGGTCTGGCCACTTTTACATTCTTATTTGTGACTGTAATATACGCTACCCTATATTTTAGGCTTTCTTGCCTCTTCAAAAGGTCAGCTCTAGAAAAGAGGAGTTCCCATTACGTTTCCTTGATCACCATTTTTTATGGTACCACCATTGTGTGATGATAAAGTGAACTATTTAGTGCAGGTGTATATATAGCAGACTCTCCAGCGTGTCAGTCGAGTCTTCTCGCTGTGCTTCCTGCTTTGTGGCAGGATTCTTACCGAGGGTTTGGCCATTGCTATGTACTGCAGGCACTGACCTTGGATTCTCACCATTCTTGCTACAACTAGCTGCCCTTAGGTTGTCCTGTCGTCTCGCTGCTTTTTTCAGCAGCATGCCGACCTTGATCATAACGTTTTTAGTGCTGCGTGTGGCATGCTTATGGCCTCTGGTTTTGCCTGTTTAGTGTTCAACTGCTGTACTACAAAAAAAAACCAAAAAAAAAAAACAGCTGCTGACAATCCTGTGGCCCTTCATTCCAACATCCTGTGGCCCTTCAGCTATGGCTTTTGATACTCTCAGTGTTGCTGAGTGTAGGGTTTCAGCTTGCCTGGCATACATTTTCATACCTCCCAATTTTTTGAGATGGGAACAAGAGACACCTATTAGAAAATTTATGTAGGCATAGGACACACCGCCCGCCACACCAAAATAATTTGTTAAACTCACAAGTGCTTTTTTGTTTGTTTTTTTACCACTACTAGTCCTTTTTATCAGCTTTTGAAATTTACAGATGCTGCAATTTAGAATTTGGATGAAAGGTTTAGCCTGGGAAACACTTTTTGATAGATAGAAAGTCCATTTTATATACAACTTTATAGATCAGACCAAAATGAGGGACAAATGAGGGGGGAAGAGGGACAGGGGGACATTGCTCCAAATCAGGGACAGTCCCTCGAAATCAGGGACAGTTGGGAGCTATGGACTATATAACTAGAGTATACCTATGCAAAACCAAGGGAGACAATGCAGTCCCTCAAAATCCGGGACAGTTGGGAGCTATGCATTCTTCAATATGGGATGGGGCTGGAATTCTTGGGTCATCTGCTCGAAAACTTTAGCCTGGGTTCACACTTATGCGATGCGAATGCGTGCGATTCTGATGCAGATTTTTGCTGGAGTTCAGTGCAATTTTTTGCGTTGCGATTTGTGCTAAAGACAGTTCCAATTTAATGAGTTTTCGGCCTATAGACAGGAAATAGGAAGTGAGGAGGGGAGGAGCAGGAGGGGGGGGGGGGGGAGGGGGTGTAAAATCCTACACAGAAAAGGCACTATCTGCACATATCAGAACACAAGATGCGATTTCAGTGTGGTTTCCATTGACGTCTATGGAGAGGAAAAATCGCACCGCATCACAGTAAACTCGCACGGGACCCTTTTTGTTGCTGCATCGCATTAACATAGCAATCGCAGCGCATAGATGTGAACAACCATCATTGAACACAATGGGGTTTATTTACTAAAGCTGGAGAGTGCAAAATCAGTCTTACTTCTGCCCGAGAAACCAATCAGCTTCTAACTTCAGTTTGTTCAATTAGGCTTTGGCAATAAAACCTGGAAGCTGATTGGTTTCTGTGCGGACGTGAGGCTGATTTTGCATTCTCCGGCTTTAGTAAATAATCCTCTATGTGTTTTTGGATGACATGTGAATCTAGGCTTTTTGCAACGCATCAAATTTGCATCCGTGTGAACAGGCACAAAAGCTCACTTCCAGGCAAATAGCTAAATGCGCAAATGAAACGCATATAAAGATAGCTGTTTGATCTTCTAAATGATTTGCATATCTGTCTATCCAGTCCTGTGATTTACACAGCCCCCCCCGGACTAGGCGCATAACTTCACTTTCTCTGTTACAGTTACCGACTGTAAAAGTTATACGGGGATGTTGCCTCTGCAAGGACTGCTTATTGGACAGTGATGGAGCAGCAGGAGACTGATGAAGTCATCATTTTACTCCTTCCTCAGGATGTTCCTTGTCAGTACCTTTGCATGCAGAAACCCTTAATTCACTCCCAGACCTGCCCCAGAGTGTTGCTATGTAGGAGGTCGCAAGCCGCCATTGCCGGTAAGGGAACCCTACTGCGCATGCGCGAAGCGCACTGCTCTCTTACTGGCCCAGCAGCAGGGGAGGGAGGAGAAGCTCGCTGCGGCGAGGTCCCACGGAAGTGGGGGCAGGGTACCTGTCAAAAACAGGCATCCGCTCCCCCCCCCCTGTAAGGTGCCAAATGTGGCACCGGAGGGGGGGAGGGATCAGATAAGCGGAAGTTCCACTTTTGGGTGGAACGCCGCTTTAAGCTTTAATGATTTACTAATCTATACGTAGCTGCATTCATTCTTGTCTTATATATCTGCCTGCTTTAAAATAGGTATAAACCCTAACTGGAAGGCAATTGGTTTACTAAAGCATTATCTTTCATTAAACACTGTGTTCACCTTTTATGTATCAGTTTTTGCATCTCAGTGCTGCTGATCTTTTGCAACCTATTTTCAGCCATGTCCTGTCTACATTCATGTGCTCCAGTGGTAGCTGCACGTCATTGCTCAGGGTGTGCTCTCTATAGGTGACAATAGCAGAACGCTCCTGCCTTGGCATGGCTGCCTAAGGGCTCCATTGGAGAGGACATATGACAGAGTGACAACGCAGGAGAGCAATTATTAGACAGGGCAGAACGCTGTCACCCTATAACAGGAAGTGCCTGAACAACCTCACAGGGTCACTGGGAATGTCCTTTGTGAAGCTTGTGTGTTTTTTAACTTCTATCATATTGGGAGTTCTTCAAATGGATATTTATTTCTTAATAGCATTTAAAATGTACCTGAGTTACAATAAATCCAGTAAACTATCATTTGGGCTCCATTCACTCTTCGCGGTTTGAAATCGCGGCGAGATTTGCCGCGATTCTGCCCGTGTTTTCCGAATCACTTGGGAATCACTGCACAATGCGGAGCATGCGTTTGGGTGCCATTACCCCTTAATGGCACCCAAAATGTGACGCGACTCTGGCACGATAACGCTGGGCAATCGCGCATTTTAAAATCGCGTGAAGCTTGTCGCCTGAAAAGGAGCAGGAGCTTCTTTACGGGTGACAAAAGCGTGTAGGGCAGCCCATTCAAGTGAATGCGCCAGCCCTATGTGATAAGTAAAATCACATGCAAATAACGTAGCGGGAACGCTCATTCCCCCTAGGCGATGATATGAACAGGGCATTAGGCCCTATAGCTATGTTTGGTGCTCTGGCTTTGTACTGTACATAGCACACTCAGATAACCTGGCTTATAGGAAATGGTTTAAAGGGAGATCATAATGTGTTTTCAGTGACCTTACATTTGCCATTGTACTTGCTGTGTTTCTTTTGAGCGGTATTATAGTCATTTTTTTAACTTTTAACTACAGGTAAGCCTATAATAAGGCTTTTACCAGTAGGTAAAAAGAATATCTCCTAAACCTGTACGGTTTAGGAGATATTCCCCTCGCAATGAGCCTCTGGCTTCAGCGGCGCATGTGCTCCGGGGATTCTCGGCTGAAAGTCCAGCAGACGCCGGACCTTGCCGGAAAGAAGTCTCCCGCGCGCGCGCCCGGGAGTGACGACATCGCGGCTCTGGCCACTCACAGCGCCAGAGCCGCGATACCCGGAAGACACGCTGAGGGAAAATGTCAGCTTCCTCGGCGTGGATTGGGTGAGATACCGGCGCCTCGTTCTAAGGTAAGTATTTCATAATGAGCTAGTATGCACCGTGGTGCATACTAGCTCATTATGCCTTTTCCCTTACAGGTGTAGAAAAAAAAAAAAAAGCAGATTTACTACCGCTTTAAAGTGATTGTAAACCCTCACCTTGTAAAACAAACCATTTAGTTTAAAATAGAGATGAAAGGCAAAACATTTGTGTATACATATTAAAAAAATAAAAAAACACATTATAAATACCTTTTTTTTTTTCTTTTTATAAGTGATCACATTCCATCTGTTCTCAGCAGCATAAGAGCTGGGGGAGGAGAAACAGCAGTATATTGAGCTTCCCAGTTAATGGCAATGTGGGGGGGGCGGTGTCAGGACAAGTCTGATCATTGAGGGTGAGCAGGCCGAGTCTCCTAAATAATAAAGGTACGTATAGGAGGCATTCTAATTGGTCAGCGCCAACCAATCAGAACCCGCCTAGCCCGTCCTGTCAGCACTGGAGAAGAGGAGAGAAGCCGCAGGGGTTTCAAATCCCTGGACCCAGTAAAGCGGCAACTCGATCTCTCACAGCGGGTGATCGCAAGACTCTGGTATGGGGGGGGGGGGGGCAATGGGGAGGCGGTACACTGTAAGTTCATGTAACAGATTTTCTGTAAAGGTGAACTTACCCTTTAAATAAAGTTTAAATGAATAAATCCATAAAACATAAACAGGTAATAAGAACTAAGTGCAGCAGTTTAGAAGTGTATCTGAAGCCAAATATATATATATATATATATATATATATATATATATATATATATATATATATATATATATATATATATATATATATATATATATATATATATATATATATATATATAGTGTATTTGTGTGATTTTCTATGTTCTCTTTTTGAAGGAAGACAAGGGGGGGGGGGGGACCGGTCACACTGCTGGAGGGACCCTGCTGGAGATCAGTATTACTTATTCCTCTACCCACCCCCTAGGTAAAAATGAGCATTTAACCACTGCAGTTTGGTTGTGGGTGTGGGGTGGGGTTCTTTAATGTGGAGTTGGACTTTAAATATGTAACATGCAAATAAACACCCTTTAAAAAAGAACTGCAGAAATAACAATTTGCAGGGACAAGCTCAGGAGGACTAAGTGGGATCTGTGCAACTCATGGCATCCTCACATGACAGTGTAATAAGTTTGAGAAGGGTTTGGTGTTACTAAGTATGCACAGGCAGTGTCCAGTAATTGCAGGTCCTGAGCAGTGTGGTCACCATTGCCTCTGCCATGGAGGTTTCACTATCCAATCATTACAGGAGTGCTGAACATTCCGCACATTCTTCCCTTGTGTCTCCACTGCTGTAATAAGTTCACATGGTCCCTCCTTGCCTCACTTCCTCTGTCCTCCAACAGGTGGCAGCAGCCTGCACAGTAATCCCCATCCATGGGAAGATCAGACAGAGGAATGTGCACAATGAAAGTGAGCATACCTGCCTGTTCAAGGAGCTGTGCCACTTACAGATGACTGCTCAGAGTTAAAAGGAAGAAAATATCTCTTGCCATTCAGGCAGCTTGTTCAAATAAATAGAGGGCTGTGAACAGGAAAGGTTTTTCGTCACTATGCTCTATTTACTCTCATTGTTTATCAGCAAAGTCTCATAACCAAATGTGTACGTACCAGATAAAAGATCTGGGGTGGGAAACAAGTGTAAGGCGTAGCTGTGCAATTATATGCCAAGCAACATTGACTTTTTCTGAAGAAAAAAGAAATAAAAAAAAAACTAAACAAAAGCAACTTTTTTTTAGATGTGATATTTTTTTTGCATATATTATTGTTGTTAGTATATTAATATCTTAGCATAATAAAAGGGCTTGTTCGCACCAGGTGTGATAAGCTGCCATTGATCAACGCAGATTCCACACAAGGACACCGCAAGAACAATTCTTTTTCTTTGCGCCCTGTTCACACCACACTAAAACCTCATACACACGATCCGATTGTTGGCAGACAAAGCGCCAGACTTTTGTCCGAAGGGCGTGGGCCGCGAACTTGTCTTGCATACAAACGGTACACAATTGTCGGCCAACACACGTAGTGACATACTATGTGGAATTTCAGCTCTTGAGCGCCACCCTTTGGGCACCTTCTGCTAATGTCGTGTTTGGTGAGCATGGATTCCGAGCATGCTTGTTTGTACTTTGGACGTTTGTGTGACGGACTTGTGTACACACACGATAGGAAAATCTGACAACAGACCGTTGTCCGCCGAAAATTTACTAGCCTGCCAATCCAACATTTGCTGGCCGAAAGTTGGCCAACAATTGTCTGATGGAGCATACTAACGGTGGGATTTTAGGCAAACAGTCTGTCGTCACACAATTCCCTGCCAAAAATCCGATCGTGTGTACGAGGCTTTAGTTACACAGTTAGTAAGTCCTTCTAGTTCAATAAATAAAAAACAAACAGAAAATAAGTAGAAAATCTCCATATACAGAACCCTTTACCCCTTTATACAATAATGTTGGTGCAAAAAAATATTGCGTTACAATATTAAAATAAAAATAAAATAAAAACACAGCAGCATGTCAAAGAACACTGTTGAGCATAAAGTTGAATACATTTTTTTGTTAACTTTAAATAAAGTAAAAAAAAAAAAACTAAAAAAAAAAAGTAAAGACCCTGATGTGTTACATCAACGCATTGCAGCCCGTGTGCACAAATCAAACCAGCGCATGCATGGTGTGGGTTCTTATGCAGCTGCAAACGGTGGAAGATGCACGTGGAGCCTTATTTTCTGGCATTACTAGATAGATACTGAGAAAGCTCTATAGCCTTGATCTAATTCCAATTGTAAGATACTAATCCTCCATCCAGATTCTCCTTCACCGGGGCCCAGGAACTCAGCAGGAGAGATCCCTGCATCGCACATCGTTTGTGTGGATCTGTCAGTGTCGTTCGTTCAACCCGCTGGCTGAATGAAAAAAAAACTGAACATGTATACTCTGCTTTATACTCTGTCCATGATTCCATAGCCATAAAAATGCTAGTTGGCTGGCAATGTTTATTTATTTTTTTTAGTTTTGCATAGGGTGGGGTAGGATTAGTCAGGTTTTTCTGCCGTCGGAGGCTCTGTTGGAAAGATTCCTTCATTTCCTGTCTAGTAAAAATGTTGTCCCCAGGACAGGAAGTCAGGGTAAATCTCTCTAACAGCAACACAGACAGAAGTAAAACTTATTTTGTTAAAGTAAAGCCTAGTACAAACCAATATTTATTTTTGTTCAACCCAGCAGATTGAATGAAAAACGACCTGACAGCTCCGGTCGGCGCCGCTGTACTAACAATCCAATGTTAGTACAGCGATCTCCCCCTGCTGTTCTATTGTATTCTAACAGGGGGGCAGCCCCCGTGCAAGAACACTCCAGCCAGCCGTTGGCTGAGAGCGCTGGTCGAGAGCCAGCATACTCGTCCAGCAGGAGCCGGCCGGCTTCTGTCGGACCGGCTGCCATACACACGGGCCGAATGTCGGCTGCTTTTTATTGAACCGGCCGATGTTGCCTGGCGTTCGGCCCGCGTGTACTAGGCTTTAAAGCAGATCTTTACTGCATCTGAGCACCACAAAGCAAGCTCCCCCATCCATACATATCTCCATGCTTTATTTTGTTGAGAAATCACTTTGAAAAACAACCCCAAAGCATTTCGGACCCTGGCAGTCGATTCATGCAGCATTTACTTCCTAGAATCTGAAATCCATTTGCCCTTAGCTCAGGCATGCAGACAGGTGTGCTTAGCTGAGAAAACCCCTCCTGAAGACTTCTGGGAAGTATGACCTAATTCATATCTCCCAACTTTTTAAGATAGGAATGAGGGACACCTATTAGTAAAAGTATGTAGGCATAGGACACACCCCCATAAAGGAAAATTAACAAAAATAAAGATTGGTTAAACCCACAAGGGCTTATTTTCACCACTAATATTCCTTTATATTGGCTTTTGAAATTTACAAATGCAGCAATTTAGAAATTAGATGAAAGGTTTAGGGCCGGGAAACACTTTTTGAAAGATAAAAAGTGCATTTTATTTACAACTATATAGATCAGACCAAAATGAGGGACACGTGAGGAGGAATGAGGGACAGAGGGACATTGCTCCAAATCAGGGACAGTCCCTCGAAATCAGGGACAGTTGGGAGCTATGGTAATTTGCCTAGGTAAGAAACCAGGAAGAGACTGAAGAAATGTAAGAAAAAAAAAAGTTTAAAACAAGTAAATATGATATATACTTTCCTATCTATTTAATGATGCTAACAGCATGAGGATTAGAAATAAACAATGTTGATTGGGAGAGTGAAGGAACGCTGGAACCTCTGTCAGCTTTTTCTTGTTGAACTGAACAAAAATCCTTCCTGCATTGGTATCTTTAAATGCCTTTAGGAGGGTGCATGGCCAGCCGTGATCCCATGGAATCCAAGAAACAAAAATGACCAGCACACTGAGAGGTAAAGGCCTCAAATCTTTGCTTGAGGTCCTAATTGCAATACCAGCATATTTAGCACACAGAAGACATCAAAACCACCAAGGTTTCAGAGACGCTATGTCCTTCTTTATTAGGATGACAGGTGACATGGTCTATTGCCTTGAGAAAGGAGGGCATAGTGTCTCCAAAACGTTAATGGTTTTGATGCCTACTGCTTCTAAATATGTTGTTATTGAAATTAGGACCTCCTTAAGGGTTTGAGGTCTTGACCTCTTGGCATGCTAGCTTTTCATTATTGTGCATTTCTTTGTTGCGGATTTTTCCCCACTACCGGTCTGGTAAAAGGTTGTCCCCAGAGGGGAAAGCAAGGGGAAATCCCTCTAGCGAAGCCTTAGAAAGCAGTAAAACCTGACAGGGGCTCTAGTCTTTCTCCATTCTATCCAAAACTAAAAAAAAAAAACAGTTTTAGGTATGACACACTTTAGTGCTTTCTGAGTCCCTGACCAAGAACAAGTATGCAGCCAGCCAAAAGTTTAGGTCAGTGGCCCAGAAAGTTTAGGTCAGGTGTCTTTGTATCGCCCTAAGGCAGTGATGCTGAACCTTGGCACCCCAGATGTTTTGGAACTACATTTCCCATGATGCTCATGCACTCTGCAGTGTAGTTGAGCATCATGGGAAATGTAGTTCCAAAACATCTGGGGTGCCAGGACTCGCCATCGCTGCCCTAAGGGCTCGTTCACACAGACTTTGTTCCCTAAAAAAGAGAGATCTGCAGTTTGATTGCTCTTCAGACAGCATTTGACAGATGGTGAGGGGGTGTTGTATCGCCTGCTTTATCCCCTTAAATGTCGCACTAGCGCGCCATAACCACATGTATTGCACATGGATTCAGGGCACTTGCAGAGCGTCCCTAATTACTTAAAGTGACTGTAAACGATCACCTTGTAAAACAACCCATTTAGTTTAAAATAGAAATGAAAGGCAAAACATTTTTGTATAGATATTAAAAAAATAAAAATTATTAATACCTTTTTTTCCCTTTTTTATAGGTGATCCCATTCCCTCTGTTCTCAGCTGCATAAGAGCTGGGGGGGGGGGGGGAGAAGAAGCAACAGCGCACTGAGCTTCCCAGTGAATGGCTGCGCAGCAAGGGGGGGGGGGTGTCAGGACAAGTCTGATCATTGGAGTAGAGTATACTGAATTCCCAGCATAGCTAGAGAACTGACCACGGTGTACTCTCCTGCTTAGTGTGGTTAGTTCTTAATAGGGAAACAGAGGGACTGGCAGGAACACCGGGGATTTCACACAAAGGAAGCAATACAAAGAGAACAGGATACATTCTCATACAAGTACATTTTACAGCAGGCACATATCAGGAATATGAAATGTTGGGGTAGCACACACGTTAAATGGGTCACGTTTGGCGAGCACTACACCTGCGAAAGGGACAGGGGGTAAAATTCCTACTGCAAAGCAAAGAAACGTGACCACAGCATACATACACTCCCAGATGCTGCCTCTGCAGCTAAAGGAGGCAACGGTTGGAGGGGGGGGGGGGGTGGCATTTTACCACCACTTCCCAACCGCTAGTGTGAAAGAGCCCTTACAGCCAACCACCAAGGAGAGATGAGCAATGGCAACCTACATATTTCTTTGGGTACAGGCTTCCTTTAAAAAAGAAAAGAAAACTGTCATACATTTTAAATGATCATTTTTGTACATTTTACATAATATTATGCTTTTTTTTTGTTTTACACCGTAAAATATGTCGGCATGCAGTATGTTTAGTTCAGCATTTTAGCTGTTTATTTTGCTGGGCATTACTGCAAGTGTTCAGTGTGGTGAAGAAGTGAGTCATGTTTCAGCAATGTAAAGTTACAAAGTACTCTGCTTTAGTAAAAGCCACCAATGTGTTTGCTCAGATAAAGGCAAGATTATTGTTTCTTCTCAAGTTAACATTTTACTTCAATATACATGTTTTGTTTATTGAAACAGAACCATTTGTAGACAATATAGGGGTGGGAAAAATGCTTAAAGTTTAACGCTAGACATCTATTTAAAAAAAAAAAAAAAAAATGAATGCATCTATTTATTTATTAACCCACTGAAAAGTATTTGTAAACACAGCTAGTATAAATACCCAAATGTGTTTTTTTGTTTTTTGTTTTTTGTTTTTTTAGCCTTGTGTAATCCCCCGCACAGCAGGCACTACTGAATCTAATTTGGGAGCTTACTGGCAAGAGAAAAGAGCTGACTAGTTCATCAGTATGCTGATGCTCCTTCATTGTTCAGTCAGCCAGCTAGAGGTAGGTTGGTGACCACAGTTTTTTATTGCCTAAGGCCGGCCATAAGACGAGTGGAAAACCGAACGTTCTGTTTAATGAAAGTCTAAAATGGCGAATACGATTGTGCCATCATTTGTTTTGTTCTTCTAAACCAAATCCAGCGTGCTGGATCAGGCACAAAAATCGCATGTCGCAGCTTGCACATTAATGATACGAAAAAAACCGAATGACCAAGAATTTTCGTTCAGTTTTCGACTCATCTATGACCTGCTTAAGTTGGCCATGACATGCTCGAATTTCAGCTGCTTCCTGTCAACTTCATTGTATCCTTACTATGCTTGTATTCTAGATGACTTTACTTTTCCCTACTTCATATACACTATATTGTCAAAAGTATTGGAACGCCTGCCTTTACACACATGAACTTTAATGGCATCCCAGTCTTAGTCCCTAGGGTTCAATATTGAGTTGGGCTGAATTAGAGTGGAGACCTTGAGCCAGGCCTTCTCGTCCAACATCAGTGCTTGACCTCACAAAAGCGCTTCTTGAAGAATGGTCAAACATTCCCATAGAAGCACACCTAAACCTTGTGGACAGCCTTCCTAGAAGAGTTGAAGCTGCTATAGCTGCAATGGGTGGGCCAACTCAATATTGAACCCTATGGGCTAAGACTGGGATGCCATTAAAGTTTATGTGCGTATAAAGGCAGACGTCCCAATACTTTTGACAATATAGTGGACATGTTTTCCTGTTATGTCAAGTAATAGGTTGGGAAGGATAACATGGAGCTTAAAACCATTAATATGCTTCTGGATCAGTAAGAAAGGATATAAACGTTTCTCAGGTTTTTATTGCTCTCTGTGTCCCCATGGGGGGGGGGGGGGGTTTCCTTTTATTTTCTGCCCTAGTGGCCACACAGGATGTAAGGTCAGTGCTGCCTCTTCTGAGACCTTCACAGATGCACATCAAGGGCTTTAGGTCTGTGCTCACCTGGACAACATTCCGGTGGCCCAGCCTGGAGATCTCCTGTTAGTCTTCATATGAAAGGCCATCAGATCTCCCAAGGTTCACATTTGCTAATAAACTGGGGAAAAAGATGGAAACCAATGCAATTTGCACTTGACCATTTTCTAGGTGCAACAGCCAACTTTGTGCAGGGCCTCTTCTATGTTGCCGTCATTGTCAGAAAGGAATGGTCAGGTTTTTTCTTTTTACAGAATAAGCAAAACCTGTGCATACAGCAAGACATTGCTGGTCAGTTCTTAGGAAACTAGTACTTTATGGCAGTTAGGCCCAAAAAAAAATTTCCCACGGCACTATTTTTGCTTCCTCATACTGGTCAGCAATAGATCTTTTGTTCCTATGCTGTTGAATTTTATGCATGCATAGAGTTAAATATCTTCAAGAGAGGGAGCCAGGAGCATTGTACTGTGTGCATGACTCTGCCTGACTGCTTTAACATTGTGTGTTTAATTCTGAGCTATGTGTCTGGAGATGCTACTGTGTCAGACCTTATCACAACATGCAGCAGGGAGAGGCAGGGTGGTGGTATAAATAGGCTTCCTCTTGGTACAGTAAGCCATTTTTGTGAAAGGAAGAAATATATCAAGGGAACAACAGACTGCAGCATTAGTAGATTATTTGATTGACCTTGGAGGGCTTGGTAGTAGAGGAAACCTAGTGCAGCAATAAAACAAGAGCCTGAATACTTCCCATACCATGTGCTTTAACTGTACAGGCAACCCATGTTTACTATTCAATACTAGTGGGTCAATGCCAAGGAGAAAGAAGACATAGGATGCAGAATCAGCAATATCTATCTATTGTAGCGCTACTACCAAGGGGCTGCTGGCATTATGAGATTTTTTCCCTAATAATAGTACAGAGGCTGCCCCTCCCTGCAAGCACCAGTCCATTCATACTGGCTCCAATAACACAGTCTAGAGAATATCTTTTTTTATTTCTATTTATTGCTTGTAGAAAACATCAACAGGAGAGAGGTTATGGCATGGGATTCTCCAAAAACACTTAAAGTGGATGTAAACCGGAATTATTATTTTTTTTTTTGACGTCATAATGTAGAGTATAAGATTTCCTAACATTTGAGCCCAGTCTTGCCACAAAGAGTTAATCCAGCTCTGTGCAATCCTCTTTTATTGTTCAGTGAGATAAAACTTGACAAACAGAGAAAAACTTTGTCAAATCCTCCCCCTTGCTGTGAGTGACAGGTGATTTACATTTCACTAGCCTAAGACATGCATTATTTTTTAATTCCCACCCCCACTCCTTTCTTCAGCAGCTCTGCAAGGATTGGCTGTTCCACACCTCAGCATGATTGGGCATGCTGAAGTCATGTGGTTACTTTCCTGTCTTTTCACTGGATGTTAGAGATCATAGCAGAAGTTCAGTGTAAGAAATACACAGGAGAAAATGCATATTGACAAGGGGAGTGTAGAGGTGGGCGGGGAATCTACTGACATCACGACTCCAGACAACAGACCCACCCACAGAATATGCAGTTTTTGGGGTCTCATAACAGACAGAGGGGAGACATTTGACAGGTAAAGATACATGCAGGAGGCCTGTATATCCTTATAGATAACCCCTATGGCAGTTGTTTAGAAAGGATGACATTGGGTTTACATCCATTTTAACACCTAGTGATTAGAGGAGCAATTGTGGATGTTGGTCAGTCTAACGCCTCACAGCTGAAGACCACGAGGTCTGTTTGGCATCTTACCCCGATTACCCGATGCACAACTACTGTTAGCCAGTGCAATCTCCAGAACACTACACATTCATAGAGATCAGTTTAGGGTCATTACTCACAAGTCCCCAGGACAGCTGCCACCTTCCAGCTTCCTCTGGACACAGCAAGTTAGACGGTCCTTCTGCAGACCAGATACCTCGTGGTGAGGTTCTGCATTCCTCTTCTAGCAACATCTGTCCAGGCCCTCAGTCCTGACACCGCTGAGGCCTCCAGAACAACTATACAGTTCATGAGCAGCCTGAGAGCAGCCCCTCAGACCCTGGAACCCTCCTGTAGAGAAATACCCCAGCTCTCCACTCTCTTAAGACTATTTATCACCACTCCAGTCCCCATGGTTTTCACTGGGTAGAGAACATGCAAACTCCATGCAGATAGCCCCCTGTAAAGAAAACTGGGGTACTCGGCGAAAACCATGGGGAGAACATGCAAACTCCATGCAGATAGCGTCCTGTATTGGGAGATAGATCTACAGATTTTGCATCCTTTGTCTTCTCTGTCCTATCTCTCCTAGACATTGGCCCACTAGTACTGAAGTAGGTCAATTTACATTTTGTCTCCTGTAATCAATGGAGCACTAATTGTTTGGTCTAGTTTGTTCATGGTATTAGGTTTATTGACTCCTGTCTAAATTGTCTTTAGTATGCATGTATTTAGATAGGGACCTTGCAAGTTTCCTTGAGGTCAGGAGCTGATGTAAATACAAAATGTGTACAACATTTAAATCGTTGCGTAAATTGTTCACTCCTTATAACTATCTGTAGTAAAAATGAAATCTCTGTCCTCACTGCCATCTAGTTTCTCTGTTGCCCCTCTGATGAGGATTTTTAAAAAAATAAAGATTGAGGTTATCACAGAGACAGGTTGCCTCTTTGTTCTATTAACTACCTTAACCACTTCAGCCCTGGAAGATTTGGCTGCTCAATGACCGGGCCATTTTTTGCGATTCAGCACTTGTGCGGTCGTGCAACGTTTTATACCCAAACAAAATTGACGTCCTTTTTTTCCCACAAATAGAGCTTTCTTTTGGTGGTATTTGATCATCTCTGAGGTTTTCTTTTTTTGCGCTATAAACAAAAAAAGAGCGACAATTTTGAAAAAAAAACACAATATTTTGTACTTTTTGCTATAATAAATATCCCCATTTTTAAAAAAAAAAAAAAAACAATTTTTTTCTCAATTTAGGCCGATATGTATTCTTCTACATATTTTAGGTAATAAAAAAATCACAATAAGCGTATATTGATTGGTTTGCGCAAAAGTTTTAGCGTCTACAAAATAGGGGATAGTTTTATGGCATTTTTATTTTATTTTTTTACTAGTAATGGCAGTGATCTGCGATTTTTATCGGGACTGCCACCTTATGGCGGACACATCAGACACTATTGACACATTTTTGAAACCATTGACAATTATACAGCTATCAGTGCTATAAAAATGCACTGATTACTCCGTAAATGTCACTGGTAGGGAAGGGGTTAACACTAGGGGCGATCAAGGGGTTAACTGTGTTCTAACTGTGGGGGAAGGGGACTGACTATAGGGGATGACAGATCGTGGTTCCTAGCAGTTAGGAACTCACGATCTGCCTCTCCTCACAGAACAAGGATTTGTGTGTTTACACACACACACACGTTCCTGTTCTGCCTCTCGTGCCAGCGATCGCACGCGGCTGGCGGTCATCGCAACCGCCAGCCACGAGCATCGGCATTCCCGCTTACAGGAGCAGACGAACAGCTACAATGGTTCGCAGGATCGGGCCAGCCTGCCGCAGTATAATGACGGCGGCTGGTCGGCAAGCAGGCCTGTGCTGGCCATCGGGACTACCGGGAGTTTCCCGGTGGGCCGATTGGCAGTGGGCCACTACACTTCAATGACTGTCAGTGTCTCTCTCCGTCCGAGTCTCCATTGTCATTAACGCCGCGTCGCCGGGCGGCTCCGCTCCTGCACTCGGCGGGCGGCGCCGGCGTCACACAAACACAGGCATCATCACTCCCCCAGGCACTCCCCCTAACATTATAGCCAGTTGGGCGGCCTCTTTGTCCCGGCGCCGTGACGTCACTCACGGCCGGAGGGCGGAGGCGGCCCGGGGACATAGGAGGAGGCGGAGCCAGGGCGTAGAGTTGCAAGCAAGCCTGCAAGACTGCAACCTAGAGGAGCCGAGGCCGAGGAGGAGGATTCGGAATTTCGGAATCGGAACCATACCAGACCAAGTTGCAGGCAGCCAGCAAGTACAGAGTACAGAGTACAGTGACAGAGACCAAGTCCAAGTCTATAGGGTGAATTGTGATTCATCATTCAAGTAAGCACTATACTAATAACTTTACTAATAATAATAGTAAGTAACTGAATATGCAGCATGGCGGGGGGGAGGGGTAAATCTGTACTGTAAATGTACTGCCACTGCTCATGGTTAAATTATTCATCAGTTACCATGGCCAGTGGCATTAAATTAATAATTGACCAGTGGCATTAAATTAATATTAATGCCACAGTGGCATTAATATTAATTTAATGCCACTGGTCAATTATTAATTTAATGCCACTGGCCATGGTAACTGATGAATAATTTAACCATGACCAGTGGCAGTACATTTACAGTACAGATTTACCCCTACCCCCCTCCCCCCGCCATGCCGCATATTCAGTTACTTAAAGTAACTGAATATGCAGCATGGCGGCGGGAAGGGGGGTAGGGGTAAATCTGTACTGTAAATGTACTGCCACTGGTCATGGTTAAATTATAAAGTAACTGAATATGCAGCATGGCGGGGGGAGGGGGGTAGGGGTAAATCTGTACTGTAAATGTACTGCCACTGGTCATGGTTAAATTATTCATCAGTTACCATGGCCAGTGGCATTAAATTAATAATTGACCTGTGGCATTAAATTAATAATTGACCAGTGGCATTAAATTAATATTAATGCCACAGTGGCATTAATATTAATTTAATGCCACTGGTCAATTATTAATTTAATGCCGCTGACCACGGTAACTGATGAATAATTTATTGCCACTGGTCAATTATTAATTTAATGCCACTGGTCAATTATTAATTTAATGCCACTGGTCAATTATTAATTTAATGCCACTGGCCACGGTAACTGATAAATAATTTAATGCCACTGGTCAATTAATAATTTAATGCCACTGGTCAATTATTAATTTAATGCCACTGGCCACGGTAACTGATGAATAATTTAATGCCACTGGTCATGGTAATTGATGGATAATTTAATGCCTCTGGTCACGGTAACTGATTAGTAATTTAATGCCACTGGTCACGGTAATTGATGAATAATTTAATGCCACTGGTCTCGGTAACTGATAAATAATTTAATGCCACTGGTCACGGTAATTGATGAATAATTTAATGCCACTGGTCACAGTAATTGATGAATAATTTAATGCCAGTGGTCACGGTAACTGATTAATAATTTAATGTCACTGGTCACGGTAACTGATTAATTTAATGCCACTTGTCTCGGTAACTGATGAATAATTTAATGCCACTGGTCACGGTAACTGATAAATAATTTAATGCCCCCGGTCATGGTAACTGATGAATAATTTAATGCCACTGGTGAATTAAATGACTGCCACTGGTCACGGTAACTGATGAATGAATTTACTGCCACTGGTCACGGTAACTGATGAATAAATTTGCTAGTGCCACTGCTGGTCATGGTCACTGATGAATGAATTTACTAGTGCCACTGCTGGTCATGGTCACTGATGAATGAATTTGCGGCCAATGGTCATGGTCACTGATGAATGAATGTACTGCCACTGGTAGTCATGGTCACTGATGAATTAATGTACTGTCACTGCTGGTCATGATCACTGATGATGAATGAATGTACTGCCACTGGTCACTAATGAATTAATGGCTGACCACTGGTCAGCCATTAAATCATCAGTGACCAGTGGCAGTACATGAATTCATCAGTGACCAGTGGCAGTACATTCATTCATCAGTGACCAGTGGCAGTACTGGCATTCTTGGCAGCAGCACTGCTTGGGGAATCATTGCTGGGTTGGCTGAGAGCTCTGCTGAAGTGCTCATCCACCACTGAGCTGATATCTCCCTGGAATAGGTATCTTTACTGTAAGAGCGGCAAGGATGTGGAATTCCCTTCCACAGGCGGTGGTCTCAGTGGGGAGCATTGATCGCTTCAAGAAACTATTAGAGCCCTTGCACACTGGGGCGGTTTGCAGGCGCTATTGCGCTAATAATAGCGCCTGCAAACCGCCCAGAAAGTGCCGCTGCTTTCATTCCAGTGTGAAAGCCCCGAGGGCTTGCACACTGGAGCGATACGCTGGCAGGACGGTAAAAAAAGTCCTGCCAGCAGCATCTTCGGAGCGGTGAAGGAGCGGTGTGTATACCGCTCCTTTACCGCTCCTGCCCATTGAAATCAATGGGACGGCGCGGCTATACTGCCGACAAAGCGCCTCTGTAGAGGCGCTTTGCGGTGGTATTTAACCCTTTCTCGGCCGCTAGCGGGGGTAAAACTAGCGGCGTTTTAACGCCGACGCCGCCCCCCGCCCCAGTGTGCAAGGGCTCTTAGATAATCACCTGAATGAACGCAACATACAGGGATATATAATGTAATACTGACACATAATCACACACATAGGTTGGACTTGATGGACTTGTGTCTTTTTTCAACCTCACCTACTATGTAACTATGCAACTATGTAACAGGACACTTCTGTCCTTAAAGTGGGCCGGTCTGGATGAAGTCCAGGGCCAAATTTTTGTCCCAGTCCAGCCCTGTCGGCAAGTGGTTAATACGGATTCATGCTTGTGTCATCCGTTTGTTTAATTGATATACTTATTTTATACTGGCAGTAGCCCAGACAGCAAGTATTTGTGGTAGTGTTGAATTGTACTTGCTGCAGATTTTCACTGGCAAGTTGGTCACATGCAGAGCACTTGAAGCACAAGTTCTAGTTGACACTTTTCCATTTTGAAGCAAATTTGTGTGGCAAGTCTGTAGCAAAAACAAAGTTGCAGTGGTGAGCCTACAGCAAGAGTTCTGCAAGTCTACAGCATGAAAATTCAGCCACAGTGACCGCTTGTGGTGGGATGACTTTTGCACAACATAACAGAACCAGAACTTGCAGCAGACTTGCAGAATGTTTGTAAAGAAAGTTGATCTGGAGTCATCCAATTGTACAACGAACTTGTGAAGCCTGGCAATTCTAACAATAGCTTAGCAAGTCATTTTAAAACTTGCAGCAAAATGTTGTTGCTATCTGGGAGAAAGTATAAGAAAAAAAGGTTATTATCATATCTAGTGGTCGCTTAATATTGAGGCGTAACCTTGTATTTGGAGGCATTGGTAGAATGCAGTGAACAATGGCTATGGCCTTAAAGAGGAACTGCAGTCTGCTCACATAATTTGTAATAAAAACATCTTTGCCATTCTGAAGCTTCCCTCCAACTACTTTGCATATTATTTTATATATACCGTGATTCTGTACTTGCCAAATATGCTGCAGAAATCTCCCTCCACTAAGTCTGGCTGCAGCCATTTTTTACTGTGGGCAGCTGAAACTGCTGCCTGTTCACTTCCTGGATTTACTCAGACAGACAGAGGCACACCTCCAGCCCTGCAGCTCTCATTGGCCCTCTTATGACTCATCCCCCTCCCTTCCTGGCAAACTCTCACGAGAGTGAGCAAGAGAGTGAGCTGTGCATGATGTCATACGCCTAGGCTTTTTACCAGACAAAAAACAGTAAGTGGGCTGTATAAGGTATTTACTGGCAGGAAAAAATGTTTTACTATCCACATTTAAAACAACAATTTAATCAATGGAAAGTTGAAAAAAATGACTGAAGGTCCGCTTTAGACCCCTTTCACACTGAAGCCGTTTTTCAAGCGCTAAACGGCTAAAAATAACGCCTGTAAAGCCCCTGAAAAACGCCTCCCCTGCCACCCCAGTGTAAGAACAATAGGGAGATAAGTACAGCGCTGCGCTAAAATCTGAAAAAACACTAAAATAGCAGCTAACACACCTATAGACTCAAGGTAGGGGATAACAGCAAAAATAAAAGTGTAGCGCTATATATTGTACAGACATATTAATCAAAAAAATCCATAAGTGTATACAAACAGTAACTAGAACCTTATCACACCTTGTATAACCAAAAATGTGAGATGCATAGTAAAGTAACACTGTGTTAATCAGCGAAACAATTAAGGTGAAACATTAAATAGTAAACTTAATTAGCAATTCTAAGCAATAACTTAAATTTGAAAAACCGTAAAGGTTCGGCAAATCAGCCACCTAATTTACACAAAGAAAAAAGTCCACAATATAATTTTGTAGAAAAATTTGTGAAAGAAAAAAAACACCACCAAAAGTCTATGGGGGTTGCACGCTGAGGTGGTAGAAATATAACTCCCAAGTTCACACATAGATAGATTTCATCAAATCTGGCAGATAGGTAGACAATGAAGGAACCACAGGTGAACAGAGAGTCTAGATTGGTGTCAGGGCCATCACCAGAAACATCAAGAGGCTTACCGGAACTTAATGACTTGAAAAGACATACGTCCTACAAGTCAAAAAAGGCTTATTGACCAACCGGTCTGAATAGTATATCTTGTCAGGTATCCTCAGCATACAGTGGGAAGGGGGATATCAGCACAGCTTCCACATCCATATACAATCCGACATAGGCCAAACGGATATTCATATGCCATGCGAGGAGTAAAAAAACTCACATAGCGTGATAACGTTTAAACAACTGGTTTATTAAAATAAATTAAAATACAACTCACATATCAGAAGATCAAAGACAGCTAAACATCATATAGTGGTAATCGTGAGGGGTCCACCCAAAGTATATAGCGCTACATTTTTATTTTTGCTGTCACCCCAGTGTAAGAGCCCGAGTGCTTTCACACTGGGGCGGTGCACTTGCAGGACGTTAGAAAATGTCCTGCAAGCAGCATCTTTGGAGCGGTTCAGGAGTGGTGTATACACCGCTCCTCCACCACTCCTGCCCATTGAAATGAATGGGCATCACTGCCAAAGCGGCTGCAAAGTGCTTCGGCAGCGACGCTTTTCGGGTGCATTTAACTGTTTCTTCGTCCGTTAGCGGGGGTTAAAAGCACGCCACGAGCGGCCGAAAAGCGCAGCTAGAACGACGGTAAAGCGCCGCCAAAACTAGCGGCGTTTTACCATTAATGCGGCCCGCTGGCAGTGTGGGGGTAAAGGAGGGGGTAAAAAGAACTTGAGCTTAGTTGTATACACCGCACACATTTACCACAGTCCTTTTACGCACAAAAATATGCCTTAATTACTGACACGCATAAGCCTCTGAACAAAGCAACAAAAAATTTTACTCTACCTTGCATTTTAATTTGTTATACAGAACATAGACATAGACTTTACACATTCACTGAGCCTACCTTTAAGAAAAACTTCACTGAAACAGTCAAGGGATACTTAGCAACTAGGAACTAATGAGACAATAAACCTCTTGGTCAAGAGTATGTAATGAACAACACAGTTTGCAGAATACAGCAATCAGGAGTATGTAATGTACAGCAGCACAGCTTACAGAGTTCAGTAGTCAAGAGTATGTAATGTACAGCTTACAGAATTCAGTAGTCAGGAGTATATAATGTACAGCTTACAGAGTTCAGAAGTCGAGAGTATGTAATGTACAGGCTACAGAGTTCAGTATTCGGGAGTATGTAATGTACAGGTTACAGAGTTCAGTAGTCAGGAGTATGTAATGTACAGGTTACAGAGTTCAGCAGTTAAGAGTATGTAATGTACAGCAGCACAGCTTAGAGTTCAGTAGTCAGGAGTATGTAATGTACAGCAGCATAACTTACAGAGTTCAGTAGTCGGGAGTATGTAATGTACAGCAGCACAGCTTACAGAGTTAAGTAATCAGAAGTATGTAATGTACGGCAGCACAGCTTACAGAGTTCAGAAGTCAAGAGTATGTAATGTACAGGTTACAGAGTTCAGTAGTCGGGAGTATGTAATGTACAGGTTACAGAGTTCAGTAGTCAGGAGTATGTAATGTACAAGTTACAGAGTTAAGCAGTCAGGAGTATGTAATGTACAGCAGCACAGCTTAGAGTTCAGTAGTCAGGAGTATGTAATGTACAGCAGCATAACTTACAGAGTTCAGTAGTCGGGAGTATGTAATGTACAGCTTACAGAGTTCAGTAGTCGGGAGTATGTAATGTACAGCTTACAGAGTTCAGTAGTCGGGAGTATGTAATGTACAGGTTACAGAGTTCAGTAATCAGGAGTATGTAATGTACAGGTTACAGAGTTCAGCAGTCAGGAGTATGTAATGTACAGGTTACAGAGTTCAGAAGTCAGGAGTATGTAATGTACAGCAGCACAGCTTAGAGTTCAGTAGTCAGGAGTATGTGATGTACAGCAGCATAACTTACAGAGTTCAGTAGTCGGGAGTATGTAATGTACAGCAGCACAGCTTACAGAGTTAAGTAATCAGAAGTATGTAATGTACAGCAGCACAGCTTACAGAGTTCAGAAGTCAAGAGTATGTAATGTACAGGTTACAGAGTTCAGTAGTCGGGAGTATGTAATGTACAGGTTACAGAGTTCAGTAGTCAGGAGTATGTAATGTACAGGTTACAGAGTTAAGCAGTCAGGAGTATGTAATGTACAGCAGCACAGCTTAGAGTTCAGTAGTCAGGAGTATGTAATGTACAGCAGCATAACTTACAGAGTTCAGTAGTTGGGAGTATGTAATGTACAGGTTACAGAGTTCAGTAGTCGGGAGTATGTAATGTACAGGTTACAGAGTTCAGTAATCAGGAGTATGTAATATACTGGTTACAGAGTTCAGCAGTCAGGAGTATGTAATGTACAGGTTACAGAGTTCAGAAGTCAGGAGTATGTAATGTACAGCAGCACAGCTTAGAGTTCAGTAGTCAGGAGTATGTGATGTACAGCAGCATAACTTACAGAGTTCAGTAGTCGGGAGTATGTAATGTACAGCAGCACAGCTTACAGAGTTCAGAAGTCAAGAGTATGTAATGTACAGGTTACAGAGTTCAGCAGTCAGGAGTATGTAATGTACAGGTTACAGAGTTCAGTAGTCGGGAGTATGTAATGTACAGCAGCACAGCTTACAGAGTTAAGTAATCAGAAGTATGTAATGTACAGCAGCACAGCTTACAGAGTTCAGAAGTCAAGAGTATGTAATGTACAGGTTACAGAGTTCAGTAGTCGGGAGAATGTAATGTACAGGTTACAGAGTTCAGCAGTCAGGATTATGTAATGTACAGGTTACAGAGTTCAGCAGTCAGGAGTATGTAATGTACAGGTTACAGAGTTCAGCAGTCAGGTGTATGTAATGTACAGGTTACAGAGTTCAGCAGTCAGGAGTATGTAATGTACAGCAGCACAGCTTAGATTTCAGTAGTCAGGAGTATGTAATGTACAGCAGCATAGCTTACAGAGTTCAGTAATCAGAAGTATGTAATGTACAGGTTACAGAGTTCAGTAGTTGGGAGTATGTAATGTACAGGTTACAGAGTTCAGTAGTCAGGAGTATGTAATGTACAGGTTACAGAGTTAAGCAATCAGGAGTATGTAATGTACAGCAGCACAGCTTAGAGTTCAGCAGTCAGGAGTATGTAATGTACAGGTTACAGAGTTCAGCAGTCAGGTGTATGTAATGTACAGGTTACAGAGTTCAGCAGTCAGGAGTATGTAATGTACAGCAGCACAGCTTAGATTTCAGTAGTCAGGAGTATGTAATGTACAGCAGCATAGCTTACAGAGTTCAGTAATCAGAAGTATGTAATGTACAGGTTACAGAGTTCAGTAGTTGGGAGTATGTAATGTACAGGTTACAGAGTTCAGTAGTCAGGAGTATGTAATGTACAGGTTACAGAGTTAAGCAATCAAGAGTATGTAATGTACAGCAGCACAGCTTAGAGTTCAGTAGTCAGGAGTATGTAATGTACAGCAGCATAACTTACAGAGTTCAGTAGTCGGGAGTATGTAATGTACAGGTTACAGAGTTCAGTAGTCGGGAGGTTGTAATGTACAGGTTACAGAGTTCAGTAATCAGGAGTATGTAATGTACTGGTTACAGAGTTCAGCAGTCAGGAGTATGTAATGTACAGCAGCACAGCTTACAGAGTTAAGTAATCAGAAGTATGTAATGTACAGCAGCACAGCTTACAGAGTTCAGAAGTCAAGAGTATGTAATGTACAGGTTACAGAGTTCAGCAGTCAGGAGTATGTAATGTACAGGTTACAGAGTTCAGAAGTCAGGAGTATGTAATGTACAGCAGCACAGCTTAGAGTTCAGTAGTTAGGAGTATGTAATGTACAGCAGCATAACTTACAGAGTTCAGTAGTCGGGAGTATGTAATGTACAGCAGCACAGCTTAGAGAGTTAAGTAGTCGGAAGTATGTAATGTACAGAAGCACAGCTTACAGAGTTCAGTAGTCGGGAGTATGTAATGTACAGCTTACAGGGTTCAGTAGTCGGGAGTATGTAATGTACAGGTTACAGAGTTCAGTAGTCGGGAGAATGTAATGTACAGGTTACAGAGTTCAGCAGTCAGGATTATGTAATGTACAGGTTACAGAGTTCAGCAGTCAGGAGTATGTAATGTACAGGTTACAGAGTTCAGCAGTCAGGTGTATGTAATGTACAGGTTACAGAGTTCAGCAGTCAGGAGTATGTAATGTACAGCAGCACAGCTTAGATTTCAGTAGTCAGGAGTATGTAATGTACAGCAGCATAGCTTACAGAGTTCAGTAGTATGTAATGTACAGCAGCACAGCTTACAGGGTTAAGTAATCGGAAGTATGTAATGTACAGCAGCACAGCTTACAGAGTTCAGTAGTCGGGAGTATGTAATGTACAGCAGCACAGCTTACAGAGTTTGGTGGTTAGGAGTATGTAATGTACATATACCTAAGGAGTGCAGCGGTCAGAATGATTTCATACACAGTAAAGCTTACAGAGGACAGGGGTCGGTGTTCTGTGTCTGTATGTAGTGTGATTTTTTTTTATTATAAACAAAAGCATACTATTGAGAGAGGGGGACAGAACATTATTTCCCCATTTTTTTTTGCCTCAATAAAGACCACATGGCAAGATCACCAGGTATTGTTTTAATGAAAGCTGCAAAATTAAAAATATGGTACAGTGGAAAGAAAAAGTATGTGAACCCATTGGAATTAACTGGTTTTCTGCAGTAATTTGCCATAAAATGTGATCTGATCCTCATCTATGTCACAACAATAGCCACACCAATTGTGCTTAGGCTGTTAACACACAAACAATTCTAATTTATTGTGTCTTTATTGAACAAACCTATTATACTCTCACAGTGCTGAAGGAAAAAAGTAAGTGAACCCTTTAGAGTTAATAGCTGGTCGAACCTCCTTTGGAAGCAATGACTTAGCACCTGTACAACATTCAGGAGCAATGTGTGACCATTCCTCTGTACACTACTGCTTCAGCTCAGACACATTTGTAGGACGTTTGGTATGAATGGCTGTCTTGAGGTCATTCCACAACATCCCCATGGGGTTAAGCTCTGACTGAGCCTCCAAAAAGGCACATTTTCATTTTCTGAAGCCAGTTTGTGGTTCGATTTAGTTCAATGCTTAGGGACATTGTGCTGCTGCATCATCCAACTTCTACTAATCTTCAACTGGCAGACAACCACCCTGACCTTGTCCTATAGGATACTTTGGTAAACTTGAGAGTTCATTTTTCCCTCGATGATAGCAAGTGTTCCAGGCCCTGAGGCAGAGAAGCAAGCTGAAATCATGATGTTCCCTCCACCAAACTTAACCGTTAGGATGATGTTTTGATGTTGGTTAGCTGTGTCCTTTTTGCGCCTTACAAAGTGCTGATTATTGTTCCTGAACAATTTTTCTTTCATCAGTCCACAAAACATTTTCCAAGTAGCGTTGTGGTTTGCCAAAGTGCTTTTTAATTCATTACCCCTGCCATAGATGATACATTTTTCTTTCCTTCCACCACTGGTGGAAGGAAAGAATATTGCTTGATTTCCAGATCAACACAGTCAGTGTTGATGAGGGAATCCCTTCACCAGCAGTATTGTGTTCTGCCAGCCTTACGTTCCAGCAGAAAACAAAGAACACCGGCAGCTGCTACAGCCACCAGCAGTGATCGCATGCAAAAAATCTGACAGGCTGGTTGTACTGAATTTGATTGATGGATCAACTTCAGTACAATCAGCCTGCCCATAGATGGATCGAATCTCGGCAGGTTTAGCAGGGACCTGGCCGAAATTCAATCAATCTTTAGTGACTTTTGAAAATCAATTAACTTATTGCAGCTTACATAAGACTGAATGGGTTTACTTATACCCTAATAATGTTGTTGCATTTAGATATGTTGATATATGAGTAGTATGTTGTATGAGTAGTATTCTATATACAGTATGTACAGAACATAACAGAGTTAGAACATTATAAAGCTAATCAGTAAATCTGAATATGAAAGCTCTTTCTCCTTTAAGGTTTTATCCTTAGGAAGGCATGCTGAGGACTAGATATGTGAATTTGGATGGATTCCTCCCTGGCTTAAGGCTAATACACTATTTATTCTTTTTACAAGCTTGATAATACACAACACCCTGAGATAAGAGCATATGCGCCAGAAATTAAACTGTCACTCATTCCTTGAGATCTGTGGTTGAGCATTGCTGTTTATGAATACTTGTCATTGAAAAATCATGCTTGGCATAAATAAGCAGAGCAATGCCAACATTACCAAATCACATTGTTATTTTGTGTAATTAAAGTACCTGTGTCTTGCCATTATTACAAACAATCCTAGGCAAAGATCACAGGGCGTCTGGCTTCCAGTATTTTACGTCCTTTGAGAGTGTTGAAAGGGTATTGCCTTCAGATAGACAGGCTCCAGTCTACCAATATGGACCACAAATTTTTGTGGTAGTCCAATTAAAGCTAAACAAAAATAAAAATGTAACTTTTTTTTTTGTGCTTCTGCAGTTGCATTTTGTCGATCAACTAGATATTGACTAGATTGCCTGATATGTTTGATCATGCTTTAATTATTGCGTTGGAGTCGGACTGTAAAATTCATTGTCATCTCACAGTTGTGCCTATTGGAATTTCCCTAGATGTGACTGCACTATAGAAAACAAAATTCTGAAAAAACTTTTCTTATGAGCAGTGGAAGGATTTTCATCTTGAAGTCATGCAATGGCAAGTGTCAGTGCAGGCTTGGAGCCGCAGGTAACAGTCATCTTGACAGGTTCTCTTAAAAGAGAGGCTATGGCTATGGGCATTCAAGCGAAGCAAGAAGAGGAAGCTTTGAAACGCGTTACCGACCACTTTCATTTCAGCATGGCCTCTGTAGTGACATCATGTCCGTTCAGGCGTCATCTTGCATTCCACGCTGGTTATGGTGGCGATTGGCCACTTCATACAGTCATATGTTTACACAGCCACCTCCTGATGCTGCCAATTCACCGGGATGATCCAGGGAAGTCCAGAGACTAACTGCTACCATTACATATGTGCTTGAATCATACATCCGTATGTGAGTTGCCGCTTGTCTTACCTTTGATAAACTGTCAGTTTTGCCACTGCACTTAGTCTAGCGCCCCTCTGTTTTTCTCTTTCTATTCAAGTGTTTGAATAATAAGCGTGCACACAGGGTGTGCCAGTTGTGCCTGGGCACATCCTAATCAACCCGTTCACATTATCACATTACATCATTATATCATCACTCCTGGACACCTTTGGATACCATTACTAAGCCTGAAGCGACCCCCAGACTGCAAAGCTGGGGGTCAACTGGATCTGGTGAGTGGGGACACATAAGGGGGTGTTGATTTGCACCTGAAAAGCTTTGCAGCATTTGTGGTTCCTCTTCACCGTGGATTTAAACACTTTTGGTCACTTCATTTAGACTTCGTTTTGTTTATCATAATTTACACCAATTTATATTTATATCCTTGCACTTATATTCTTATTTGTAAGTGCCATATTTACATATTTTTACATTTTTCTAGTGATTAGCACTTTGTGGCAGCTACTTTTGTTTTTTGTTTCACTGTTTTTTTACTATTAGCGCGAGTTTTTATTTTAGCATATATTTTTCACAGATGGGAAAGATTTCCCACTGAGCGGCTCTGCCTATAAGAGAAGTGTGGAACCATTTTTCTCTCACTCTGAATCTTAAGGCATTGAGATAATGTGCCGATGGGGAAGAGTGCCACAAGGAAGATTGTATGGGTGTATATACAGTATGATATATATATATATATATACTGTATATATACATAAACACACATGGATGTGTGTTTGAGCTTTTGTGTGCACACCATAATGCAATAGGCTTAATGAGCTTTAAAACTCTCATTGACCCATAGCTGTAGGCACTGTGGAGCAATTCATACCCAAAATTTACTGCAAACGCACTGAAGTTCTTCAAGTCAGTTCACTCAGGAAGCTCAGCTCACTTTGCTCCCCCTCCCACAACACCTGCTCTGTGTTCACATTCGTGATTAGAAGGCTGCATAGTAACTGCTGGGAAGAAGAGCAGGATTTGATAAGCTCCTGCGTCACTGCTTGGAGGGGGAACCAAGGTGAGCTGGACTGCTGAGAGAACGACTGAAACAACCTTAGTGCTTCTGTTATGAATTTTAAGATTTAAGTGCTCCACAGTGCATACAGTTACAATGGTCAGTTAGGGCTTGTTGTTCAGAAATATTCAAATAACTAAATGTTCATACACTGGCCATAAGTTCACTTTAAGGATCAACATTTTTTTCAGTGGGTCATTTGTCTCAAGTAGTTTCAATACTGCGCTGAAAGTTTTAATTGGCTGCTGCCCACAAAGGTAATACATCCGCCCATTACCAAAATAAGTTTTTTCTATTACCCAGACAGCATGAGAAGCATAGCCCTAGACGTGTTTTAGAACAGAGAATCATCAGCCCACGTAGTAGGAATGCAATGGGAATAGTCACACAGCAGCCTCTCCCATCACAGCTATTCCATGAGTGAGAGGCTACAATACAGCATTATGAAATATAACTAAAACAGAAGAGAGCAATCAGGAATCTTGTAGGGTTTCTGGAAAGCTCAGAAGTTCTAGCCAATGTCAGTGGATGCATCCAACTGCGCTGCTATGTAACCTTGCTTTTAATTTAGCAATGCTAATTATAAATTTTCTCTTTTGAATTATATCACATTATTTCATGTTTGTGGCCACTATATCGTCTAATCAAAGCGCCTTGCTGGAGTCCCTCCAAACCAAAATTCCCATATCCATATAGGATAATGATAATGTCAGATACCAAAGCAAGCGCTTTCTACATAGTGGTGCTAATGGTGTGTACGGCTTATGCAGAGGCTAAGCTACTATGTATAACTAACTGGCTGAAACGTAACACAATAGGTAGGTAGGTAAGGTCTCTACACTGAGTTGCTAGGTCTGCACATATGCTGTGCCCATTATCAGGGGCTCCCCCTCTGCCTGTACGATATTTTGTATTATGGAAAAGGAATTATAGTAAATCTCTTTTTTGAAACAACCAAGAGCTGTAAGAAGCCAGTAGCTGTCTCAGCCCTCATAAGTGTGCGCAGCCTATTGCATTAGGGTGTGCACCCCACAGCTCAAACACACATGCGTGTATGTGTGTGTGTGTGTATATATATATATATATATATATATATATATATATATATATATATATATATATATACGCTTTACATACACACACTTAAAAATAAATGTAAATTAACATGTTAAAATGTATTAAAACATGGACTGCATCAGTAGGGCAGTGGACAGTGTCAGTAGGGCAGTGGTTGGTGTCAGTACAACAGTGGATTGTGTCAGTCAAAAGATCAGTGGACGTGTCTGTAGGGCAGAGGTTGGTGTCAGTAGGACAGTGAATGGTGTCAGTAGAGCAGAGATTGGTGTTAGTTGGGCAGTGGACTTTGTCAGTAGGGCAGAGGACAGTGTCAGTAGAGCAGTGGACGGTGCCAGTAGGGTAGAGATTGGTGTCAGTAGGGCAGTAAATGGTGTCAGTCAATAGCAGTGGATGGTTTCAGTAGGTCGGTGTATATTGTCAGTAGGGCAGAGGATGGTGTGAGTGGTTTTTGTTTTTATAGGTCAATAGCCCATATACAGCCAACAATAACCAACAGTGGGTGTCAGCCCAATTTGTGTACAACATGGTCTACAAAGGGAAGGGAAAATGGTGAGGAGCACCAGGGCTTTCTGACACCCAGATATTTTTAATAGTCATACACAGTAATGAAAGTATAAAACAAACATTTATTGAAAAAGATTATATGTCACCTTTTATCAGAGTAGAGGGCGTCACTGAACATTAAAAATACAAATATCATTAAACATGTACAAAGTAATCCAATACAGTGAATCCAAATAGATATTCTATTATGCGTTTTGCCAAGCGGCCCCAAAGCGTTTCAACCAATGTGATCTTCTTCAGGGATTTGTCCTTGGATAGCACAATGGAGGATTCCCTAAAGTAAACATCTTCCTATGCTCCACCTCCACACTGGATGATCTCCGGCATCACCAATCAATTTGCAGTGTGTACATTTTATCAGTTATGTAAGTCTACATGCACTCTTGTTATGGTATATGCTGTTCCCTCTAGATCTTTGTATATGTACATTTGGTTATGTAGCATCCTTATTGTGTGTGTTTACTTTAGAGAATCCTCCATTGTGCTATCCAAGGACCCGACCCTGAAGAAGACCACACTGGTCAAAACGCGTTGGGGCCACTTGGCAAAACGCATAATAGAATATCTATTTGGATTCACTGTATTGTTTTAGTTTGTACATGTTTAATGCTATTTGCTATTTTTAATGTTCAGTGATGCCCTTTGCTCTGATAGAGGTGACATTTTAGCTTTTTCAATAAATGTTTGTTTTATACTTTCATTACTGTGTATGACTATTTAATATATATATGGGTGTTGCAAAGCCCTGGTGCTCCTCACCATTTCCCCTTCCCTTTGTGGACCATGTTGTAGTTTTTTATTTTTATTATTATTATTATTATTATTTACAATTTTATTTTACTATTATTTTTTACAATATAATTCTTCTTTTCTTTTTTACAATTTTTTTAGGAGCCCATTGGGGGGCTTTGGTGAAATATCAGGGGTCTAAACAGAGCCCTGATGTCTCACTTTTGATACAGAGAAAAGGACTGAGGACAGAGATCCCCCAGTCCCTTTCTCTGCAGCCTTAGCTGCACTGGACAGTGAATGAATGGGAAGTGCTTTGTGCTGAGTGGCTTCCTGTTCAGTCACAAATGGAAGCATAGTAAACACAGCTGGGCAGCTGGGGGAGTCTACGCCACATGGGGTGATTAGGGTATGCCCAGGCTCACCTGGCAAACCACATGCTCATGCCTAATTTGATGGGGAGTCAGTAAATCAGTGAATTGACTGCATACAGTGATGTCTCCAACCCAAAACCTACCTCCCTTGATGCATTTAACCACTCTTGGCTTGCTCACAAGGATAGAGGAAGTCCCTGCTCTTCATGGACAGCATCAGCGATTCTATTCTAGTATCACGTGTTTTGTACTTGTAATTTCATTTTAACTTATTCATTTAGATTGTCCTAAATACAGCAGCAGCACCTCAATCTGATTCATTTCAACTTGAAAAAACAAGCCTTTTTAAGTAGTTTTGTCTGTGACATCTTTTTTATTATCAAGTAGTAATAGGCTTGAACTTGTGGAAGTAGCAGCTACAACGGATCTAAAAGAAACAGGAAAATTTACTCTTAAAAAAACTAAAGCTAAAGTTCCCACATTTATACAAATTGGCCAGTGGCAAAACAGATTAATAGTATAGTTTGTGAGCTTTTTTCACATTACTATACTTCATTGTCTTAAAACTGTATAAAACCCAAAACCATAACTGTAAGATATTGCAGCTTACCAATCATTAGATGTGGTGGCTGCATTTTTTTTTTGTTGTGTGGCTTTTTTTTCCTCTGTTTTTACCTGGTGATCTGGCCGGTAACACACCTCCTTGTTATGCCTCATACACACGATCCGATTTTCTGACGGGAAATGTTCGATGGGAGCTTGTTGTCGGAAATTCCGACCGTGCATAGGCTCCATCGGACATTTTCCGTCGGAAATTCCGACAAACAAAATTTGAGAGCTGGATCTCAAATTTTCCAACAACAAAATCCGTTGTCGGAAATTCCAATCGTGTGTACACAATTCCGACGCACAAAGTTCCACGCATGCTCGGAATCAAGCAATAGAAGAGCCACACTGGCTATTGAACTTCATTTTTCTCCGCTCAACGTACGCGTTGTACGTCACCGCGTTCTTGAAGTTCAGAAATTTCTGACAAGATTTGTGTGACCGTGTGTATGCAAGACAAGTTTGAGCCAACATCCGTCGGAAAAAAAACATGGATTTTGTTGTCGGAATGTGCGATCGTGTGTACGCGGCATTAGAGTGTCCCCACTCTGGATGGAGGAGCACAGGGTGCACAGCAGCATTGTTAGTCTGAGGGGGAGGGTGATGTTAAATGTACTAGCAGATTTAAATACACTAACAAATTGAAGACACATCCACACTTTATAATCAGTTGCAGTAAACGGTTTTTCCTTTTGGAATAAATAAAAGCTGATCATTGTATCATCCCTGCCAGTGTTAAATGGTTTGTCTCCCTGTGAACAGATACATCTGGAAGAGAGCTTGTTGTTTTGAAAAATAACTGACTTACTGGCTGGATCACCTGATAAAAATAGAAGAAAGAATGCCAAAAAAGGAAAACTAAAGCCATCACATCTAAGAATTGGTAAGTTGCAATATAATGTTTGCTTTGGGTTTAATACTGCTTTTTTACAGTTTTTTTTTCTTTTTTAAAGCGGAGTTCCAGCCACTTTTACATCTCTGCATCATCTGCTTCAGAACAGACAATACTCACTGCAATGGGCAATTCTTTTTTTTCCTTTCTGTGCTTACCTTATTTCCAAGGCATTCTTTAGCTCTTCCTGTCTCTCCCCTCCATGGCGTTGTATGCAATTTCCTGCTGCGCACTGGCTCCTGGGAGATGTGTGTCATAATTCCCAGGAGTCAGTGGGTAGCGCCGCCTCTCAGCATTGCGAGGGTGATTGCAACCAGAGATGTTTCCTGTGCTGCGACATGTGTTTAATGTGCATGCGCAAGATCAGGAGGTGCATGCTGTTTAGCCAGTAGCACCTTATCCGGGAAAAGTATCCTAGTGGGCTTCACATGCCCACAAGCTAGATGGAAGCGTGCAACACATAGAAAACAAAGGTTCGTTTTATAAAAAAAATAAGAAATATAGCGGCGATATTACTAACATTAGCGATTGCAACATGAAATCAAGATCATCAACACAGATGGTTTTAAAAAAAAAAATTTAATATGTCGGCGGAACTCCGCTTTAAGTTTAATAAAAAGGCAAAATAAGAACACACAAAAAACAAACAAAAAAACCCCACAAAAATCAACTAGACATTTCCCGAACCTGCTCCTATCCCTGTATCCTCAATTATTTCTAAAATGTTCACAATAAAGACTTCATGTATGTGTTTGGTGTAAACTGGCCAGCATCAGAACAGTATGTGAGCAGTTGAAAATTATTTAATTAAAACGATAGCGTATTATCTGAGAGGCAATAGCCACAAATAGTAAACCGTGGCTGAACAGTATGTAAGCAGCGTGGTTAATCCACAATATAAAAGGACGAGACAAAACAGGCTTTATCTTTAAATAAACATAATGCCCCGTACACGCGGTCGGATCGGAGCGTGTTGTCGGAAATTCCGACCGTGTGTGGGCTCCATCGGACATTTTCCATCGGATTTTCCGACACACAAAGTTGGAGAGCAGGAGATAAAATTTTCCGACAACAAAATCCGTTGTCGGAAATTCCGATCATGTGTACACAAATCCGACGGACAAAGTGCCATGCATGCTCAGAATAAATAAAGAGATGAAAGCTATTGGCCACTGCCCCGTTTATAGTCCCGACGTACGTGTTTTACGCCACCACGTTCAGAACGATCGGATTTTTCGACAACTTTGTGTGACCGTGTGTATGCAAGACAAGTTTGAGCCAACATCCGTCGGAAAAAATACTAGGATTTTGTTGTCGGAATGTCCGAACAAAGTCCGACCGTGTGTGTATGGGGCATAAGACTGTAGTATTTGCGATACAATAGCCACAAATATTGTGGAATGGCTGGACAGTAGTAGAAAGTGTAGGTAGCTTGGTTAGTCTGCAATATAAGAGGGAGAGGGGAGGCAGGTTTTATCTTGAAATAAACGGATTATATTATGTGAGAGACAATACCCTGCAGCAAACAAAAGAAATTTGGCAGAAGAGGTCCAGCTGCAGAAACATTATGTGGCACTCTTTACAATGCCCAGGCTTTGGAATAGGCTGCACACTAGGGATGAGCTTACTTGAGTCACTTGACCCTTTTCAGTATGGTACCATGACCCTCTTCTTACTTAATGTGGCATATCCTAAACTTTTGAAACGTCTTATGAGACTTCCCTCTCTTTCACTAGAGGCTGCAGATGTTGCAGCTTATGCAGTAATCAAATGCTGTGGTGGTGGGGGCCAAATTTAAAACCACTGAATCCACCACAAACCCATGATAGCAGTGAACCCGAACCTCATGCCTAGTCTAAACCAGAGGGAAAAAGTTATTCTATCTTCTATATACAGTATATCCTGTCTAGGGGTACGCCGAATGGAAATTTTGGTAACGAAACCGAAAATGTAGGATGCACTTAGCCGAAAACCGAAACTGAAAAGGACAGTTTTTTAAAAAATATTTATATTTTTATATATAATTTTATTATATTCGACTTTTTAATTAATATCATCAATTTAAATTAATATGAATTTATTGTTGGCCATTATTGGCACCTTTAGTGCAAGAAAAGGGCAAGAAAAATGCAGTCTGCAGTCTCTGACCATCTCTTGTATCATGTCCTCAGTCTCTAACCATCTCTTTTATCATGTCTGCAATCTCTAACTTAAGCTTAAACAAACTGCTAATAGTATTAACAAAATTTCCATTTGACGCACCTCTAGCAGACATGATACAGGAGATGGTCAGAGACTGCAGACATGATACAAGAGATCAATGGAGCCTCATGCAGCCTCACCAGTGCCCCACAGATGCATCCTCACCAGTGCCTGTCAGATGTACCCTACCTTTCCCTGTTAGATGCAGCTTCACCAGTGCCTGTCAGATGCAGCCTCACCAGTGCCTGTCCGATGCAGCCTCACCAGTGCCCCACAGATGCAGCCTCACCAGTGCCTGTCAGATGCAGCCTCACCAGTGCCTGTCAGATGTACCCTACCTTTCCCTGTTAGATGCAGCTTCACCAGTGCCTGTCAGATGCAGCCTGACCAGTGCCTGTCAGATGCAGCCTCACCAGTGCCTGTCAGATGCAGCCTCACCAGTGCCTGGATCAGAGCGATCTCCCGCTGTGTCACGGAGCTGGATTTGAATTTCCCGGGCCAGACGGCCGCAGTAACATTGTCCTGCCTCTTGTTATACACGTCACACTGATTCCATTTCCCGGCATTAGATCAGTGTGCCATCTATCACAGGAGGCGGGACATTGTTACTTCGACCGCCCGGACAATTCAGCTCCGTGACACAGGGAGATCGCCGCTCTGCGTGACGAGGAGGAGGGAGGGGAGGAATGTGACTGAGCCACCAGGATGACACCCCCGCAATGTGCGGCTCCCAGGGTGGACCCGCACCTTTTCGGTGCCATTGTGGGCACCTTTTTTTTTTTTTCAGTGCACCTCTAATCCTGTCTGATCCATGCATTGTATAAAAAACAAAGACATGAAAAAGAAAGATAGATAAATAAATAAGGGGTCAGATAGAAGGACAGATAGCTAGATAAATTCAAACACTATATGGCCAAAAGTATGTGGCTAGGCCACTAAATGATTGAACTCAAGTGTTTACAGTGAAGAATATTATTAATACTGCAGCATACAAAGTTACTTTATACAAATAGTGCTTTCAATATTGTGACAAAAGATTGGGAAAATGCCCTTATCTGTTCCAACATGACTGTGCCTCTGTTAACAAAGCAATCTCTATATAGACATGGTCTGACCAGTTTGGTGTGGAAGAACTCAAGTGGCCTGCACAGAGCCCTGACCTCAACCCTACTGCACACCGTTGGGGATGAATTGGAACCTGGTTTGGGAACCTGGTTTTCTCATCGAACATCGGTACCTGACCTTTAGCCGCGTACACACGGTCGGACTTTTCAGCTACAAAAGTCCGACAGCCCGTCCGACAGACTTTCGGCAGACTTTCGACGGACTTTTAGCGGACTTTCAACAGCCTTTCTAACGACCGGACTTGCCTACACACGATCACACCAAAGTCCAATGGATTCGTACGTGATGACGTACACCGGACTAAAATAAGGAAGTTGATAGCCAGTAGCCAATAGCTGCCCTAGCGTGGGTTTTCGCCCGTCGGACTAGCATACAGACGAGCGGATTTCTGGGTCCGGCGGAGTTACGACGTAAAGATTTGAAGCATGTTCCAAATCTAAAGTCCGTCAGATTTGCGACTGGAAAAGTCAGCTGAAGGTCCGTTGAAGCCCACACACGATCGGATTGCCCGCCGGATTTGGTCCGTCGGACAAGTCCGGTCGAAAAGTCCGACCGTGTGTACGCGGCATAACAAATACTTTTTGGCTGAATGGGCACAATTCTCCCAGATAACTTCAAAATCTTGTGGAAAGCCTTCCCAGAAGAGTGGAGGCTGGTATAGCTGCAAAGGAGGTGAGGGTGGGGGGGAAGAGATTAATATTTTTGCGTATGGTTTTGCAATGGGATTCCATAATGGGATCAAATGGGTGTGATGGTCAGGTGTCTACCAACGTTTGGCCATTTAGTGAATGTACATTCAAGAAGGACAGAGATAAATCGCAAAAGGGATAGATAGAATAGATAGAATAGATAGAATAGATAGATAGATAGATAGATAGATAGATAGATAGATAGATAGATAGATAGATAGATAGATAGATAGATAGATAGACTATATTATATAATAGATTTTGCATTTGCCTGAAGTTCTTAGGAAAAATGTAATTGTGCCCAGACAACGCTAATTGGTTCTCATTTCACAAATGCAGATAAGTATGTGGGTGGCTGTTTACATAGATGAGTAGCAGTTTGGCCTCACCATTGATGTGAACTGGCCCTTAAAGGACAAGCATCCCTGTTTGCCGCAATGTGGGGGGCAAATGCACCCGTGTGAACCAGCCCTGTACAGGGCAGCTCTGCAGACAGAAAACTCCTATGTCCTGTGAATGCCGATGTGCCAGAATACACTTCTAGGAAGCTTTGTTATGAGGAACACTAAACCGATCCCCGTCACAGAGATTTCTCTGTAAGCGGAATACGTCCTGAGCCGTCACTCTCATTTCTCAGTGGAATTTCTCTTCTGCTCTGAACGGCCCAGGGTGCCGGCCATCCTCTATTGTCTCCTCTGATTACATTTTCCCATGTATTTTGAAACCCTTATTAATAATCACCATTAGCTGCAGTTATGAGACAGGTCGAAGTCTCAGATAACTGAAGAGAGAGCTTGAAGTTTCTCATGGTCAGAGGGCAGCAATTTCCCTCTGCTGAGAAGAATCCGGATCTCGATTGTAAGATATAGAACAATTGCAAGGCTCGACTGAACTTTTTTAAAAAAAAATAAGAACTTTGCAAGAATTTGATGTGTTGTGATTGCTGTTATGATTGGTGTATGATGTACACCAAGTCGTGTCTCCTCAATGTTTGTTTCCTATGTAATACCAACTTTGAGTTTGTTTTTGAGAATCATGCAGGATAAACACTGTACATTTCATCCATATCATTGTTTTCCTTTTGTTTTTCCTACTCTGGTTGGTTTCCCTCTATTTCCACTTCTGGCTATTATTATCCTTTTTTTCTGTTAGAAATATTTCTTTATTTATGTAATCTGCAGATGTTTTCCACCACCATGTTTCTTTGGTAGTGTGTAAATCTTTTTTCCCTCCTTCCTTTCTGTGTTTTTGTACTTTGTAGGCAAATACTGAAACATGGCATACAGGATCTTAAAGTGAACCTGTGGCCAGACTATGGTTCAAATTCTTAGCAGCTCAATTATCCTCTCCCAGGACTCCTGTTCTTTTGATTTTTATATTAGAAATGAGAGTTATTGTTGGGATGAGCAGGGTAATCTCCGCTGCTGAGTCACTTCTGTGCAGGGAGCAGAATGAATGCAGCTGCCAAGTCACAGTTATGAGGGGGAGCAGGGTTGCTGAATGACTGCTGGGTGGGTGAACAGGGTTAGCTGGACTTCAGAGTCACTGCTGGTAGGGGGAGCAGTGGAGCTGAGATGCTGAAGGAGCCAATTCTGTTGTGAACTGCATTGTTCCACAGTGCCTGCAGCTACAGGGGACAGTAAGAGCTTATTTTAAAGCCCTTTGTTCTGCATGCTAAGGATATATACATATAGTTAATACTTGGATGTCACAGGTTCAAGTGAGTTTGTTAAAAAAAAAAAAAAAAAAAGAAGCACAGTATTGTATGTAGCACCCTGATGTCTAGGCAGGGTTGCTCTTAAATTTACCTGCCAGGTGTATTGGCCTTGGCCAATTGTTAGGGATCAATTGAGTTGACCCTAAGTCTGGATTTGCTGCACTTCTCTCTTCTGTCACTAGATGGCTGGGTATCTGGTGACATTAGATAAGACAAGGGCATTGCAAAGACAGATTAGGAATAGATAGGGTATCTCAGCCAATGGGCAGGGATCTTCTTGGGTCCCTTGCCCTGCTGGGAGAGCCTATTTATTTTGGTGAGGTCTCGTGATTGGGGTTCTGTGCCACCTGGACAGCTGTTTGGGTGGACATGTATTGTGCCTCCCGGGCTGCTAGTCTGGAGTTTGGGCCTATCCTGGGCACATCTGGCTGCTAGGCTTTCTGAGGGCCTATCCAGAAGCAAGAGAGCAGCACAGGGTTGGAATTGCGGCTTGCAGTCCAACCAGAAGTGACGGTTCTGCCGGCCGGAGAACCTGTCGTGGTCGGAGCTAAAGGGGAAGCTGTCGCCACTAAGGGACCAACCACCTTGTTACCATGGACCACAGTGAGTAGCTGAAGCAAGTACCGGAGCAGTATATTCACCAACCGGGGACGGTGAAGAATGGGGAAAGTTTAGCAGGTGCCACGCCAGGGACCCAGCCAGTGGGGTGATGATTGAGGATTATCTGGAGCGCCAAGCCAGGGACCCAGCAGGGAAGCGGAGGTGACGCTTGAGGAAGATACTAAAGTAAGAAGATTAGAAGAGCTCAGGGGATTCAGTGGCAGTGAATCAGTAAGTCTAGTGAGAGAGACTGGAAGCTCAGTGGGCTGAGAATCTACATAAAGTGATTGTATAAAAGTAAAGGCGTTATTTACAATTTGTGTTAGGAACTGTTCCAAGACTGTTGCCATAGGAGACAGCACTCCTACACATGCAGATGTGGTATCTTGCTGGATGCCTCTCCCTGCTGTCTACCTGTAGAAGTCTCTGAGTCTGCCAATTGACATTGCAACTACCTAAGGGTGTCCTGGCCCTAAACCCTCTCTCCCAAACTTCTGTTCAAGAGAAAATGAATCTCTTTGCATTCATATGGTTACATTTAAGGCCCCTTTCACACGATCGGACCATTCAGGTCCGCCTGTCAGTTTTGGCAGCGGACCTGAAGAGGCGCTCCATGCTAGTCTATGGAGCGACGGATGTCAGCGGGGACATGTCCGCTGACATCCGACCCGGTCTGATCCGCTAAAAGCAGACGGATGCCCCTACGTTCACATCTGTCGCTGGCGGATCAGATTGGGTGAGATCTGATGAAAACGGATGGTTTCCCTTTTCGTCCGATCTCTCCATAGGCAGCAGCGGCGCTGGACAAGCCCCTCCCCGCTCAGTGAGCAGAGAGGGATCTGTCATCCGCCGGCTCAGTGGAGATCAACGGAGAGATCACCCGCTGAGCTGGCGGACAGAGGCGGACTCCGAGGCAGCAGATCCACCTCGTGTGAATGATGCCTAATGAAGGAACAACATTGCTACACTTAGAGGCGCCTCTCTTCTCTTTTATACTCTGTAGCTCCTAATGGATTTTGCTTCTAATCCCCTTGTGAAGGTTTCCATTTGTGGATGGACATTTTATGGTTTCACAACTTGGTCACATTGCTATAAACTTTTTATATGGACTATAAACTGAAGAACCTATGAATAAATGGTTGTGGAACGAATCATCTGAGTTTTCATTATTTCTTATGGGGAAATTTGCTTTGCTATACAAGTGCTTTAGATTACAAGCATGTTTCTGGAACTAATTATGCTCAAGGTTTTACTGTATAACAGTGTAAATGTGCTGTCCCCTCAAAATAACTTAACACAACCATTAATGTCTAAACAGCTGGCAACAAAAGTGAGTACACCCCTAATTGAAAATGTCCAAATTGGGCTTAAAGTGTCAATATTTTGTTTGGCCACCATTATTTTCCCGCACTGCCTTAACCCTCTTGGGCTTGGTGTTCAGAGCTTCACAGGTTGCCACCGGAGTCCTCTTCCACTTCTCCATGATGACAACACAGAGCTGGTGGATGTTAGAGACCTTGCGCTCCTCCACCTTCCATTTGAGGATGCACCACAGATGCTCAATAGGGTTTAGGTCTGGACACATGCTTGGCTGTACACTCACTACTTTACATTGTAGCAAAGTGTATTTTTTTCAGTGTTGTCACATGAAAAGGTATAATAAAATCTTTACAAAAATGTGAGGGGTGTACTCACTTTTGTGAGATACTGTATGCACAAAATCTTAGGATCTGGGGTGCAGAAAAATGTCAGCAGGTGCTCTGGACTGATGAGTCAAAATTTGAAATATTTTCCTGTAGCATGAGGCAGTTTGTCCGCTGAAGGGCTGGAGAGTGATACAATAATGAATGTCTGCAGGCAACAATGGAGCATGGCGGAGGTTCCTTGTAGTTTGGGGCTGCATTTCTGCAAATGGAGTTGGAGATTTGGTCATAATCAATGGTGTCCTCAGTGCTGAGAAATACAGGCAGATACTTATCCATCATGCCTTACCATCAGGGAAGCGTTTTATTGGCCCCAAAATTAATCTGCAGCAGGACAACGACCCCAAACATACAGCCAATGTCTTTAAGAACTATCTTTAGCGTAAAGAAGAACAAGGAGTCCTGGAAGTGATGGTTTGGCCCCCACAGAGCCCTGATAAAGTAGGGTAAAAAAACACCCAATACCTCTCTGGTGGTGTATCCAGCTACAGTTTTACTCCCTTCACTTCGTGGTTTCAAAGGAGAAACTAGGGCAGTGGAGCCATAGGCCCCCACTGCCATCAGTCAAACTACTGTGAAGAAGGAGCAAGGGTGTGGCTTACTGCCATATGGGTTACTGGCAGTGGCGGCTGGTGCTCAAAATTTTTTGGGGGAGCGCAAACAAGCTGAAAATTTTTTGAAAAAAAACATCAATTGCAGCCACTGTGCCATCAAACGCAGCCACTGTGCCATCAAACGCAGCCACTGTGCCAAATGCTGCCACTGTGCCCATCAAATGCTGCCACTGTGCCATCAAATGCAGCCACTGTGCCCATCAAGCGCAGCCACTGTGCCAAACGCTGCCACTTTGCCCATTAAACGCTGCCACTGTGCCATCAAACGCAGCCACTGCGCCCATCAAATGCAGCCACTGTGCCCATCAAACGCAGCCATTGTGCCAAATGCTGCCAGTGTGTCCATCAAACGCTGCCAGTGTGTCCATTAAATGCTGCCAATGTGCCCATCATATGCTGCCAGTGTGCCTATTAAATGCTGCCAGTGAGCCCATCAAATGCTGCCAGTGTGCCCAACTGCCCATCATATGCTGCCAGTGTGCCCATCAAATGCCAGTGTGCCCAACTGCCCATCAAATGCTGCCAGTGTGCCCAACTGCCCATCATATGCTGCCAGTGTGCCCATCAAATGCTGCCAGTATGCCCATTAAATGCTGCCAGTGTGCCCCCCGCCCGCTCGCCGTCTGCCTGGCACTTACCCTGTGTCTGTGGGGCAGCGGGTGATGGCGACGAGCAGGGTCCCTCATATGTCTCCTGCCTCATCTCCCATCCTCTCCTCCTGATTGGCGTACAATAGTGGCGCTCGGGCCGTGCGTTCCACAGAGCCTCTGACATGACTTCCGGTTTACCACTGGCACAGGGAAACCGGAAGTGAGGTCTTAACTCGTAGAAAAAAGCACCTCCGGGTTAAGTGATACAAATGAAGTGCCCCGCCTGCAATCCCGTGATTGCATAGAAGTGGCGCTTCCCATAGTGCACTGTGTCCGGCGCCCGAACACAGTGCACTTAACCACATGCCAACCGGGCCATAGCCGAAAGACGGCTACAGCGCGGTCGGCTTATCCTGGGAGGGCGTCGATGGACATCCTCCCAGAATACTGCTCTCGCGCGCCCCCTGGGGCGCGCACCCGAGAACATCCGTCCCTGCCGGGACCGCCGGCTGATCGCGGCCGTTTACCATGTGATCGCTCTTTCAAACTCCGTCATACTCTGCAATACCCCACAATACTCTGCAATACCCTGCACTACTCCGCAATACTCTGCAATACCCAGCCATACCCAGTCATACTGTGGTATCCCCAGTCATACTCTGCAATACCCAGTCATACTCTGCAATACCCAGTCATACTCGGCAATACCCTGCAATACCCAGCCATGCTCAGCCATACTCCGCCATGCTCAGCCATACTCGGCTGTACTCGGCCTCTGTATGTGGCCAGGCTGTGGAAGTCTCACACGACACATGTGGTATCGCCGTACTCAGGAGGAGTAGGAGAATCTATTTTGGGGTGTCATTTTTGGTATGTACATGCTATGTGTTAGAAATATTGTATAAATGGACAACTTTGTGTTAAAAAAAAAAGCGTTTTAACCACTTCCCGCCCGCCGGCCGTCATATGACGACCTTGACTTTGTGCGGGGATATCTGAATGATGGGTGCAGCTACAGGCATCATTCAGATATCAGCTTTTTCAGCTGGTGATTCCCTTCACCATAAGAACGATCATAGCGGCTGTTCCACTGCTTGATCGTTGTTATGAAGAACGGGACGTCCCCCCCTTCCCGCTGCCCTCCGGTGCTTCTACCGACTCACCGCTACGATCGAAGCCAGGATCTTTTTTTTTTTTTTTATTTCAGGCTTCCCAGCCTAGAGGTGAGATGTGGGGGTCTTATTGACCCCATATCTCACTGTAAAGAGGACCTGTCATGCCATATTCCTATTACAAGGGATGTTTACATTCCTTGTAATAGGAATAAAAGTGATCAAAACATTTTTTTTTTTGGAAAAAAGTGTCAACCTAAAATAAATAAAGTAAAATGAACAATAAAAAGAATTTTTTTTTTTTAAAGCGCCCCTGTCCGTGTGCTCGCATGCAGAAGCGAATGCACACGTAAGTCCCGCCCACATATGAAAACGGTGTTCAAACCACACATGTGAGGTATCGGTGCGAACGTTAGAGCGAGAGCAATAATTTTGGCCCTAGACCTCCTCTGTAACTCAAAACATGTAACCAGTAAAAAATTTTAAAGCGTTGCCTATGAGGATTTTTAAGTAGCAAAGTTTGGCGCCATTCCACGAGCGTGTGCAATTTTGAAGGGTGACATGTTAGGTATCTATTTACTCGGCGTAACTTCATCTTTCACATTATGCAAAAACATTGGGCAAACTTTACTGTTTTGTTTTTGTTTTTTAAGCACAAAACTGTTTTTTTTCCCAAAAAAAAAGCGTTCATAAAATTGCTGCGCAAATACCGTGCGAGATAAAAGGCTGCAACAACCGCCATTGTATTCTCTAGGGTCTTTGCTAAAAAAACATATATAATGTTTTGGGGTTCTATGTAATTTTCTAGCAAATAAATTATGATTTTTACATGTAGGAGAGAAATGTCAGAATTGGCCTGGGTGCTCCAGAACTCCTGGAGGTGCTGCGTTCATGTTGGGCCTCAAAATGTGGCCAGGCTGTGTAAAAGTCTCATACTCGCCATACTCGGGAGTAATAGCAGAATGTGTTTTGGGGTGTCATTTGTGGTATGCATATGCTGTGTACGAGAAATAACCTGCTAATATGACAATTTTGTGAAAAAAAAAAAAAAGAAAAAAAAAATCTTAATTTTGCAAAGAATTGTGGGATGAAATGACTTAAAAAAACTTGCCATGCATCTTTCTAAATACCTTGGAATGTCTTCTTTCTAAAAAGGGGTCATTTGGGGGGTATTTGTACTTTTCTGGCATGTTAGGGTCTCAAGAATTTAGATAGGCCGTCAGTAATTCAGGTGTGATCAATTTTCATATATTGGCACCATAGCTTTTGGACTCTATAACTTTCACAAAGACCAAATAATATACACCAATTGGTACTTATTTTTACCAAAGATATATAGCAGTATAAATTGTGGCCAAAATTTATGAAGAAAAATTACTAATTTGCTAAATTTTATAACAGAAACAAAGAAAATTTCATTTTTTTAACCTTTTTTAATTTTCAGTCTTTTTTCTTTTATAGCGCAAAAAATAAAAAACCCAACAGTGATTAAATACCACCAAAAGAAAGCTCTATTTGTGTGGAAAAAAGGACAAAAATTTCATATGGGTACAGTATTGCATGACTGAGTAATTGTCATTCAAAATGTGAGAGCACCGAAAGCTGAAAATTGGTCTGGTTAGGAAGGGGGTTTAAGTGCCCAGTTGTCAAGTGGTTAAAGGACATTTTTTTCATTTTTTTTTTTTAAAGGGACTTTTTTTAAAAATTAAATTTTTTTTTGTGACTGCTAGGGGGCACCACTGGTTACTGGCACTGTGTATGTCTATGAATGCACACATCCCCCATGCAGGACCCAATGGGAGCCCCTTAGCACCCAGCTTGCTACAGGAGGCATCCAAAAGAAGGAGGGGTCTACAGTGCCAGCAGAGACTTAGAGAAGAGGAGGAAAGCAACATTTCTGTGCAATGTTGTTGCACAGAGCAGTTAAATATTATCTTTTTTAAAATTTTATTTATTTTATTTGACTTTAATGTCACTTTAAGCTGAACTTGAGGCAGATATGAAATTCGCCAATTAATGCATTCATTCATTAAAAATTATTTAAATTTATTTTAAAATTATACTAGTGCCTATCATTCGCCTCAGCTGTACAGCAGTACTGAATGAACATGCTGATAGGAGTTAAGAGCAAAATATATTTTTGCCAGCATGCTGTTGTCCAGTCAACGGCAAAGTGAAATGGACGTGGAGTTTTCTAGGAAATCTCTACTGAGGAAACAGGCTGTGATTGTCAGACCTATAATTCTGCTATCAGCAAAGCTCTTGCTTCCTTTTGATCAGAGAGTATTAGCTCAGACCTCTGCTTGTTACACCTCTGCAGAGAAACCACTGCTTCCCCACAGAAAGGAAGGGTCCTGCCAGAGGCGGCTCTAGGCTTTGTGAGGCCTTAGGCAAAACTTAAACATGAGGCCCCACGGACTGGGACGCTCCGTGATGAGGCTGCTATTCCTCAAGCTGCGGGCAGTATCTGATTTGTCCGTCAGCTCCTAAGCCACAGAGTCCCAGTGGGGGTAGGCGGAGCCGCCGGCGTCAACTTCAGTGATTGAGAACAGGCAAATTAGGCGGCCGCGAGGCCCCTGTGAGTGCGAGGCCTTAGGCGACCGCCTAATTTGCCTAATTAGAGAGCCGCCTCTGGGTCCTGCTCTAAATCAAGCAAACAGGGGACACGCTTTTTCACTCAAACTTTGGATGCTTCCAAAGAAAAAAAATGGCAAGACTTTACATATCTTTTATTTTGATGCACCTGGAGCGTATTTATCCAGCTAAAAGTTCAATTGAGCTTTAATGAACAGCTGTGTATGAAATCATCAGGTTTGCTTGTTGAGCTTTTGGATGCTGACTTGGATTTAATTAATTGCACACAGCTTTCGAACTCTGTTATGTTGGGGGGAGGGATGGTAAACAAACCCCCCCACACACCCCCTGCCCCGCTCGGCAGCCCCGCACTTACCCCATTCAGGTCCCGGGTGGCTTCGGCGGCTTCCCTGGCTTCTCCTCCCGGCCAATCCGGTCGCTTCTCCTCCTGGCCAATCCGGTCTCAGGACCTGCTTCCTGTCCTGGTTGGCCAGGAGGAGAAACAGGAAGACAATAGCGAATGTTGATTCGCTATTGTCATGAGTGGGTGGGCTCAGGGTGCGGTGCTCTGCGCCCCGAGCCCACCCTTTTTGAAGCCAATTAAAGCCTGTGGTTCTAATCATGTGTTTCACAAAAACAAAAACCCAGAGAGCTCTATGCGTTCTGCACCCTGCAAGGAATATAGGGGCCGGGCACATAGAAATTAGGGGGGCGGCGCCCCTGCGCCCTTTATGGATAGGCCGCCGCTGTTCTGTTGGTATTCTTTGTGTAATGCTGCTTGGAATGCCAGGTCAAAACAAATAGCTCCATTCGAGCAGGCCAGTTGACCCATTATTTTTTCTATATCATATTTTTCTATATTTTTTCTATATTATCCAGCATTTTATAGCAATACCCTGTGCTTAGCCAATGCAGGACATAGCAACAGGTTCCATGTATTGCCCTGTTCCCCGCTGTATACCATATGTGGGCAGTTGATGCCCGGTAAGGAGCTTTAAGGTAAGAATATGACGTAGATGTTATCTTCTGTGAGAATTGCTGCATATGAAAGATCCAAAGATAAAGTTATGTACTAATCCTAAAATATCCTGTAGAACAGGGGGATTGAATTAACCATTTACCCACTGGGCCCCACCCCTTCCTAACCAGACCAATTTTCAGCTTTCGGTGCTCTCACATTTTGTGACAATGACAAATACTTAGTCATGCAACACTGTACCCATATGAAATTTTTGTCTTTTCTTTCACACAAATAGAGCTTTCTTTTGGTGGTATTTGATCACCTCTGGGTTTTTTATTTTTTGCGCTATAAATGAAAAAAGACCAAAAAATGCATTTTTCTTCGTTTCTGTTATAACATTTTGCAAATTAGAAATTTTTCCTTCATAAATTTTGGCCAAAATTTATACTGCTACATATCTTTGGTAAAAATAACCCGAATCAGTGTATATTATTTGGTCTTTGTGAAATATAGAGTCTACAATCTATGGTGCCAATCATTGAAAATTGATCACACCTGATGCACTGATGGCCTATATAATTCCTTGAGACCCCAACAAGTCAGAAAAGTACAAAGGCCCCCCAAATGACGCCTTTTTGGAAAGTAGACATTGCAAGGTATTTAGTAAGAGGCATAATGAGTTTTTTGAAGTTGTAATTTTTTCCCACAATTCTGTGCAAAATGAAGATTTTTTTTCTTTTTTTTTTCACAAAATTGTCATATTAATAGGTTATTTCTCGCACACAGTATATGCATACCCCAAATTACACCCTAAAACACATTCTACTATTCCTTCTGAGTATGGTGATACCACATGTGTGAGACTTTTACACAGCCTGGTCACATACAGAGGCCCAACATGCAGGGAGCACCATCAGGCGTTCTAGGGACATAAATTACACATATAATTTCTTGAATACTTCTTACACTTTTGAAGGCCCTGAAGCACCAGGACAATGGAAACACCCAAAAAATGACCCCATTTTGGAAAGCAAACACCCCAACGTATATTCTGTGAGGCATAATGAGTCTTTTGAACATGTCATTTTTTTCCACAAGTTTTTGGAAAATTTGGAAAGAAAATGAGAAACCATTTTTTTTTTACACAAAGTTGTCCATTTATACAATATTTCTAACACATAGCATGTAAATAGCCACAATTACACCCCAAAAAATATTCTACTACTCCTCCAGAGTATAACGATACCACATGTGTGAGAGTTTTACAAAGCCTGGCCACATTGAGGCTGCATTTACACCTGAGCGTTTTCAGCTCATAAAACGCAAAATCCAATTAATTTCAATGGCACCTGTTCACATCTGAGCGTTGTGTCACCTGAAGCAAAACGCCTGAAAAAAGCTCAAAAAAGAACATGAGCTTCTTTGGGGCAGATTACAGGCGTTTTTCTGTCTTTTACATTGGTGACCTGAACAAAAACGCGGCAAAATCACGGCAAAATCGCGATAAAAACGCGCAACTTTGTAACGCTCAGGTGTTAATGCAGCCACAGAGGCTTAACATGCAGGGAGCACATCAGGTGTTCTAGGGGCATAAATTTCTAAAAAATCTAATTTGACTACCTATTACACTTTTGTGTGGCACTGTAGTGGCACTGATAAGCACTGTTGTGGCATGGATGTGGCACAGATGAGAACTGATGTGGCATGGATGAGCCATGGATGGGGATGGCTGAGCCATGAATGTGGATGGATGAGCCATGGATGAGGATGGCTGAGCATGGATGGGGATGGCTGAGGATGGCTGAGTATGGATGGGATGGCTGAGCATGGATGGCTGAGTATGAATGGGATGGCTGAGTATGGATGGATGGCTGAGTATGGATGGATGGCTGAGTATGGATGGCATGGCTGAGTATGGATGGCATGGCTGAGTATGGATGGCATGGCTGAGTATGGATGGCATGGCTGTTGATGGATTAGTATGGATGGGATGGCTGAGCATGGATGGATGAATTAGTATTGGTGGCATGACTGAGTATGGATGGCATGGCTGAGTATGGATGGCATGGCTGAGTAAGGATGGCATGGCTGAGCATGGATGGAATGGCTGAGTATGGATGGATGGATGGCATGGCTGAGCATGGATGGGATGGCTGAGTAAGGATGGCATGGCTGAGCATGGATGACATGGCTGAGTATGGATGGCTGTGAGTATGGATGGCTGTGAGTATGGATGGCATGGCTGATCATGGATGGATGAGTGCAGGAATTGACACAGAGCAGCACTGTGGGCACTACAGATCCAGCCCACAGCGCTGGTGCAACCAATCTCTCCCCCTCTCCTCTCACACTGCACTAATCTGTACGGAGAGGGGAGAGATGAACCGGGCATGCGCCGGCTTGTTTACAACTGATTGCTCCATCATTTGACGGAGCAATCACGTGGTAAAGGGCCGCAGCCATCGGCCCTATACTGTGATCCGTGATGCATTACATTTATATAAAGACTGCTTGTGGCAGATATATAAATATATCAGTGCCCATCAAATGCAGCCTCACTGTGCCCATCAACGCAGCCTCACTATGCCCATCAATACTGCCTCTCTGTGCCCATTAAATGCAGCCATACCAGTACCCATCAAATGCAGCTTCACCAGTGCCCATCAAATGCAGCCTACTGCCCCGTACACACGGTCGAACTTTGTTCGGACATTCCGACAACAAAATCCTAGGATTTTTTCCGACGGATGTTGGCTCAAACTTGTCTTGCATACACATGGTCACACAAAGTTGTCAGAAAATCCGATCATTCTGAACGCGGTGACGTAAAACACGTACGTCGGGACTATAAACGGGGCAGTGGCCAATAGCTTTCATCTCTTTATTTATTCTGAGCATGCGTGGCACTTTGTCCATCGGATTTGTGTACACACGATCGGAATTTCCGACAACGGATTTTGTTGTCGGAAAATTTTATCTCCTGCTGTCCAACTTTGTGTGTCGGAAAATCCGATGGAAAATGTCCGATGGCGCCCACACACGGTCGGAATTTCCGACAACACGCTCTGATCGGACATTGTCCATCGGAAAATCCGACCGTGTGTACGGGGCATTACAGTGCCCATCAAATGCAGCCTCACCAGTGCCCACCAAATGCAACCTTATCAGTGCCCACCAAATGCAGCTTATCAGTGACCATTAAATGCAGCCTCATCAGTGCCCATCAAATGCAGCCTCACTGTGCCCATCAAAGGCACACTCACTGTGCCCATCAATGCAGCCCCTCAGTCTACGCTCATCAATGCAGCCCTTCAGTCTGTGCCCATCAATGCAGCCCCTCAGTCTGTGCCCATCAATGCAGCCCCTCAGTCTGTGCCCATCAATGCAGCTCCTCAGTCTGTGCCCATCAATGCAGCCCCTCAGTCTGTGCCCAGCAATGCAGCCCCTCAGTCTGTGCCCAGCAAAGCAGACTCACCAGTGCCTGGATCACACAACGGGTATCTCCTGCTGTATCACAGAGCTTATATTTGAATTCTTTGGTGGCGCTGTAAAGGAGCCCTGCCTCCTAGATGGGCTTCTCCTGTGATAGACGGAACACTGATCCAATTTCCCGGAATTGGATCAGTGTTCCGTCTATCACAGTAGGATCTGGTCTAGGAGGCCGCTGAAGACTGCTACTGCTCACTGTCATGCCCTCCACACTCTTCTTCTGCATGTATTGCCCACTGTCATACCCTCTGCACCCCTCTCCTACATGTATTGCCCACTGTCATACCCTCCGTGGTCCTTTCCTGCAAATGCTGTCTGCTGTATACCCTCCACACTCCTCTTCTGCACATACTGCCACTGTTGTACCTTCCACAATCCTCTTTTGTATGTATTGCCCACTGCCATACCCTCTAGGCATGTGCAATTCGTTTCGTTCCGAATTAGTTTTTTAATGAATTTCGACAAATTCGTTAATTCGGGAATATCCGAATTAACGAAAACCCGTTTAACGAATTTTTTCAGAATATTCGTAAATTCGATAAGATTGGACATTCGTAAATTCGGGCATTCGTACATTCGCAATTTACGAATGTACATTCGTACATTAGTAAATTAGTCAATTTGTAAATTTGTAAATTTGGAAATCTGAAATAATAGTTAACTAATAATAACTTAACTATTAGTAATTATTACTAGTAACATTTAAATTATAGGTATTGTAATTTCCTTTCAAATTTGGCGGTTAGTGAACGTAACACATACAAATTTATCCAAAGTTATGAATGATCCGAAAAAACGGAATGGAACGTAATGAATTAATAATAATAAATAACAATAATAATAATAACAACGTTTTATTATTATTATTTATTATTAATTTGTTAAGTTCCATTTGTTTAGATGCAGCATTCGTTTTGGATAATTCGTAACTTCGGATAAATTCGTATTTGTTACGTTCACTGACAGTCAAATTTGAAAGGAAATTACAATACCTATAATTTAATAGTTAGTTACTATTTCAGATTTTTGAATTTTCGGGTTTTTGGATTTTCAAACTTCGAATTTACAAATTTCCGAATTTTCTAATTTACAAATGTACGATTTTACGAATTTTACGAATGTACGAATTTACAAATGTACAAATGTAAAAATGTACGAATGAACGAATGTACGAATGAGCGAATGTTCGAATTTACGAATGTACGAATGAACGCATTTACAAATCGCGATCATAACGAATGACCCGAAAAACGAAAAAAATAATAAACTAATGAAACGAAAACGAAAATGAACGAATTTTTTGGCTGTGCACATGTGTAATACCCTCTGCATTCCTCTACCACATCTAATGTCTACTGTCACACCCTCCACACTCCTCTCCATATACTGCTCATTATCATACCCTCAACCTTCCTTTCCTGCACCTACTACAAGCTTCAATACCCTTCACACTCCTTTCTTTCATGGACAACCCACTGTCCTACCCTCTGTGTTCCTCTCCTGCACATGCTGCCCGGTAAAACGCCTCTTCAGCATTGTATGTATTATCTCTCAACCCTGCTCTTTTAGGAGGAACAGGGGCTCTTTTACTAGTTTAAGAATAATCTCACCTTTTCAAGAGTAACAAGTGGAATCAGTAACTGAACTGCTATTGTTTTTGCACTCCTGTTAACATCCTCTCAATTTACAATTGAGAAACCTTTGATATGTGATAATGGGTTGAATTGCAGGCTTATATGATTTTACTTCCCTCAGAGATAGCAAGAAACTCACAATGGGCATGGTTGCAAATAACCAAAACGTGCAAATAACCAGCCTGCACATTCACATGGCTCAGGAATTGGTGTTCAAATAAATCCAGAAAGCAAATCAGTTGTGAGCTCCAAGGTGGCCGAATGTAGTATAGCTACACCACGATAGCAAAAAGCAAAATTATTGAGCAGGTAGCGTGTGTTTCCTGCATGAAATTTAAGCCTTCATTTTTAAAGTATACCTTGTGGAATGTATTTCTGTTTGGCCATGTAACATCCAGGAATTGTCCTGAATTCCTGGTGAAAATTTGAATTCACTCCTTGTACCTTACTCCTTTTCAGCAAGGTCAGCTGTCAATAGTGTTTTTTGATTATCACACCAAAAAGCAACTTGTCCACCCCATATATGCCCCACGCTTTTGATGTCCTGCTTTTCCTTTATATTCTGAATAAAGTCAAGGATTATGACATTGGCTAAAAAGGACACACAGACAGTTTTCTCAGTGACCAGAAAGGATTCTCAGTGAATTAGACCTTTCTCAGCCTTGGGGGGGTTCCACAAAAGATCTTGGAAAAAAAAAGCGTACAGCGATTGTCTTGTTTCGTGATCCTGGAAAGGGAAGAGGTCTTTAGAGCAGGGAGACCAACACTAAGCATGACCTGACACCACAGGAGGAAGACAATAAAGGGCCAAGGAGACTAACGAGAGGAAAAACACAGACAAAGAGTGGCACAGCTAGCCCTCAGCCGGACCACGCAGACCGCAGCGCTGCAACATTAACTGCCTCAGACATGTGAAGAATAAGTCAGGCGGAAAGAACCTGAAGCTTCCTTATGAAGCATTGTACCACATTATCTCTAAGATTTACCCATGGCTCCACAAAGACGTTGGAGAAATGAGGCTGGCTCCCTAAATGAAGAAAAATAACGATTAAATAATTGGAACGTGGAAAGGAGGGGAAAGGGGGAAAGTTCATTAACCATCTGCCTCCTTGTGTTCTGGGCAAGAAAGGAAAAGAAAGGAAGATAAACTGCTTAAACACTTTGCTTGCAAGGCGGTGTGCGATATCCTTTTAGTGGAAACACGTTAGAATTAACTTACAAAGAAGAGATCACTTCAGAGGGAACATAAAGCATCACATATGGCACAAATGTGCAAAAACTGCATCCTTACCTGGGAACTAGTGATGGCATTGCCTACAATTTGAGTATATTGATGTCACTGTTTATAATAACTAAAAATATGGGACCAAAACCTTTTCTTTTAGTTTTGGATAGAGTAGGGATGGTGAAAGCCCAACTAAGTACAGTCTGGGGTCATCAAAGCAAAAGGTGTGCAAAGTCTTAATTTGTCTTCCCCTTGACATCATGCTGAAGAGAAGAACCCCGAACCCTACAAAGGTCTGACACATCCCTGCTAAGTAAGGTATGGATTTTCCCAATAAGCAGGGATCATGAACTTCACGGATTGCAGGGCTATAAGTCTGACTCCGCAGGGGTCATATCGGACCTCTGCAGAGAGACTTCCACAGAGACCTTCTTTACAGTATGCTAGCAGGGCACCGGGTTCTCTACTCAAACAAAGTGTAAGACTTCACACATTTTGTTTTGATGCACACAGAATTTAATTGATTTAAACTCAGAGTTCTATCTGGACCTTAAAACCCCTGTCAGATTTTTTTTCTTTGTTACCTGTGGCCCATTGGATGGATCTACCCTTACTTCATATCCTGGTGATACAACAGGAAGTAAGAAGAAAGGCCATCGTAATAGCTGAAGAGTTTCCTTTTGTTCCATTTCCTGCGACAACCATAACTTTCTCTCCTAATGACAGTGGTCACCAGAACACATAGGGAGGGGACACAGAAAGCAATAATAAATACAATAGGGGTTTTAACCCTTCTACCTGCTGTCCAAAGGGAAAAAAAGGTTTTGTTTCAGATATACTTTAAAGAAAACCACAGGCTTAAATCCCTTTGTACACATCACTATTTTTTTTTCGTTCAACCTAGTAGGTTGAACGAAAAAAAACTGACAGCTCAGGTCAGAGCCGCTGTACTAACAATCCAATGTTAGTACAGTGATCTCCTCTGCTGTGTTATTGTATTCTGATAGGGGGGCAGCCTTCCTGTCAGAACACTCTGGTCACCACTCTGAGCCAATGGCAAATAGGGAGCCGGTTGGCAGACTTTTTCCAGTCATGGGCCTTCGGACCGGCTGTCATACACATGGGCCAACTGTGGGCATTGCATTGCATTGTCTGATACACAATATATATATTTTTTTCCGTTTCTGGTTTTAGATATTTCCCTCAGAAAACTTTTGAATACAGTGCCTGTTCATGTAGATGCATAAAGCAGGTGAACCGCGCTGTCTCTTTAAAAAATAGCAGCTGACACAGCAAAAGATCAATTTGCAAAGTTAAAGGACTATGTGTATAAAAAGTGCAGCGCTGGTGAAATATCAGTGGAATGAACAACAAACTGATATATCTACATACTCAGTACAATGACCTTATATGCATGTGAAACAAGTGTCGATAGCAAAATAAATCTATGTTCTATAATGGAAAGGTCATACAATCTCCACCTAGTCACATAGACAAAAGTGAACAAACAATGGTTTGAATAGTGAAATAAACTGTAATGCAAAACATTAAATATATGTGCATTCATGAGTGAATATCAGAGTCCATAGACAGATATATAAGATGGCATGGTGACTTGAAATAAAAACTTGGTGCAGACACTTTGTCAGTAGATAATCCACCACCAATATATATAAGGCTTACCAGAAAGGTTGAACCCAAATAGGCATATGCCTAATGAGTCAATTAAGCTTGTGGTGTAATACAACCAGGGGAATCTTTCATGGGCACATACAGCATCCAGTTGGAGATAAAACTCGTATGGTCCTTCGCAGCACAACTGCGATGATGGAGGGATGATGGCCAAAGGGTGAGTCAGAAAATTTCTCCCAAATGGTGTATTTTATAGGAAGAAGAAGGACTAGGCCACATAGTGTGATTCCATTTCAATATAAAGACATTTATTGTACATAAAAATGAACACTTACATTTGGTGAAGATAAAAAGCGCTTTGTAATAAAATGGATGGAAAGTGATGCAGTGGCATCAACAGAGCCCGTTCCAATGCATTTCGTCTAATAAGACATCATCTGGGGTCCCTCTGGTGGGCATCCATTCGGAAGTTGTGCTGCGAAGGACCATACAAGTTTTATCTCATACTGGATGCTGTATGTGCCAATGAAAGATTCCCCTATTGATTCATTAGGCGTATGCTTATTTGGGTTCAACCTTTCTGGTAAGCCTTATATATATATATATCGGTGGTGGATTATCTACTGACAAAGTGTCTGCACCAAGTTTTTATTTCAAGTCACCATGCCGTCTTATATATCTGTCTATGGACTCTGATATTCACTCATGAATGCACATATATTTAATGTTTTGCAGGCGCATGCGCGGCGGCACCTAAGATGGACGCGTAGTCCGGGAGCTCCGTCCCGCCTCAGCAGACCGGATCGAAAATTCGGCACTTGGACCGGCGATCGGGACCTGGAACTGCCTCACCGGGCCACCGGAACCCCTGAGGACATTCCCGATGTACTCGGGAGCGGTAAGGAGAAACCTAAAACCGGCTTTTGAAGCCGCATTACCGCAGGCCGAGATTGCCAAGATGGCGACCGCGCCCCTCGGCTCTCCTCAGGCTGCACAGCCGAATCCCCCATACACGGCCTCCCCCTCCCTGCTTCAGCCAGATCACCCTACAAGCAACATCCCATCAAACCCAGCATCCCCAGCGTCCACCGCTTCTCTCCTGGAGCATAACCTGACAAGCCTGGGGTATTCCCCAATGGATGCAGGCCCTCCCCAGTCTCACCAACTACTACAGCATGGGGATTCAGGCCTACCCCAGCCAGCATCAGTAGCAGACCTATACACCAAGTTTGCAGAACTACTGGACAGAGGCCTTCATAATACTGCACACAAAATAACCAGTGACATTAAAGCAGATCTCCAGAACATTGGCACCCGCATGGAAATCATTGAATCTAATCTTGACTCCACGATTTCCAGAACAAACCAAAATACTGCATGTATACAGACCTTGCAGGAACAGCTAGAGACTGCTAATGCTAAAATTGATGACCTTGAAAACCATAACCGAAGATACAATTTTAGGGTCAGGGGGCTCCCTGAATCCTACAAGGACATCCCTGAGACTATAAAATCGTTCATTAAGGATTTGCTCCCAGACACCCCACAGCACAGGCTTGAGCTGGATCGGGCCCACAGAGCACTCCGACCTCCTAGAGCTGACGGCCTCCCCCGTGACGTTGTGGTGAAACCACATTTCTTCTCGATCAAAGAAGAGGTCATGAGGAAATCGAGATCCATGTCTGAAATCTTGTTCCAGGGACACCGCCTGCAAATATTTGCTGACTTATCCCCCTCGACTATACAAAAACGGAGAACCCTAAAGCCACTTCTCCAAATCCTGATGGACAGAGAAATCAAATACTGGTGGCTATTCCCGTTTCAACTCAAATTACTCCACAAAGGCAAGGCATATACCTTCGGATCCCTGCAGGAAGGAGAAAAGCTTTTTCTTCAACTAGGCTTCATCAACCAGGACCCGACTGCACGCCACCCAGGAAATCAACCCAACGCGGAAAAGAGACACTTGCCCACGAGTCCCCTGAATCCGGTTTGGGAAAAAGCAAGAACCAAGAAATCCAAGGAAACTAATCCTCCGTGAACTCCTGTCCTCACTTTTTCTTCGGAACTCAATTTTTTCTTTTTGACATCAACCTATATTTAGTAACCCCCTTTTTTGCCCGCCCCCCTTCAGTTGTTCGCTGAAGGGGTGGGGTCTCCCCGTTTGTGACCCCCGAGATGAGTGTCGAGTCTGGACACCTTTACGCCTTTTTTGAGGCGATCTCGGGGGGCACGATCCTTGGGGACGTTGTTAACCCAGACTTATCATCATACACGGTCTGTGATCTACACCTCCACAGCTTTTGGTCAGTCCGGGTGGGTAGAGAGGAGGGTGGGTACCCGTCCTGCTGGTCTGACCCCGGGATTTATTCTCAATAACCCATGCTAACTCGGGAGGTCCCCTAGTAATACCTCTCCCCAATCTCCCCTGCTATTCCAGGTCCCTTTGCACAGTTCTAATACCAGTTTACTAGTTCGTTTAATGTTATGTTGACCTGTACATCTTCTCCGCCAGGCTCTACTTAAAGTGAATGCTTATCTTTGCCGGAGGGTGAGATGTATGTGTTGGACCAAGTGCCTATTTCTAAGATCTTAATTTTAAATAATTTACTAGAAGGTCCCTCTGCTGGGGCGGTGTTCATGCCCCCCTTTCTGCCTAGTGGTTTTTGGTACTCCAACGGCCACTGGACAGAACCAATCTCTTCCTACTGGAGAGATTCTTCTGTGACTCACTCTTCCTGATGGAGGACCCTGTCCCCTCCACTCTCCGGGGAACTCCCTTGCTCCCCGTCTTTCCTCTTTACCTTCCTGCTTTCCTTCTCTGCTTATATTCTAATGTGTTTTTCACCACAGGAGTCCTCTGGGGGGACTACTTTAGACGTTTACTGCTGCTCTCACTGCTCTCTGCTCACCGTTCGAGGAGCCTTGGAACCCGTGGACACAGGATGGTGAGTGTTGTTGATTGCCCAGCTCTGCTCTTACCTCTGCTCAATGGCTAATGACACACCTGTAAACGTGACCCTTAAAATAGTGTCCCATAATGCCCAAGGCCTGAACTCCCAGTCCAAAAGACGCAAAGTCTTTCAATACCTGCATTCCCAAAAAGCAGATGTGATCCTTCTGCAGGAAACCCACTTTCCTAGAAGTTTTAACCCTACATTCATCCACTCCAAATTCCCCTTCTTTAGACTTGCCAATGCTGAGAACAAAACAAAGGGGGTGGGAATTTTTATTTCCAAACGATGCAAATTTACCCCCAAATCTGAATTTAGGGACCCAGACGGGCGCTATCTTCTCTTAGTGGGGGAATTAGACAATCAATTATACTCTCTAATTTCGTATTATGCTCCCAATAGGGGCCAGTTTGCTTTCTTCCAAAACATGTTCTCAACACTAACGCCACTATTGGAAGGCACGGTGATTTATGGAGGCGATTCCAACTCGGCCTTTGACCAGGGCATGGACAAATCACGTCCCCTGGGCAGGCGCCTCATTAGACCGACAAAACAGAGCCTACGCATAGCTAAACTTATCTTCCAGCAGGGACTGATAGACATTTGGAGGGAAGTAAATCCTACATTGCGAGACTACACCCATTTCTCCAACCCCCATACCTCGTTCGCAAGAATCGATCACATCCTTATAGCCTCAGCATCCATTCCACTAACACACAAGGCATATATTAAAGACGCAGTCTGGTCGGACCACTCGATGGTGATTCTTGTACTTCGGCGCCCGAGGGGCCATAAACCTACTCGAAGATGGAGGCTTAACGAGTCCATCCTGAGCGATCCGATCAGATCGAAAGATATTGAAACCAACATACGCAACTACTTCCTCATTAATGATACAGCAGATACTAGCCCCTCTTGCCTCTGGGCAGCTCATAAAGCAGTGATAAGAGGACACTTGATCCAATTAGCCTCTCAAATTAATAAAGAAAACAAAACAGACATAGAAAAGCTGGATAGGGAATATACAGCCTTAATTAAACAACACAAAGCGGACCGAACTGCAGTTCCTATCACCCAGCTGGATGCAGCACGCACAGCCCTAAACCTCGCCTTAACCACTAAGGCTGAAAAATGGCTTAGGTGGAACAGAAACAGATACTATAGCAATGGCGACCGCATCGGTCCTATGCTGGCAGGCAAATTATCCCCGAAAATTCGATCTCCGGCCCTACCAAAGATCAGGATTCAGGGTGGTACCCTGTCCCAAAACCCACAACGGATAATGGGAGAATTCCTAACCTTCTATAAATCCCTATACAGTAGTGGAAGCAGCCCTTCTACTGAGGCCATGGACCTCTTCCTAAACAGCATTTAGATTCCCAAACTAGAAGCTAGGCACCGCCAGATTCTGGATTCTCCTATCTCTGCCGAAGAAATTTGCACGGTCATCAAAAACCTGAAATCACACTCAGCCCCTGGCCCAGATGGCTTCTCTATACCATATTACAAATCCTTTTCTACCTTACTCGCCCCATACATGGCTAGATTCTTCAATGCTCTTAGGAAGGGGGATCCCCTCGATACATCACTTAACACGGCCTACATCACGGTCCTCCCCAAACCAGATAAAGACCCCAGCTCTGTCAGTAACTACAGACCAATATCCCTCATCAACAATGATTTAAAGATCTTGACTAAGATCCTTGCGGACCGCCTGGCTTCCTTCATTAGCATTTACATTAATAAAGACCAAGTGGGCTTCATACCGGGGAGACAGGGGCCCGACCAAATACGAAGAGCGATAGACATAGTTTCCCTTATAAATTCCAACTGGGATGGGGGCTCATCCAGGCAGGGGTGTCTTCTGTCTCTGGACTTACAGAAAGCGTTTGACGCCGTCCAATGGCCCTATATTTTCCATCTACTACAAAAATGGGGATTTGGGGATTCATTCCTCAATGTCATTCACGCATTATACTCAACCCCATCAGCTCAGGTGCGTCTGCAAGGGTTCTACTCAGACTCCTTCCCCATAGCCAGAGGCACAAGACAGGGGTGCCCACTCTCCCCGTTGATCTTCGCCATAGCAATCGAATCCCTGGCGATTGCCATCAGAAACAACCCAAACATTCAAGGCATTCAAAGCGGCCCCAAGTGTCATAAATGTGCATTATTTGCTGATGACATCTTACTATTTGTATCTTCTCCGCTGACATCGCTCCCCATTATCTGCCGTCTCTTGGATGATTTTGGGAAGATCTCAGGCCTTAGAGTTAATTACGACAAATCCCAGGCACTCAATATCAATATCCCAGACCCTCTCCTGTCCAGGCTCAGGGACAGCTTTCGGTTCTCATGGAGCGATTCTTCCATTTCATATTTAGGGATTCAGCTGACTCCTAAGATTGAACTCCTTTACCAAGCCAATTATCCCCCTCTTTATAAAAAACTTGAGGAGGACCTATCTCGTTGGTCCAGGCTGTCCCTGACCTGGCTAGGCAGGATCAACACGATCAAGATGACACTGCTCCCCCGCATCCTATACTATTTTAGAGCTCTTCCGATACCAGTAGACACTATCCGCCTTAAACGCTTCCAGGCCAACATTGTTAAATACATTTGGGGTAAAGGGGGACACAGATTCTCTAAAACGACCCTGTTTAGACCTAGGTCAGAGGGCGGCTTGGGCCTACCAAACCTACTCTGGTACCTGCAAGCGGCTCAATTGGCCCAGATTTCTACAGTCTACTCTCGATGGGAACATCCTGATTGGATCCACATAGAGAGGCAAGCAGTCCCCCACCACACCCTAGACTTCCTCCTCTGGATCCCAAAGAAACTTAGACCCCCCATCCTCTCCCCAACATTGTCACATTCCTTTACATTATGGGACAGAATGAAAAGCAACAACCGCTTGATATCCCCAACGACACCATTACAGCACCTGTTCCACAATCCCGATTTCCCCCCGGGTCTCAATATCTCCGCTTTTAAATGGTGGCTCGACAAAGGGATGTATAGAATAGGACACTTCCTTAGACCTTTAGGCCCACTCTCTAAAGCTTTCTGTGTCAGCAGACTCGACATGCCACAATCAGAATCCTTTCGATTCACCCAAATTTCAAGCTATTTACACAATAAATGTAGGTCCCTACCAAATGGACCCCAAATGACTCCTTATGAAATATGGTGTGGCCAGGCCTGCGAGCAGAGGGGGGGCATCTCGGTGATTTACAAGGCACTATCCTCTGCACAACTCAAGGCACCTTACATGCTAGCCTGGGAAGGGGATCTTTCTCAAAGCTGGCAGCTGGAAACTTGGCACAGGAATTTCTCCCAGTCTTACAAAGGCATTTTAAACATTGGTCTAGTAGAGGCTAGCTTAAAGGTTCTAACTAGATGGTACCTGGTGCCTTCCAAATTAGCTCGCTTCTACCCTTCGGCTTCACCCCTCTGTTTTCGGGGATGTGGCCTGAGGGGAGACATGCTTCACACATGGTGGACCTGTCCTAGGATTAGACAATTCTGGCACAGGATTTTCAGTTGGATTAGTAGGATAGCCGAAAGGCCTGTGCAGGTGTCCCCGCTGGTAGCACTCCTCAACTTCCCAGTAAGAGAAGTCCCCAGGGTTATGCAACGCCTCATCTTCTTCATCATTCTAGGAGCTAAAATCACTCTGGCCAAAGCCTGGAAAAAACCCTCAGTCTCAACAATCCTAGCCAAGAGAAAGATCTCTTGGATTATGAACCAAGAAAAAATGGCTAGTGTAATCCTGGAAAGCTCAACCAAGTTCAAACTAATTTGGGAACCCTGGGCAAACTACATTGGAGTCACGCTTTGACTCTCTCACAGAGCAGCCACATTTGGATACATCTATACCCCCCCAGTCGACTCCTAGACAACCTTTTCAACCTTCATCTCCTCTGCCTTCTCTCCCCCCTTTTCTTTCTATTCTTTCTCTTTTTCTTCTCTCCATACGCCTTTTGTACTTTTCTCTTTCCTCCCTCAAACGGCCATGACCTGGGCCCTGGCCGGGGGCCATCTTGTGTTGGCTCCCGGTCCTGGCCCTGACTGTAACAGCTATATTGGAGTTCATACTCCCTGTCTTCTAATTTACTTATTTTCATTATCAACTATTTAGTTATTATTGTAGAACAGTTGCTATAAGAGCTCGTTATTGTTCAGAAGACATCGGATCAACTCACACACCCACTGCGGTGAGCATAAATTTAGTAGCCTCGGATAATATCTCCTCCATCCCTCTCAGAGAACCGATCTCCTTCCTTCTCTAGTTGGAGGGAGGTAGGAGGCGGTGAGGCCCCGCCACAGTGTGTCCCCAATTGGGGTGGCGGACCACTTCCTCCCACTATCGAATATATTATCTACCATATCTGATCATATGTCTTCTCATGATTACCAAATGCAAAGTTCATGTCTAACTACGTCTACTCTGTATTATGATGTTATGACTCCTAAACTTCATTAAGTTGTTTGTCAAGCGACCGCGTTGGTCGTCTGTATTACGTTGACTCGAGATGTAGTCATGTCATGCACTGTTCTCCCTTCCCCCCTTTTTGTTCCCCCTTCTAATTTTCCTTTTTTTTTTTGAAAATAAAATATATTGAAACAAATATTTAATGTTTTGCTTTATAAGGTCATTGTACTGAGTATGTAGATATATCAGTTTGTTGTTCATTCCACTGGTATTTCACCAGCGCTGCACTTTTTATACACATATGTTCATGTAGATGCGCCTTTGTGCGACTTACTGACGGCATTAGGTATAGCATATATGGACATATATCCCCCCCCCCTTTAATTTACGAATTATGACATTATTGGGTTTATTATTTAAACAAACAATATAGGGCGCATCAATAGTGCAATATAATAAATGTGAACCTGTTGATTCTATCATATATTAAAGTGCTCCAGTGCATATGCAATTTATCCTATATTAACAATAAAGTGAATAAAGTGCAGCAAATCAAATGTCCTCAAATAATTAGGAAAAAACACACACAATCTTCTTAGTAGATCCAATCACCACATCATAATAAAGTGCACATGCTTTCTTATTCGTGCTTCACCTAAAGTGGTATATCAAAGCGCTCACCAGACAGTAGTGGCCATAAAGTGACCCCCAGGCATGGAAACTGGATATTATATATCATCAAAGGTGACCAGATATTGTGGCAGGAAGACTCCAATCACCAGTCAGCAGGAGTATAATTGTATATAACTTCTTAAACCTGAGCCTCAGTGCATCAATGCATCAACCAAATCTGCAAAGAGTGGCTCCCCATGAAAGCCACAAGAGCTTGGATAGTTTAAAAACGTCTTTATTCCAGATAAAACAATGCAGCCAAACAAATGTACCAGGTGCAGAACGAGAGTCAGACTGGGCTACAGCTAAGGAGGAGAAGCAGAGACCGAGCGGTACCTTTATAATCTGTGGGTACTCGAATAGCGCCTCGGCATGCGTTCCAGCTGATCCAGGAACGGAGGACTCGTTAGTGTGTATCGATGTGTTAATATAGGATATATTGCATATGCACTGGAGCACTTTAATATATGATAGAATCAACAGGTTCACATTTATTATATTGCACTATTGATGCTCCCTATATTGTTTAATTGTTTATTAGTATTTTACTAATTTAGGAGCAGCATCAGGTTGCTAGTCCCCTTTCACATGGTCGAACCGTTCAGGTCCGCCTGTCAGTTTTGACGGCAGACCTGAACGGGCGCTCCATGCTAGTCTATGGAGCAACGGATGTCAGCGGTGACATGTCCACTGACATCCGACCCCATCCAATCCGCTAAAAGCAGACGGATGCCTCTACGTTCAGATCCGTCGCTGGCGGATCGGATCGGGTGAGATCCAGCAGCGCTCGACAAGCCCCTCTCCGCTCAGTGAGCAGAGAGGGACCTGTCATCCGCCGGCTCAGCGGAGATCAACGGAGAGATCTCCTGCTGAGCCGGCGGACCGAGGCAGACTCCGTGGAAGCGGATCCGCCTCGTGAGAATGAGGCCTTAGAGTGCAAGCTTAAAAATATTTTTGGCGCCGTGCCCATTATTAATCACTTTATTATTTATTTATCTATATATGCTTCCTTCCTTCCAGATTTCATAACTTTCTATAGAGATCCATCTTTTTGGACTTTTTGAGTCCCCCTGACTTAGCCAAGATTTTGGTATGAATGACTACCGTTATCTACCACTTACGTGCTTAATCATTATGGCTTAATACATTTTTCTAATTAAGTTCCTTATTTTTTGATTAGACCTTTACTGGTGCTCTGGTTTGTGTGAGGGGTTCCCATGCCCCCTGGGACGGGCCATCCTCCTTTGTGCTGCCCGCATGGCTGCATTTTTTTGGTAAGATGATCCACCCATAGGGTTTCCACAACAGATATATGATATACCTCTATCCTACATGTAATTTGATCTGTATTATATGATTAATGTATGTTTTTCTTTATTTGTAGTTATATGATAATCGCTCTAAAAAGCCTTGCAAATGTGTATATGTACTATAAAGCTCCTGAAGAAGCGATAGACCTCATCCGCGAAACATGTAAAACAAGCAATACACAGATGGTAGTACTGTTATAAGACGTCACATTCATGTGACTGTAGAGCCAATGTTTCTTGATTATCTTTTATCTGAGACTGATATCTTCAGTTGTCATACGGTACCATTAAAGTCCACCCCAAGCCTCCTTTTCCTACCTTCCTTCAAATGTCAGCCGGCATCGGCCGGTTCAATAGAAACCGGCCGACATTTGGCCCGTGGCATTTGGCCCGTGTGTACTAGACTTTGTTGTTGATGTACCACATCAAAAGAATTGAATCTGCTCAGATAGTGTTAGTACTTGGCCTTTTACTGAGGTGCCATATATACAAGTCAAATGTTTAAAAGGGCTTGCAGTAGTAATGTCTGCCTTTGAACCCAGTGAGTTGAAGGGGGAAGTATCTAGGTGAAGAGAGAATTCTGAATGAATACCACCCATATGATGTTAAATGGAAATCCAAAGAGCAGACAGCAAGCTGTAGAAATAATTTCATCTTATGCTGTCAAAGACCGCTGGACTTTCTGCATTACTGTTGGTGTAATTGAAGTACATATGGAGAAGTGACCCTTGTATAAACTGAAATACATCCAAGGGAATAAAAAAAAAAAAAGTAGTGGTGGTATGTACTTACTAGTGAACACCTTAAAAGCGCTTTAAAAGTGGAGTTTTTTGGGGTTAAAAGTGCCTCGCTATCTGCAAAAAACGGCGGTAGCGAACGTGCCCGCGGCTCCAGTGTGAAAGGGGTCTAAAAGTCTCCTTGTTATCCAGAGTACCCTATTCTCCACACTTCTTTACCTAAGATTGAAAATTCTGCTCTGAATTCAAGAGCAGTGCATTGCCACCCTATGACGGGAAGCTGCATTAGGTGGACTGCACTGGCAGGATCGACAGGTATTTGTGGAATTTTGCAGGTTGACTAGAAGAAAACTGTAGGTGCAGGTGCACTTATCATTTAGTACAGCAGCACATATTTTGTTTTTCAATAGGAGGCCATAGTTCTAATTTAGCATGACCTGGGTAATTGACAATGTTAACTTGTCTGTTCCATTTTCTCATAGAGATGTAATTTCACAGCGCTCCAGAATTAGAAACACTCCGATAGCTGATAAACAAGCAATGCTGGTTTTTCCACAATGACAAAGAGACGGAAGGAACCAAGTACAGTATTCCTAAACCTGCATGCTATATTGAAGTTGCTGTAGGCCCCTAGGACACATATGTTGCTGCAATTACTAATACCTCTATGACTGGATGGATGTTTTTTAAACATTGTTTTTTAGCTTATTATGGGAAGCAAGATTTGAAATAATTATTTATGTATTACTGTTTTTTTGTGTAAAAATACATTTTTGCAAAACTTTAGGCGTTATAAACCTTAATGCCTGACTGTAAGTATTATTGCATACATGCCCCTACATATTTTGATGTAGATGTACAGTTCTCTGAGTATACAGCCAGTTTTCAGGTAAGTTTGACTATGCTTGTTAATCTTTAAATGGAGCTAATATTTGAAAATAAAATTGGACGTAGAGATTTTTCTTAAGAGTCCCTTTTGTTCAAAAAAAATCTTTCTCAGGTTTTTTTTTTTTTTTTTGCCTCTTTCAAAGGACAATGTAACCTTTGGGTCCATTTTCAGCCATCTGTAAAATGCCATGAGTGGAACTGGGTGCTGGGACAATGCAACTCCAATGTTCATGAACTGAAGTTACATCACCACTGGTCACCAAGTGGACAAAAAAGAAGAATTGGTGAAGAAGATGACTGAAGCGGCAATGGTAAGGCAATGGCAATCACAGAGCTGTCAGTTCTGGAGGAGGGCAAACTTAGAGTTAAAAAGGAGCTCCAGGCTCCTTCAGAAAAAAATAAAAGTCAGCAGCTACGAATACTGTAGCTGCTGACTTTTACTAATAGGGCACTTACCTGTCCAGGCATCCAGCGGTGTCCTCGTCCAAGCCAATTTTTCAATTGGCTCTCGGCTGCTGCCACCGCCATCTCAGCTAAGGGAAGCTGGCAGTGAAGCCTTGGGGCTCCACAGCCGGTTCCCTACTGCGCATGTGCAAAGCGCGCTGCACTTTGTGAATGGCCTGGCTGCGGGGGGGAAGGAGGAAGTGGGAGTGGGTAACTGTAAAAAACAGGTACCTGCACCCCCCTCCCCCCAAAAGGTGCCAAATGTGGCAGCGGAGGGGAGGAGGAGGCAGATAAGCGCAGCTTCCCCTTTTGGATGGAGCTCTGCTTTAAGTCTGCAGTCATGTTTAACCACTTCAATACCAGGCACTTAGACACCTTCCCGCCCAGCCCAATTTTCACCTTTCAGCGCTGTTGCAATTTGAATGACAATTGCGCGGTGATGCTACACTGTACCCAAACAAATTTTTTATCATTTTGTTCCCACAAATAGAGCTTTCTTTTGGTGGTATTTGATCACCTCTGCGGTTTTTATTTTTTGAGCAACAAATAAAAAAAGACCGAAAATTTCGAAAAAAAACAAGTTTTTCTTTGTTTCTGTTAAATTTTTTTGTAAATAAGTACGCTTTCTCCTTCAATAATGGGCACTGATATGGCTGCACTGATGGGCACTGATACGGCGGCACTGATGGGCACCGATGAGGTGGCACCAATGAGGTGGCACTGATGAGGTGGCACTAACGGGCACTGATGATGGGCACTGATAGGCGGCACTGATGGGCACTGATAGGTGGCACTGATGGGCACTGATAGGTGGCACTGGTATGCGGCACTGATGGGCACTCATAGGTGGCACCGATGGGCACACATAGGCGGCACTGATGGGCACTCGTAGGTGGCATTGATTGGTATATATGGGTGGCACTGATGGGTACTTATGTGTGGCACTGATGTGTGGCACTGATGGGCACTGATAGGTGGGCACTGATGGGCACAGATGGGCACTGACAGGTGGCACCGATGGGCAATGACAGGTGGCACAGATGGGCAATGACAGGTGGCACTGCTAAAGCATTGCTGGGCAGATCTGGGCATTGCTGGGCAGACCATTGACATAATAGTGCCAATCAGTGCCCATTTGTGGGCACTGATTGGCACAGATTGGGCACATGTGGATGGCCATGGGGTACATACCTGGCCATCCACGTTGCCCCTTCCCTGGTGGCCCTAGTGGCATCCCTGGTGGTCCAGTGTGGTGATCTGAGGGGGGGCTGCGCTGATAAACAATCAGCGCAGACCCCCCCTGCCAGGAGAGCCGCCGATCGGCTCTCCTCTACTTGCGTCTGTCAGACGCGAGTGAGGAAGAGCCGATCAACGGCTCTTCCCATTGATAGCGTGATCAGCCGTGATTGGACACGGCTGATCACGTGGTAAAGAGCCTCCGCCGGAGGCTCTTTACCAAGATCGGTGTAGCGGTGTGTCAGGCTGACACACCACTCCACCGATCGCCGCGATGCGCGCCCCCGGGGGCGCGCTGCGGCATGTTATCCTGCTGGACGTCATATGACGCCCAGTCAGGATAACAGAACCACTTCCCGGGCGTCAATCCGCTATAGGGCGGGCGGGAAGTGGTTAAGTATGCTCTACATGTACACATTATAGCAAGAGCCCCTTCTGCCACACCAGTAAACGCCTGAACATTTTATTACTTAAAACGCACAGCTGAATCAAATTCAAATCTTCTTACTTAGATTTAACAGTAATTTTGCATTAGGATAGATGGAGCCAAAGCCTTAAAGTGCCATTCAACCCAGACTATGAAAAACTCTCATTACATGCTCACAAAGCCACCAAAGCATTTATTATGTGTAGAGTGAAATATTACTGGATGATCCTGCCTTCAGTTGTCCCTCCCATTTTCTCTGTGTCCCCATTGCAGCCTGAGATTGTGTAGACCTGCCGGTGACCTCTACGGAGCATGCTGCAGTTTCTATTCATTTCTAAGCTCTTCGCTCCCCCCTCATTCTTATCTGGGCATTACACATGACTATAGAGTCACACATGTGGGCGTATGCCCAGTGGTAAATGACACTCCTCTCCCTCCCTCCTCCTCCATGTCCTCCTATTGCTAAAAACTATGGGGGCAGGATATAGTCTGCGGATCGATTACATTCACTAATGCCCCTTTCACACTGGGGCGGTGGGGGTGTTGGCGGTAAAACGCAGCTTTACCGTCAATTTTGCGGCACTATTCGGCCGCTAGAGGGTCGCTTTTACCCCTGCTAGCAGCCGAGAAAGGGTTAAAGCCACTGCAAAGCACTGCTGCAGCAGCGCTATGCTGGCGGTATGGCTGCGCTGCCCCATTGATTTCAATCGGCAGGAGCGGTGAAGGAGCGGTGTATACACCGCTCCTTCACCGCTCCAAAGACGCTGCTTGCAGGACTTTTTTAGCGTCCTGCCAGCGCACTGCTCCAGTGTGAAAGCCCTCGGACTTTCACACTGGAGAGACAGGAGAGGCTCTTTACAGGCGCTATGCAGGCGCTATTTTTAGCGCTGTAGCGCCTGTAAAGCTCCTCAGTGTGAAAGGGGTCTAAGAAGCTCACAAAAAGTTACATTTTATTATAAGTCAGTATTTAATATATCAAATGTAATTGCTAATACCTGTAAAGTAAATAAAGAGCCTTGGATGCAGATTCCATGTAAACAAAATGAAAGCTAGTGTCAATCATCTTTGACTCCTCCTACACCATATTGATGAACAACAAATACACATTTGATGTTCAATAAATATTTATTGGGCGCTATAAAACAGGTTTTTGATATTTATAATCTATAAATTGCTCTTCTGAAACAGTTTTATTTTTTTTATTCAAACAAATTAAAGGAGAAGTAAAGCCAAAGCTTGTTTGGCTGTACTTCTACTGTGGATCACAGGAGTGCAGTTCGTTCTGCACTCCTGTGACCCTTTTTCAGCATACAGTGGGCTGAAGCCAGCTGTCGGCTGATTGTCACAGAGCTGGTCCAGGCTCGGGCAAGATCGTGACAATAAAATCGGGATCTGCTCACATGCCTGGACTGGCACCCGGCTAAGGCTCTCAGCGAGCCAGTGAGAGCCTAGGCCAGCCGCTCCCGCCCCCCTATACAGCCCAGCTCTCCAGTGAGCAAGGAGGAGGCAGAGCAGAGGGCGGTAACTGACACTCACCAGCTCTCTGCTCATGGAGCTGTTAGAACAGAGCAATCGGCAGGGTTGGACCCCATTAGTTCTCAGTGTTAGAGCTAACGGGAGACAGACGCAGCATCTGAATGATGCTGCATCCACCTAGATAAGTATGATTCTAAAAAAAAAAAAATCCTATACTTCTCTTTTAAGAGTTTGGGATCTGGTCCGCTTGCACTTTGCAGACTCAGGAACTCAAGCACAAAGATTTCACCATGAGTACCCCAAGTGACAGATGAAACTGTTAGTTGATTTAACTCTTTAACTCACCATCTATGGAGTTCTAATTTATCTAGACAAAACTTCTAAAGGTAAGCCGTGGTCCCATCAGCCTCTACAGATGACTATACAATGAAGAATCTAATTGTTCTGGAGCAAATTAGAACCTTGAATGTGGCTCTCTTCACCCAGAATTCAAATATTTTATCCAGTGCATGTTGGGTGATCTATGTACTCATGCTGAGGTTGTTTTTTTGGTAGCACCTGTGCACAAAGGTAACTTCATAAAGACATAATTTTATAGGTTGATGTGGAGGAATTCAAGTTACCAGCACAGAGCTCTGACCTCCCTAATTAATCGCAGTGCATATAGTATAAAGGGGCGGCTCCTACAACCACGGCGACATACCCGTACATTGCTGCCTTTTTCTGGGTTTTGGGCACATGCGCCTGCCCACTCTCCTGTGATTTGACACAGTGGCAGTCTGTCAGTAGGTCCTGGCTAGTAGATTCATGGCTAGGGCCTGTTGATCGGCTGTGTCCAATCACAGCCCAGAGCCTTGTGCTAGCAAACAACACAGTGCTCTATACAGAGGGAGCGACCGCTTTGTTTCTTTTCCCCGCAAAGCAGGGAAAAAAAAATCGGTCTAAAAAGCAGCACACATTACACATGGTTAGGCACACAATTAACCCCTTGATTGCCCCTAGATGTTAACGCAGTCGTAGCCAGGCTCATTAGTACAGTAATGCCGCGTACACATGGTCGGATTTTCGTCCCGCAAAAGACCGATGAGATTTTTTCGTCGGAAAATGCGACCGTGTGTATGCTCCATCGGACTTTTGCTGGCCTAATTTCAGCCAGCAAAAAATTGAGAGCATGTTCTTAATTTTTTGGTCGGAAAAAGTTCCTGTCCAAAAATGCAATCGTCTGTAGCACGTCTGTGGCAATTCCGACGCGCAAAATCCCTACGCATGCTCGGAAACAATTCGACGCATGCTCGGAAGCATTGAACGTCATTTTCTCGGCTCGTCGTAGTATTGTACGTCACCGCGTTCTTGGCGGTCGTAATTTCAGCGAACTTTTGCGTGACCGTGTGTATGCAAAGCAAACTTGAGCAGAATCCCATCGAAAAAGCCATCATATCTTTTTCCAACGAGAAATCCGATCGTGTGTACGAGGCATAATGCCCCGTACACAGGGTCGGACTTTGTTCGGACATTCCGACAACAAAATCCTAGGATTTTTTCCAACGGCTGTTGGCTCAAACTTGTCTTGCATACACACGGTCACACAAAGTTGTCGGAAAATCCGATCGTTCTAAACGCGGTGACGTAAAACACGTACGTCGGGACTATAAACGGGGCAGTGGCCAATAGCTTTCATCTCTTTATTTATTCTGAGCATGCGTGGCACTTTGTCCATCAGATTTGTGTACACACGATCTGAATTTCCGACAATGGATTTTGTTGTCGGAAAATTTTATAGCCTGCTCTCAAACTTTGTGTGTCGGAAAATCCGATGGAAAATGTGTGATGTAGCCTACACACGGTCGGAATTTCCGACAACAAGGTCCTATCACACATTTTCCGTCGGAAAATCCGACCGTGTGTTACGGGGCATTACAGTGTAAAGTATATTGTTAGTACTGATCACTGTATTAGTGTAATTGGAGATGTCAGTGTCAGATTGCCCGCCGCACAATCGCAGTCCCACTAGAAGTCGCTGATCACCACCATTACTACTATTATACTACTAGTATAACAAAAAATAAATAAAATTCCAGTATATACAGCGGGTAAAATAAGTAATGAACCTGTCACGATTTTTCTAGGTAAATATATTTCTAAAGGTGCTATGGATATGAAATTTTCACCACATGTCGGTAACAACACATGCAATCCATACATACAATGAAACCAAAACAAATGAGTTCAGAAATTAAGTTATGTGTAATAAAATGGAATGACACAGGGAAAAAGTATTGAACACATGAAGAAAGGGAGGTGCAGAAAGGCATGGAAAGCCAAGGCACCAGCTGAAATCTATCAGTAATTAGAAAGCAATCCTGCCCCTTGTCAGTGCAAATTGATATCAGATGGTTCAGTCTCAACTGATGGCCTATAAAACGGTGTCTCATTACCAAGGTGTCACACAAGAAACATCTCATGATAAGTAAAAGCAAAGATCTTTCTCAAGACCTTCACAACCCTATTGTTGCAAAACATACAAACAGCATTGGTTAGAGAAGGATTTCTAAACTTCTGAATCTTCCAGTGAGCACTGTTGGGACCATAATTCGGAAGTGGCAAGAACATAATTTCACCATAAACCGGCCACGACCAGGTGCCCCTCGCAAGATTTCTGACAGAGGAGTGGAAAGAATTATCAGAGGAGTTGTCCAAGAGCCAAGGACCACTTGTGGAGAGCTTCAGAAAGACCTGGAATTAGCAGGTAGAATTGTTTCAAGTAATACACTTAACCACCATGGCCTGTATGCACGCTCACCACACAAGACTCCATTGCTGAAGGAAAAGCATATTGAAGCTTGTTTAAAGTTTGCTGCACAACATTTAGGCAAGACTGTGAAATACTACGAGAATATAGTCTGGTCAGATGAGACCAAAATTGATCTCTTTGGATGGCATAATACACATCATGTTTGGAGGTCAAATGGCACTGCACATCATGGTAAAAACACCCCCCATACCAACAGTGAAGGTTGGAGGTGGGGACATCATGGTGTGGGGCTGTTTTTCAGCATACAGTATATATATGGTAAACTTTATATTATTGAAGGAAGGATAAAAAGAAATGAAATGTACCAAGACATTCATCATGATGAAGATGAAATGAGGGTGGGCATTTCAGCAAGACAATGATCCCAAACACAAAGCCAAGGAAATTCTCAATTGGTTTCAAAGAAAGAAAATAAAGCCAACAGAATCCAATAAAAAAATCTATGGAAAGAACTACAGATCAGAGTTCATAGAAGAGGCCCACGGAACCTTCAAGATTTGAAGACTGTTTGTGTGGAAGAATGAGCCAAAATCACACCTGAGCAATGCATGCGACTAGTTTATCCATGTGATTGGACACAGCCGATCACATGGTTAAAGAGATCCGGGCCGCGCTGTGTCCTAGCAACACGGCGCGACTGCGCAGGCACGCCCGTTTTGGTGCGCCGTCATATGACTTCCACCCAGAACGAGAGCCGCACCATCCCTCCGTCATTTGACGGTAGGCGGACAGCAAGTGGTTGAATACATTTTTTTTGTATAAATTTAGGCCTAATTTAGGCCAAAAATGTATTCTGCTACATGTCTGGTTTGCATGAAAGTTATAGTGCCTACAAACATAGGTATACAGCAGGTAAAATAAGTGTTGAACACGTTACCATTTTTCTAGGTAAATATATTTCTAAAGGTGCTATTGACATGAAATTTTCACCATGGAATCCATACATGCAAAAATAATCCAAATCAAATAAGTTCAGAAATTAAGTTAAGTGTAATAAAATGGAATGACACAGGGAAAAAGTATTGAACACGCTAACTTCGTACAAAATCCTTTGTTGGTAATGACAGCTTCAAGATGATAAGTGTTAGCAGTTAGCAGTGGCAGAGACTTAAAGAAGCTATCAGCTCAAAATATTTCTGGCAGGATTAAGATGATTTTTGTGCTTGTATTAATCATATAACAAATCACTTTAAATTGTATGTTTACCAGATCAAAAGAAAGCAAATAAGATAAGTTCATTGTTGGGGTTTTACATAAACTTTAACAACACATGCACAATTGTAATGAACAAATATCTAACTGATGTCTTGAATGTATGGCCAACTGAGGGATGGGGATGGTTACAGAAAATACACGTCCAACTGTATCCTCACATTCAAGTCCATAGCGTTTGAGTTTGGTCCCTAAAATTTGACCATAAGATATTGTAAGAATTATTTTTTGCTAAATTAGACTTGGCCAGCATGTGACTCTTCCAAAGGTTGATGTAGATTTGCAGGATACATATAAACCAAAGCCCAGCAGGGAAGGCTCAGCCGATTGTCTTCCAACAAATGCCAAGCCGCACTATACCTGCACAAGTGTAAATGTGCATGTCAGGACTGCTTTGCACATCCTTGACCAAGTATCCATTTTACCAGGTGGACAGAGAAAAGAGAAGGAATGATCTCAGTTTAATTGCACTATAATTAGCAAATTGTTAAAGTGGATAGCTGTAAAGATGGGTTGTTGTTATGTGAGGTTATACCCCCCCAGGAAAATTAACTTCAGGCCCTGTTCTGACCTGAACAATAGAAATCGTTTTGCTATCTTGTGCAGATACCTGGGATGTTAATGATTCAATTACTATTCTTAACTACTAATAATACGAACAGCAGTGGCCCTTACTGTGGACAGGCTTTAATGTACTTGTGTCAATTTCCTGCCCCAAGTCATCCTTCAAATGCAAATTGGCTCCTGCTGCTTTGTTGCCTGTCCTGAAACTTAAAAATGTTTGAAGACATGGATTTTTTTTTTTTTTATATAGCAAAACAAGCTCACAATTTTGAAGAAACACATGTATATAAGCCAATTAAACACTGACTAGACTTGCCAATAAGGCAAGGGTGAACCAATGACCCTAGAGCTACAAACTGAATGTGCATACTGATGAGAAGATAATAAGTGGTTCTTTGTTGTAGTTTGTTTATTGATCATATTTATTGAAAGACTGTTTGTACTGAGGAATATGTGCCAAGAACAGTACATTCCAGTGTTGGCACCCTGGCCCTGGTATCTTTTGCTCCAGAGGAGTTGGTTCGCACTGAGGATCCTGGTGAAGGAGAGCTTACATTTACATAAGGAAAGGTTAATGAAAGGGTTTTAGTAGGGTTACACTTTTATGCCGTGTACACGGTCGGACTTGCCAACGGGATAACCTCCGTCGGCATTTCTGACGCAAAAATTTAGAACATGTTCTCTATCTAAGTCCGTCGGAAATGCCGACAGAAAAAATCTGATGGGGCATACACATGGTCGGAATATCCGACAAAAAGCTCCCATCTGACTTTTTCTGAAATTCCGTGTGTACGGGGCATTAGGTTTAGGGGTTTTAATGTAAGGCAGCCTTTCCCAAGCTTTTCAGCACAGAGGAACCCTTGAATAAAACGTTCTACTGAATATTACTATATCTACAACTATAAAACGACAAGGGGGAGGGGGATTTGGGACTTTAAATGAAATGGCGCCTGGTAAGGTCGCATATTTCCATCCCTATAGCTATGCTAAAAGAACCCACAGGCATGGAGCGAGTGAGTGAAGGAGAAGAGAGTGGGAGTTTAAATGAAGCCAATGGTTTGCAAGCCGACACATGAGCGGTGGGTCAATACACTTTATTGAAAGTAAAATACAAACATGGGTATCAAACAATGTATGGTTAACACTGGGTAAAATATCGTAAGATGCATAATAACACTAATGCCCCGTACACACGGTCGGATTTTCCGACGGAAAATTTGTGATAGGACCTTGTTGTCGGAAATTCCGACCGTGTGTAGGCTCCATCACACATTTTCCATCGGATTTTCCGACACACAAAGTTTGAGAGCAGGAGATAAAATTTTCCGACAACAAAATCCGTTGTCGGAAATTCCGATCGTGTGTACACAAATCCGACGGACAAAGTGCCACGCATGCTTAGAATAAATAAAGACATGAAAGCTATTGGCCACTGCCCCGTTTATAGTCCCGATGTACGTGTTTTACGTCACCGCGTTTAGAACGATCGGATTTTCCGACAACTTTGTGTGACCGTGTGTATGCAAGACAAGTTTGAGCCAACATCCGTCGGAAAAAATCCTAGGATTTTGTTGTCGGAATGTCCGAACAAAGTCCGCCCGTGTGCACGGGGCATAATACCGTAAACCAGCATAGTAGTTACTAACATAAATTGTTACATCAGGTAAGGTAGATAATAACAATGGTGCAGACAACATTGCTGAGTGAAAACAAGGGACCACCAGTGTCGGGGTGGGTAACCAATTAGTAGTGGGTAAAGTCTGCCTGATTTCTGGCCTCAAATTCCTGTTAAAAACAATGACGTGTATATACTCAAAAAATGGTTAGAAGGGACTGGTAGCTCGACGCGTTTCGTGGTTCACGACCACTCATCAGGAGCGGACACGTCATGTTGCTGAAATTTAAAAATTTAAATATATATGAATGGATGAACAGTTACAGTGGGTATGAAGGGGCAGATGATCCCCTAGAGAATAATTAGTACTCACTAGAGGCATAGGTAGATAGTGAAGGGCCGGAGCTGGCCAGCCGTCCGAAGACACTGCAACCGGGAGCTGAGGCGGGCACCCCCACCGCGGCAAAACACACAGGCACCCCCCGAGGAGACACAGGACCACAAGGTGCCCTAAGGAAAAAGGTGGCAGGTGAACCATAGTGAAGAGATGAGGATAGGTGGGAGAAAAGAAAACGTCAGGGAAGTGAAGGTAGGGGGGGTGGGGAGAAAGAAAGAGGTGACCGTGAGGAAGAGGTGACCAAATGAAGGTCAGTGATAAGGAATGATGGAGGGTGATGTACAAAACTGAACAATAGGAAGTGAAAAAGTTGAAACACCAAGGAAGAGATGAATAGGGGTGAAGTGATGAGGTGAAAAAGGATGATACCTGGTGTGGCGTGAGAAGGTAGTGGTGTACAGAGGGGGACACCAACCACCGTCGTAGTGTGTCTCGAGTGCCGCATCACCTCAGACAAAACAAGGGAGCTCATATATAGGCGCCGCCACGGGGAAGCCCGCCAACGTCACGCACGCAAGGCAGGGGGTGGGGGGAGCTCCAGCCCGAAGCAGGCCAATGATCGGCGACGCCCCGGGACCTCCCATCAAAGCCCGTGAGCGTGGTAACAGCAACGCAGCAGGCGGAAAGGGTGCCAGAAGGCACCGCACCCGCCCACCGCGGGTGGCGTGACGTCGATGTGCAGTGGCGGCAACCCCGCACCCCACATCCCACAGGGGGCGGGGGGAGGAAGGGGGGCCGACAGTGCACATCGCAGCTCCCGGATAATGCAGAGATCAGACTGTCCCACCAGTGAACCAAACACAATCCACCCAGGACAAGGCATACATGATAACACTGTAAAGGATATTGCTGATATTAAAATTAAGTTGAACTAATAGGGTCAAACATGACGGGTCATAATGATACTGAGATGAGGATGGTAAAACAGGTGAGGCTACCAGAAAATCAATAGGGGCAGAATGATTTCATAGATTTGGTAAAAATAAAACAGTGGAGCAAACCACGGGCTTCCATCCCTATTGACTATAAAACGACAAGGGGGAGGGGGATTTGGGACTTTAAATTAAATGGCGCCTGGTAAGGTCGCATATTTCCATCCCTAAAGCTATGCTAAAAGAACCCACAGGCATGGAGCGAGTGAGTGAAGGAGAAGAGAGTGGGACTTTAAATGAAGCCAATGGTTTGCAAGCCGACACATGAGCGGTGGGTCAATACACTTTATTGAAAGTAAAATACAAACATGGGTATCAAACAATGTATGGTTAACACTGGGTAAAATATCGTAAGATGCATAATAACACTAATACCGTAAACCAGCATAGTAGTTACTAACATAAATTGTTACATCAGGTAAGGTAGATAATAACAATGGTACAGACAACATTGCTGAGTGAAAACAAGGGACCACCAGTGTCGGGGTGGGTAACCAATTAGTAGTGGGTAAAGTCTGCCTGATTTCTGGCCTCAAACTCCTGTTAAAAACAATGACGTGTATATACTCAAAAAATGGATAGAAGGGACTGGTAGCTCGACGCGTTTCGTGGTTCACGACCACTCATCAGGAGCGGACACGTCATGTTGCTGAAATTTAAAAATTTAAATATATATGAATGGATGAACAGTTACAGTGGGTATGAAGGGGCAGATGATCCCCTAGAGAATAATTAGTACTCACTAGAGGCATAGGTAGATAGTGAAGGGCCGGAGCTGGCCAGCCGTCCGAAGACACTGCAACCGGGAGCTGAGGCGGGCACCCCCACCGCGGCAAAACACACAGGCACCCCCCGAGGAGACACAGGACCACAAGGCGCCCTAAGGAAAAAGGTGGCAGGTAAACCATAGTGAAGAGATGAGGATAGGTGGGAGAAAAGAAAACGTCAGGGAAGTGAAGGTAGGGGGGGTGGGGAGAAAGAAAGAGGTGACCGTGAGGAAGAGGTGACCAAATGAAGGTCAGTGATAAGGAATGATGGAGGGTGATGTACAAAACTGAACAATAGGAAGTGAAAAAGTTGAAACACCAAGGAAGAGATGAATAGGGGTGAAGTGATGAGGTGAAAAAGGATGATACCTGGTGTGGCGTGAGAAGGTAGTGGTGTACAGAGGGGGACACCAACCACCGCCGTAGTGTGTCTCGAGTGCCGCATCACCTCAGACAAAACAAGGGAGCCCATATATAGGCGCCGCCACGGGGAAGCCCGCCAACGTCACGCACGCAAGGCAGGGGGTGGGGGGAGCTCCAGCCCGAAGCAGGCCAATGATCGGCGACGCCCCGGGACCTCCCATCAAAGCCCGTGAGCGTGGTAACAGCAACGCAGCAGGCGGAACGGTGCCAGAAGGCACCGCACCCGCCCACCGCGGGTGGCGTGACGTCGATGTGCAGTGGCGGCAACCCCGCACCCCACATCCCACAGGGGGCAGGGGGAGGAAGGGGGGCCGACAGTGCACATCGCAGCTCCCGGATAATGCAGAGATCAGACTGTCCCACCAGTGAACCAAACACAATCCACCCAGGACAAGGCATACATGATAACACTGTAAAGGATATTGCTGATATTAAAATTAAGTTGAACTAATAGGGTCAAACATGACGGGTCATAATGATACTGAGATGAGGATGGTAAAACAGGTGAGGCTACCAGAAAATCAATAGGGGCAGAATGATTTCATAGATTTGGTAAAAATAAAACAGTGGAGCAAACCACGGGCTTCCATCCCTATTGACTATAAAACGACAAGGGGGAGGGGGATTTGGGACTTTAAATTAAATGGCGCCTGGTAAGGTCGCATATTTCCATCCCTAAAGCTATGCTAAAAGAACCCACAGGCATGGAGCGAGTGAGTGAAGGAGAAGAGAGTGGGACTTTAAATGAAGCCAATGGTTTGCAAGCCGACACATGAGCGGTGGGTCAATACACTTTATTGAAAGTAAAATACAAACATGGGTATCAAACAATGTATGGTTAACACTGGGTAAAATATCGTAAGATGCATAATAACACTAATACCGTAAACCAGCATAGTAGTTACTAACATAAATTGTTACATCAGGTAAGGTAGATAATAACAATGGTACAGACAACATTGCTGAGTGAAAACAAGGGACCACCAGTGTCGGGGTGGGTAACCAATTAGTAGTGGGTAAAGTCTGCCTGATTTCTGGCCTCAAACTCCTGTTAAAAACAATGACGTGTATATACTCAAAAAATGGATAGAAGGGACTGGTAGCTCGACGCGTTTCGTGGTTCACGACCACTCATCAGGAGCGGACACATCATGTTGCTGAAATTTAAAAATTTAAATATATAAGAATGGATGAACAGTTAGAGTGGGTATGAAGGGGCAGATGATCCCCTAGAGAATAATTAGTACTCACTAGAGGCATAGGTAGATAGTGAAGGGCCAGAGCTGGCCAGCCGTCCGAAGACACTGCAACCGGGAGCTGAGGCTGGCACCCCCACCGCGGCGAAACACACAGGCACCCCCCGAGGAGACACAGGACCACAAGGCGCCCTAAGGAAAAAGGTGGCAGGTGAACCAAGGTGAAGAGATGAGGATAGGTGGGAGAAAAGAAAATGTCAGGGAAGTGAAGGTAGGGGGGGTGGGGAGAAAGAAAGAGGTGACTGTGAGGAAGGGGTGACCAAACGAAGGTCAGTGATAAGGAATGATGGAGGGTGATGTACAAAACTGAACAATAGGAAGTGAAAAAGTTGAAACACCAAGGAAGAGATGAATAGGGGTGAAGTGATGAGGTGAAAAAAGGATGATACCTGGTGTGGCGTGAGAAGGTAGTGGTGTACAGAGGGGGACACCAACCACCGCCGTAGTGTGTCTCGAGGTGTGTCACCTCAGACAAAACAAGGGCGCCCATATATAGGCGCCGCCACGGGGAAGCCCGCCAACGTCACGCACGCAAGGCAGGGGGTGGGGGGAGCTCCAGCCCGAGGCAGGCCAATGATCGGCAACGGCCCGGGACCTCCCATCAAAGCCGTGTCTTTGGACGGCTGGCCAGCTCCGGCCCTTCACTATCTACCTATGCCTCTATTGAGTACTAATTATTCTCTAGGGGATCATCTGCCCCTTCATACCCACTCTAACTGTTCATCCATTCTTATATATTTAAACTTTTAAATTTCAGCAACATGACGTGTCCGCTCCTGATGAGTGGTCGTGAACCACGAAACGCGTCGAGCTACCAGTCCCTTCTATCCATTTTTTGAGTATATACACGTCATTGTTTTTAACAGGAATTTGAGGCCAGAAATCAGGCAGACTTTACCCACTACTAATTGGTTACCCACCCCGACACTGGTGGTCCCTTGTTTTCACTCAGCAATGTTGTCTGTACCATTGTTATTATCTACCTTACCTGATGTAACTATTTATGTTAGTAACTACTATGCTGGTTTACGGTATTAGTGTTATTATGCATCTTACGATATTTTACCCAGTGTTAACCATACATTGTTTGATACCCATGTTTGTATTTTACTTTCAATAAAGTGTATTGAGCCACCGCTCATGTGTCGGCTTGCAAACCATTGGCTTCATTTAAAGTCCCACTCTCTTCTCCTTCACTATATCTACAACTCATGAAACATTAGTGTGGTGGTCAGTGGGAAGAATGCTCCTTACATTTGTGGTCATTGGGAAGAATTCCCCCTTACAAATAGTTAAAAAGATCAATGGTGTCATTGGGAGGCAGAAATTACTTATTGCTCAAGGAACCTCTAGTGAGCTCTGGAGGAACCCTAGGTCTACATGGAACCCTAGTTGAAAAACCTCTGTGTAAGGTTTGGTTTAAAGCGTCAGTCAACCCAAAAATGATATTTCTATATAGTTCCCAGGTTTGCACACCTGCTGTGGCCATTATGCCTAAAGCATATAGAAAGCCAGAAGTAGTCTGGGTGGATCTACATTCAATCCAGCAATGCTGGACCTATGAGAACAGCGCCAAAGAAGGAGTACTGCAGTAAAAGCTGCTATTTTTTCTTTAACCAATGCTTGGCAATGGATTTAAAAAAACAAATCCCAACAAGCTAGAGTTCTGCCTAAAAGTTTAAACTTAAGGGTTAAGGTTAAAGTTAGGGAAGGTTAATGTTAAAGCATAACTAAAAGAAAACCTTTCTTTTAGGTAAAGTGGAGAGCGATTAACAACTATCAGTTTTGTATTGCTATCTGTGGTCCTAGTAGAGAGATTTACCCACTCCCTTTGTCTTACTGTTATCTCCAAGAGTTAAAGTGAAGGAAAATCTTAAATTTTGTGTTGTCACTAGAACAGGAATAGAGAGGAAGTCATACAATGGGGACATTAGTTCTGGTGTTGCTAGTGACAACCAGCATTTTCCTCACTTTGTAGGGATTTCCTCTCACTGCCTGTTTTGGTTATGGGGCAAAAAGTGAAAAGAAATCCCCCTGTTGTGAAACAGATGACAAAAAACTAACAGGGGTTATAACCCTCTATTACACCTTCCAAAATGAAAACAAAAATTGCCTTTAGGGCCAGTTCACACCATACAAACGCAGTCCGGATGTGTTCCAGATGCTTTTCTGTATGCACGTTTTGTACACCTTTTTGGTGCGTTTTTTATGCGTTCCAGTGTTCCCCTCCCTTTATTTCTTTACCTTAAATAAGGACATGTGTGTTTCAGTGCATTTTTGTTGCATTTAGGTGCGTTCTGGCGGGTTTTTTTGCATTTTACCACGTTCTAGTACAGTTCATTGCAGAAAAATGCAGCATGTTATACTTTTTTCTGTAACTGGAATGCACTGGAACTTACCACACTGGTGTGAACTATATACAAGAGATAAAGCAGCGCCATCTAAATACAGCAATATGTCATTTTTAACGCAAATATACAAAGATGGACACTCACAAATTGCATGTGCATGAGGCGCTTAGTGACATAAGGGTTCTTCCGCTCCGAGGATTGGTGCCGCTGCCGGGATGCAGCCGAGGGAGGTGGCGGCACTGATGGCTCGTAGTACTTCTGGGCTGTACAGGTACACTCCGACGATGGAGATATATATTAATATCGGCTTGAGGAAGGAGCATGCATGCTCCGAATGCCTAGCACGCCTTCTGACCTTGGACCCAGTAGGGATGCCATCTCCGTCGCAGGAGTGTACCCGTACAGCCCAAAAGGACATGTTTTATTTGTATTAAAATTACACATTGCTGCACTTAGATGACGCTGCTTTCCTCTTGTATCTATCCCCAGAGTCTCTTCTAGTTCCTTACAAGCTGGCAGCCAGAACATTACCCCTACAGCACCAAGGACTCTTGCATGCCCTCCCCCCTTGGACTCTACATATGACACTTGACGATTTTATGGTTTATGTATGATCTTAACGCCCTGAGCTTCAGTGTGCCTAAATTGTTTGTCTATGACTGATGGGAACTATGTCATTGAAAACCATATAACCTACTACTATCCATGCGTTTTTGATGCAGAAAAAAAAACACTGGACTGCATGTGGTGTGAACTGGCCCTTAGTTCTACTTAGTTCTACTTAAGTATTACATTTAGGGTTCAGGCTTAATTTAAATATGTTTAGGGGCTAGTTTAGGATAAGGGTCCAGGGTTGGGTGAAGCCAAGGGTATAATGGTGGGTTTGTATTAGATTTTTGAGTTTGATAGTTTTTTTAAGGGTATTAACACTTCACAATGTGCACATCTTACTGGCACCAAAAAGACCCACAACTAAAAAAATCATGACATAATTTCCACCAGCTTTCAGATGGAATGCACCACTCACTAATCATTCTCATTGTCCTGGCTAGATCATCCACAAGCCAACCTAGGAGGATGTACTGGAAGCCCAGCTACATCTTCTATGCTTCTATAGTAAACCGGTGGGATGGCAGATTATGCAAGGCTGTACACCTCCCTGCCACTTTATAATAGAAAATGTACTTGTAGGCAGCTAGGGGTTTATTTACTAAAGGCAAATAGACTGTGCACTCTGCAAGTGCAGTTGCTCCAGAGATAGTAAATGATCAGAACCTTTGCTGACCCCTGTCATCCAATCATGTGCAAGCAAAATGCTGTTTTTTTTTCTCCTTGCATGTGATTGGGTATTCCTTGCAAAGTGGAGCTCTACCTCATTTACTAAGCTCTGGAGCGACTGCACTTGCAAAGTGCACGGTCTATTTGCCATTAGTAAATCCACACCATAGTGGCTGACTGGTCCATAGTGACACAGACAATGCAAACGGGTAGCTTCTCTGTGTCCATTGCAATCTTTATCAATGTTAATCAAATGGATGGGGGGACAAAGCTGTTACCTTTCCTGGGGCCTCATTCTCAATAGTCTCTGGAAATCATAACCACTTGGAAATTGAATTCAACTGATATATATGTTTGAAAAGACGGATTTTGGCTCAGGGTACCATCTATGACTTGAAGCAGAGCAAAACTTACCTTTACTTCAATAGTCCCCATCCTTTGCCGACATCTTCTGCTGGGTGCCAGTCTTCATTGGCCGGCGTGGTCAGTTTACATGCCGGAGCACGCTGTGAGCAGACAGGTAGGTAGGTGGATTTTATGCAATGTCTCTTCTGCAATAAAGAGCCTGCCTGCCCGCAGTTTGTGATAGCGTTCCACTTTAATTAATGCAATGGGGCTTGCTTGGAGTATTTTCTACACCTGTAGACAGAAGAAAAGTCCATGTGCTAACGGTAATGGGAAAATAAAAATAAAATAAACAAAGAAAGGCAAAGAAAAGGCTGTTTTTTTTGTCTGATTACTTGTTTAATTTAAGATTTCTTTAAAACGCCAAAGGTTTGATGAATGTAAACAGAGAAACTTGCTATCGTTACGGAACAGTACATAACAGTAAACTTTGCACAAACAAGAGTAAATGTGAAAGGATGTTTAAAAGAAACATATAGACAAAATAAAACTTCATAGCTAACATTAGAGATAAAGTCAGGTCTCCAAAGTGATAATCTCCAAAGATCAGCTCCGTTCATTAAATGATAAACATTTCCAAGAAATAAAACTTTTTTCTTAATTAGGTTTAAATTACATGCATGTTTTCTTTGCCTTTTTACCATTACTGTGTTTATCACATGATTTCACATGTATTAAGCAGTGAGAATGCTTACAGTTGCTGTACAAGTGTACAGGGAGCAGAGCGCAATTATTTTTAATTTACTGAGGTTCTTCATTTAGAATGATAATATAAAAAGTGGACCTAGCATCAGATGTATTTATTTAAGTTCAGTTTCTTGCATGCCAAATAATGTGCAGGTAAAACACTTACAGCTATTTATTACTTCTCACACAGATCAATGTACTCCCCTAATAATGCCCTCATCTACTTTTCTCTCCAGAAGAATGGGGCCATCTTTATTTTATACATCAACCAGGGTGAGCATTTGACACAGACCAACTCCTGTTGTGGCCTCTTACCTTGTGACTTTCCCTAAATCCACAATGTTGAATTCTGATCCCTGGGAGAGAGGGGACTTAGGCAATGCTTCCTCCTACAGACAGATGACATTATCTACGGTAAGTCCTGGCAAAGCCACCAGATTGTAGCTCAAGGATGGCTTTTTAGTGATAAAAGTTATCTGTTTTGAAACAATTTACTGTTCCTGTGTATTGTGACATATTAAAAATGTAGCCTTGTCTATATTCTCATCGCACACGTTCCTGGAAGCAAGGCTCATCAATAGTGGGTGCTGTAGTGACTACCAGCTGGATGCTAGAAACATAAGATAAAATGCACATATTCGCCAGCACACCAAAGGTCCTCAAAGATCATCCAAAGGCTTTTATTGCAGAAAGATCACATCACATGAACAAGTGCAACGTTTCGGAGCCACATCTGATGGCATCTGCCTGATAAAGGGGTTCTGCGTAGCTCCGAAATGCGGCACTTGTTCTTGTGATGTGATCTTTCTGCAATAAAAGCCTTTGGACGGTATTTGAGGGTTCCTGGTGTGCTGGCGAATATGTGCATTTATATATTAAAAATGTATTCATGCTAAATTATTGAAAGGTCCATTTTAATTGTGATAAACAGGAAAGGAAAGACTACTTTTGTGGTTCACCCTTTCTGTTCCCAAGAACTCACCAGCTTCAGCCCTGCTTTCTGACACAGGTTGTCAAGGACTGTGTTGGTCTAGCAACCAGACGCGATCTGCCTCCTTGAAGAGGTTACAGGTTACCGAGGTTAGTTAAAACCTAAGTTTGGTTGCATTTTTGTAAAAAATCAGCACTGAGGACAGTACTTATGCCGCGTACACACGAGCGGACTTTACGGCGGACTTTGCCCGGCGGACTGGATTTCGTCTGACAATTCGATGTGTGTGGGCTCCAGCGGACTTTGTTTTCTCAAAAGTTGGACGGACTTAGATTTGAAACTTGTTTAAAATTTATCCGTTGAAATCGAGTCCGGTCGAAAAGTCCGCCGTCTGTATGCTAGTTCGACGGACAAAAAGCCACGCTAGGGCAGCTATTGGCTACTGGCTATGAACTTCCTTGTTTTAGTCCGGTCGTACGTCATCACGTACGAATTCGACGGACTTTGGTGGATTGTGTGTAGGCAAGTCCGTTCATTCAGAAAGTCCGTCGGAAAGTACGTTGAAAAGTCCGCCGGGCAAAGTCCGCCGTAAAGTCCGCTCGTGTGTACGCGGCATTACATTCAATAAGAAGTACCCCTTGTGCTTCTGGCTGCTTTCTTGAAAGTGAAATCACAATTGAAATCCTCTGTGCCTCCCGTACCTCTGCAGCTGCAATCTTCTCGTGCTGTTGGGGTTAATCCACTCGCCAGGACCAGTCATAGGCACTCATCAAGAGTGCCGACTATGCCTACGCTTTATTCCCCCCTCCTACATTAATAGAAGCCAGTGGCGGTGCGTCCATTAAGGGCGTACAGGTGCTGCCCCCTCTCTCCAGCCACCCCCTCTATGACTAGCGGATTCATTCATGCTTTTCATGAATCTATCCATGGCCGCCGCCGCCACCCCCTATTCAGGCGCCCAGACCCTTTTCGGACGCTGGGTGACTGAGTTACAACGACGGGAAGGTGTTTTTGAAGCACCTAATTAGGGCCATAGGCTCTAATAGGCTTTGAAAAAGGTGAACTGCGAGGTTCAGGTGTGTTCAGGTGAGGTTCAGGTGTGTTAGAACAGCGAACGAATATTCGCTTTCCTAACACTGAATCGCCTCTCCGCCAATCAGGTGCACGGGTCTGTTACCCGTCACTGCTTCTCTGATTAATGCTCTCCTTACCCGGCCTGTCAGTTTAGGTGGACGGCCATGTCTTGGTAGGTCTGCAGTTGTGCCATACTCTTTCCATTTTCGGATGATGGATTGAACAGTGCTCTGTGAGATTTAAAGCTTGGTATATTTTTTTATAGCCTAACTCTGCTTTAAACTTCTCCACAACTTTATCCCTGACCTGTCTGGTGTGTTCATTGGTCTTCATGATGCTGTTTGTTCACTAAGGTTCTCTAACAAACCTCTGAGGGCTTCACAGAACAGCTGTATTTATACTGAGATTAAATTACACACAGGTGGACTCTATTTACTAATTAGGTGACTTCTGAAGGAAATTGGTTCCACTAGATTTTAGTTAGGGGTATCAGAGTAGAGGGGGCTTAATACAAATGCACGCCACATTTTTCACATATTTATATGTAAAAAGTTTTGAAAAATATTTATCATTTTCCTTCCACTTCACAATTATGTGCCACTTTGTGTTGGTCTATCACATAAAATCCCAATAAAATGCATTTACGTTTTTGGTTGTAACATGACAAAATGTGGAAAATTTCAAGGGGTATACTTTTTCAAGGCACTGTAAATGTTAAATATAATTGTTAAATAAATTAACTTGTGTATTGGTTAATGAACTTATAAAGATATGAATGGGTGTTTTTTGATGAAAAATAGCTCCATAATGGCTCTAAAATTGACTATTAAACAAAAACAGTTACAGCATTTCTAAGTTCTTAAAATGAACTTTCACAACAATGTTTTTTTTACAGTACTTACATATGCACAGAATCTGAAATATATGGCATGGCTGTTTTATGTGGCCTAAATCTCTTTGTTGGATGCTCATTGGGCAAAAATAGGTCAGTTTACAGGCTTTTTCTATAGATTTCCCGGACAGGAAGTCAAACCAAAAGTGAGTGTATGAATACGATCTCACCTTTGATCACTTTCTGTTTTGATAATCCCTTTTAACTATTTAATATTCATTCATCAATTTCCTTGATAACATTCTCTGCTATTGATAATTGCCTATGATTTTGTTGCCTTTTAACCTATATTAAGCAGTAGCTATATCTCAGTGCTTATATGTGCCAGAATAACCTCACTTGGTGCTAAACTTGGCTTTGACCATTGACCTTCAATACTGTCTGCCCTCTGGCCTGCTCCTGAATTTACGACCATCAATATGGTCGACAGCCATTTGACTTTTGCCTTGTTGTGTACCCTGACATTGTTTGCTGGGTAATTCCTCCAACTGGATTTGACCCTAATAGACAATCCGCCTTGGCTTTGTCTTTGAAATTTGCAGGTGCCCAGAAACAAAAGTCACATTTTCCTTTGTAGGAAACACTACAGCTAGTCAATGTGAAATACACCTCACAGTTAACTTGAAATCGATGAGATGGGAAAACAAAATGAGACCCAGTAGATCTATATTGCGCTGACTGCTGGCTTATTTTCAAGTTACGTGGCTTAGAGAAAGCTCCTGTATGTTACGTTAGCAAGTTATATGGAAAATATTGGTAAAAACATTAGCTTTGCCCAAAAAGCCCAAAGCAAGCAAAAATGTATTTCCAGTTTTGGATTAAGTATAGCTGGAAGAACCCGGGAAAAAGATGCCAGTGCCAGTGAGGGATCTCCTAGCCGTCAGACCATTGTAACTAAGATAAGTAATTGTGCCTTTAGTTATTCTTTAAGACCTGAGTGAGAACGTATACCGCTTTAAAAGTGCCACAGCTTTCTTCTAAAAACCTGACATGAGTTCTAAACTGTACCCAAACATCAAAGTTTTAGCTTTACCTTTACTGCAACTGAAGGACCCACAGCCAAGGGTTTCCATCTAGAACTGCTCTTGAGTTAAGCTTTACCAACTGGGAAAAATTAAATGAAAGTTTTGCCTACAGGAACCAGCCAGATATTAGCTTTTATTTCCTGTCTTGAGGTAGAAATATACCAGCTGGAATCTGATTGGCTCCTAAACTCTACATTAGGGTAATTTGCCTTCAAAGCATACCAATGCCTAAGCATTATTTGGCACCAATATCTCTGCTTTTTTTTTTTATTGTTTATTTAAGTGGAGAACACGGCCCACATGGGCCAACGGGTATACAGAAATACATGCGTCAGATAGCACACAAGATACAGTATGATGATAAACATTCTTGCATATCTCTTTGTAATATAACAACCTCTAACCTGTTATTCCATAACAGTATAATAAAACTTATAAGTCTGTAGTGTGTTTAACTGTGGGATCTGGTAACCAAGTCTCATCTAATAGTGCTGGCTCCCATTGCGCCGGTCCTCTATTTTCTTTATTTATTTGAGATCAAGAAGGAGAATAAAGAAGAGAAAGCTAGAACAGAATGGAATGGAAGGGAGCGAAAGGAAAGTGTAGGAGAGAGAGGGGTTAGTATGGAGAAAATGTGGGATTAGGGGGTGGGGAGGGAGGGGGGGGGTGGGGAGGGAGGGGGGGGTGGGTCTCGCGAACATGTAGGACTAAACCGTCCGTGTGCCTAAGGTGTTATGTCTCTGCTCATGGGATCCTGACTTCCCAGCGAGTACACCCACTCACTCACTGGGCGACGTCTGAGCCTCGCAAAGATTGACCTGCCGTCGAGTATATAAACATCAACCATGATTGCCAGGTCTTAGAGAATGCTTCTTCTCTATGTTTTGCTGTGTAGATCAGGTCTTTCATTTTTCTTATGTCTTCCACCTTACCCAGCCACATGTCTATAGTCGGTGGTGTTGTGGATTTCCAGCATAGAGGTATGCATGCTCTGGCTGCATCCAACAGATGTCGTATGACTGAGCGTTTATACACCTTGTCTGGAATATCGGTGGCATGTAGTAAAAAGGATGCTGGGTCTTTTGTAATTATCCTATCGGTGAATAGTTGTACAGTCTCGTGTATTACCCTCCAAAATCGTGAGAGTTTGGGACATGACCAAAATATGTGTAACAAAGTTCCTTTGTTCCTTTGACACCGCCAGCATGTTTCAGATGTAGTAGGGAATATTTTATGTAGCTGTGCTGGGGTTCTGTACCACCTAGAGAGTATTTTATAATTTGTTTCCTGTGTTTTAGCACAGATGGACGACTTATGTGTGAAGCGGAGTATGCGTTGTCGCTGCGTGGGGTTGAAACTACAGTCAAGCTCCTCTTCCCATTTGGTCAAACCCGGGGGTATGTAATCCGAGGGGGGTGTGATTAGAAGATTGTACATCAGTGAGAGTGTATGTGGTAAAATGCCCGTGTCAGTACATAGTTCTTCTAGGGTCGTGAGTCCTTGGTCTACGTCAGTGGGGGGTGGGATGGAATGGAGGAAGTGTCCTAGTTGAAGCGTCCGCATGAAGTCTAAACGGTACGTCCCTAATGGGTTGGAGAGCTCCGCGTATGTACTCCAGCATCCTCCCGAACTAAAGTGGGAAGCCATATGTATAGCTGTTTCCCCTAGTTTCTGAAAAATTCTATCTTGTAAACCAGGTGTGAAAAGGGGGTGCCCTATAATTGGGAAGAGGGGCGAGTTTCGAGATGAGATGTTTGGTTTAGAGATTAGTTTGGCACAAATTCTGGCTGTGTTGCCTATCAGCGGATGTCGTTTAAGTTCTACTGGTAGACTCTGGTAACACCACGGAGTGCCTCCCAGTGGGATTCTGGTGTGGGATTGCTCTAATTGGGTCCATAATTTGGTCTCCCTATGTCTACGCCAATCTATGAGTCTACCCAAGTGCACTGCTTGATGGTAAGCGCGTATGTCGGATAGTGCCAACCCCCCATAGGCCTTGGGGAGCACAAGTAATTTGTTGGGCAGTCTGGGTCTTTTCTTGGCCCAGACAAATTCAGTGAATATTGTTTGTATTTGATTGAAAAATCTGAGGGGGCATACGTATCGGTATGGCCTGCATTAGGTACAATATTTTGGGTAATATAGACATCTTTAGGATGTTACAATGCCCTAACCAGGAATATAGGCCGGATTGCCATGAATTTAGCAATGTTTTTATTTTTGTAAGTAGTGGCGGGAAATTAAATTCATATAATTTCGATATTGTCTGGGGAATGTAAGTGCCCAGATATTTTAGGGCTTTGTCTGACCATTTCAGTTTGAAGCTGGCTTTAAGGGAAGTGAGTAGCGATGAAGGGATTCCTACACTCATAGCCTCTGATTTGGACAGGTTTATTTTCAGGAAGACCAGTGTCCCATATACGGAGAATTCTTTTAGCAGATTTGGGAGGGAGATAGTCGGGTTTGTAAGTGAAAACATCAAGTCATCTGCATATGCTGATATCTTAAACTGAGTATTGTCTATGGTAATTCCCGTAATGTCCGGGTTCAGTCTGATGTGGCAAAGGAATGGTTCTAATGATAATGCAAAAAGGAGGGGTGAGAGCGGGCATCCTTGACGCGTGCCATTCGAAATTTGGAGGGCGTCTGACATTACGCCATTCACCCTTACTCTAGCAGTCGGTGCGGTGTATATTGCCGAAATCCAATTTATCATGTTATTCCCTAGGCCTATATGTCTTAACGTGGTAAGCATAAACGACCAGTTTACCCGGTCAAATGCTTTTTCGGCATCTGTACTGAGGAAAACCGTCGGGGTGTTTGTTTCCGTGGCATTGTAGAGTAAGTTCAGGACTTTAGTAGTATTGTCCCTCGCTTCTCTAGTTGGGACGAAACCTACTTGATCCAGGTGAATCAAACTGGTTATGTGTTGTTGTAATCTAGTGGCCACAATTTTTGTGAATAGTTTAAGGTCCATGTTCAGTAAGGATATTGGACGGTAGCTACCGCACTGGGTTGGGTCTTTATCTTCTTTATGAATAACTGTTATTTGGGCAAATAACGTGTCGTTGTGTAGTAGTTTTCCTTTACCTAGGTCATTGAAGAGTTTGGTCAGGTGTTGTCCTAATGATGGGAGTAGTGTCTTGTAGTATTGTAGCGTAAGTCCGTCAGGACCCGGGGCTTTCCCTTGCTTTGTATTTTTTATTGCCATTTGTATATCTATTAATGTTATGGGCTCGTCTAGTAGGTCTTGCGTCTCGGTCGGTAGTGAAGGCATTTTGGAGTCTGCTATATATTCTGCAATTTTTCCTGGGGGAGGTTGTGCCACATTCAAATTGTATAAGTTTTCGTAGTACGTCTGAAATTCTTGAGTGATTTGTTGGGGTAGGGTAGCACTTTGTCCCGTTGGAGAGTTAATGTGCGGAATGTATGATGCCATGTTCTGCGATTTTAGAGATTGGGCTAGTAATCTGCTACATTTCTTGCCTGACTCGTAAATCTTTTTCCGGGAGATCTGGAGAGCCGCCTTAGCCTTAAACTGGAGTAGGTCTGTTATTTGCATACGTATCGTATCTAATTCACTACCCAGGGGTGTGGACGGAGTTGTTTTGTGGGGGGATTCTAGTTTATGGAGTTTGTCAAAAAGCGTTGATAGTTGTGCTGTTTTTTGTTTTTTAAGTCTTGCCCCATGCATAATAAGCACTCCGTGAATCACCGCTTTGTGTGCTTTCCAGATTAGTCCACCGTCGCTGTCCTCTGAGGTGTTGGTGTTAAAATAGTGTGAAATTTCTTTTGTGATATCTGCAACCACGTCAGGGTCCTGAAGAAGACTTTCATTTAGTCTCCAGGGTTTTCTTTGTCCTTTGAAAAAGTCAGTGAGGTCATATTGCATGGAAACCGGAGCGTGATCGGACCATGTAATGGATCCGATGGCCGTATCTTTAACTGCCCTGAGTTGGTTGTGTGGTACCAGAAAAAAATCAATACGCGAATATACCTGGTGTGGGCGAGAAAAAAAGGTGTAGTCACGTTCCCCAGGGTGAAAAAGGCGCCAGGTATCTATCAGCTGTGCTGTATGGAGGGCCGAAAGCATTTCCCTGCGAGTGCCCCGTGAGGTGGAGGATGTACCTGTCGAGGTATCCTCCACCGGGATCAATGGAATGTTAAGGTCCCCGCCTATGATCAATTGGCCTTCGGCAAAATTCTGTAGTAATTTTAAGTCGTTTCATGAATATGTCTTGGTGTTCATTTGGGGCGTAGAAGTTTGCGATGGTCACTTTGGCGCCGCCTATCAGGCCCTTTAGAAAAAGGAACCTACCCGTCGGGTCCGTCTTTTTGTCTACTAGCGTCCACGGTACTGTTGCGGATATCTGAGTAGATACTCCTCTGGATTTAGCGGCTACGTGGGTAGAGTGAAATACCATCGGGTAGTACCTGTTTTTTAATATTGGGAACTTGTTTTCTCTGAAGTGCGTCTCCTGTATTAATACTATGTCAGCTTTCATGTATCTCATGTCGTTTAGTAACATTCTCCTCTTTTCCGGGACATTAAGTCCCTTTGCATTAAGGGTGACAACATTAAGAACCCCCATGTTCGCGAGAGGGAGTAACAGGTATGGGGAGAGAGAAAGGGAAGGGGAAAAATGCGGAGGAGGAAGAGGTAGTAGCCTAGAAGAGAAGGAAATTTAGGATAAGGTAAAGACCACTCTAAAGTTGCAAGGGGTGTCGTGTAGGAAAATCTCCCAGTCCACCCAATCCAACGAGTGGTTAACTACTAGTTAGCTGAAGTTTACTTCAACACTCCCCAGAATTACCTGGGTGAAGGCGTGTTCCTAATTGGGGAAGTGTCTAGCTAGGGCCTCGGAAGGAGGGCTATGTCCTCCCCGTGCCCTCGGATCTAAATTGAAGATGTTACTCTGAGCGTAACGTATTTTGTCTCTTGTGTAGGACCTAAAATTGTATATGTAACAGTATGTATGTGCATACATTCAGGGCAACATGAGCTTTACTGTAGTCATTTCAAACAGTCAATAAACATTCTAAATTGGACCATACACTATGCCAAGAACTACATAACTGGTTGGCAACAAGAAATACAAAACCAACAAGCAAGCCCTTCGTGGGTGTAACGGTATTGGTAAAGCCCAGCTAACGGGCTTTAGCAAACCTCCTTGATGTGTTGTTTACTGGTGGTGGCTGCAGGCAACATTCCAACGATGCAATGACTACAAGTGGGGTCATAGTAAGCAGGAGTGTTAAGCCAAGTACCCTCTGCCTAACCACTATAGTCAGTGTACCGCACAGCCTTCGTCTATCCAGTATACTCCTACCGTGACTTGCTTTAAGTTATCATCTGTCTTCAGCTTACAGGTGCCATAACACTTAATATCTCTGCCATTTAAGACCTCCCGTCCCCTCAGCTCCAGCCCCCCTCCCCCTCCCCACACCCCCAGACCTTCCAGCAGGGCGCCCTCGTGGTTCTTCAAAACGTCCACAGAACTCTATAAGGGGATCAAAAACATAATGTTTACAGCAAAAGATCATGCATTAGAATAACGTTCCCAATGTAGCCTCCAATGAACATCTAAACTAGTAGGGAATGTCTAGGATGCTATCTCTCTTTGCTGCGATCGTTCCATCGTGAGGGTGAGGAAGAGAGAGGGGGGGGGGGAGTCCAATCCCCGGGCAATCCAGCTGCATAGAGAACTGCCCAGGCAATGTAAGGGAGGGAGGGCGGCAGAGTGGGCGTTAGCTTACCACTCAACACCGTTCACCGCAAGATGCCTCCAAGCTTAGCGATGTCTATTGCTGCGTCCCACAGGGACGGTCAGGGTGTATCAAGAACATTTCTGGTAGACTCAGGATCGAGTTATTCTATGCCATGGGGTCCGGGAGGTGGACAAAGACTGTCACAGTATAAAGTGTATGGGTCAGCTGGCGGCATACATACCGCAAGGATAGGGCATAACACAAACTGTTCAAGAGCCAACCAATTAAAAGAAAAAAAAAAAAAAGAAAAAGCAAAAACTCAGCAATAGCTGAAAAATGGCACAGGTGTATGGTAGACACTGTTTTTATGAGCTTTTACAGTACCTTCAGGACTCACGTGCTCCATTATCTGGTCTGGCGCGGGATCTTCCCCGGGGTCTCTGTGAGCGGGTGATCGGGTTGGTTCTGCTCGTGTTTAGGCCTGATCGGCCGGTCGGTCGCGGGATCCTCGACAGCCAATTCGGGACCTGGATCGGTTCTGCCCCCATGAAGTCGAAGAGAGCCGGTAAATCTGCTGGGGTGCGTAGCGTGTAGTAGGCCCGGTCTGTGCGGAAGGTCACCGCAAGCGGGCAACCCCATCTGTACGTGCAGCCATGCCTTCTTGCCAGCTCTAAGATGGGTTTTAGCATGGCTCGGCGCTGTAACGTGGCCCTCGATAGGTCAGGTAGTATTTGAATGTGGGCTCCGTCAAATTCGATCTCCCCCTGGTCCCATGCTTTCCTAAGAAGGGTCTCCTTTTGCGCAAAGCGGTGTATGCGACATAGGACATCCCGCGGCCTGGCAGGGTCTATGGGTTTGGGTCCCAGGGTGCGGTGGATCCTGTCATATTCTAGGTGCGGTGATGGATTGTCTAGGAGGCCCTGAAAGATCACCGCCGCCGTTGCCGCCAAGTCCTCCGGACCTGTGGCCTCTGGTATTCCCCGTAGCCGCAGGTTGTTGCGGCGGCTACGGTCCTCCAATTCCTCCAGGTGGAGCTGCATGTCTTTTGCTTCAAGGAGATGGGCCTGCTGTGAGTGTTCCATTGCCTGCATCCTCTCTTCTAGGTTGGATAGTCTAGTTTCTCCAGAGGTGACCCGATTCTCTACTGCGTGTAGATCATCCCTTACTTCTTGGATGTCTTTTCTGTGTGCCTCCTCTATCCTAAGGATCATGGTCTCAAAGTCTGCTCTCGTGGGGAGGGCTTCCAGGTCTGCTCTTGTGGGGAGAGCCCTGAGCATGCTACGGAGGTCATCCTCCAGGATGTTCTGGCTGACCGAGTGTCTCTCCATCCCCGTGCAGAATAAGGCTGGTGTGTCCGTGAGAAGTAAGGGTGTCGGGGCTTGTGCAGGAGTAAACATCTGGGCTGCAGTGCTGGACGGAGGTATGTGGGATCCACATGGCATGGCAGCTATGGCGCCGGGAGATAGGTCGGCCTGACCTCTGAAAAAGTGAGAAATCCCCGGTTGTGAGGTTCGGTGGTGGGTTCGGGGAAGTCGATCTCGTCCTGTATCTTTTGGGGTTGCTCATACCGTGCTCACTGGAGCAAATAGCTGTTGTATGATCCGTGCGGGCCGGGTTGGACAGGGAGCTCCTCCAGAGCACGTCTTCACTCGGCCATCGCTAAGCCACGCCCCCAATATCTCTGCTTTTACTTTTAGTTTCTCCACTGTGCCCACTGAGTTTTCTCAGCGCCTAGTTGTGGGAATGTTTGCAGGTGCTAGTAGGTCTTTAAGTTCTGTCCCTCCTATAGTAAAGTCATGGGTGGAGCTAGTGCCCATATAATATCAGCCGTAGATGGGGACTGAGGATAGTGGGGGTATGGGAGGAGTTTATCCTTACACATGTAATTCAGCTAGGAAGGAGAGAGTGGGGAATTCCTGGCTGGGCACCACCAACAAGTGGGACAGATGAACATCCTTTTAAAAGCAAGTGGAATCACAATGCCACCCCTAACCCTGAACTGTGGGTTTGTGGCTTGATGCAAGGAGTAGGGATGAGCCGAACACCCCCCGGTTCGGTTCGCACCAGAACCCGCGAACGGACCGAAAGTTCGCACGAACGTTAGAACCCCATTGACGTCTATGGGACTCGAACGTTCGAAATCAAAAGTGCTCATTTTAAAGGCTAATTTGCATGGTATTGTCCGAAAAAGGGTTTGGGGACCCGGGTCCTACCCCAGGGGACATGTATCAATGCAAAAAAAACTTTTAAAAACGGCCGTTTTTTCGGGAGCAGTGATTTTAATGATGCTTAAAGTAAAAAAAAAAAAAGTGAAATATTCCTTTAAATATCGTACCTGGGGGGTGTCTATAGTATGCCTGTAAAGTGACGCGTGTTTCCCGTGTTTAGAACAGTCCCTGCACCAAATGTCATTTTTAAAGGAAAAAATCTCATTTAAAACTGCTTGCGGGTTTAATGTCATGTCGGGTCATGGCAATATGGATGAAAATCAGTGAGACAAACGGCATGGGTACCCCCCAGTCCATTACCAGACCCTTTGGGTCTTGTATGGATATTAAGGGGAACCCCGCACCCAAATTAAAATAAGGAAAGGTGTGGGGCCACCAGGCCCTATATACTCTGAACAGCAGTATACAGGCGGTGCAAACAAGACAGGGACTGTAGGTTTGTTGTTAAGTAGAATCTCTTTGTAATTTTGAACATTTTTAACGTGTTTAGCTCCAGCCAAAAAATCTTTTTTAAGCTTTTTGGAAAACATAGGGAAGGGTTATCACCCCTGTGACATTTGTTTTGCTGTCTTTCCTCCTCTTCAGAAGATTTCACCTCACTTTTTTGTCCCAATGAAAAATGTTTTTTGAAAATTTGGGTTTTTTTGTGGAACAAGGATTGGAAAGCATCAGTGGAAAGGAGAAATTGTTTTCCCATATTAACTCTTACAGGAGAGAATTTCCCTTCCTAGGGGTAGATTTTATCTCACTTCCTGTTGTCTCCTTCCGTTTGCAAGTAGGAGTCGTTTATAAGTTAGATGTTTGAAAGTAGGGTCCTGCCCTATATACTCAGCAGAAATTTGGGCCTTAGGTGTTGCTGTGGCCACAACACTGTAAGCCCTCACAGGGCCCTGCTGTGAAATATTAGATCAAGAATTGTAATTACATGCCCCTGTTGAACAGGAGCTGAAAAATTAGGCCTTAGGCACTGGTGCTGGTGCCACAACACTGCAACCCCTCACAGACACTCTAGTTGGAACGCAGGAACGAGCCCTGCTGCAAAGTATTGCATCAAAAATTGTAATTACACGCCCCTGTTAGACAGGGGCAGAAAAATTGGGCCTTAGGCACTGGTGCTGGTGCCACAACACTGCAACCCCTCACAGACACTCTAGTTGGAATGCAGGAACGAGCCCTGCTGTAAAGTATTGCATCAAAAATTGTAATTACACGCCCCTGTTAGACAGGGGCAGAAAAATTGGGCCTTAGGCACTGGTGCTGGTGCCACAACACTGCAACCCCTCACAGACACTCTAGTTGGAATGCAGGAATGAGCCCTGCTGCAAAGTATTACATCAAAAATTGTATTTACACGCCCCTGTTAAACAGGGGCTGAAAAATTGTGCCTTAGGCACTAGTGGTGGCGCCCAGAACCAAAAATGTTCTTACAAGCTATCAGCGTGATGATTGAGGAGGAAGAGGATAATTACTCAGGGATAGTCACTCAGCATTAGCATAGGCAGTCTTTGAAGGGATCTGAGATTTCAAAAAAAATTATTCGGTTACATCAGCATCAGGTGCTTGGTAGCTGGTGGTGATCCAAGACTGATTCATTTTTATGAAGGTCAGTCGATCGACCGAGTCGGTGGACAGACGCACCCTGTGATCGGTTACCACGCCTCCAGCAGCACTGAATGTGCGTTCCGAAAGAACGCTGGATGCAGGACAGGCCAGTAGCTCAATTGCATACTGTGCAAGCTCTGGCCAGTGATCCATCCTCAAGACCCAGTAACCCAGAGGATTTTCGGTGGGAAAGGTGTCCAAGTCTGATCTTGCCCCTAGGTATTCCTGCACCATGTAAAACAGACGCTGGCGATGGTTGCTGGAACCGATCATACCTTGGGGCTGCGGACCAAAAAATTGTCTGAACGCATCGGTCAGACGGCCACCTTCTCCACCGCTCCTTCTTTGACTGACCGAAGCCTCAGCAACACGTTGTCCAGAAACAGGAGTTTGTAACCTCCCAGTCTCTGGGAACGCGTTGCACAGACCTTTCTGCAAGGCCTCCCGAAGATGTTTCATCCTCTGCTCCCTCTGCGATGGCAAGATAAGGTCCGCAACCTTACCCTTGTAACGTGGATCAAGGAGGGTTGCCAGCCAGTATTGGTCCTTCTCCTTGATACCACGAATACGAGGATCCTTACGCAGGCTTTGCAGGATCAGGGAGGCCATGCAGCGTAGGTTTGCTGAGGCATTCGGTCCGGAGTCCTCTGGGTCACTAAGGACAACAACGTCCGCAGCCACCTCCTCCCAGCCACGTACAAGTCCATGTGTTCCTTGGGACTGATCCCTTAAAGACTGCTGCTGATGCTGAGTGCCAGGCTCCACCTCCATACTGACACAATCTTCCTCCTCCTCCTCCTCCTCCTCGTCCTCTTCCTGTGTGATCGGCGGGCACGCAGGAACACTGTCTGGATAAAGGGGGCCTTGAGAGCTAAGGAAGTCCTCCTCTTCCTGCCTCTGTTCTGCCTCAAGTGCCCTGTCCATTATTCCACGCAGCGTGTGCTCCAACAGGTGGACAAGGGGGACAGTGTCACTGATGCATGCACTGTCAGTGCTCACCATCCTCGTGGCCTCCTCGAATGGTGACAGGACAGTGCATGCATCCCTGATCATGGCCCACTGGCGTGGGGAAAAAAAACCAAGCTCCCCTGACCCTGTCCTGGTGCCATAGTCGCACAGGTACTCATTGATGGCCCTCTGCTGCGTGTGCAGCCGCTGCAGCATGGCCAACGTTGAGTTCCACCTGGTGGGCATGTCACAGATTAGGCGGTTCTTGGGCAGGTTAAACTCCTTTTGGAGGTCCGTCAGCCGAGCACTGGCATTATATGACCGGCGGAAATGCACACAGACTTTCCTGGCCTGCCTCAGGACATCCTGTAAGCCCGGGTACCTGCCCAAGAACCGCTGCACCACCAAGTTAAGGACGTGAGCCAAACAGGGCACATGGGTCAGTTGTCCCTGTCGGAGGGCAGAGAGGAGGTTGGTGCCATTGTCGCAAACCACCATTCCTGCCTTAAGTTGGCGTGGCGTCAACCACCTCTGAACCTGCCCCTGCAGAGCTGACAGAACCTCTGCCCCAGTGTGGCTCCTGTCCCCCAAGCACACCAGCTCAAGCACCGCATGGCATCTTTTGGCCTGCGTACTTGCGTAGCCCCTTGAACGCCTACGGAGCACCGCTGGTTCCGAGGAAGAGGCCATGGAGGAAGAAGAAGAGGAGGGGGTGGAGGAGAGAGGTGTGTCACAATCAGCATTTTGGAGGCGTGGTGGCGGAACAACCTCCAACACTACTGCACCTTGTCCTGCATCCTTCCCAGCTGCCAGCAGAGTCACCCAATGCGCCGTGAAACTAAGGTAACGTCCCTGTCCATGCCTGCTGGACCATGAGTCAGCGGTAATATGCACCTTACCGCTGACCGCCCTGTCCAGCGAGGCATGGACATTGCCTTCCACATGCCGGTAGAGAGCCGGAATCGCCTTCCGTGAGAAAAAGTGGCGTTTGGGTACCTGCCACTGAGGAACCGCACATTCCACAAACTCACGGAAGGGGGCAGAGTCTACCAACTGAAAAGGCAGCAGTTGAAGTGCTAGCAATTTTGCCAAGCTAGCATTCAACCGCTGGGCATGTGGATGGCTGGGAGCAAACTTCTTTCGGCGATGCAGCAGCTGGGGCAGGGAAATTTGCCTGGTACAATCTGACGTCGGTGTACCAAAAGCAGATTGCCCACAAGTACTTGGCTGTGACACACCTAATTCTACACCTTCATTCCTCTCACTGCAGGTCTCAGAGAGGACTGAAGGTCTAGTGGGGTTGGAAATCTCAGCTGATGAGGAGCAAGGAGAGATCCTCTTTGTTCTTTGGTGTGGGTCTTTTAGATATGCTTGCCAACGAACTGCATGGCAGGTCAACATATGTCTGGTCAAGCATGTGGTACCCAAGCGGGAGATGTTTTGGCCACGCGAGATACGCTTGAGACATATGTTGCAAATAGCAGCGGTGCGATCTGATGCACTCGTCTCAAAAAAGGCCCACACCAAAGAACTTTTTGAATAACGCGCAGAGACTGCAGCGCCCTGCACATGTGGAGCTTTGGGGTGTGATGCAGTCAATGTGCTGCCCTTAGGCTGGCCCCTGGAGGGCATCCTGCCTCGTTGGTGATGTGCCGCCTCCTCCTCCTCCTCCTCCTCCTCCTCTCTCCTATCAGGCACCCACGTTGAGTCAGTGACCTCATCATCCCCTCCCTCCTCATCACTGGAGCAAACCTGGCAGTATGCTGCAGCAGGGGGAGCATGACTGCCAGATTGCTGTCCTTCTTGGGCACCCCCTCTGTCCGTGCTCATGTTACTGCCTTCATCGAGCTCAGTATCATCATCAGAGCCTTCCAAACGCTGGGCATCCTCCTGGAGCATGTACCCAACACTGTGGTCAAACAGTTCGAGGGAATCCTCAGGAGGACATGGTGGAGCTAGGGAAGGAGTCACTGATGACATTGAGCTGAGGGAAGAGGCCGCTGCTTTGCCAGACAAAGCACCCTGGGCATGGGTGAGAGAGGATGAGGAGGATGAGGACGGCTTGGTCATCCACTCGACCAAGTCTTCCGCATGTTGCGGCTCAACACGGCCAGCTGCCGAAAAAAAGGCCAAGCGTGTCCCATGGCCACGTGCTGATGAGGATGCACCGTCTCCACGACCAGCACTAGACACAGAGCCTGCTTGCCCTCTCTTATTGGCTTGTGACTGTCTGCCTCTCCTTCTTGGCCTTCCAGACATACTAATGGCCTGTAGCTGCACTAAGCTGGGATAGAACACCTGTAATTTTCTTCAGGTAGCTTTATATACTGTAACCAGACAAGCCTGCCTGTCAGTAGGAAGATAACAGGAACGGATCTAGCTGAACACTGTGAGCAGGACGCACTGCACTAAATGTAAATAGCAGGAACGGATCTAGCTGAACACTGTGAGCAGGACGCACTGACTGCACTAAATGTAAATAGCAGGAACAGATCTAGCTGAACACTGTGAGCAGGACGCACTGCACTAAATGTAAATAGCAGGAACGGATCTAGCTGAACACTGTGAGCAGGACGCACTGACTGCACTAAATGTAAATAGCAGGAACGGATCTAGCTGAACACTGTGAGCAGGACGCACTGCACTAAATGTAAATAGCAGGAACAGATCTAGCTGAACACTGTGAGCAGGACGCACTGCACTAAATGTAAATAGCAGGAACAGATCTAGCTGAACACTGTGAGCAGGACGCACTGCACTAAATGTAAATAGCAGGAACGGATCTAGCTGAACACTGTGAGCAGGACGCACTGACTGCACTAAATGTAAATAGCTGGAACGGATCTAGCTGAACACTGTGAGCAGGACGCACTGCACTAAATGTAAATAGCAGGAACAGATCTAGCTGAACACTGTGAGCAGGACGCACTGCACTAAATGTAAATAGCAGGAACGGATCTAGCTGAACACTGTGAGCAGGACGCACTGACTGCACTAAATGTAAATAGCTGGAACGGATCTAGCTGAACACTGTGAGCAGGACGCACTGCACTAAATGTAAATAGCAGGAACAGATCTAGCTGAACACTGTGAGCAGGACGCACTGCACTAAATGTAAATAGCAGGAACGGATCTAGCTGAACACTGTGAGCAGGACGCACTGACTGCACCAAATGTAAATAGCAGGAACGGATCTAGCTGAACACTGTGAGCAGGACGCACTGACTGCACTAAATGTAAATAGCAGGAACAGATCTAGCTGAACACTGTGAGCAGGACGCACTGCACTAAATGTAAATAGCAGGAACAGATCTAGCTGAACACTGTGAGCAGGACGCACTGCACTAAATGTAAATAGCAGGAACGGATCTAGCTGAACACTGTGAGCAGGACGCACTGACTGCACTAAATGTAAATAGCAGGAACGGATCTAGCTGAACACTGTGAGCAGGACGCACTGACTGCACTAAATGTAAATAGCAGGAACAGATCTAGCTGAACACTGTGAGCAGGACGCACTGCACTAAATGTAAATAGCAGGAACAGATCTAGCTGAACACTGTGAACAGGACGCACTGCACTAAATGTAAATAGCAGGAACGGATCTAGCTGAACACTGTGAGCAGGACGCACTGCACTAAATGTAAATAGCAGGAACGGATCTAGCTGAACACTGTGAGCAGGACGCACTGACTGCACTAAATGTAAATAGCAGGAACGGATCTAGCTGAACACTGTGAGCAGGACGCACTGCACTAAATGTAAATAGCAGGAACGGATCTAGCTGAACACTGTGAGCAGGACGCACTGACTGCACTAAATGTAAATAGCAGGAACGGATCTAGCTGAACACTGTGAGCAGGACGCACTGACTGCACTAAATGTAAATAGCAGGAACAGATCTAGCTGAACACTGTGAGCAGGACGCACTGACTGCACTAAATGTAAATAGCAGGAACAGATCTAGCTGAACACTGTGAGCAGGACGCACTGCACTAAATGTAAATAGCAGGAACGGATCTAGCTGAACACTGTGAGCAGGACGCACTGCACTAAATGTAAATAGCAGGAACGGATCTAGCTGAACACTGTGAGCAGGACGCACTGACTGCACTAAATGTAAATAGCAGGAACGGATCTAGCTGAACACTGTGAGCAGGACGCACTGCACTAAATGTAAATAGCAGGAACGGATCTAGCTGAACACTGTGAGCAGGACGCACTGACTGCACTAAATGTAAATAGCAGGAACAGATCTAGCTGAACACTGTGAGCAGGACGCACTGCACTAAATGTAAATAGCAGGAACGGATCTAGCTGAACACTGTGAGCAGGACGCACTGCACCAAATGTAAATAGTCTAGATAGAAGATAACAGGAACGGATCTAGCTAAACTGAATACAGTGTATATATATATATATGCAACACCTGGGATGCATATATATACAAAATACACTTTAAGTGCAGCTAACTGACTGACTGTTCTGCCTAATCTATCTAACTCAAATCAAATGACACTGTCTGTCTCTCTCTCTATCTCTCAGCACACCGGAACACACTACACAGGGCCGCCGTGCAGGCGGCCTTATATAGTGTGGGGCGTGTACTAAATCCCCTGAGCCATAATTGGCCAAAGCCACCCTGGCTTTGGCCAATTACAGCTCTCTCTACTGACGGCGCTGTGATTGGCCAAGCATGCGGGTCATAGTGCATGCTTGGCCAATCATCAGCCAGCAATGCACTGCGATGCCGCAGTGAATTATGGGCCGTGACGCGCCACACGAATTTGGCGCGAACGGCCCATAACGTTCGCAATTCGACGGACGGTCGAACAGCCGATGTTCGAGTCGAACATGGGTTCGACTCGAACACGAAGCTCATCCCTAGCAAGGAGGCCCTGTGGCCTGGGACTGAGGAACTCTGTACTGAGCTGAGTATTGTGAGGGGCTTAGCTTAAGACCCAGCCACGTTTCATCTTCAATGCCCTTGCTGATGGGAGGAGGTTTGCACTCAAAATCTCACGATACATGGCCCCATTCATTCTTTCATGTACACGGATCAGTTGTCCTGTTCCCTTTGCAGAGAAACAGCCCCAAAGCATGATGTTGCCACCCCCATGCTTCACAGTAGGTATGGTGTTCTTTGGTTGCAACTCAGCATTCTCTCTCTCCTCCAAACACGATGAGTTGTGTTTCTACCAAACAGTTCTATTTTGGTTTCATCTGACCATATGACATTCTCCCAATCCTCTTCTGGATCATCCAAATGCTCTCTAGCAAACCCCAGATGGGCACGGACATGTACTGGCTTAAGCAGGGGAACACGTCTGGCACTGCAGGATCTGAGTCCCTGGCGCATAGTGTGTTACTGATGGTAGCATATGTTACGTTGGTCCCAGCTCTCTGCAGGTCATTCAATAGGTCCCCCCGTGTGGTTCTGAGATTTTTGCTCACCGTTCTTGTGATCATTTTGACCCCACGGAATGAGATCTTGCGTGGAGCCCCAGATCGAGGGAGATTATCATTGGTCTTGTATGTCTTCCATTTTCTAATTATTGCTCCCACAGTTGATTTCTTCACACCAAGCTGCTTGCCTATTGCAGATTCAGTCTTCCCAGCCTGGTGCAGGTCTACAATTTTGTTTCTGGTGTCCTTTGACAGCTCTTTGGTCTTCACCATAGTGGAGTTTGGAGTGTGACTGTTTGAGGTTGTGGACAGGTGTCTTTTATACTGATAACAAGTTCAAACAGGTGCCATTAATACAGGTAATGAGTGGAGGACAGAGGAGCCTCTTAAAGAAGAAGATACAGGTCTGTGAGAGCCAGAAATCTTGCTTGTTTGTAGGTGACCAAATACTTATTTTCCACCATAATTTGCAAATAAATTCTTTCAAAAATGAGATAATGTGATTGTCTGGATTTGTTTTCGACATTTTGTCTCTCATAGTTGAGGTATACCTATGATGACAATTACAGGCCTCTCTCATCTTTTTAAGTGGGAGAACTTGCACAATTGGTGGCTGACTAAATACTTTTTTTGCCCCACTGTATATATACAATGGCCTAAGGATGGGGATGTATTATGAGGGCTTCAGGCCGGGAGAAGGATGACACAACATAGCAGACCCAAGATGATGGAGAGGTTCTTCAAAAGACAGGTATGTGAGTGCCCTATCCAACAAGAAGTGGTCTGGGACAGCTGAGTGCCAACCGCTGTCCAATCCAAGTCTCTAACACTCACACAGGCATGCACCCACATCTGGAATTTGCAATGTAATGCTCTTTGCCATAGCAAACTATTGGTAGGTAAGCACTATCATTTGCATAGTGGTGGTGGTGGTGGGAAGGATGTTACATGCATATGCTTACATAAATGCTGACTTTAAGAAATTCAGTATTTGCATGGGATTCCATGGGCGCAGTGAGAGACGCGGCTTTTCCTTCTCAGTAGCATAGTCACAGGTTCTCTTTGAAATCCTCCTTCCTCTAACCATGTGTCTTTTTAGAACCCAAAGCTGTTCCTCACCAGGGAAATGGTGCAATGCAATCCATATGTGTGCCGTATTTTACATATTTTTCTCATATTTTGAATGCTGCAGATGTAAAGAAAAAGAAAATAATTTACTTCGGTTATGACTGCACTCATATTTATACCTTATGCTGTAACCGCAGACTTGTGAACTGTGTAAAACACTAGGTACATATAGCTGTTCTATTAAAATATATATTGCCATAGAGCAGAAGACCGTAAAAAATTATAATCCACATGTTCAGCTATATTAATAGGACTGCAGTGATGTATTTTTAATAAATATTTAAAACGGAAAAATATTCCCTACAAGCGTTCACAAGAGTGGAAAGGTGAGAACTTACCAGTGAAGTAAAATAAACGCCATCTAAAAGTTGGAGCATGTGGCAATCAGATTGCATGGGCATCATAATTGGCCTATAAGGGAAATCCCCAGTGAAGAATAAAGCTGAAATAATCACATGATAAGTATTTATCTGCCACAAAATAGGTAGCACAGTACTCTTATGATCCCTCTACACCTGCTGTACTACATGGCAGTATAGTATAAGGACAGTGATTACGCTTTTCCGAGCCTTCAGGTCTTCTACAGACTCTGTGCCACTGGACATTGTCAATTCACACACAGAGCGTGGCTTGGCCCCCACCCACGCTCTCTCCTCACTGGCTCACTGGCTGTGATTGGCAGCAGGAGCCAATGGCTTCCACTGCTGTGTGAGCCAATGAGGAGACAGAGACCCGTGAGCTGCTGCTCTCATGCACATCGCTGGATTGAGATGGGGCTAAAGTAACTATAAGAGGGGGCTTGGGGGAGAGCTGCACCCAGGGTGTTTTTTTACCTTAATGCATAGAATGCAAAAAAAACTGCCTTTAGAACCACTTTAAGCTTGCCCTCCATCCACTAGGGGCGAACTGAGGATGTGAACTGCTAGAGAATTTAAAGGGTAAGTTCACCTTTACAGAAAAATCTGTAAGGTGAACTTACACAGGGGAATTCTGAGGACACTGACCAGGGTACACTTTTGCAATAAACAGAAGGAGATCCCCCCTCTGCAGAGAGTGGTGAGAGGCCGCTAGCAAACCCCACATTGCAACTTGCTAAAAGAGGGACAGAGGTGTCTGCAAGAGACAGTGCCAGTATTAGTCATTAAAAGGACACTACCTTGAGCGCTGCATCATAACAGTAGGGCCCCAATGAGCTGGTACAGTAAGTAAAAGAAATAGAGAAATAGAGTAGCATACTACTGACTGTTGACTGTTACTGTGGTATACTATATATATTTACACCAGTGTTGCCAACCGCCCGTAGATTTACGGGCAGCCCGTAAAAACGACCCGTTTTTCGGGGGGCGCCCGTGAATGCCCGTTACGGGCACCGGTGCCCGTAAAAATGATGGCCGCGAGCCGGCCACGCAACTGCGCATGCGCCGTTCCGAAGCCGGCCGGGCTCGGGAAAGCTCGTACGCGCTCGGCCGGGCGGCGCATGCGCAGTAACGTAATACCGCCGCCCGGCGCCATTTTCGAATCGATCGAGCGCGGCCGCGGCGTCAAGGCAAGCTGACAGCTGAGCTGAGCCAGGCGACGAGGCGACTCTGTCCTGTCATGCAGTGCATGACTTGGCTGGCTGCACACACAGGAGGTACGGAGAGCGAAGCTGTGGGGGGGGGGGATGGGATTGGGATCTAAAGGAGGACATTACTGGGACTGGAGCCGGGAGAAGTAATATGATGGTGAATAGAGCATATCACTCTCTGTCCCTGGGCCCTGGCTGCATGGCATTTGCAGGGGACAGAGACTGATGTGCTCTATTCACCATCATATTACTTCTCCAGTCCACATCAGATTCATCAGTGTGCTGTGTCCTCCTCCTGTGCCCCTTTCACCTCTCCACAGGTCAGGGCAGAGGTGAAAGGGGTACAGGAGGAGGACACAGCACACTGATGAATCTGATGTGGACTGGAGAAGTAATATGATGGTGGACAGGGGAGGAGGCTGCTGTGAGGATGTGTCCTGTCCGCAGCCTCTGTCCCCCTCCTGTGGTATGTCCGCAGCCTCTGTCCCCCTCCTGTGGTATGTCCGCAGCCTCTGTCCCCCTCCTGTGGTATGTCCGCAGCCTCTGTCCCCCTCCTGTGGTATGTCCGCAGCCTCTGTCCCCCTCCTATAGTATGTCCGCAGCCTCTGTCCCCCCTCCTGTAGTATGTCCGCAGCCTCTGTCCCCCTCCTGTGGTATGTCCGCAGCCTCTGTCCCCCTCCTGTGGTATGTCCGCAGCCTCTGTCCCCCTCCTGTGATATGTCCGCAGCCTCTGTCCCCCTCCTGTAGTATGTCCGCAGCCTCTGTCCCCCTCCTGTAGTATGTCCGCAGCCTCTGTCCCCCTCCTGTAGTATGTCCGCAGCCTCTGTCCCCCTCCTGCAGTATGTCCGCAGCCTCTGTCCCCCTCCTGCAGTATGTCCGCAGCCTCTGTCCCCCTCCTGCGGTATGTCCTCAGCCTCTGTCCCCCTCCTGCAGTATGTCCGCAGCCTCTGTCCCCCTCCTGCAGTATGTCCGCAGCCTCTGTCCCCCTCCTGCAGTATGTCCGCAGCCTCTGTCCCCCTCCTGCAGTATGTCCGCAGCCTCTGTCCCCCTCCTGCAGTATGTCCGCAGCCTCTGTCCCCCTCCTGCAGTATGTCCGCAGCCTCTGTCCCCCTCCTGTAGTATGTCCGCAGCCTCTGTCCCCCTCCTGTAGTATGTCCGCAGCCTCTGTCCACCTCTTGTAGTATGTCCGCAGCCTCTGTCCACCTCTTGTAGTATGTCCGCAGCCTCTGTCCACCTCTTGTAGTATGTCCGCAGCCTCTGTCCACCTCTTGTAGTATGTCCGCAGCCTCTGTCCACCTCTTGTAGTATGTCCGCAGCCTCTGTCCACCTCTTGTAGTATGCCCGCAGCCTCTGTCCACCTCTTGTAGTATGCCCGCAACCTCTGTCCACCTCCTGTAGTATGTCCGCAACCTCTGTCCACCTCTTGTAGTATGTCCGCAGCCTCTGTCCACCTCCTGTAGTATGTCCGCAACCTCTGTCCACCTCTTGTAGTATGTCCGCAACCTCTGTCCACCTCTTGTAGTATGTCCGCAGCCTCTGTCCACCTCCTGTAGTATGTCCGCAACCTCTGTCCACCTTCTGTAGTATGTCCGCAGCCTCTGTCCTTCTCCTGTAGTATGTCCGCAGTCTCTGACCATCTCTTGTCTCTTATCATGTCTGCAGTCTTTGAGGGGATCCTAGAAAGGATTCAAGAGTGGGAGTGCTGCCGGGATGGGGGTTACAGGAAGAGACAGACACGTGTGGACTGTGGAGAGGAGGCTATAGAATAGCCACCAAGCTGGACCCATCTGACTGAGCCCTGCTGGGTGCACCTGAGAGGAGGTCAGTGACAGTGCCGCCAGGCCAGTCTGGGGGGGTCACTGATGTAAGGCGGAAGTAAATACAATAATGTAAGGGGGCACTGATATAAAGGTTCCCCCCCTATATTAGTAATCCCCCCCTTACCTTAGTGTATTCACACTGCGGAAGGTGGTCTCTGGTCACCATCCTGCAGACTCTGATGTAAGGGAGAACTCTCTGCTGGCCGGGTTATAGTAACCTGACCTTCATGTAAATTGAGAAATATGTTTTTTGACTTTTGTTTAACTTAAACACATTGCTAATAGCACTAGCTATGTGTTTATAGTTCAAATATTAATATTTGCAATGTTTAGCACTAAAAACAGTAATTTTAGGTACTTTTTTTGCAGCTTCAGTAAAAAACGTGGATCTGCCAGTAAATTTCATGGGTTTTTTTTGCCAGTAAAAAATGGGCACCGTTTTGTAAATTTTGACGTTCTGCCAGTAAATTTCACTTCGGGGGGTTGGCAACACTGATTTACACACACACACACATACAGTGATGTAAAAAAGTATTTGCCCCCCTTCCTGATTTTTTTTTTTTTTTTGCATATTTCTCACACTTAAATGATTCAGATCATCAAACAAATTTTAATATTACACAAAGATAACCCAAGTAAATCCAAGATGCTGTTTTTTAATTATTATTTCATTTATTAGGGGAAAAAAGCTGTTCAAACCTGCCTGGCCCTATGTGAAAAAGTAATTGCCCCCTCCCAGGCCTCACTTGCCTCAGGTAAGATCAGGGTTCATGATTCAACAATGAGAAAGATACTGGGCAAAAATGGCATCCATGGGATAGTTCCAAGGCCAAAACCACTGCTGACCAAAAAGAACACAAAGACTCACATTTACCAAAAACATCTTGATTATCCCCATGACTTTTAGGCAAATATTGTGTGGACTGATGAGACAAAAATTTTACTTTTTGGAAGGTGTGCGTCCCGTTACATCTGGCATAAAACGAATAGCATTTCATAGCTAGAACATCATACAGTCAGACATGGTGGTGGTAGCGTGATGGTAGCGTGAAGCTGCTTTGCAGCTTCAGGACCTGGGCGACTTACCATAATTGATGAAACCATGAATTCTGAGCTCTACCAGAAAATCCTAAAGGAGAATGTCCGGCCATCAGTTTGTGACCTCAAGCTCAAGTGCACTTGGGTTATGCAGCAGGACAATGATCCAAAACACAACAGCAAGTCCACCTCCAAATGGTTCAAACAAAGCAAAATTTAGGTTTTGGAGTGGCCTAGTCAAAGCCCGGACTTAAATCCAATTGAGATGCTGTATCCTGACCTTACACAAGCCGTTCATGTTGGAAAACCCTCCAATGTGGCTGATTTAAAACAATTCTGCAAAGAAGAGTGTACCAAAATTGCTCCACAGCAATGTGAAAGACGCATTGCCAGTTATTGCAAACGCTTGATTGCAGTTGTTGCTGCCAAGGGTGGCACAACCAGTTATTAGGTTTAGGGGACAATTACTTTTTCACATAAAGGCAGGCAGGTTTGGACAGCTTTTTTGCCTTAATAAATGAAACCATTTAAAAACTGCATTTTGTATTTACTCGGGTTATCTTTGTGTAGTAATACAATTAGTTTGATGATCTGAGTCATTTAAGTGTGAGAAATATGCAAAAAAAAAAAATCAGGAAGGGGGCAAATACTTTTCCACATCACTGTATATACATTATATTACCAAAGGTATTGGGACGCCTGCCTTTACACACACATGAACTTTAATGGCATCCCAGTCTTATTCCGTAGGGTTCAATATTGAGTTGGCCCACCCTTTGCAGCTATAACAGCTTCACCTCTTCTGGGAAGGCTGTCCACAAGGTTTAGGAATTTGTTTATGGGAATGTTTGATCATTCTTCCAGAAGTGCATTTGTGAGGTCAGGCATTGATGTTGGTTGAGAAGGCCTGGCTCGCAGTCTCCGCTCTAATTCATCCCAAAGGTGTTCTGTCGGGTTGAGATCAGGACTCTGTGCAGGCCAGTCAAGTTTCTCCACCCCAAACTAACTCATCCATGTCTTTATGGACCTTGCTTTGTGTACTGGTGTGCAGTCATGTTGGAAGAGGAAGGGGCTATCCCCAAACTGTTCCCACAAAGTTGGGAGCATGAAATTGTCCAAAATGTCTTGGTATGCTGACACCTTAAGAGATCCCTTCACTAAAACTAAGGGGCCAAGCCCAACCCCTGAAAAGCCCTAATCCCCCCTCTACCAAATGATTTGGACCAGTGCACAAAGAAAGGTCCATAAAGACATGGATGAGTACGTTTCGTGTGGAGGAACTTGACTGGCCTGCACAGAGTCCTGACCTCAACCCGATAGAACACCTTTGGGATGAATTAGAGCGGAGACTGCGAGCCAGGCCTTCTCGCCCAACATCAGTGCCTGACCTCACAAATGCGCTTCTGGAATAAAGGTCAAATATTCCCTTAGACACACTCCTAAACCTTGTGGACAGCCTTCCCAGAAGAGTTGAAGCTGTTATAGCTGCAAAGGGTGGGGCAACTCAGTATTGAACCCTACGGACTAAGACTGAGATGCCATTAAAGTTCATGTGCGTATAAAGCAGGCGTCCCAATACTTTTTGTAGAATAGTGTGTGTATATAAATATATATATATATATATATATATATATATATATATATATATATATAATATAATATTATATCTCCCTAGTTACGATTGCCAAATAGACCTCAGGAGGGGTTGTGTTTTATAACAGTTATTGTTTCTCCAGCATATTATTCCTATTACTTAATTGTTGTAGTACATCTTACGGTTTAAACATTGTAGTGTAATCCTAGTTCATTACAGTATATTTCTTCTTTTGTTTACCCTGTTGAGATATACAATTTACTATTACCCAACCAGTTGCCGTGTCATTTCTGGTGTCTCCTTATTTTGAGTTTTTAGGATGCATATACAGCTACCTGCAATTAACTTTCCCCATCTAGCCAGGTGTGTCAGAGTGCGTGGCGCTGCTCACAGGGTCCTGGGCACAAGAACAGGGGGATCCAACACATTAAGCAGCTCCTTCGGGAGTAAGCGCTACAGATATTGTATACAGTGCCTTGAAATTTTCCACATTTTGTCATGTTACAACCAAAAACATAAATGTATTTTATTGGTATTTTAGGTGATAGACCAACACAAAGTGGCACATAATTGTGAAGTGGAAGGAAAATGATAAATGGCTTTCAACATTTTTCACAAATAAATGTTTGAAAAGTGTGGGGTACATTTGTATTCAGCCCACCCCCCCCGAGTCAATACTTTGTAGAACCACCTTTTGCTGCAATTACAGCTGCAAGTCTTTTTGGGGATGTCTCTACCAGCATTGCACATCTACAGAGTAACATATTTGCCCATTCTTCTTTGCAAAATAGCTCAAGCTCTGTCAGATTGGATAGAGAGTGTCTGTGAACAGCAATTTTCAAGTCTTGCCACAGATTCTCAATTTGATTTAAGTCTGGACTTTGACTGGGTCATTCTAACACATGAATATGCTTTGATCTAAACCATTCAATTATAGCTCTGGCTGTATGTTTAGAGTTGTTGTCCTGCTGGAAGGTGAACCTCGTCCCCAGTCTCACGTCTTTTCCAGACTCTAACAGGTTTTCTTCCAAGATTGCCCTGTATTTGTCTTCATCCATCTTCCCATCAACTCTGACCAGCTTCCTTGTCCCTGCTGAAGAAAAGCATCCCCACAACATGATGATGTCACCACCATGTTTCACGGTGGGGATTGTGTGTCCAGGGTGATGTGCAGCTTTTGTTTTCCACCACACATAGCGTTTTGCTTTTAGGGCAAAATTTCAATTTTGGTCTCATCTGACCAGAGCACCTTCTTCCACATGTTTGTTGTGTCCCCCACATCGCTTCTTGCAAACTGTAAACAGGACTTCTTATGGCTTTTTTTCAACAATGGCTTTCTTCTTGCCATTCTTCCATAAAAGCCAGATTTGTGGAGAGCACGACTAATAGTTGTCCTGTGGACAGATTCTCCCACCTGAGCTGTGGATCTTTTCAGCTCCTCCAGAGTTACCATGGACCTCTTGGCTGCTTCTCTGATAAATGCTCTCCTTGCCCGGCCTGTCAGTTTAGGTGGACGGCCATGTCTTGGTAGGTTTGCAGTTGTGCCATAACTATTTCCATTTTCTGATGATGGATTGAACAGTGCTCTGTGAGATGTTCAAAGCTTGGGATATTTTTTATAACCTAACCCTGCTTTAAAATTCTCCACAACTTTATCCCTGACCTGTCTGGTGTGTTCCTTGGCCTTCATGATGCTGTTTGTTCACTAAGCTTCTCTAACAAACCGTTGAGGGCTTCACAGAACAGCTGTATTTATACTGAGATTAAATTACACACAGGTGGACTCTATTTACTAATTAGGTGACTTCTGAAGGCAATTGGTTCCACTAGATTTTAGTTAGGGGTATCAGAGTAAAGGGGACTGAATACAAATGCACGCCACACTTTTCAGATATTTATCATTTTCCTTCCACTTCACAATTATGTGCCACTTTGTGTTGGTCGATCACATAAAATCCCAAGAAAATGCATTTACGTTTTTGGTTGTAACATGGCAAAATGTGGAAAATTTCAAGGGGTATGATTACTTTTTCAAGGCACTGTTTAAACTTTGTTGGATTTGAATTTAGATAATGTGGCGTTGATACAGGGATATAGGAATATGTATTCAGTTAGGATTTAAATGTACCTTATATGGGAACAGAAGATAGAAGAAGAAGAAGTTATGCCCTTGCTGCTATAAATGTGTCCAGACAAAATGGTCCATCAAGAAACTGCAAAGGGAGTCATGGGAGGGCCCGGTGTTTAGGTTGTTAGGCCCTTTAGTATTTCCCAGCACAGCAGTACTCAGACTGTGTAAAAGGGAGCAGCACTTCAGGCCATTGAAGCCCTGCTGCATGCTAATGTGGTAACACGGAACATGCTGATGAGAAGTGTGAGCAGAGAGACAACATCATTACACTGTTGCTGCTCCTTCACTGCCCTATCACAGGCTGAGGGTGGGGAGGTGACCTAGTTGTTTAACTGCAGAAGAAAAGAAGTCACGATCCTGGTGGTTGTAACTGGCAGGGCTTAAAAAAAAATCTCTGGGCAGAAAATCAAATCCTTTGAGTACAAGAATAAAGGTATAAGCATTCCTTTGTCTGTTTCAATAGTGTGCTTAGCTGTTTGCTGGGTGTTCAGCTTTAAGTTCCATCTACATTTTTCCATGAAGGAACTTCTAGGAATAAAGTAAAAATAATTAGGAAGTTCTTTGGCCTTTCCCTAGCACACGTCCTTTTGTTTTTGATGTTTTTTTTCCTCCCCTTCACTAAGTGTTTGGGAAAGGCGTCACTGCTTTCCTTGTCACTATTTCTGAAGCCTTTGTGCCCTCTTGGCTCAGAGTAGATGACACAAGAGGAAACAATGAAGGTGGCTTTGCATTCAGAGGACATTTTAGTACTTTATCTGGCGTCCAGGGAGCGTGTTGCAGATCGAGTTTGCTCTGGGAGCCTGCAGAAGGGCGCAGGAAGGACGCTTGTAATCACTTAGGGGAGGGAGACTAATTAGCTGAATCAGTCTCAAAGGAAAGAGAGAAGCCTGAGGGGGATATTTGGGAGTTGGGAAAGAAGATTTGAGCTTGCTGAAAAGCAGAGCAGTCTGAAGAGAGTCATATGGTTGAATCAAGGGGAAGTTGGTGCTGGGAGAGGATGTTTTGTACAAGACAAGCCGATGTGCCTTGCAGAGGTGTGCACTAAATTGCATTGCTGTAACATTGTAACAGCCACCCTTTGCGTGGCAAGCAAACATTAGCTTACATGGATCTTTTATTGGAGTTTGCACCCTCTAAATTAATTAATTTTAGTGCAAGTTAAAGCTTGACCCCTGTGTTGTTTATAGTTTTTGGATCGATTTAGAAAAGAAAATTCCTTTCAGGTTTTTCCCTGTCTGACCTGGGAAAATTTTCCTTTACTTCCTGTTCCTTTGACACCAAGATAATAAAAGGAGCAAGAGTTTGTCGTCTAAACCAGAAAGCACAGATGGCAAAAAAAAACAAAAAACATCTACTAAAATGTGTTTTTTTTTGTGTCCCTGTTGGAGTGATTTTCTACCGATTTCTGTCATGTCAAAATGTGAGAGGAAATCTCCTCAGCAGAAATGAAGATGACAATTGAATCCTAATAGAGGCTTAAACCCTTCTATAGCCTATCCAAGACAAAATCAACCCCAAATCCAACCACTGTCCAAATCTTGTAGACTTCAGCTCTGTAAGATCTCCAAAATACGCCCCTTTTTACCTGTTGAAATCACAAAGCAACCTTTTCACTCCCTAGTTATCGCTCGCCTTGACTATTGTAACTCCCTCCTCATAGGCCTACCTCTTCACAGGCTATCCTGTGTTCAGTCTATCATGAATGCTGCTGCCAGATTCATCCACGTTACCAACCGTTCAGTGTCCACCACCTCTCTTTGCCGATCCCTCAACTGGCTCCCCATTGCCCAACAAAAAAAATTTATAACAATAACATACAATGCCATTTAAACCTGTGCCCCCAGCGCTACATCACCAATCTTGTCTCCAAATATCACCCAAACCGTCCTTTCCGTTCCTCTCAAGACCTCCTGCTCTCTAGCTCCCTTGTTCTCTCCTTTCAAGCTCGTCTCCAGGACTTCTCCAGAGTCTCTCCGATGCTCTGGCACTTTGTCTACTTTTAGGCGATTCCTGAAAACTCATCTCTTCGGGGAAGCCTATCCTGCCTTCTGCAAATCTTTTATTATTCCCATCAGTTCATCTCTCACAGTTTTTACCTTTTGTTCCACCAGTCCCTCCCTATTAGATTATAGGCTCCCAGGAGCAGGGCCCTCCTAACCCTCATGTATTGAATTTTATTGTTGTTGTATTGTTTCCCTTTTTATTTTAAAGTGCTGTTGGTGCTATATAAATTCTGTATAATTATTATAATAATACAATAAAAACTTTTGGTTGGAGTTAGGCTTAAGGTACCCATATAAGTAAAGAAATCTATTCTTACTAAAGTTGGCCATGAGCATTAAGATTTCTGTTGTTCAGCTACATGGACTGAACAAAAGAAACCACCCAATTTCCCCATCCACACTAAACAGTGTGGTTGAAAGAATTTGCAGTGCAGATTATTCTATTCTGACAATTGGTCCCTAACTCACATTCATACATACACTAGGGCCAATTTGGACAGGAGCCAATTAACCTAACAGCATGTCATTAGAATGTGGGAGTAAACCTACGCAGGCACGGGGGGGACATATAAACCCTGTGCAGGTAGTAGTGCTGTGGTTGAGATTTGAACCGTGTAGAATATGGATGTGTTGCAGAGTTACATAGATGTGTGAGCACCTGGGGGTTGGAACAGGAAGTAGAAAGTTATGAAGAGAAACCAAAAAAGGTTTACACGTGGCTCACTGCTGGCTGGAAATAAATAAGTTCTTTACAAGGTCTGTCTACATGGTGACAGAAGTGAGATCACTGAAACATCATGGCTCATAATCTACGTGGCATACAACCCAGAATGTGCATGGCATCCAAAAAGCGTCCCTCTATGTCAAAATCGGTTTTAGACCAGCTAGAAAACAGCTATAGTGAATTAGAAATACTTGCAGAATTGAGCGATAGTGATTCTTGGGGAAATTCGACACTGAAAGTGAAGACAGCGACGATTCTGCAACTGAGCTCAGTGATTTGCGAACTTGGTGCTCTATTGACTGTAGTACTAATCACGCAGCACTGAGCTCAGTCGCAGAATCGTCGCTGTCGTCACTTTCAGTGTCTTATGACGAATTTCCCCACGAATTACTATCGCTCAATTCTGAAAGTGATTCTAATTCACTATCGCTGTTTTCTAGTGGTCTAAAACCGGTTTTGACGTAGAGGAACGCTTTCCATTGTCCTGATTGGGACGTCTGACTTTGTGCAGTCCCATGTTTCAAAAATTTTCATACCCGGGATGTTTACTAAACCAATATGCTGTGTCTAGTATTACAGTGACTGGTAATATTGCACCCTTTTTTGGACAGATTTCAATGTTTTTGATTTGATTACATTATTAAATAAAATGTATTATTATATTATAATTTTTTATAATTATTTATTATATTATAATTTATGATTTCGTGTTTCAAACTTTGTCATACCTGGGATGTCTACTAGACTCTTGTTTGGACAGATTTAAGTGAGTTGTTCCTAAGAATTACAGGCCTACAATATAAAACATCAAATTTCCATGCAAAACAATGTACCACTTTGACATTCAAAAATCAGACATAATCATACTGCCAGGGAGGTTAATCAAGAAATTTGATGAGATATGCTTAACGTAATGTGATAATAGACAGACATGCATTTACCATGATGGCTCAGAAACGTGATGAAGGAATACAATCCTATGTAACCACACTGAGACTGCTGTCTAAAAAATGTGATTTTGGTGCACTAACAGATGAACTGATACGTAACAGGATTGTATGTGGTATCTACAATAATGCAGTTTGTGCTCAGTTGTTAAGGGAGAAAGATTTGACACTGGATTCAGCCATCAGAATATGTATGTTCGTTTGAACATTCCGAAAGGGCGACTAAGGAACTAAAAAGAGAGGCAGAAGTGTTTGTGGTACAACAGAACAAAAGGCAATGTAGCAACTTTGGTAGTGAACACACTACTGAGCGCAACAAGTGTCCGGCTTTTAATAAAAGGTGTAACTCATGCAACAATTGGAATCATTTTGCAAAATGTTGTAGGTCCAAGCCTCAAAATAGAGGTGCGTGGATGATACCATCTAGTGACACGAAAAAACGAAATGTGCACAGAATTAATGAAGTGGAAAGTGATGATCACCAAAATTGTTTTCATTGTGAAAGTGTAGACCTAATTGCAAATAAAGGAGAAATATTCACCACCCTCTCAACAGCATGCAACAAACATTTCAAGTTGAAAATTTACACTGGTGCCAAATGCAATGTCATGTCTTTATCCACATTGCACAGCATTGACCTCAAAGCTGAAATTGATAAGTCAAATAAAGTAAACCTGATCATTTATGGCGGTCAAAAAATTCAGACACTGGTCATTTCTACCCTGGATCTATCAGGGGACAAGCTGCTATTCCACATTGTGGATAGAAATGTTAAGAGCCTGCTAGGCTTACCAGACAGCATGCGCTTAAATCTTATCCAACTCAGTCCAGAAGTACATGCAGTACAACAACAGGCTTCTGAGATGACCGAATATGAGGACTTATTTCAAACGAACACTGTTGGTAAGCTTCCAGTCATGTATCAGATGCGCTTAAATGAAACAGTACAGCCTACTGTGTGTGCCCCTCGAAGGATACCACTGGTTATAAAAGACAAAGTCTTGCAAGAGTTGGACAGGATGAATAGACTGGGCATCATCGCACCAGTGCAGGAGGCTACCTCTTGGGTGTCTGCCATGGCAGCAGTAGTCAAGAAAGTCCGCATATGCATTGATCCCATGCACCTCAATAAGGCTCTCCCGAGGCTCTCCCGAGGCCTTATCACTCATTAAAGACTGTAGAGAAAAGTGATTGCTGATAAACCATAGGCAAAAGTCTTCAGCATTCTAGATGCAAAATGTGAATTCTGGCAAATCCCTCTGGATGAGGAATCATCATTACTCACAACATTTATGACCCCATTTGGGAGATACGGATGCCATATGGAATTTCAACTGGAAGCAAAGTCTTTCAGAGATGTATGGAACAGCTCTTTGCTGGACAGCCATGTGAAATAGTTGTGGATGATATGTTGATTTGGGGATCCTCCATTGAGGAACATGACAGATGAAATAAATGCGTACTAGACCGTGCCAGAGCCATCAATATGCAGCTCAACCCTACCAAATGTCGCTTCAGGATCTCAGAGGTGCCATATGTTGGACACCTTCTCACAGATAAAGGTGTCAAGCCTGACCCAGAAAAAACCAAAGCCATCCATCAAATGCCTGCTCCGGAGGACAAACATGGATTGCAAAGTTTCTTGGCATGATCAACAATTTCTCGAAGTTCATTCATCACTACAGTGAGATAGCATCTTCATTCAACTCTGTCAGCTTCTGCGCTAAAGATGCTGACTGGTGTTGGATTGAACAACATGCTGTTGCTGTGGATACATTGAAAGCACAATTAACTAGTCCACCTATCCTACAGTATTTTGATGTGCATAAGCCGGTGGTATCGTCTGCTGATGCTTCCCAGCATGGCCTTGGTGCAGTCTGACTTCAAGATGGGAGGCCTGTGGCTTTTGCATCAAGAGTCCTCACTGAAACTGAAGCATGCTATGCACAAATTAAGAAGGAATTATTGGGACTACTATTTGCCTGTGTAAAATTCCATGATTATATGGCTGCCCTGTGACTGTGGAGACGGATCATCATCCACTCATAACCATACTGAGAAAACCCCTGCACACAGCATCTGCGCGCATTCCAGTGAATGATGCTAAAGCTTCAATGCTACCGCCTGAATGTAATCTATGAACGAGGCCATGAACTGTTTGTTGCGGATGCTTTTTCACGTGCACACCTCCCCACTTTTGATAACTCTGGAGCTATTGAGGATTATGATGTGTTGGCTCTGGAAGGGGGTGTTGTCATCCAGAAGGATTCAGGAACTAAAGCAAGAAACACAGGCAGATGCCACCTGTCAGCACCTGATGGACATCAATTTTAATGGGTGGCCTGGCTCCTTTAAGGAAATCCCACAAGATATCCGACCATTATACTCTATGAGGAATGAATTGACAGTGGATGATGGATTAATCCTGCGTGGTCAGAGATATGTAATCCCTCACTCTCTCCAGAAATACTACTTGACACAGCTCCATCAAGGTCATCCTGACATCCATCCCACTAAGCGAAGGGCATGTGAAACCATGTTTTGGCCCACTATACTGACATTTTGGCCCACTATACTGACACTGACATTGAAAGAGAAGTTTCCAGATGTGCCCCATGCAATCCTCTATGACAGCACCAGATGAGAGAACCTTTAACTCTTCACCAAATACCTGACAGACCATGGTCTATCACAGCAGCTGACATATTTGAGTGGTCAAACAACGATTACCTGGTCTTGGTAGATTCGTACTCTGGCTGCTGGGAATTTGATGTCCTCCCAAACACTTCCAGTAACACAGTGATCAGGACAATAAAGTGGATATTCTCCACACATGGAATTCCCTATCAATTGATGACTGACAATGCAACATCATTTTCAAGTAGAGAATTCAAGAACTTTACTCACTAATGGGATTTTCAGCACATCACTAGCAGTCCCAATTACCCTAGATCCAATGGTCTTGAAGAGTGTAGTGTAAGATCGGCCAAGCATCTCTTAGAGAAATGTGCACGTGATGGTTCTGACGTTTACGCAGCCCTACTCAACCTCCGCAACACACCTAGGGATGGTATGCCTTCTCTGGAACGTTTAATATGACGACGAACCAGGACTCGGGTTACCATGGTTTCATCCCAGCTCCTGCCAAGAGTTGAGACTGATGTTCAGGCTGCTTTATTTACACTCAGGCAAAAAAGAAAGATAAGCTATGACAAATCGGCCAGACGACTTTCTCCTCTGGAGCCTGGGCAGGTGGTAAGGATGGAGACAACCCGTGGGTTTGACAAACTGGCCACAGTTCATGGAAAGGCCTGCCAACCAAACAGCTATGTTGTCCATTCTGATGGTAAGACTTATGTAAGGAACTGCCGTCACCTCCTACATTTACCTGAATCATACTGTACTGCTGCTGCCCATGTGCCTATGATCACTTCAGGACCCCAAGCATAGTCATCTGCTGCTGTGCCAAATGACACTTCAAAAAAATGGATGTAACACACAACCACAACAAAATCATGACGGCAACAGGCAAAAGGTTTCAGACTCGCAAACCCCACAAGTTGTCACTCGATCTGGAAGAGTGTGTAAACCCAATCCAAAGTTCCAAGACATTATCACACTGACTCTTACTCAGCATTTTGCGTTTTATATTGTAGTTTGTTATTGTTCCTTGCTATGCTGCACGCCTGCACTCCTTGTTGGTTCTATATTACAATTCATTAATATATGCATATCTTTTCTTTAAAAGGGAAAAGATGTAGGATATGTATGTGTTGCAGAGTTACATAGATGTATGAGAACCTGGGGGTGGGAACAGGAAGTAGGAAGTTATGAAGTGAAACTCACTGCTTTTCTGGAAATAAACAAGTCCTTTACAAGGTTTGTCTGACGATTCATCATTGCTTCCACAAAATCTACAAACTGACAACCCTAGTGCTGCTAGGCGAAAGTGTTAACCACTTAGCCACTGCGATGCACCATGCACCATATATACACCACATCTGGGATGTATTTACCACAATGGCATTCATGGGCCAGTGTCTAGGGCAGCAAGGTTGAAGGAGGTAGCACAAAGCATCAAAATGTACAAACTGTGCAAACTTCTTGCTTTTATTCTGTTTCCAGCATTGGATGGCCAAAGGAATATAAAGAAATTCTTCCATGTGCACAACGTAGAAGCAGAGTTTGGCCAGGAGACCTATAAAGAAATGGTTGTTTTATGCTACATTTTTGGGAAGCAGGGACAGGAAGTATCAGACTTGGGGGGGGGGGGGGGGGGGAATTATAAATGGTCCTTTTAAAGTACAGTGTGTCCAACAGAGAGTAAAATACACCAATGGAATAATGTAATCTAAGCCTAACTCCAGCCAAGTTTTTTTTTCTGATACCTGAACGAGAAAGGTTATATGGTTGTCACCTGGACAGCAAAAGAGGATTTTGATTTCCATAGTGACACATATAGTAATAAAAAAACCTCTAGCAGTCCAATCCATCCTATACCATTCCTTTCTGCTCTGTTGAGGGGTGCATGACTAATGGTGATACCATTAATGGTGATTATAGCTCAGTTAAAAAATAGCCAGCACAGTAGGAGAGAACCTCAACATCAAACAAATGAATGAAGTTTAATTGCATAAAGTGCAATAGAGTAAATGCAAAAAGAAAGCATATCCACTGCAATTTTTAGGCCACGTAAGACACCTTTCTCTAGGTGACAGACATATCAGACAGGGGTGTACTACCCCTGAAGCAAAGTGAGACAACTGCCTCAGGCAACACCTGGTGGGGGCTTGCACTGAGGCTGGATTGTTCATAGTGGACACTGCGTCCTCCTCACTGCAGCTCAGTAACATTGCCCTGTATACACAGGAGGGTGTTACTAAGCTGGTCGCTGGGAAACTGGTGGATGTGAACACTGCATTATTTACTACTATTTTGCTATGTCCCAGTCGCCTGCATCCTAGCAACCAGTGGTGCAGAGCAACACATTGTCATTGGTTGCTAGGACACTCACGTCCAGGCCAGTGGTTGCTGTACCAGTGTCCTAGCACCCAAAGGGGAGGCAGTAAAAGTGGGGTGTCATTGAGAAAGGGTTGGTATGGTGGCAACCTGGAGGGAGGGAGATAAAAAAAACTAACCTAGGTACCAGGGATTTTTTTCCTCAGAGAATAGGTGCAGGAACTCCTCCCTTCCGAGTCACCCCTTGACTCAGCCCCTTACCCACCTCCTAACACCATTCCTTTTTTCCAGCTCATACCTGTAAAATAGCAACAATGGATACTCCAGTGACAATAAATCAACAATGGACTCCCAACAGCCAGCATCAATAGACCCTTCAACAGCCAGCAATATTAGACCACTACCCTTAACAGTAGATCCCTCCCAGCAACAATAGATTCCCCAGCAGCCAGCATCAATAGACCCTCTAGCAGTCAGCAACAAAGACCCCTCCCTCAACAGTTGATCCCTTTCAGCAATGATTGACCCCCCCAGCAAAATAAAATCCACCCCCAGCCACAATAGATCCTCTATGAGCAACAGAAGACCTCCCCAGCAACAATAGACCCCCTTCCTCCACAAAAATAGATCCCCTCCAGCAACAATAGATTCCCCAGCATCAATAGACCCTGCAGCACACCCCGTACCCCTTGCCATTACATACATTCAGTTCTGGAGGTGCCGGAACTGCGTTCCCCTGCATTTCATGCTGAAAAAAAGCCCTGCTAGGTACGCTCCTGAACCAGACCACACAAAAGGCACAAATATATATACACCCACAAATAAACAAACCCACAATATCTGGGTACTCTCCAACGCTCCATGCCGGTGTTGCAGGGCACATATCAGGAATACACAGCCAAGTAATACGTACCTCAATTACACTTAAAGCTAGACAGGGGTTCTAACCTGTCCCAGCGCTATCCAACCAAAAGATTTTGGCTGAAGCTGGGCCTTGCAGTGAAATTATGTTGTATGTTTACGCTTATTTTAGGAAGAAAGGCTTTAGGGAGGAAAGAGAACATCTGCAGAATAGCAGAATTGTTGCTCTAGAATAGGAAGTGAGTTGGTATGATGGCGGTGTCCTATTTCACCTTTGGAAAGTTTGTAAAATTTAAAATGCTTTACATATTCACATATTCCAGTAAGACAAAACAAAATGAAACATCTGTTACTGTTAGTGACAAAAACCCTTAGCGCTGACAAGCAAAGTATCTTATGTTGCTTTAATAGTTATTGACTGAGGATCCCAGTGTCGATTGTGTATCTGCTAATTCTAAGGGGCCCTCAAGCTGTTTCACACACTCATCTGAACTGATTCCATAGTCGGTGGGACTGATTTCTATTGCCCAAAATCTGCTGATCAATTCTGTCCTGGATTTACATGCCACTTAGCAGTCTCTGTCACATTTATTGACAGGGACTCTTAGCAGCAGCTGCCACTCTGTTGGTTAATTGGGCAAAGCTGCCGCCACTCAAACCGAAATCCCCTTCTGACCCCCTCTAAATTATAGATTGGAGCATTAATTGATCCACGATTCAAGCAAAAAAAAATCAAATAGAAATTAGTCAGTTCTTTTTAATATATATCACGTTGTCGTAATTAACCTATTCTACCGCTCTTGTGAAATTGTGTCACTAACTTGATAAGTTCATACTCGTTATCCTTAATGCAAATACAATATATTCTATTATGGCTATTCTATGAACATCTGAGACACATAACAAGCAATTTACTAAGGTCACATCAAATGGAACGTGACACATTAATTTAGAGAGATGTTTTGATGACCTATATCCAGTTCGGCTCCAGAGCAATTTTTTTTTACTTTTCGCATACACGTAAAAATCTTAATTTTTGGCAATACAATCAATTAAACCCCCAGAATATTATATATTTTCTGAAAGCAGGGGCCCTGTAGAATAAAATAGTTGCAAATTTTTGTTTCACATGACATTTGGGCAACTGTGTATTAAACGCAAATTGTTAGGAAAAAAATATAATAAAATGAATCTTAATGCAAAACCACACCATACAATACCCATTTTTTAGTTAAAATATAAAAGATGAGGTTGCATCGAGTAAAGAGATACAAAACATTCCATGTCTTAAATTTGCGTGCACCTGCAATTTCGCCAAAAACTATGGTGCCCAGAAATCCCCATAGTGGGCAATTTAAAAGCCTTTACAGCTCATCAGTTTAGAGTTAGCTAGTAGCTCTTGTGCTAGAATTATTGTTCTCATTCTGACATTCCCGGTGACATGTCACATGTGTGGTGCGATCGCGGTTCACATGTTTGACCACAACCTGAGCTTGCGTTAGCGTTTGCACAGGTGTGCTGGGCTACGGGGGTTTTCAGCATTTTTTTTTCATACATATTTAATTATAATTTTATTTTTTGTTTAACTTTTTTCTTTTATTTTTATATTTATTTTTTCTGGATTGCTATCACTGGGGTTAAATAAACCCCTATGTGATAGCATTAGGCAGGTGACAGGAACTCTTTATGGAGACATTAGGGGTCTAATAGACCTCAATGTCTCCGCTGCCCTTCACACCATCTAACCAAGCACAGATCGGCGTGGTTACAAGTGTCCCCTGGCTGTGCTGGCCAGGAAAGGGTGCATCTAAAACCAGAAGTGACATCACTTCTGGTTTCACTGTTTGCAGGTGAGATCGAGGCATTGATTTGCCTCGGTCTCACTGCAATCTCTCCCCCCCAGCCGGTGTTCTATCAGATTACCGGTACCCATTGTGCAACGGAAGTGACGTTCCGACCAAAAAATACTTAATGCGCATGAGGGATGCGTTCCACCATGCGTTTCACAGAGCGATGCATTTCACACATTTTATGATCTGATGGGTAGCGGTATTCTGATAGAACACCCATTGCGGACATCTTAGTACACCCAGCTACATCTTGAATTCCAGAGTAATTTTAGCAATAAAGTGAGCGTATATAAAGAATAATACTATATTGACATCTGTGATGCTGTTTTTATGTTACGTTTTGAAAGACGCTGGATGCAAGCAGTAGGAAGGTAGCGGAGGCCATGTTGGTACACCCCACACTGCTCAGCGCTAAACCTTTAGCCTTTCTAAATTAAACATCCAAACACCATCACAGATATCAATATACTATATTTATTTATATACGCTCACTTTATTGCTAACATTACATTATAATTCAAGACGTACACTACCGTTCAAAAGTTTGGGGTCACCCAAACAATTTTGTGTTTTCCATGAAAAGTCACACTTATTCACCACCATACGTTGTGAAATGAATAGAAAATAGAGTCAAGACATTGACAAGGTTAGAAATAATGATTTGTATTTGAAATAACATTGTTTTTACATCAAACTTTGCTTTCATCAAAGAATCCTCCTTTTGCAGCAATTACAGCATTGCACACCTTTGGCATTCTAGCTGTTAATTTATTGAGGTAAGCTGGAGAAATTGCACCCCACGCTTCTAGAAGCAGCTCCCACAAGTTGGATTGGTTGGATGGGCACTTCTGGCGTACCATACGGTCAAGCTGCTCCCACAACAGCTCAATGGGGTTCAGATCTGGTGACTGTGCTGGCCACTCCATTACCGATAGAATACCAGCTGCCTGCTTCTGCTGTAAATAGTTCTTGCACAATTTGGAGGTGTGTTTAGGGTCATTGTCCTGTTGTAGGATGAAATTGGCTCCAATCAAGCGCTGTCCACTGGGTATGGCATGGCGTTGCAAAATGGAGTGATAGCCTTCCTTATTCAGAATCCCTTTTACCCTGTACAAAGCTCCCACCTTACCAGCACCAAAGCAACCCCAGACCATCACATTACCTCCACCATGCTTAACAGATGGCGTCAGGCATTCTTCCAGCATCTTTTCATTTGTTCTGCGTCTCACAAACGTTCTTCTTTGTGATCCAAACACCTCAAACTTGGATTCATCCGTCCACAACACTTTTTTCCAGTCTTCCTCTGTCCAATGTCTGTGTTCTTTTGCCCATCTTAATCTTTTTCTTTTATTGGCCAGTCTCAGATATGGCTTTTTCTTTGCCACTCTGCCCTGAAGCCCAAAATCCCGCAGCCGCCTCTTCACTGTAGATGTTGACACTGGTGTTTTGCGGGTACTATTTAATGAAGATGCCAGTTGGGGACCTGTGAGGCGTCTGTTTCTCAAACTAGAGACTCTAATGTGCTTATCTTCTTGCTTAGTTGTGCAACGCGGCCTCCCACTTCTTTTTCTACTCTGGTTAGAGCCTGTTTGTGCTGTCCTCTGAAGGGAGTAGTACACACCATTGTAGGAAATCTTCAATTTCTTTGCAATTTCTCGCATGGAATAGCCTTCATTTCTAAGAACAAGAATAGACTGTCGAGTTTCAGATGAAAGTTCTCTTTTCCTGGCCATTTTGAGCGTTTAATTGACCCCACAAATGTGATGCTCCAGAAACTCAATCTGCTCACAGGAAGGTCAGTTTTGTAGCTTCTGGAAGGAGCTAGACTGTTTTTAGATGTGTGAACATGATTGCACAAGGGTTTGCTAATCATCAATTAGCCTTCTGAGCCAATGAGCAAACACATTGTACCATTAGAACACTGGAGTGATAGTTGCTGGAAATGGGCCTCTATACACCTATGTAGATATTGCACCAAAAACTAGACATTTGCAGTTAGAATAGTCATTTACCACATTAGCAATGTATAGAGTATATTTGTTTAAAGTTAGGTCTAGTTTAAAGTTAGCTTCATTTAAAAGTACAGTGCTTTTCCTTCAAAAATAAGGACATTTCAATGTGACCCCAAACTTTTGAACGGTAGTGTAGCTAGGTGTAGTAAGATGCCTGCCATGCCTGCATGGGTGTTCTATCAGAATACCGCTACCTGTCGGATCATAAAGTGTGTGGAACGCATGTCGCCGTGGAACGCATGGTGGAGCGGATTGCGCATTCGCATTAAGTATTTTTTGGTCGGAGCGTCCGTGATGGGTAGCGGCGGTAATCTGATAGAACACCAGCGGATGTGTTGCCAGGCTCCGGTGAGTGCAGGACAGCCTGGGCACCACAGGAGAGCGGGCCGTCGGCGGGAGGGGGGAGGCACCCCGCGGCTGGCTGTGTGAAAGTGGTCGGCAGCTATGGAGCTGTCGCATCACTTTCACTTTGAAGCCGGGCGCCAGCTCTACATAACCCATACAGGCTGATGGCTGCTACTGCAGCCATCAGCTTGTGATTAAGGGTTCACTCTTTGGATGTGCATAGTACGGCCAAATAGTTCAATTGGATATAGTAAAAAGGGAACTTTTCTATACAGAAAAATGCAGATTTTATATTGTTCATAGATGAAAGAAAAAAAATTAATTTTTGTTCCTCTACTAGAGACCATAGATTCCTTTTTTTTCTTATCTCCATTACTTTGGTGGGTTAAAAAAAAGGAAGGAATTAATCTGCAAACTAGTGAGGTTTCACAACATTGTCATCTGATTTTTAACTGTTTAAAAGATAACTGTTCCACTCAAAAGTATTATTTTAGTTATAGGTGGGTAGTAAAACAAGGGAAAATATATCATTCCAATTTTTTTCGAAGGGAGAAAAGTATGCTTTTTAACCACTTGAGTACTAGCCTGTAATACCCCATCATTATCAGGTCATTTTTTTCATTGTCAGTGCAGGTTTTCGCTTGGCTTTTCTGTATGTAAATCCCATTTTCTTTAGGCGATGTCTTACAGTTTGGTCACAGACATTGACTTCAGTTTCTGACCATTTGTTCCTCATTTTGTTGTGCATTTTCATTTTCATGCGTTTTTAAGGCATATTGCGTTAAGTTTTCTAACTTGATGCTTTGATGTCTTCCTTGGTCTACCAGTACGCTTCCCGTTAACAACCTTCCCATTTGATTTGTACTAACGAAAACCATCGTTAACACCTAAACAGGAAAAAACAATCATGGACTGTGGATGACTGGATGAAAGTGATATTCAGCGATGAATTTTAAATCTGCATTGGGCAGGGTGATGATGCCGGAACTTTTGTTTGGTGCTGTTCCAATGAAATATATGAAGACGACTGCCTGAAGAAAACATGCAAATTTCCAAAATCATTGATGATATGGGGTTGCATGTCAGGTAAAGGTACGGAGGAGATGTCATTAAATCTTCAATAAATGCACAAGTTTATATTGAGATTTTGGACACTTTTCTTAAACCATTAGTTGAAAAGGATGTTTGGTGATGATGACATCATTTTCAGGATGTAATCTGATGCAGATGTTTGTTTTAGAACTGCAAAGTACATGGCGATTCCATAATATTTTCCTCAAAATTGAGTGATTCCATATTTTTTTTCCTCTGCTTGATCTGTAAAAACAGTTGCAACTGACAACAGTGTTCTTTTTTTTTTCTTAACTGTTTCTTAAATCCAGAAGGTTGGAATGCTAATTGAAAATAGTTTTTAGCCATGTCTGTAATTATGTTTTTTCTACGCAATTAAACAATTTAATGAACATTTCCTAAGAAAGGGGTTTACATACTTTTTGCCAGGGGTTGTACATACAAAATAAAAAATACTATCTAAACCCAAAAACAAAAATGTAATAAATTGCAGCTTACCATTCCTTAGATAATGTCTGCTTTATTTATATTTAAATGTATATAGTAAGATCCTACAACCAGAAGTCTATTCTGTGTGGAGCTGCAGGTGGTAGGATCTTACTATACAACATTTATCATTACAATCCAGTTGAGCCATGATTGAGGTTACTTCACTGCTTAAGCCCTGATGAAGGTGAACTGTTTGAACCTCTGAAATTCTTTGGCATTCTTATTCTACTGAATATGTAGTAAAATACCATTTTGGGCTCCTTGACCTGTTGGTGTGGTGCCCTTGCTATTCCTTACATAGTTGGGCTTCTCTCAAGACCCTGCTCTTCTTGGGTGCTTGTGGAAGATATGGGCAGCCTCACCAGAGTGACTGTATAGAGCTTGATTGTATAGACAGTCTTTTACAATATTGGATAGTAATATTGGAGATCCAGTGTCTCTTATGTACCTAGCTTTTTATTGTTGTTTGTTTCTCTGGAGCAGATTTTCCCCCTCTTCCTGTCTCGTAGGACATTGTTCCCAGAACAGAAAGTAATGGGAAAACTCTTTAAAAGAGCCCTGGATAGCATTAAAACCTGACAGGGGTTCTACCCTTTCCCCATCCTATCCAAAACTAAAAAAAAAAAAACACTTTTGGATACAGATATACTATAGGTAAATTAGCCCCAGGGAAGGTCCAGAGGATAAAGAAATGGTCTCATCCCCCATCTGTAGGCCAACTGATGAAACATTCCATGCTCTGGTCTACTTCCATGGTGTTCTTGGTGAGTCACAGACAGAGCTGTAACATCGACTGATGAGATAAAAGGCCTTGTGCTAAGGCAGAGGGATCTGGTACTTGTGAAAGTCCTTGCTCTCCCCAAACCACAAGTGAATTTCTTCTAGTTTGGGAGCATGCTGCTTGAATTAAGCACTTCACAAGCTTATAAAAGTTTCCCTGCAGCTTTCAAATACAATTTCGTTTTAACACATGGAAAAAAGGGCATTCCACGTCATTAATTGTACGATTCTGCTTTATTGCAAGATGGAAATAATAAGGTATCTTTCCGCTGGTTTTATAATGTATACATCTGAGGTCACAAGGCAGGCTTCCTCTAGGAACCCAGGCTAGCTAACACTGCCTGCTTGTCCACAAAACACTGGCTCAATTCAATCGCACCCTCAGATTAACCTCATCTAGGCTGGCTTTGGGGAAAAAAGCACAATAAAACCCACAGAAAACATATCTCCAAAATCTAATAAGTTTACTGAGCGGGGTAATGTCTCCACCAATCAAACAGATGACTTTAGTTTTTTAAAAAAAGGCTATTTTGGCCCTAAGTCTATCTAAAAATGCATAACATGTTTCTAAAAGGATTTATAGTGTTAGTCATAGTTTTATTATGGTGTGTCTAAGATTATGTATGGCAGAATAACATACACTGAAGCAGAGGCCTCTTTCTATTCAAAGTGGGCCTATTGTACAAAATGCATGAAAAGGAAACTATAATGTAATGGTTTTGAGTCACTTTTGAATTGTTTTTAAACTGGTGTTTTATGTATGTTTTAACTTTGTTTTAAATTGAAACTTCAGCCACCAGGGAGGGTCTGCAATTGGTGAAAATAGTGGAACATGACTGGGATTATGCATGACATTTGCATGTTCTACCTGTTCTCACATGGGTTTCCCCTAGCTACTCCAGTTTCTTCCCATACTTCAAAGACATGCTGGCAGGTTAATTGGCTCTTGTCTTAATTGGCCCTAGTATAGACAGACTTATATATATATATATATATATATATATATATATATATATATATATATATATATATATATATATATATATATATACACTCATTGGCTACTTTATTAGGTACACATTGCCAGTACCGTGTTGAACCCCTTTTAGCCTTCAGAGCTGCCTTGATTCTTCATGGCATAGATTCAACAAGGTGTCCTCAGAGATTTTGGTCCATATTGACATGATAGCATCACGCAGTTCCTGCAGATTTGTCGGCTGCACATCCATGATGCAAATCTCCCATTCCAATACATCCCAAAGGTGCTCTATTGGATTGAGATCTGGTGACTGTGGAGGCCATTGGAGTACAGTGACCTCATTGTCATGTTCAAGAAACCAGTGATGAGATGATTTGAGCTTTGTGACATGGTGCATTATCCTGCTGGAAGGAGCCATCAGAAGATGGGTACAAGGGATGGACATGGTCAGCAACAATACTCAAGTAGGTCGTGGCGTTTAAACGATGCTCAATTGGTACTAAGGAGCCCTAAGTGTGCCAAGAAAATATCCCCCACACCATTACACCACCACCACCAGCCTGAACCGTTGATACAAAGCAGGATGGATCCATGCTTTCATGTTGTTTCCACCAAATTCTGACCTACCATCTTAATCACAGCTGAAATCGAGACTCATCAGACCAGGCAACGATTTTCCAATCTTCTGTTATCCAATTTTGGTGAGCCTTTGCAAACTGTAGCCTCAGTTTCCAAGTTTCAAAGTCACTTAAACCTTTCTTCCCCATTCTTTCACCCAGTTTGAACTTAAGAAAATCATCTTCACCACGTCTAGATGCCTAAATGCATTGAGTTGCTGCCATGTGATTGGCTGATTGGCAATTTGTGTTACCAAGCAATTGAACAGATCTACCCTAAAAGTGGCCGGTGAGTATATATGCATGTGAAATAGGGACCTTCAGAGTGTAAGCTCCTTGATGAATGTGCAATATGTAAAGTCCTGGTGCTCTATGTGTAAAATGCCTATAGAAATACCTGTACTGAGTAAATAATAATAAAATACATTTTAGTAAATTCTGCTTATTTAAAAATATTGAAAATTAACATGTTAAAGCTTTCTAAAAATGTAAGTGATTAGATTTCCATTTACTTTAAAGCAGAACTTGCGCTTTAGTGACAAGGTCAACTTATATAACATGCCCCCCTCTCCGTCCCTCCTTCTGGCCAGATCTTGGAGAATGTCGAGTATCCCAAATCTTGCAAGAACATGATCCTGCACTGTGCTGCAGTGTGTTCTTTCACGATTTGGGCTGCTCAGCATTCTTAGGGATCTTGTTGGCAAAAGGATGACATTACCCACTACACTATGAAAGTTGGGGAAAGGTGAGTTTATCATCTAGGTTTTCCCCCCACAAGTTCTTTTTTGTACTTTCATGCAGCGTTTAAGGAAGGGGGATGGGGGGGGGGGGGGCACACTGAATAAGGAGACCTGGCCTAAATAGTAGCAGCCATGTTTGCTGATTATATTAGCAGGCTTTGCTTCCTACTGATCATCTTATCTTACAATATGGTCTGTTTGTCCTGAAAACAATGGAATTGCTGCAGTCTCTAATGAAAAAAAAACTCAATGCATTTGGTAGACAGGAACCATACAATATCATCTCTGCCTAGCCTGTAAGTGACCTGATGTTTCCCTTATGTTTTTTATTCATGAAAATAAAAAAGGTAGGTAGTTTAAAGTAGTATAATTTTATTTGATAACATTGATGTTAATATGATCTTTCTTTTAACTTCTGCCCAACCACTCGCTTCTCTCATTATGGGCCGTACACACGATAGGATTTTCCGACAACAAATGTTGGATGTGAGCTTGTTGTCAGAAAGTCCGACCGTGTGTATGCTCCATAGAACATTTGTTGGCAGAATTTCCGCCAACAAATGTTTGAGAGCAGGTTCCCAAATTTTCAGACAACAAGACTTTTTGTCGGAAATTCCGAGCGTGTCTACAAAATTCCGACACACAAAAGTCCACGCATGCTCGGAATCGCACTGGCTATTGAACTTCATTTTTCTCGGCTCGTGGTACGTGTTGTACGTCACCGCGTTCTTGACGTTCTGAATTTCCGACAACATTTGTGTGACCGTGTGTATGCAAGACAAGTTTGAGCGAACATCCTTCGGAAAAAAATCCACGGTTTCGTTGTCGGAAAATCCTATCGTGTGTTCATAGCCTTAGGATTCAGTGTTTTTCCCCATGTGGCTGTTACCACCATGTGACTGAGAGGGGTGAAGCGAAAATGTGAAATTTTTTAAGCGTAAAACAAAGACTTTTTTTGGCTAAGGATGAAGTATTGAATGGTTAGAACCACAGTCACTCATTTTACCCCAAACTGGGCTTAATTGTAGAGGTTTCTACAATCAAACCCAGTTTTGGGTGAAATGCTTTAAGGGAAATGATCCAAAGTGGGGTCTTGTGTCGCCTGACCATGACAATAAAGCTTCACTTATGAAGGATTTCATTTCTTTCTTTTGAATAAAGACTGTGAATGGGTTGCGCCTATTGATATAAATAAATCATAAACTTCAACAATAAATATCCAAATATAAACATCCAGTGATATTATTCTTCAAGTGTTCAATAAACATTCAAAATAAAGTGTACATTTCTTCTGTGAAATAAAGTTCATCATATATGTCTGATTATTCTTTCTTCTACATCTTTCTTTCACCTTCACCCTTGTGAATCTTGTACGTGTTATATGCAGTGACTCCCACCACCGTTCACCACTGCGCTCACCTCCAGTTTAGACCTGTTTCCAGGTCTAAAAATGCCTTTCCCTGCTGGGGTACAAATCCAGGTTCCTGAGCCGACCTGTCTCCCTCTACCCTCCTTTCCCTTCCCTGGGTTGTGCTGTATTGGTAGAACTTGTATGTGCTTTGTATTGCAGTTCTCTTTCCTCCACCGTTCCTCAATTAAAGCAGATTTACTCCCATGGTGTAGTATTTAAATGATTTTATAAAAGATAGTAAACACTTGGATTTAAAATAGCAATATAGCGCTTCCACGCATGTATCCAATGGGGTTGCAGCTCCCGTTCTGCTCGTACTCCTCAGTGTTACGTCACCCGACTCCGGCCAACGCGTATCGTCTTGATCACATGACTTCCTGGAGCCTGGATATGTACCCCAGTAGGGGAAGGTGTTTTTTAGACCTGGAAACAGGTCTATATTGTAGGTGAGTGCAGTGGTGAATGGTGGTGGGAGTCACTGCATATAACACGTACAAGATTCACAAGGGTGAAGGTGAAAGAAAGAGAAAAATAAGGAGCACATCTATAAGAAAATATATATGTAGAAGAAAGAATAATCAGACATATATGAACTTTTTCACATAAGAAATGTACACTTTATTTTGAATGTTTATTGAATACTTGAAGAATAATATCACTGGATGTTTATATTTGGATATTTATTGTTAAAGTTTATAATTTTTTTATATCGATAGGCGCAACCAGTTCACAGTCTTTATTCTCTTTTTTTGTTGTGGGAACACAATAATTTGGTTTGCAGCCAATCATTTAGCATTTAGGATTGAGGAGAAGAGTAGGGAACGCAGGATAACACACTTTCTTTTGGATATATGAATAGTTTGGGGCAAAAATGAGCCTCTTACAGGCTCTGGTACTCGGTTAGGTGTATACAGGACTTGGGGGTGGCAGACAATGCTTTTGTTAGTAGTTTTTTACTGTCTGTGTCCCATTGGAGTGAGTTTCCTTCACTTTCTGTCCTGGAGACACAACATAGGAAATCTCTCCCAACTGAAGAGAAGTTGCCAGCAGAACAGGTGTTCCCATTGGAAGATTTCACCTTATTCCTGTTCTGGTGACAAATGTCACATGACTTTTTGTCACAGTGACAATTTTAACCAAGACAAGTCTGACGTTCTAATGCTTTTAACTGCATCCAAAACTAAACTACATATCCTGGCTCTAGATACAAATTAACACCCCAAAAGTGATTTTCTTAAAGTTTTGCATGGTTGCTGACCAAAAAAATCCATGTTCACTTTTTAACTTTCAGAAATAGTTGTGAGAAATTTTCACCTTAATTAAGTTCTAAGAGTGCTGCTATATGTTGTATACCCATCTTCTGAAATAAATACTGCCAAAACCTATATTTAATTTTTGTATGGTTGCTGTCAAGACAAATCACACGCAGGCTCTTTGCAATTCAGGGTTTCCATTGGTAAGTTATCTCCAACAGAACACTAAAAAGAAAGGAGGCAATTAGTCATTTATAGTGATGTCATGGGTTCCTCATTTAAAAGCTGGACTGCAAATGATAAAACAGACACAAATGAATATAGCTTTATATTAATTAATAAATCATTAAATTATTTTTTTTTTAATGCAAGGAGTGTAGGTATCTGAATTTTGATATGATATCAGTCTCTTGCATATCCCTATACAGGCACTAAGACTGGAAAAGGGAGGGACAAGACCAGTAGCCAATCAGGTGTGCTGCTCTGAAACAAGTTGACAAAGATCAGGCTGATAGGAGCAGGGCGCAGAGTGGGCAGAGGGGTTACTTCACCAGTCTTCTTCTGCTCTTTCATTTTTCCCTCAGCAGGCTGAGGGTGGAGAGAGGACTCTATTGTGCTAAACTGTACATAGGAGGATTTATAAACCTGAGGAATGGATGAACAGAAATACAAATCCTTTGGCAGGTAAAACAGCCATCTTATATGTATTTGATCTGTATATTTAGCTGTTTGCCCAGTTTTCAGCTTTACTATAATAACCAATTTCAAAGTCAAGGGTTCTATAATTCATTGATTCAATCACCCTTACCATTTACAATAAGACATATACCCTTGTGCCCTTGGTGCTCAGAGGCACTCCCTGCATTTTTTTCACCTTGGCCAGCTTCCATTTTTATCTGAGTGTTTTGTTGCATGATTCCCGAAGCGTGACATTGCTCATTAAGAAGAATCCGATTATTCTTAATGTGCCCATTCACACCTGAGCAATGTGTTGCTTGTTAAAGGGGGGTTCCGGCCGCAATATTTATTTTTTTCTAAAAGTCAGCAGCTACAAACACTGTAGCTGCTGACTTTTACTAAGGATACTTTCCTGTCCAGCGAGCCCGCGATGTCGGCCCCCCGAGGCCGATCCGTCCATCGGATCGCCCACCGGCGCCTCTATCTTAACGAAGGGAAACAGGCAGTGGAGCCTTGCGGCTTCACTGGCCGTTTCCTACTGCGCATGCGCGAGTCGCGCGGCACTTTGTGAATGGCCCTGTGGTTTTCTGGGACACACACAGTTTCCAGAAGGCAACGGGGGCGCTTGCCAAAGAGGAGGAAGCGCCGCGGAATAGGAAGAGGCAGATTAGCAAGACTGCCTAGCAACAAGGATTTCAGGTAAGTTAAAATGTTTTTTTTTTTCAATTTTTTTTTTAAAGATCTTTGATGTATTTTTTTTATTTTAGGGTGGCCCTCCACTTTAATTGAATCTTGAAAAAGTATATGAGCTACTTTGGTGTACTTTATTTGTGCACCTGTAAAAAGGCTTAAAGTGTTACTAAACCCACATCAGTAAAATCAGTCTGTATATGCAGCGTAGCATGCTTGTTATAATCACTGTGGAACTTAAGGGGTTAATCCTCTGCATTGTGTAAAAAAGGCTGTTTTATCCTGTATGCACAGATCCTCCCCCTCCTGCAATGTTTATCTAGGGAAGATCAGCTAACACAGGCAGCATAACCAACCTGCACATGCTCAGTTGTGTTTTTTATGCTGGAGAGAATAATTACTTGTTCTCAGAGATAGCTAGGTCACATGATATTGGCATCACACATGTGGGCGTGTATACAGACTTTAGTGAAAATCTCCTCCTTCCTGATTTCTCAGCACTGGAGAAACTGTGCAGTTTATCACTGACCGTGGTATACAGATCATCCAAAAAGGTATATAGTGGCAGTATTTTTATGTAAAAAGATTTATAAGATGTGGGCACTGTGGGGGGGGGGGGGGGGGGCGGGGGCGGATGACCTATTTTCATATTACTGGGTTTAGTAACACTTTAAAAAATGCATGTTTAGGAGCGTATTTCAGGTACTCCCATTTAAGTCTATGGAGCCAAAAAACGTGTAATTCTGCTCCTGTACTACAAGGCATGTGTAAACATTTACCAAAACAGCCCCTGAATTGCCTGGGTATGCTCAAGCCAACTGTGAATGGGGGTAAAATGCTGGCCAGATGCGTAATTAGCAAACCTGGAAGCCGGGTTTCATAGCCTACACACTACAGCTCTGCAGAAAATATACGGTAGTTAAATATTCACAGGTTCTACTACAGGGTGGATGTTTTTCTGTTTTTGTTTTTGCCGAATCCATTTAAACCTAATTACATTTTACCATTTAAACGTTTAGCTTGACTAGTCAGCTGATAGACATTTTTCAAACAGTTTTCTTAAAAAACATGCAATGCCCTCTATAACATATCAGTTCATACTTATGTAATATGATTCCAAGCTCACATTAAGGCAAGCACGTACAAAGCTGAAATACATACTATACATTATGTGAACTGTCTTACCAGTCAAAAGATTTCTACTTTTATTCAGCTAGTCTTGAGCTCTAGACATCGCTGTTAGACTGCATAACCAAGTCCTGGACTACCTTTCTGTTAACCACATGACCGCCAGAAGGTTTTACTCCCCCTTCATGACCAGGGCATTGTTTGCGATAAGGTACTGTGTTACTTTAACTGACAATTGCGCGGTTGTGCAACTCTGCACCCAAACAAAATGTATGCCTTTTTTCCCCCCACAAATAGAGCTTTCTTTTGGTGGTATTTGATCACCTCTGCGGTTTTTATTTTTTGAGATATAAACAAAAAAATTCCGACAATTTTGAACAGAAAAAAACAATAATTTTTACTTTCTGCTATAAAACATATCCAATAATAATAATAAAAAAAATAAATTTCTTGATCAATTTAGGCCAATATGTAGTCTGCTACATATTTTTGGTAAAAAAAATCCCAGTAGGCATATATTGATTGTTTTTTGCAAAAGTTACAGCGTCTACGAACCATGGGATATTTTCATTTATTTACTTTACTAGTAATGGCGGCGATCAGAGACTTATAGAAGGACTGCAATATTCCGGCGGACAGTTGGGACTGGTGTCAGCTGGTGGTATATTTTTTTTGGGGGGGGGCAGCAATCCATCTCTTCCACCCCCCCCCCCCAGTCAATCAGTCCCCATACTTACCCCAACTAGGTCACAGACTACCACCGAGCGGTCTGCGTCTCCTTCTTCCTCGGCTTCACAATGGCGCGGCTTCTCCTGCATTTCCTCCCTCCTCCTCCTTGGCAGCCAATAGGATCGTTTCTCCTCTCGCCCAATCGGGTCTCAGGACCCGCTTCCTGAGCCGGAATTGGCGGAGAGGAGAAGCAGGAAGACAATGGCGAATATTAATTCACTATTGTCACACAACTAGGCACTGCGCCCTGAGCGCACCCTTTTTTGAAGCCAATTAGAGCCCCCGACTCTAGACATGTGCTTCTAAAAAAAAAACCTTGCATTGGAATCCATGCGTCGGGCGCCCTGCATGTAAATTAGGGGTCGGGCGTTTGGACTGGTTGCCACTGATCCGGACACTGACACTTTTGACATTTTTTGGGGATAATTTTTTTTAAAAAAATAAGCACTGTCACTGTACTAATGATACTGGCGGGAAAGGGGTTAACATCAGGGTCAATCAAAAGGTTAAATGTGTGCCTGACTAGTGCTTTACTACTGTGGGGGACGTGCTTGTACTAGGAGAAGGCATGAATCTGTGCCTCTGCCTAGCAGAGACAAAGGATCCATGCCTTCTGTACTGACAGAACAGTGATCTGCCTTGTTTACTTCGGCAGACCGCTGCTCTGCCTGTGTACCGAAGCATCGGCGGGTGCCGTCGGACATTGAGCCCACCGTACCTGCCGATCAGCTCCTGCTTTGTCTAATCACAGCAGGAGTGGGCCGCCTGTGGTGTGTGCGCACCCCAGACCCGGAAGTGGAGGACCACGTATACCGCCGTATATATATATATATATATATATATATACAGTCGGCAAGCAGTTAACTGATAATTGCGCGGTAATACAACACTGTATCAAAATGAAATTTATATCACACAAATAGAGCTTTCTTTTGGTGGTATTTAATCCCCATTGGGTTTTTTTTTTTTTTTCATTTTTTATTATATAAACGAAAAAAGACAAATAATTTTAAAACAAAACTATATTTTCTACTTTCTGTTATAAAACATATCCAATAAAAAAAAATTAAACATCAAATTCATTCATAAATGTAGGCCAAAATGTATTCTGCTATATGTCTTTGGTAAAAAAAAAAATCCCAGTAAGTGTATATAAATTGGTTTGTGTGAAAGTTACAGCCTTTACAAACGATGGAATACATACTGGAATTTACGCAGATATGGCGCTATACTGGTTATGGCAGTGATCAGCGACTTATAGTGGGGCTGGGATAGTGTGACAGGCACACAAACTTTCATTTAAAATATGCCTACATAGCCACAAAGGATAGAAATGTACTTTGTGTGCCCCAAATGTCTTTACAAATGCAGATATTACCTTTTAAAAGTAGTAGTGCCATCATCGCCGTGCTGTACATAGCCTGTGCAGAAAGCAGAGCTGTGGGAGGGACCCAGCAGGCTCCACCCACTGCAGGCTGCCAGCAGAAAACGACAGGAGGGGGCGGAGACAAGACCAGTCACCCTACACAGGAAGAGAGAGCAGCAGTGATTGGTCTTTATTACAGAAGGCTCTTACACAGAGGCAATGTTTCCCACTGGGTTACTGCACAGATATGGAAGAAATACACAAAGCACACCAAGATTCAAAGAAAAATACACAGGACTCTTGTATTTGCTGATCCTGGAGTCCAGTTTTAACTGCGTTAATTAGTAATTAGACATGAAATTTCGAGGAAATAAGGTTTCTCAATTTTGCTCATGCCTATTTGTGTTTTTGTTTTTATTATATGCCTGGAGTTAAGCTTTAAAGGATCAATGATGTACCATTTACCTACAGCAACCAATCAGTTTCTCCTGTTATTGTTACACAGAAATACTATATCATTTGTGATTGGATGCTTATGTTACCTCCTTTGTATCAATGCCCATACAAAGCCAAGGCCATAAAAAGAATGGCATAACTCCCACTAATTTAACAAACTGTTATGCCGCGTACACACGGTCGGATTTTCTGACGGGAAATGTTGGATGTGAGCTTGTTGTCGGAAAGTCCGACCGTGTGTATGCTCCATCGAACATTTGCTGTCGGAGTTTCCTCCAACAAATGTTTGCTAGCAGGTTCTCAAATTTTCCGCCAACAAAACTTTGTTGTCGGAAAGTCCGATCGTGTGTACACAAGTCCGTTGCACAAGTTCACGCATGCTCGGAATCAAGCAGAAGGAGCCGCACTGGCTATTGCCCTTCCCTTTTCTCGGCTCGTCGTACGTCTTGTACATCATCGTGTTCCCACGTTCGTAATTGTTGGCCAACCTTTGTGTGACCGTGTGCATGCAAGACAAGTGTGAGCCAACAACCTTTGAACAAAAATACACGGTTTTGTTGGCCGAATTTCCGATCGTGTGTACGGGGCATTAGTGTTTCCTTTCTGCAGTCTAGAGATGAGTTGTTCTAGGGTGTGCTTCTTTAAATATTATATTTGACATGACTTCCAGTGCTCAGAAAACATTTCTCTTGGGTCACATGCAGTCGCTGTGTTAGGCATGTGAGGTCAAACATGACAAATCCGGATTAAGGAAGGAAAACATCCTAAAATTAGTTTGTGAGGGATCTTCACACACAAAAGATTCACCCGCTTTGCTTCTTCCTTGGCGCATTGTTTTATGTTCTATTATTAATGTACATATTGTAATTCTATAGAAGATTAGTTTTGATAGAAATATACTCAGGTCAAAAACACACTATTAAGTAAGATTTAGGTCTGCCTTTCTCAACCCGGGTTATTCCAGAGGTTGTTAAAGGTTGCTTGAGTAGTGATGGATTGATCTCCTGCTTGACAAAGCCTGCATAGTTCTGGCATTTTTAGTCACTTGGCAGAGCTTATGTCATGGGACCAGCCTCTCATCTCTTGTCTCTCAGGTGAAAAACCACTGACACAAATGAACTTTTTAGCTATTTGTAAGGTGGGGCATTCTTCTCACAGACTCTCAGTTTAGGGGGTACTATATTGAACTTGCTATTCACTATTAATGTAACAGAGTGTTCCACCAATGTGAGGAGTACCCTCTCTGACTGACCACCAAAGTAAGTTGGCACTACATTGACCATACTTCCCAACATTTTGAGATGGGAATGAGGGACACCTACTAGCAAACGTATGTAGGCATAGGACATGCCCCCTGCCACGCCCCCTTAAAGGAGAATTAACCTAAAACAAAAGGTTAATTAAATCCACAAGGGCTTTTTTTTACCACTGCTATTCCTTTATATTGGCTTTTAAAATGTACAAATGCAGCCATTTAGAATTTAGATGAAAGGTTTAGCATTGGGAAATACTTTTTGAAAGATAAAAAGTGCATTTTATATACAACTATATAGGTCAGACCAACATGAGGGACAAATGAGGAGGAATGAGGGACAGAGCTCCAAATCAGCATAAATATGAAAAAAGGGGTTCCCCTAGGCGGACTTTAAAGGCACTTAGTATTTGTCTTAGGTAGGAATATATCAGAATATACAACAGTGTAATAATAAACAAATTTTATTTAGAAACAACATTAAAAACAATATAACGAAACATTGACATAACTAGGTAGTTCATTTATATCACCATACAAAATGAATACATGAGAAAATGAAAAAAAGGGGAACTCTTCTCACACCCAACGCTTTTCGGGATATCGTATAGTCCTTCTTCATGGGTGCAGAGAAAGAGAAGAGAGTGGTTTATCTAAGATATACGGTAATTAAGATATATGGTTAATGAATTTACCATAGCATCTAAAAGCATAATTCTACATGTTTAAGATAGTATAATCATAGCACTTACATAGTCTAGGATGGTGAAGTAGTTGTTACAATGTTTCGTTAAATCACATTAAAAGCTTAGAATCAACATAGCACTGGGTATTGATACTGGTGAAATTGCTGTCTAGCGACAAAGTGGGCATCAGAGAGGTCTGTGAGTATGGACCAAATAGTATTGTCCTCAGGTGGAGGAGGTTCCCCCCGCGTTCCGCAGCAAAATGGCGGTCAGAGCCATATACTGAGGCAAATGGAGTCCCTGGATGTAGGAAAAGTATACCAAAAATATAAATCCAGAACCTTGCTGGATATATATAATCTGAACATTTAAATAATTAATAAAATATGTATATACCTGTAAATGCTGGTAAGATGTTAAAAATGGTGTTGGATCAAAAAGAGGAGGGGTAAGTTTGGTAACTGAAAATAAAACATATACATAATACTGCCATGAGAAGTCTATTTAGTTGAGGTTAAAAGCATGATTGTAAGATGCTTAGAGGTATATTCAGGTGTAAAGGTAACCAACAAAGTATTAGAGTATTGTTGGTTGAATTATATTGTACAATACATATATCTTAATTTTATCTTAGATAAACCCCTCTCTTCTCTTTCTCTGCACCCCTGAAGAAGGACTACACTATATCCCGAAACGCGTTGGGTGTGAGAACAGTTCCCCTTTTTTCATTTTCTCATGTATTCATTTTGTATGGTGATATAAATGAACTACCTAGATATGTCAATGTTTCGTTATATTGTTTTTAATGTTGTTTCTAAATAAAATTTGTTTATTATTACACTGTTGTATATTCCGATATATTCCTACCTAAAACAAATACTAAGTGCCTTTAAAGTCCGCCTAGGGGAACCCCTTTTTTCATATTTATCCTGATTTGGAGCAATGTCCCTCTGTCCCTCATTCCTCCTCATTTGTCCCTCATGTTGATATTTATCCTTCATATTGGATGTGGCACTGTCTTAATAACCTAGGTTAGCCTCTCACCCCCCTCTTTTCATTGCTCCAAATCAGGGACAGTCCCTCGAAATCCGGGACAGTTGGGAGCTATGCATTGACCACCAACTTAAAGTGGAACTTCACTCTCTCAATCAACATTGATTATTTTTAATCCTCATGCTGCTAGCAATAGTAAATAAATAGGAATGTATATCAGATTTACTTTTTTTTTTTTTAACATTTCTTTAGTTACTTGCTGGATTCCATGCCTACACAAATTATGACATACATCCCAGGAGTCTTCAGAAGGGGAGGAGAGCTGGAGGGGTTTTCTCAGCTAAGCACACTCTTATGCATGCATGCTTGAGCTAAGGGCAGGAAGTAAATGCTACATGAATCATTTGCCCTTACTAAAGATGGCCATGGCTAGAAATGCTAGAAGGGTGTTTTTCAAAGTGATTTCTCAACAAAATAAAGCATTGAGACATGGATGCATGGGGGACTTTGCTTTGAATATTAAAATTGAATTAAATTGTGTTTTTGGTTTGTGGTGCGCAGATGCAGTGAAGATCCGCTTTAAAGAGGTGCAACTATCAATGTAAGATGATTCTTCTCTGAATGACCCCCAATGTAAAAAGGCCCTTCCACATTGGCCACCAATGTAATGGAGTCTTGCTCTTTCTGATCACCAGTCTAAAGTCCTTCCCAGGTTGGCCTCCAATGTAATGGGGACTTTCCTATTCTGATCATCAGTGTAAAGGGGTCCTTCTCAGACTGGCCACCAATCCAAGGGAGTCTTTCTTATTCTGATCATCAGTGTAAAGGGGTCCTTCTCAAGCTGGCCACCAATTTAAGGGAGTCTGTCTTCTTCTGATCATCAATATTATAGAGATAGAGGGCAGGAGTCAAACCAGAGCACCACATCCCAATAACTTGATTGAAAAAGAGAGGGGACTTGAGGCCAAAGAGAGGCCAGGGGACTTTATCGGTGCTTGATAAATGAATTAGGAATTTGTAAAGTAAAAGAATATATTCTTTTACTTTAAGACATGATATGCACAAGGGAACCCGGGGTAGTCCACCAGGGGGATCGCAGATTTATCAGCTTAACGTCAGGAAAGAAGTGACAGAGGGTGGCGGGGAAAGCCCTGCTTTATATCCCTCTCCAGCGTGACAGCGTCTGACTCGACATCACGCTGCGGACGGGACAGGAGGACCGCGCATGCGCACGCATCCAGGTCGGCAAAGTGGCGGCGGCGTCAGTGACGTGGGAGCGTTCACTGATCCGCGGCCATTTTAGAAAGTCCGGTGCCCGGATTAGGCACAGGAAGATCATCCTCAGAGATGCAAAAGGGGGGAGGATGGAATAGCCCACCTAGTTCTCGAGGGCAAAAGCTGGAAAATGGTGGACCTGGGGAGAATGAGTCACGCGATGGTCCCCATGGTAAGGGCACACAGCGATAGGAGTATTGATTAAAAACCATACCGCTGAGTGCCCCGGGTGTCCGTACATACCACAGGCAGTGAAGAGGGGGCTGAAAAGACAGGTGGCACCAAAAATCAATTCCTGGCATCCCTGTATATTTTGATGTATATTACTATACTAATCTAATGCAACTTGATTGTTATATATATCTTTGGACATGAATGTTTATGGTTTATTTTTCATTTTATAGTTGACCAGATGCCACATTATATCTCCTGAAGAAGCTTAAGAAAGCGAAACATGTTGAGAAAGTGGTATCAAGCTCTGTATCACACTTTTATCAAAATTGTTTTGTAAAGATTCATTTATGTTTTGTCTCATGTCTGTTTTTTAAAGGATTTATGAATAAAATATATTCTTTTACTTTACAAATTCCCAATTGGTTTATCAAGCACCGTTAAAGTCCCCTGGCCTCTCTTTGGCCTCAAGTCCCCTCTCTTTTTCAATTCTGATCATCAATGTAAAGGGGCCCTTCTCTGACTGGCTATCAATGTAAGGGATTCTTTCTTCTTCTGATCACCAATATATAGATATGCTTCCCTGACTGGTCATCATGTAAGGGACTCTTTCTCCATCTGGTCACCCTTGTAAAGGTGTCCTTCTCAGATTGGCCACCATTGTGAGGGGGCACTAAACTGATCATCAGTGTAGTTAGACACTGCATTGGCTGCCAATGTAAGGAGACACTACACTTACCACCAATGTAACAATAAATCACGAGCTGCATCAGATAACAAGATTTATGTGAGCATTTCTATGTACCTCTTAAAGTACTGGTTCATATGTCAGCCTTTCATAAATACTGTAAAAACCTAAAAGTCATCACTTTTTGTAACATAATAAAACATCACCATTACATTTTATAAACTGACCAAAAATAAGAACTGTCTGTAAAGAAGAGCGGCCAAACACATTTTCATCTGTACTGGAAAATGACAGCTGGGAAATAAAAATGAGACTCTGTGATTGTGAAAATATGGCTCACCTATGCTTTTTGCAGTGTTCTCTGGGTTTGAGAAAACACAATGTTGTAGCTGAACTCCAGGCAGATACAAAAGACAAATGAATTAAATGTACCATTTAATTATTTTTTTTTAGGGCAAGCAGCATAAGTACCTGAAATGACATGGTATCATCCTCTTGTAGTCCTTGTACAGAAGAATTAAAAATGGGAGAGGGAGAAGCAGCACATGGAGCCAATCAGTAATGCTGCGGTACTCGTGTACTAACAAGGAATATGCTGATAGGAGGAAAGAGCAAAGTGACAGAGATGAGCTCATCCGTGAGCTGCCCAGTCACAGGCTGGGGGCCGGACAAGACCTGTAAATTCAACCTTAACTGCAAAGGAAAATCTGGTCTTCCACCATGTCATACTGGACTGTGCTGTGTGCCAAAGCTGTGTAAATTTCAGAACTGGATGAACAGAAATACAAATCTTTTGCCAGCCAAAACAGCTCCTTTATATGTATTTTATCTGTGTATTTAGCTGATTGCTTGGAGTTCATCTTCACAACGTGTAAGATGTTCGGTGGACGAACCACATCACAGAGAGCTGCGAACAATCACTAAACGGAAGGTCAATAGCACGTCCAGATCATGCTAATAATCCTGTCCTGTTATAGCCACAGCAGAGGCACGAAGAAGTTAACCTTCCTTGAGTAGGCGGCAGATATTCAATGAGGTAACTGCGCACAGGATGCAGGCCGGAGCCTCACAAAAAAAAGAATACAACGTTGAAACTGAGCCAGGCTGCCTTGAAAATGCATTTCTTTTCATACAAACTATTTTAGCTAGAAAGCAACATATGAAACTGATCCAGAGCTTGCAGTGCGGCTGGATAACAGCTCAGTGTTATCTTCCTGCTCCAAGTGTGTGGGAGACTCTCTGGTTTCCTCTGACACATTATGGAATCTTTTCAAAGATTCCTCTGGAAGTTGGGAATGGCTCCCATATCCTGGAGAGCTTCTATTAGAAACACGAGTTTGTTTGAGATCCTGGTCTGTCTGTGCTGCTTGTTCACTCTAGTGACAAAGTTTCTCTAAATTATTATTATTATAATACAGGATTTACATAGCGCCAACAGTTTGCACAATGCTTTACAAAATGGAGGGTGACAATACAGTTACAATACAGTTCAATATAAGAGGAAACAGAAGGCCCAGCTCGTTAGAGATTAAGATTTAAAAAGCATGGTTGGACAGACTGAGGTAAGAAATTCCAGAGAATGAGAGAGGTTTTGGAGAAGTCCTGGAGGTGAACATGAGACTAGATGACAAGGGAAATACAGAACATGAGGTCTTGGGGGGGAGCAAAGAGAACAGTTTAGTTGGTATTTTAAGAGGAGAGGTTAGTGATGTAGCTGGGAGCAGAGCTGTGGATTGCTTTGTAGGTTGTTGTTAGTATTTTAAATTGTATTCGTTGTGATTGGCAAGAGGGGTAGCAGACACCGAACGGTTGGTAAGGTGGATGAGTCTGGCAGCAGCATTCATGATGGACCAAAAGGGGGAATAGCCTATGTAAAAGTAGGCCAACAAGGAGGGAGTTGCAATATATGATACGAGAGATAACCAGAGAGTGAATTTGTAGCTTTGTGGTGTCGTTAGTTAAGAAAGGGCATATTTTGGAGATGTTACGGAGGTTGAAGCAGCAAGCTTTGGACAGTGGTTGGATGTGGGATGGAAAGGAGAGTTCAGAGTCCAGGATTACACTTAACACCCTGCCATGCAAGGAGGGAATGATAGTTGTGCCATTGATCTCAACAGAGAAGTAAGGGGAGGTAGCACAGGGAAACCATGTTCTGACATCCATACCGGTATGTCCGTTAGTCAAATAGTGATGCATGTGGAGAATGATGGGATGATCTGAGAGGCAGAAAGATAGATTTGGGTGCTGTTAGCATAGAAATGGTATCAGAAGCCATGGGAGGCTATCAGCTGATCCAAGGAGGTGGTGTAGATAGATAAAAGAAGAGATTCAAAGACAGAACCTTGGGGGACCCCGACAGGAAGAGGAGAGGAGGAGGTAGACTTGTAAGTTACACTGAAGACACGGTGACTTAAGTAAGAGGAGAACCAGCAAAGAGCAGAGTCACGGAGGCCAAGGGAATGGAGTTTTTTCTAGGAAGAGAGAGTGGTCAACTGTAATAAAAGGCAGCAGAGAAGTCCAAGAGTAAGTATACAGAATCGTGACCATTGAAGGTATTTACTCTGGGGAAAGTTATCCCACATGCCACCTTGTCAGGGCCATCAGTAGCAGGTTCTTTGACTTGAATTGACTTCACTTATTGACAGGTTTAAAATTTCTTTTTATATAAATGTATTATTTTTAGTAATTTAAAGAGGTGCTACCTCAGTAGTGGAACTGTCAAGGGGGCTGTAATCACTAGCAGTCTAATATAATATATTTCCAGTCTCTGGCTGTCTCCTACAACATGTCTCCAGTCTCCAACAACAGTTGTATGTCTTCAGTCTCTGAACATCTCCAGGGTATGTCTATAGTCTCTGACCATCTCCTATGGTATGTCTGCAATCTCTGACCTTCTTTAGTATGTCTGCAGTCCTTGACCATTTCCTGTAGTATGTTTGCAGTCTTTAACCGTCGCATATTGTATGTCCCCAATCTCTAACGATCTTATATAGTATGTCCACAGTCTATAACCATCTCCTGTAGTATGTCCTCAGCCAATGACCATCTTAGGTAATATGTCTGACCATCACTTGTACCATGTCTGCAATCTCTGACCCTCTCCTGTAGTGTGTCTGCAGTCTCTGACCATCTTGTGTAGCATACCTGTAATCTCTAATCACCTCCAATAGTGTATCTATAGTTTCTTACAGGGCAGTCTGGCAGAGGTATATTGCTACTGGAAGCTGGAGAGATACAAAAGCCAGCATCTGATTCAATCAGTCAGTAGCTGCACAAAACTGAAGTGTCAATCCTGGGTGACGTTGGTGCAAAAGAGTGGCCTTTAGGCATAGTAGCAAAAATGTGGTTTGTAGTTGAGATGTAAAACTGTTTCTTTATGTAAAATAAACTTAATAAAAGAGAAAGGCAAATATGTATTTGTGAATATGAATGACAAGTGCCAGGTGCCTGGGAGAGAAAGAAAATTGACAGGTGCTCAGGAGAGGTGTCAGCTGCCAAGACACAATCTGCCAATACACAATGCAGCATTTACAGCACTACAAAATTAATATTAGGACCCTACAGTGAAAGGGCACATTGCATGTTATGGTAACTCTTATAATAAGAGCATTATGCAAAATTAAAAGAAAAGATAAGACAATAGGGAAGGCTTATCATGGTATGGCTTCTGTAAGAGGTACATGCAGGACAAAACATTTTTTTTACAGACTTCTCTATACATATAGTTTAGTGGCATACACCAACAGATATTGTATCAGTGACAGCAAAAAAATAGAGTTCATTAGTCAAATGCAAACCAAGCATCTAAATACAATATAACCTCATCATTGATTTAGAGTGGACTACTCTATTTCTGATTGAACTGGTCATGTTTTAAAGTATAATTGTAAAGAAGGAAATATGTGGAATGCCAAAACTATCAGAGAACATTAGACACCCTTATCTGCCTTCTTGTTACCAGTCAGCAGGCCTGGGCGGAAGGGTATAAGCCTCTTCTGTCTTCACGCCCTGGCTGTCTCCTGCACTGTGCAATACCATGCTGTCATACTGACAGCTCAGTCCTGCAGATTACCCAGAGAGAGTGTCAGAAGCATGTAGCGCTCCTTATTCTTGGTAGCTGCTGGTCTCATTTCAGCATCCTGGTTTTTGGCTGTGATACATTCTCCCTGTCTGTTTGTCTACCTGCAAGGTGATTGATGTAGTCAGTCTCTGGGTGGAAACCAAACCTGGTTTAAGCCAGCCAAGCCTGCAGTCTCATGCTTGTGATATTTTGTTTGTAACGTGCTCCAAGCTCCCTGTTTGTCTGTTCTGGTGATTGGATTTCCCTTTTTATGACCTTGGTTTGGCTATCGACTACTTTCTGAACTCTGCCTGCTTTTTGACTACGGATTTGTGCCTAACTATTCTGAATCTTGCCTGCCTTGTACCTAGACTGTCTCCACTGACTGAACCACTCTGCCTGTCTGCCAACGACAATTATCAGTTTGCTGTGCTCAGTTCGTGCCTGCCCTGGCATGGTAGCAAGGCACTATAGCATTGTGTATAGGGGCAACCGATTACCGGTAGGCCTGCTTACCTTATGGGAAAGGGGCTGCTATAGGTAAAAATAATGATTGTCTCTGCCAATCTACTTTGTGCTCTCTCCAATATCTGGCCAACCATGGCCATAGGACGTCCAGTCCTTCCTTTGATCCACACACCTGTAGTGATTTCATCTTGGACCCAGTGTTCCTAAGAGTCCCTAAGATAAGGATATCCCCCTTGCCTATTGACTTCACATCCATTGGATATTACCATTGCCACATGATTCCACAATCATCGACCCTCCATCTGGAATGAATCTAGAACTAGTCAGTCTGCACTCAATCAGTATCGGCTAGGTCAGTGAGTGACTCCACTTCTCTGGGGGCCATACACATACCGATTGTCAGAAAATATCAACCGCTTTCTTCATATCCATAAACCGATAATTATCGCATGACAATCTCTATGTGAATGGTATTTGGTGTCCGGAATTTTTGTTTATGTGTAATGTTTTGTGTGTCTTTTTTGTTTTTTTGTCTTTTGTCTACTTTCACACTTCACTATTGTAGTGTTTCAAAGGGGTTGTAAACCCTCAAGGTTTTTCACCTTAATGCATTCTACGCATTAAGGTGAAAAATCTCCTGTGATGCTGCAGCCCCCGAGAGTTCCCCTTTTACTTACCTGAACCTGGTCTTTCCAGCGACGGGGATGAGCACACCAGCTCCAGCCGGTGTCTCGGGTCCTGATTGGATAGATTGATAGCAGCGCAGCTGTCAATCAAATCCAATGACGTGGGAGCCATGGGGCGGGGCCGAATCCTGCTGTCTGTGTCAATGGATGCAGCAGCAGGACACGGGAGTGCGCCCGCACGAGTGCCCCGAGGGAGAGCGGCTCTTCAACGGGGCACTCGAGAAGAGGAGGAGCCAGGAGCACCGCTGAGGGACCCCAGAAGAGGAGGATCTGGGTCACTCTGTGCAAAACCAACTGCACAGAGGAGGTAAGTATGACATCTTTGTTATTTTAAAAGAAAAAAAAATGAAGCTTTAGATATCCTTTAATTCTTGATCAAGTATATGTGAAGTTGTAACAATATTGTTTTCCACACTGCGCATATTTTTAGCTGTTATTTTTTTTAACTCAATACATTTGTATCTTTATAACCAGTCCCTATTATAACCCTTTGTTGCCATAGTAGCCACTTTCCTCCCGGGTAGTTCCTACCAGGGTCCCCTTTTGCATGCTTAGATTGGCTTGGCTACGGTGACAACACCCGACTGTGTAGAGTGGTCCAAGGGTGACTATAATTAATATACTCTTGTGGATATACCTTGATAGGACCCATTATCTTCTTGTTGTGCTTATGCTTATAGGTGAAGAACAAAGAAGCTAGCTATAGTGCCTGACCACCTGTGTTAGGGGTAAACGTGACAGAGAGAATGGCTTGGCTTCCGTGGAAGACTGCTATTGGGGATTCATCACATAGGACTGGATTCATAGACTAGAAGAATGAAGTTTCAAGTATAGAAACATGGAATCATGTAAAAAAACAAAACAAAAAAAAAACAGCAAAAGCTACCTGACCTTTATCAATGACATGAGAATGTCTCCAGGTCCTAGCTATGCTGAGTATTAATTCTGACAAAACCTGTAATATGCAGTATCTCACAAAAGTGAGTACACCCCTCACATTTTTGTAAATATTTTATTATATATTTTCATGTGACAACACTGAAGAAATGACACATTGCTACAATGTAAAGTAGTGAGTGTACAGCTTGTATAACAGTGTAAATTTGCTGTCCACTCAAAATAACTCAACACACAGCCATTAATGTTTACACCGCTGGCAACAAAAGTGAGTACACCCCTAAGTGAAAATGTCCAAATTGGGCCCAATTAGCCATTTTCCCTCCCCGGTCATGTGACTCATTAGCGTTACAAGGTCTCAGGTGTGAATGAGGAGCGGGTGTGTTAAAGCGGGGGTCCACCTATCTATCGTTTTTTGGTTTTTTTTTGAGTTCATTCACAAACTTTTCTTCTCAGCATTACATACTCACATATTGTGTGTAATATGTCCGCCTGTGTCAGATTTCGTCGGAAAGAATAACTTATATTATTCACTGCAGGCGGTTTCCATCTTCATTGTGGGCATTTGAAGCCCACAAGCATTTATGTCCTGGATGTGGTGAATGCTGTGCTCCCAGCATTCACCACTCGTTCCCGCACATGCTCAGTGGCATCCTGGGAAGCCTGAGACTAGCTCCCAGGAGTCTGGGAGAGGCTAGAAACACGCCTAGTCCCACGGGAGGAGAACCAGGAAGTGCAAAGAAGAATAGAAAAATAAAAGATAATTACGGCGATTTAAATTTTTTTAAATGGCATGTCAGCATCTAGGCAAGGAAGAGAATACATACAGATATTGTTCAAAATTTGGGTGGAACCCCGCTTTAAATTTGATGTTATCTCTCTGACTCTCTCATACTGGTCACTGGAAGTTCAATATGGCACCTCATGGCAAAGAACTCTCTGAGGATCTGAAAAAAAGAATTGTTGCTCTACATAAAGATGGCTTAGGCTATAAAAAGATTGCCAAGACCCCGAAACTGAGCTGCAGCACGGTGGCCAAGACCATACAGCGGTTTAACAGGACAGGTTCCACTCAAAACAGGCCTCGCCATGGTCGACCAAAGAGTTTGAGTGCACGTGCTCAGCGTCATATCCAAAGGTTGTCTTTGGGAAATAGACGTATGAGTGCTGCCAGCATTGCTGCAGAGGTTGAAGGGGTGGGGGGGTCAGCCTGTCAGTGCTCAGACCATACACCACACACTGCATCAAATTGGTCTGCATGGCTGTCATCCCAGAAGAAAGCGACTTCTAAAAATGATTATAAAGTAAAAAAAAAGATGATGCACAAGAAAGCCCGCAAACAGTTTGCTGAAGACAAGCAGAATAAGGACATGGCATACTGGAACCATGTCCTGTGGTCTGATAAACTTATTTGGTTCAGATGGTGTCAAGCGTGTGTGTAGCGGCAACCAGGTGAGGAGTACAAAGACAAGTGTGTCTTGCCTACAGTCAAGCATGGTGGTAGGAGTATCATGGTCTGGGGCTGCATGAGTGCTGCCGACACTGGGGAGCTACAGTTCATTGAGGGAACCATGAATGCCAACATGTACTGTGACATACTGAAGCAGAGCATGATCCCCTCCCTTCGGAGACTGGGCCACAGGGCAATATTCCAACATGATAACGACTCCAAACCCACCTCCAAGACTACCCCTGCCTTTCTAAAGAAGCTGAGGGTAAAGGTGATGGACTGGCCAAGCATGTCTCCAGACCTAAACCCTATTGAGCATCTGTGGGACATCCTTAAATGGAAGGTGGAGGAGCGCACTAACATCCACCAGCTCTGTGATGGCTTAATGGAGGAGTGGAAGAGGACTCCAGTGGCAACCTGTGAAGCTCTGGTGAACTCCATGCCCAAGAGGGTTAAGGCAGTGCTGGAAAATAATGGTGGCCGCACAAAATATTGACACTTTGGCCCCAATTTGGACATTTTCCCAGAGGGATGTACTCACTTTTATTGCCAGAGGTTTAGACATTAATGGCTGTGTGTTGAGTTATTTTGGGGGACAGCAAATTTACACTGTTATACAAGCTGTACACTCACTACTTTACATTGTAGCAAAGTGTCATTTCTTCAGTGTTGTCACATGAAAAATCTAATAAAATATTTACAAAAATGTGAGGGGTGTACTCACTTTTGAGAGATACTGTAGATGTTTCTGTCTTGAGACCAGCTTCACTTAAAAACTTTGCTAAGAAAAAAATCACAAGAGGCCTTTTTATGAAATAACACTCCCAATAAACTCCTAGTGTCACACACATACAATTATCTAATCACCATTCATGTTTTTTATTAGTATCATACATTTTTGTATTTTGAAGTCTATGTGACATTCGTATACACTGTAATATTCAGACTAGTTGTATCCCAGGGCTTAAAATATAAAATAATACTATCAGGCAGACTATGAAAATAATGACACACCATTCTTTTCAGGTTGGATCTCCCATGTTACTTGGCTACCCTACTAGGTAGAAAAAGCCCAATAAGAAAACCCTGTGTGGTTTTACTAGGCATTACTAAATGCCTAGGCACATAATATCTATTGAATAGGGATGAACAAACATGAGAGCTTTCATTTCCATAATATCTATTGAATATGGATGAACAAACATGAGAGCTTTCATTTCTATGAAATTTTAGTGAAAATTGTGAGTTTCTGGTGAACTTTTGCCCCTTTTGAGGTTTTTGTTGGGTAAATTTGGCTTTAACTGGCTTCTTAAGTTTGTAACCGCTTCTTTCAACTGTACTGGACCTACTCTTTTGCCAAAAGACTGCCCCCTCCCATTAGTCCCCTGATATTTTAAGTTTTATTTTAACAGAATTAAATAAAACAGACAATAACACAACATATAGTACCTTGAAGAAGTATTCACACCCATTGACATTTTCCACATTTTGTCATGTTACAACCAAAAATGTAAATGTATTTTATTGGGATTTTATGTGATAGACCAACACAAAGTGGCACATAATTGTGAAGTGGAAGGAGAATAAAAAATGGTTTTCTAATTTTTTTACAAATAAATATGTGAGAAGTGTGGCGTGCATTTGTATTCAGCCCCCTTTACTTTGATACCCCTAACCAAAATCTAGTGGAACCAATTGCCTTCAGAAGTCACTTAATTAGTAAATAGAGTCTACCTGTGTGAAATTTAATCTCAGTATAAATACATCTGTTCTGTGAAGCCCTCTGAGATTTATTGGAGAATCTTAGTGAACAAACTGCATCATGAAAGCCAAGGAACACACCAGCCAGGTCACCAATAAAGTTGTGGAGAAGTTTAAAGCAGGGTTATGTTATAAAAAAAATATCCCAAGCTTTGAACATATCACAGAGCACTGTTCAATCCATCATCCAAAAATAGAAAGAGTATGGCACAACTGCAAACCTACCAAGACATGGCTGTCCACCTAAACTGACAAGCCGGGCAAGGAGAGCATTAATCAGAGAAGCAGCCAAGAGGCAGATAGTAACTTTGGAGGAGCTGCAGAGATCCACAGCTCAGGTAGGAGAATCTGTCGACAGGACAACTATTAGTCGTGCACTCCACAAATCTGGCCTTTATGAAAGAGAGGCAAGAAGAAAGTCATTGTTGAAAGAAAGCCATAAGTCCTGTTTGCGAGAAGCCATGTGGGGGACACAGCAAACATGTGGAAGAAGGTGCTCTGGTCAGATGAGACCAAAATTAAACTTGTTGGCCTAAAAGCAAAATACTATGTGTGGCAGAACACTAATACTGCACATTACCCTGAACATACCATCCCCACCAAGAAACATGGTGGTGGCAGCACCATGTTGTGGGGATGATTTTCTTCAGCAGGGACAGGGCTACAATGGAATGGTTTAGATCAGTATATAAAAAAGGAGAGAAAAATGGCGGGACTTTGTCGAGGCACACGGGAGCACGGTGGGCGGGGGTTTCCCCACTGCGCGTCGATGTCATGCATCCTTTGCCGGGCGCGCTGATGTCCTGTACGCGGCGCTGCCAGCTATATGTTTTCCATCTGCTGACCCGCTGGGGGAGGGGCTTGGTTCGCGCTTCAGACTGTGGGGCCGTGGTGGTCGTGCTCCTTGTTTGGTGGCGCCTCCCTTTCTTTCTCCCCTTATTGGAGCAGCGCATGACGTTGGGGGCGGTCTTTGCTGCGGCGTTGCCTATATGGGCTCCTTCCTCAATTTGGGTCTCACATTCAGGACAGTACACACCTACCCCACCCGGGATAGATGAGGCATATAGGCATTTTTTCATTCCTCTCCCAGACACTGACAATCAGGTAATTTTACTCACATATCCCATTCACTTTACACTTTGGTTTTGATTACACCCCTTTTGTTTCTTTTCTTACCCCACTGTTTTAATAATTTTCTTTTTGTCACATTTATCACAGAGGCCTTCCACAAAGGTGGTTACCCCCTACAACACCATCACTACACACACCTATACCCACGTGGGGTGTTGTTCATGTTCGGCTGTGCCGGCGGCAGTGCGTCCCCTCAGCTCATGTTTGGGGCCCTGTATGGCTGGTCTTGGAGGTTCCATGCCCGCACCACCTCTGCAAGGATACACATGTAAGTGTGTGGGATAATTCAGGCCATGGGGGGTTCTTCCATGTCCTGGGTTCACCCTTTCACCCTCTGATTTAGTTCAGAATACCTTCATTTTTCATTTTTCACATTTTTACAATTTTATTTTGTTTTTTCTATCCATAGACAATTACCAAGGTTTCGCTCCTGACGATAGGCTACAAGGCCTTGAAACGCGTAGAGCTAACATCAACCGATATGTATACATTTTTGTAATACTTTGTATGGCCGTTCCTTTTCTATATTTATTTTTAATTTTATTCTTAATTTGTTTTCCATACCAGTCTTATGTGGGTGGTATCTCCATTGTTATAATCGATATAGCTATTTTTGTCCATATAATTATGTCTTATTCTATATATTCTATAATCTGCACCAACTCATTGTTGGAATGTTTATCTATGTGTAATACTTGGTTCTGATGAATTGTAATAAAATATACAGATATTTATATAAAGCAAAATGCATTAAATGTTTTGATATGAAAAATTTATGATAATTTGAACCAATTAATAATATTTATATTCAACCATTTTTGTTGCTCCCGTGTGCCTCGACAAAGTCCCGCCATCTTTCTCTCCTTTTTTACATACAATTAACCGGGATGGAGGTGGGGACGTGAATGGCCCCGTTTAACCTCATTTAAAGTCCCAAAATTCTTTTTTTTAAATCTTTTTTCTAAACGGTTTAGATCAGTGGTCATCAACCCTGTCCTCAGGGCCCACTAACAGGCCAGGTTTGCAAGATAACTGAAATACATCACAGGTGATATCATTTGCTGCTCAGTGATTGCAGTATTCTAGTCTGCATCTCTCTAAAGCAATACATAAAACCTGGTCTGTTAGTCAAAGTCCAGACCAAATCCAATTGAGAATCTGTGGCAAGAGTTGAAAATTGCTGTTCAGACGCTCTCCATCCGTTCTGACAGAGCCTGAGGTATTTTACAAAGAAGAATGGGCATACATTTTACTCTCTAGATGTGCAAAGCTGGTAGAGACATCCCCAAAAAGACTCGTAGCTGTAATTGCAGCAAAAGGTGGTTCTACAAAGTATTGACTCAGGGGGTCTGAATACAAATGTACGCCACACTTTTCACATATTTATTTGTAAAAAAAAATGAAAATCATTAATAATTTTTCTTCCACTTCACAATTAATTGCCACTTTGTGTTGGTCTATTACATAAAATCCCAATAAAATACATTTATGTTTTTGGCTGTAACATGACAATATGTGGAAAATGTCAAGGGGTATGAATACTTTTTCAAGGCACTGTAATTGGGATCCTAAGGATCTTTAACACAAACTGTGCTCGTTGTTGGATAAAAAATGTACAAGTTCTGGAATATCAGCCCTTTCCATTACTATACAGGTGTTGTACAGGTCATCATCAGGAAGTCATTAGTTTCTAAGTAAATAGTCTACATTCTTACAAATGCTGGTTTAGCGACTGAAATGGATTACCTGAACAGAGGATAGATCATGAAGTGATAAGAGCATGATAAATCACCAACCCGCCAGACTTCAAATGTATTGCAAGTTTTAATTCTTATTAGACCCAAATATTTATTTCCTTTACTACATAGTGCCTGATGCCTCTCCTCATGTGCATTTGGCGTGCTTTCTCCTAACTGTCTCTGAAAAATTCAAGATAAAACTATTTGACTACCGTTTAACAGCATTAAAGCAGCCCGTTCAGGGTTAAAAAAGATTGAAACAAAGGCAATAGAAGAATGATTATACTCACCTCTGAGACAACTTGTGTCTCCCACCTTCCCCAAATCCTAGTACTAAAGTCTACAATACTCTTCAGAGAGTAACAGGTTCATATGGATCCCATTGTGGACCATGGTTCCATCTTGCGCCCCCTGTGTTACTACAGGGTACAGCAGCAACCTAGGAGTCAAAGGGTAGAACCACAATGCATCACAGGTAACATAAGCTTCTGATATGCCCTGAAATGTCAAATGAGGAGTCTTATGGAGGTTGCAGTATTGGGATAAAGGGGGGGGGGGGTGGGAGGGAAGGTAGGACTGGAAGCAGGGGTGCATTAAACCTCTGCAGGTAGACCAATGCTTCCACACAGAGAGCAAGAGGTCCTTCTCTATAGCAGGCTGGCAGGGGTCAGGATTTACTTTTAGGGCTGTGGTTGCTGTCTAAAGATAGAGAGGTAGAGAAGGAAGCGCCACCTGAGTGTAGTATTAACAAATGATGTTTAATGACACCAGGTAAAAACACACTTACAGGATGAAAACATATAAAAGGCTCATCTGTATAGGTATGTGGTCCTCTGTGTTCCCTCTGATCCTGTGGTGGTGATGCTGCAGGGATGCTGGGCTGCAGAAGGTGGATTACTACCCGGGAGCTTCTTCTGTGGCCATCAGGAAGAGACTAGGGGCCGGCGTGGAGCGCACGTGGATCGTGCATGACGTCCCAGGTCGTCCGTCTGCTTCCGGGTTCAGTATCCAGGGGAGGGATCGTCCAGGGAGGAGGGCTAGCAGGGAGGTTGAGAAAAGGCTACACGCTCGGAGCCACTGCTCCTTCAATAGGCCAATTGAAGGAGCAGCTGCTCCGAGCGCGTAGCCTTTTATATGTTTTTATCCTGTAAGTGTGTTTTTACCTGACGTCATTAAACATCATTTGTTAATACTACACTCAGGTGGCGCTTCCTTCTCTACCCCTCTCTCATCCATCACAGAGCCAGCTCTCTGAGGACAGCAGCCGCCTAGCCTACCAGCCTACTTTAACCATTACATTACCGGTTACCACTTAACCCTTGAACTTCCAGCCTGTCCCATATGGACTAAGTTGCTCAGCCCTTTATATCTCCTGTTATATATGGACTTGTGTGTTTGCGCTTACAGTTACCAATACTCTGTCTGGCTGTCTAAAGATAACCAACTGTAAGGCATTTCCCACCTTTTGTTCTACACTTGAAATGTATTCAATTGATTTAAAGTGAAAGGGCAGGTGAGCTTTAAATGAGGGTGGACGGCTGAGATGAGGTTTCTCTTTTCCATAGACCTTTCTTGAATGAACTCCAAGCAGCACTACAGCCCTTACAGGCTCTTCTTTATCAATCAGGAAAGACCTCATATTTCTACACCATTCATTTGCATCCTGTTTCTGAGAATATGCATGGCCCGAGCCATGTAGCCCCTCCATCTACTTCATTCCTCCAGGTTTGTCTGTACTGATACACTTGTAATAGAATGTTGTCTGTCTTATATCAGACTTTAGATTCATTGAATTGTAATTCTACCCTGTTCCAGAAAGACAATAACGACTCAAAATGTCATACAGTGAAAAAAAATTTTCTTGGAGGTTATCAATATATTTCTCCCCAGATATCTTCAGTCTTTTGCCGTTTTATTGCGTTGCTAGGCGCTCTCCCAGAACTAAGAATTTTGACACGGCTTCACTTCCTCCCTGGATGCTCATCATGCAAGGATCACATGACACCCATCTGCACTCTGCACATGTCCTCCATGTTCTCATGAAACTCAGGCCAAGGGGCTTCAAAATGGGAATAGCAGAGGTACTGAATGCTCAATGAATTACACACTGACCATTTGTTTCACCCCTTTCAGTATCTGGATATTTAATAGCGAGGACTGAATATATTTATTCCTGTTTCACTATAGAAACAGGAAAATGCATTTAGAAGGAATCTGCTAAGAAAGCAAAATCATCATTGAAACGCCAGAGACACAGTGAGTCAAAGCCCTTATTTTTTTTTTAATACATTTATAAAATGCCAACAAATTCTGCAGCGTCTTATAGTATGTTGACTTTTCAAATCAGTCCTTAACCCCCAAGGAGTGCTTACATTCGAATGACCCTTTAACAGGCATACCAACTACTAGGAAGAAGCCAATTCATCTATCCACATGTTTTAAGATATATGAGGAAAGCATTTGTATAAATGGGAGGAATATACAAATTTAATTCAGTCACTGAATCCAAAAACCAGTGCTGCAATACAACAGTGCTAAACAAGTAGCCAAAGTCATGCCATGTTCTCTCAAAGTGGTTGTATTAGGTGTAAAAAAAATATAGCCATGGAATGCCCTTGTAATCGCTAATATCTCTAATATCCGCCCATAGGAGCCGCTAGATAAATGCCCAGGATCCTTTTCCCAGTAATTGGCTCGTAGCCAGGCACACAATTCCAATCACTCTTCAGACTCATTAACCAGTCTAAGGGTATGCTTTTTTGAAAGCTTTAATGAGAACTTGAACTTGAATAGGTAGTGGGTAGTGGTGGGATACTACAGTAACTCTTAGTAACAATTTGAGGAGATTTAATCTTCCTCTTGGACATCCGACCAAAGTCCTTTCACTAAGAATTAAATAGACTGAGCTCTTCCGAACAACAGACACAGTGTCCCCTTTAACCTGCTGACTCTAGCATAAGAGGGATGGCAACAGCACACAGTCTCTAGGATCTCTGACACCAAGCTGTACTCAGTAATGTCTTTCTTCCAATATCTTCCAGACATTTTCACCCTGTGGTACCAGACTAGATCCTCAGATGACCGCTCCTCAGTCAGCTTCAGCAAACGCTCAGCAAAGCAGGCCTCCAGCTAGTCCAACTGTGATCTCCTCCTCAGGAAAAAAGACACCCATGCTCCCAGTCTTAGAGTGTTTATACAGACTACCAGCCACCATCCTGGGCAACCCCCCCCCCCCCCAGAGATTGGCCAGGGCTACATAAATTTTCAGCTGCTGATTAGACTCTACCTGCCCACTAACTTCCAGAACATTTCTGGACAACCAGGGAAGCATCCACTCCTGCATCCACTGAAATACAGAACAGACCAGAACTATCAAACACAGCTACACGGATTACAGTGAGCCAGAAGTAAATTTCTGTGATGATGAAATGAAGCTCCACTGAATACAGTGAACTTAAAATAAAGTTACCTATCTAAAAGGATGCTACAGTAGTATTCTGTACCTTCAAGTGATCATCGGAGACCACTAAAACAGGGATTAGTTAAAGTTGAAATAATACACATATACCTATATCCAGGTGCTTTAGTGAATTATACTCCTCTGACAAACAGCACAGCCAGGAGGGTGACACCATATTTATGCTGGAATTCAGAAATACAGTGGTGTCACCTCCCTGCCCACAGTCTGCTGACTGGACAGTGAGGGAACAGTAACACTGATAAGTCACCAACACTACTAAGTCACCTCCTTTCTGCATGTTCTCCCCTAGCATATGTGCATGCATAAAAGCCTGATTGGCTCCTGGCCTACTCTTCCTTTTCCCAGTGTACGTGTTCCTAAGCAAGGGAGGCTGGTACCCATATTCAGGCCTTATGCTATTTGTATGTAAAGTACAGTACATTTGGTGATTTTTACCACTTCAGGCTCTACAGCGGCCTGATCAATTTCAGACGTAAATAAACATATGTCCCCACCTTTCAGGATGGTTTCTTGAACTTTCCCACGAGGAAAGATCTGGGAACCCTCAGCTTTGAGCGCTTCCAGGTTCAGAGCTGTCAGATCCAGGTGGGTGCAGCCAGGATAACAACAGATCGAGTACAGTCCATGCACAATTGTGCATGCAGGAATGTACAATGGAGGCATTAGGGGTCTAAGAGCACATATGAACACAAACACACAAATTAGTTATTACCACACACTGGAGTCAGAAGAATAAGCCTTGGGCTAAAATTCGTAGTTACATTAAAGGATGGACACTCGCTCCTGCAGCCCACATTCCAGTCTGTTGCTGCTTGTGCTTCTCTAAACCAAATCCACATCAACAATGTAACCTAGTCAACTCTTGAAAGGGTAGGAAGTGTATTTCTTGTCTGTTCTCCTAATGTGGTTTATTCTGCTGCCCAGCGTGTATACTTGAAATTTACATGATGGATTTAATGTAACTTTTCGAGTTTTATTGATAAGTTTTTACAAGGTTTCATTGATTCTTATATGGGGAATTTGTTTCTTTTATGCACAACTGATTGTTCATTTACCCTTTTCCACCATTGCATTATCCATTGCATGGATAACAAAATGGCTAACTAAGGCCCTTCTGGGCTGAAATGCGTAAGCTATATTAGTTTTATGGGTGACCTAACTCTTCAATAAAATATATCTTGGAGGATTATTTTGTGTGCTGGCTTGTTTACGGTCCCAGTATTTGTGGTTAACTCTAAGCTGTTACGTTGTAAAGGCTTTTAAAGTGTTGTCTATAGACAGTTTTGCGTATCACAATATGTTGCCATTTCGTGGGCACATACAGTTTTAAAGTATATCTTTGTGCAAAATTCATTATAATCATTTCTACATTGAATTTCAATTATTTCTAGTTTGCTCCTATTAATCTAAACGATCCTAAAGTATAACTAAAGGCAAAACATTTTTTTTAGTTTTTGGATGGAGGCAGACATATTTATACACCTGGCAGTTTTTATTGCAGTCTGTGTCCCCAGTAAGGAGATTCCCCCTCTCTATTTGTTCTGTTTACCATTGAAAATAAAAGAAAACCCCACATTTTGGGTTGTCCCTAGAAAAGTAATAGAAGGGAAATCTTCCAATGGGAACATTAGTTCTGGTGACCTGGGGGTCCCCAAGGAATTCCCTTAATTTGCAGGGATTCCTCTCACTTCCTGTTTGGCTATGGGACAGGAAGTGAATGTAAATCTCCCCAATGGGACAGGGGTTATAACCCTCTATCCAAAATGAAAATAAAGTTTTACCTATAGCTTTAGTTTAAAATTTGTAAACTTACTTTGTGAAGAATTCCACATTTTTACTTCCTTGAATTCTGTGACATGTACTTGCTATGCCCTGTGAGTAGGCACTGCTGTGTCACAGAATTCACATACCCTGCTTTCTGATCTACAGAGGTGCTGAGAGGAGGCGTTTCAGGATGTGATCCAATACAGGGATTGCTGCTTGCAGGCAGAAAGGTATCATGGGATATGTAGTCCTTAGAAATCAAAGTAAATTAAAGGAATCAGCAAAGGAGAAGCTGCAGAGCATGCAGGGAGTTTTTACTGCATTTTCTGTCTCCGTCTGATTCCTGACAGTAGGCAAAGGCCATGAATTCACAAGATGCAGGCAATCTACCTAGTGGTAATATTTTTTCCAGATTGGATGAGCAGGACCACTGCATGGATCAGTTTGCCATAGCATTACAGACGCTACTGATTCGCACTGCTCACCTGGATCCCCCCACTGTGGCTGCTCCAGTCTCTGTGCAGGCACCCGCCTCGAATATTACCTCTGTAAGAGGTATGTCTGGTTCTGCTCCGCTTACCCAGCGATTTGGGGGCGATCCGGTTCAATGCAGAGGGTTTCTCAACCAGGTTGGGATATTCTTTGAGATGCTGTCCCAGGCGTTCCCCATGGACAGAAGCAAAGTAGGCTTCATTATTTCTTTACTTTCTGATAGAGCTTTGGCCTGGGCAAATCCTCTATGGGAGATGCAAAAACCCATCGTCCTGAGTTACCCTGAGTTTGTGGCTTCCTTTAAAAGGGTATTTGATGTTCCTGCACACTCCATTTCGCTTGGAACAATGAGGCTTTCGTGGCTGCTTTTTCTCATGGTTTCTTGGATAACATCAAAGATGAGATACAGTAGCAGCCTGAGACACACCTACAGATCTGAAGAAGTTGATCGCGTTTGCCATTCTCATTGACTCCAGATTCCGAGAGAGACCTTCCTTTAAGGAGCGCTTGCGGAAGCCTCCTGAACGTATGGCTCTGAGCTTTGCAGTCCCGCCCCTTGCCTCCCTCACCTCCCATGCCTCTTGGTACCGAGTCCACCAGTGAAGTAGAACCCAGGCAGTTGGGCTTCACATGTCTCTCTGCAGAGGAGAGGGCCTTTAGGAGGAGGGAGAGCTTGTGCCTTTTATTGTGGCCAGGCAGGTAACTTTTTGAAGTCTTGTCCTCCCCATCCGGGAAACGCTTGCACCTGAGGTCCTGTAGGTGTTACGCCCCCAGTTATCCTGAAGGATAAGCCTTTAGTTCCGGTTACCCTTTCTTGGTCTGAGTCGTCCATCAAGACACAGGGTCCAATCGACTCTGGAGATGAAGACCTGTTCATAGATAGTGCCTTTGTGTCTAAGCACTCGATTCTGCTGCAACTTCGTGCCACTCCACTTGCTATTGAGGCTTTTGATGGGAGACCTATACAGCCTGCCCATGTGACTCATGAGACTGCTCCCTTGACCATGGCCGTAGGGGCTCTTCACCATGAGATAATCCATAATAAAGTTATTTCCTCACCCCATTACCCGGTGGTTATTGGTTATCTTTGGTTGCAGAGGCACAACCCCGCTTTTGATTGGCTTTGTGCTGAGGTTCTTACCTGGTCACCACAATGCAGTAAGACATGTTTACAGAAAGTGGCCAAGGTCTTATGCACCTCTTCACCCTCCTCTCTGCCAGAGGAGTACCGCAAATTTGGCAATGTCTTTGGCAAAGGTCAAGCCGGTAGTTTGCCTCCACACCGGTCGTATGATTGCGCAATTGACCTTCAACCTGGTGCCATGCCCCCTCGTGGCCGGGTTTACACTTTGTCTCAGAGGATAAAGCCATGGAGGACTATGTTGCCAATGTATTTTCTCGAGGGTTCATCTGCAAATCCTCATCTCCTGCTGATGCTGGCTTCTTCTTTGTGAAAAAGAAGAGTGGAGAACTGAGATCTTGTATCGATTATATGGGTCTCAATCACGTTGAAGAACGCGTATCCAATTCCATAGATTATGGAATTATTTAACTGCCTCAAGGGAGCAACGGTTTTCATGAAGCTCGATCTGAGAGGGGCATACAATCTCATGAGGATCTAGGAGGGCAAAGAATGGAAAACTGCATTTAATACTAGGACAGGACATTACGAATACCTCATAATGCCGTTTGGTCTTTGCAACGCTCCTGCAGTTTTTCAGGAATTCATCAACAATGTCCTCCGAGATATGTTGCAGCAATGTGTAGTGGTTTATCTTGACGATATCCTCATATATTCTAATTCCCTAGAGAGCCACCACACAGATGTCTCCCATGTGCTACAGAGGCTGGGAGAGAATAACCTGTATTGCAATTTGGAAAAGTGTGAGTTTCATCGTGAACAGGTTAAATTTCTTGGTTATGTCATTTGCACTGCTGGTTTTTCGATGGACCCAGAGAAACTATCTGCAGTTCTACAGTGGCCTCGACCCATAGGTCTACGTCTGCTACAATGTTTTCTTGGCTTTGCCAATTATTATCAGAAGTTTATTCGTAACTTCTTTTCTCTGGTCAAACCCCTGACTGATATGACCAGAAAAGACGGGAACTCACAGAATTGGTCTCCGGATTCCATTAAAGCCTTTGAGTCTCTCAAGGCTGCCTTTGTTTCAGCTCCTGTGTTGGCACATCCTGATCCTATGTTACCCTTCATTCTTGAGGTTGATGCATCTGAGACTGGAGTTGGTGCCCTTCTGTCTCAACGTCTTACCTCTGAGAGCGCTATGCATCCTTGTGGCTACTTTTGCAAGAAATTGTCTCCTGCGGAATGCAATTATGAGACTGGGAACAGAGAGTTTTTAGCGATCATTTTAGCTATAAAAGAATGGAGCCATCTCCTCGAAGGTACCACTGTGACGGTCCTCATTTTGACTAACCATAAGAATATCACATTCTTGTCTGAGGCAAAACACAATGGCATCTCCCAGAAGGGCGCGATGGGCTTTTTTTCTGTCAAGCTTCAATTACATAGCCTCATTGTTACTCGCTACTAAGAATGTAAGGGCTGCAACACTTTTCCTCCGCTTCCAAGATTGAGTCGATTTCTCTTCCTGTGATACCTCCCAATGGTATTCTGGCTACTGTTCGTACCAGTCTCACTTCACCTTTGTGTGACAGAATTCTTGCCACTCCTGATCCATTCTCCTCCCGAGAAACCTTGTGAACGCTGCTTTGTCCCTGAGAATCTCCACACTGCTTTGCTCCAGACTTACCAGTCTCCCAAGGCAGCTGTCCACCCAGGGAAAAATCTAAAAAAAAAAAATCTAGAAACTAATTTGGGCTATTTCTCAACAATCCTGGTGGCCTAGTCTCCACGCTGATGTAGCCGCCTTCGTAGCTGCTTGTTCTGTGTGTGCTCAGAGTAAAACACCACAACACCTTCCAGCGGGCCTCCTACAACCCATACCCAATGGAGAGAGACCTTGGACTCACCTGTCTATGGATTTTATTGTGGAGGTACCCAACTCCCAGGGCAACACAGTTATTCTTATGGTGGTTGACCGGTTCTATAAAATGTCACATTGTATTCAACTTAAGAAGTTGCCCACATCCAAAGAACTGGCATCCATTTTTGCTTGCGAGATCTTTAGATGACATGGGCTACCCAAGGTTATCATCTCGGACAGGGGTAACCAGTTTGTCTCCAGGTTTTGGCAAGCCTTTTGTGCACAGTTGGGAATTCAGCTTTCCTTCTCTTCTGTGTATCACCCGCAGTCCAATGGGGCCTCAGAACGAACCAGCCAGGCCTTGGAGCAGTTTCTACATTGCCATATTTCTGACCACCATAACAACTGGTCAGACCTCTTACCTTGGGCGGAGTTTGCTCACAATAGTGTCGTCAATGCTTCTTCTCGATTGTCTCCAATTATGGTGAATTATGGTTTCCAGCCATCCATGTTTCCTGACTTATTTATTCCTCAAAGAATTCCTGGATTAGAGGAGCATCTCTGTGGTCTTCATTCCACTTGGGTACAGGTCCAAGAGTCCTTACAATGTGCCAATGATAGGTACAGACTCCATGCTGACCGCAGATGCCTACCTGTGCCTTCCTACCAAGTTGGGGAGAGGGTCTGGCTGTCATCTCGCAAAATCCTTTCTGTATTCTCCGTAGGATCAACTCAGTGGCTTACGCATTAGAACTTCCTTCTAATATGCGTATTTCGAATGTATTCCATGTCTCCTTATTAAAACCTTTGGTGTGCAACCGCTTCACCACCTCGCTACCACGTCTTCGCCTGGTTCAGGCTAAGAACCATGAGGAAAATGAGATACAATCATTTATTGACTCCTGTAGGTTCTGTGGATGTATACAGTACCTGGTTCATTGGAAAGGGTACGGTCCGGAGGAGCACTCTTGGGTCTCATCCTCGGACATACATGCTCCTGTCCTCCTCCATGCTTTCCATAGACATTTTCCCTTCAAATCTGGTGGCCCTCCGAGGGGGAGGGGTCCTTGAGGAGGGGGTATTGTAAGGGCTGGGCTGAGCCCTACTTTCTCAGTGCTCAGGTTGCTCAGCTTTTGGATAATTGCCAGCACTCATCCTTCCACAATGGCTCAGCTGGTGATCATTTCCTGCTCGCAATCCAGCCCCTTCTGGCTTTTTAAACTGCCTGGTTCATTTCTCCTGTGCCTTCGCCTTGGTCAAACCTATCTGGAGATTCCCTGCTGTGTTCCTGTTGAAGACTTGCCTGGCTGACGTCCCTTCTGGTTCCTAATCCTGTTTGCTGTCTCCGACTACGCTGATCTCTGGCTTCCTGATTTACTGGCTTGCTCTGACTAACCGCTTTGGTTACTGAACCCTGGTTATGTTTTGACTATGTTATTATTTGTAGCATTTTTAACATTATATTAAAAGGTGTGCTTTTTACTGCATTTTCTGTCTCCGTCTGATTCATGGTTCCTGACATTGACTCTGTCTCATCTTTTTTACTTACAGAAAAAGTAGAGGTTCTGTGGTGTTTGTGTGTTTTAGAAACAATTTAAGTGTATTTTTTTCTGAAATAATAGTTTTAATTGCATTTTCATGTACAAAATGAGCATCTAATGTGTAAGTTCACCTTTGGAGCATGTTACACATTATACCCATATTTAGGGTGTAACATGCTCCAATTTCCCCCCACCCCCTAGGCACTCTGCCTACCCCCTGTGACAGCAAGCAGGGGTTCCTTTCCCCGCTGTCACATTTCAGAATCAGCGTGGCTGTGCGTGGCTCTGCCCACACAGTGCATCATTCTTTTACAGCGATCTGTGAATGAGAAAACTACGAGTCCTGTCTGCCACTGAGGCAAACGGCTTGTATTATTCAATGAACTGCGAGGGCGCTTATAGTTCATTCACAAGCCTTGCGACTTTCAAACTGACAGCACGTACAGAGGTGTGGGCAGAAAGTTGTAGGACATGTCTGCAGGAGCCTGACATTGCACCTGTATGATCCACTGAGCGTAAGGACAATGCTTTGCAGGCTTTTTGGGGAAAAAATTTGTAATTGCATTTTTTTCTGCAAAAATAATTGCATCTATTATTTTTTCTCCAAAGGTGAACTTAGCCTTATAGCCTGTGTTCAAAATGAAAAAAACAATGGCTCTGGTAATAAAAGGGTTAAAGGAATACACAGCTGCATTAGTTTGTGTTTAGTATATCTGTCTGAAGTTCAACTTTAAAGGAATGTCATGAAAGAAATATGGAAGCTGCTATTACTGAAGTCCTTCTGAAAATGTAAGTTCTCCATTTGTCATGCTGACCCTTAATACTTTGAAACTTAGAATGATATAAGGTATCCATACACAGAAGACAGTCTGATGCAAACAGCTGTGGCACCTTTGTTTCATATGTCATGACTTTAAAAGATAACCTCATGACACCAAAACTGGGGAAAAAAATCTAAAACACTAGAAATGTTAGCAATCATGGCTAGTGAAACAATTCACAGCCTATAGCACATTTGTATATTGTGCTCTAAAAACTGGACGTAGACTTGGATGATTTACAAATGAATCTTTAAAAAAAAAATCCCTCAAGTATAGGCAACCAGATGTTAACTTTGTCCTTAGATGTAAGATCTGCCTGTACACACAGGCCGAAAATCAGACAGTTCCTCCTTCGTCTGTGTGAACCAGTGTCTGTTCAACAAAAGTCAGCCTAATGACCAGCTTCTGTCGAAAGATCATGCCAGAAAACCAGCATTCAATCAGCGCTTGCAGCCAATGGCTGTGAGTGTGAGCGCTGATCAGTGTATTCTGGATGAGGGGGAGCTCCCCTGTATGAATACCATGTCTCAGTGGGAGAGATCTGTCTGTTTTTTTTGTTCAACCCACTGGCTGAATGAAAAAAAAAATGTGTGTGTGTGTGTGCGTGTGTACTCAGCTTTAGGCTAGGTTCACACTATTGCAGGTGCAGGAATGCATAAGTAGCATATGCAACCGCAGTCACAAGCAGCCAAAACGTGCTGCTCCACAGCAGACATGTGGGGGATGCCATTAATTCTTAATGGTAAGCCCATGCATCTGATAATGCAGCACATTTTTGGGTGCAAAAACCACATGGTGCCGCGGCACCATGCAGTTCTTTGCAGCTGCCCTGCGGGTGCATTTTGACAAACAGTTTGAGGACCATTTCCCACAGGTACAGCAGCCCATTCAAATGAATAGGCTGCTGTGCTCATGCAAACATGGCGCACAGGAAGTGCGAAGATGTGAACCCAGTCTATTGATGGAACGAAAAAGTATTGTTCTGTCTGATGAAACAATTCCTTCTATATTCTGATCGAGTCTACCAAATACTGTTCCTTTTGCACTGCCATTCAACCAACTTTGCAGGAATAAATCAACGATGAAAACAATATTGTAGATGGGTTTATTCCAATTATCTTTAAGCTGATTGCGTAGTGCTGGGGTTCTCAGCTTACAAGGTATAGATGATCTTAATTGGGGACCCTGACATCACAAAATGGGTTTGCTGATAATTCAGCTTGTGTAATGGTCCAGAAGATTGTCAGAGACTGTAAACATACTAGGGGAGATGGTCAGAGACTGCAAAAATGCTACAAATGTGGCTTGTGGGCTGGAGACCTGGTGGATGAGACATTTAGAGACAGTGGGCATGTTACATAAAACTGCCATTTAGCCCCTTTACAAACTGATGCTCCCACTTCCAATATTGGCTACTGAGGTCTGCTGAGGGCCACATATCAAGTATCCAAGGGCGTTCCATATGCGGTCCTCAGGCTTCAGATTGGCCACAGAGCCTGTAGTGTATGAAGCAAAATGGTAGATTCTGAAATGATGACTTCAAAGTGATCAGACTAATATGGAGGAAACAGTGTGACAATGATTTCAGACATCTAATTAAAACTATTGAATCCAATGATCAATAGCACAATAAATCTGTTTGTGTATTACTAGCTTTCGTTTTATAACCAAGCAGTTAAAACTAGCAGGCAGACATTTTAAAACTAAAAAGCAGCCTGGCTACCCGGCTATAATGTACATCCTAAAAGAAATGCTGTGAATTATCCCTGTTGTCGTAGCTTGCTGATTGTAAAGGAAATGTATGGTTTCCTTTTACTAAAGAGAAGGTCATGGTGAGTTGAACTCTATTCACTAGTCATAAAGGAGCTGGTCCTTACTGAAAAAAAAAAGAAGAACCCACTCCCAGCACTCATTTTAGGCATGGCCTGTCCAGTGCTTTATGGGTGCATTTTGCTGACCTTAGGCTTTGGATTTTCATGTCTTTTAACCTCTGCATTGAGAAAACACATATAGCAAGATGAATGTGTCTGCAAGGATCAAATGTGAACTTCACTCCGGCATTATCTGATTTCAAGAGCTTCAGCTGCAAGCCTTCATGGTTCTCTGTGATTATGTTTCTTACCTTAGAGGGTCAGTGTTTGATGTTGGTGAGTTAAAGGACAATTTCAGAAAAACCTTTCAGACCCCTTGTTCCCAGCCCCTAATCTAAGCCTAAACTCCCCATCCTGATGCTTAGTTACCTTTTATGGATACTTGCTTTATTGTAGACTTCCACCCAACATCTTCTTTTGGGGTGTTTGTGCATGAATGAGTTACTGCGTGGCAACGTTGTAGTAGATTTCGGGAATAAGGTTGTAAACTATAGTTTAGGAAATGGTAAGTAACCAACCAGGCATGCTTAGATTAGGTAAGGGGGAGCAGAGAGGGTTTTTTCTTATGTAATTGGTGCACTCAACATTGTTGAGATCTCTGTGCTGAGTTTCCAGGTCTGCACACCTGATGCAGCCGTTCAAAGGGAGTATCACTTTCCCTGATGGATTATTGTTATATCATACAGGTTGTAACAGGAGGAGCTGGAACACGCAAAGGTGGTCAGGAACACTGAAAACTTCCAGGTAAACTAAAACAGAGTTGGGAATCATGACAGGGAGATCTTGCTCTTAGATCACTGTAAGAAACCAGGAGCTGACGCAGCCGGAAAAGCTCTACTTATAACTAAAATATCGCTTTTGGTTTAACTGATCCTTTAATAGGAACAGTAACAACATTTACTATACAGACAGGAAGTGATGGGAAATCTCTTGCCAGAGGGACGCAGACTTCAACAAAACATTTTATCAGAAAAACAGAAGAGAGTTAGATTTTATTACTGTCTGTATTTTCCTATCCCAGTGACAACAACTCCCCTAATTTCTTATCCTACTGTCATACAGACGTGAAGTGAGGGAGAAATCTTCCAAACGGCAAAAAAATCTTGACAAGTATTTACTCTTCCTAAGATGAAACGCTTTGGCTGGAGTTGGTCTTCATCTTCAATTATTCCCATTGCTCCTGGTGCATTATTTGTACTCTATGATAATTTAAAGTCTAATGCCGCGTACACACGATCGGATTTTCCGACGGGAAATGTTGGATGTGAGCTTGTTGGCGGTAAGTCCGACCGTGTGTATGCTCCATCGGATGTTTGTGGTTCTGCCAACAAATGTTGGCTAGCATGCTCTCAAATTTTCCGCCAACAAATGTGTGTTGTCAGAACTTTCCGATCGTGTGTACACAAGTCCATCGGACAAAAGTCCAAAGTACAAACATTCATGCCCGGAAGCAGAAGCGGTCAGTCTTGTAAACTAGCGTTTGTAATGGAGAACATTCGTGACGTGGCAAATTATGAAATCTTCAAATGCAGCGCACAATTCTCTTCTTCCATAATGGGATAATAATGAAGCTGCTTTGCTGGTGATACTGATGGAGTCATTGCAAACAAATTTTCAAAGGCTTTTTCTTTCTAGTGATATCAAGAATAATATAATTATGTTTTTTTTTTTTTATTACCACAACACCATTATCTAGAAAGTCGGTGTTCAAGTGCCGCGCAACAAGGCACTGGAATAACTCCCCCACTGCACTGATGTGCAAAATCAAAACAATTATTCTTTAAAGCTGCCAACTAGTGTAAATAGTGAATAAAATAAATGTTCCCAATGGAAATAGTGGTTCTAAATAGCAGAATAACTTAATAATGTGTAAAAGTGAGCCAGTATGAAAATAAATTGAATGTGATAAACCACCTACTGATACTAGTGAGTCCGTGTAGTAATCAACCAATATTCCCTCTCACTGATGGTGGGGACCTATTTAACTTCAAAAAAGTGTACAATTTGATAGTGACAACAGTCCGTACAAAATAAATAAAAGATGAAAAAGAAATAAAAATAAATGAAACAAAGTCCATGCAAGATATTCAGTGTCAAAAAAGTGGATGAAGCAATTTTTCCATTCAATAAAACGTCTTCCACCACACCATCCGTGACTGTGATCCACTCTTATGGAGCCGCACTCACCGGAAATATTTGCCTTGCATTCTCATGCTCGGCCAATAGGTAGAAATTTAGCTTCCCAGGGGCTAGCCAAAGTGAATGAAACCGTGTTTGCAGTAGATGAAATTCTTCAATAAGCAGCAATACTCATCAAGTGTATCCACATGAAAGAAATGATAATGCTTCCAATAGTGTGATACCGTATAAAACATTTATTTAAAATGCACACAACACCATTATCCCGTAGTTTTTGAGAACAAAGATACAACTATGTTGGTGTTCCTTGTCAATTTTACATTGTATTTTTTAAAATGTAACTGCCTACTCCCAAACTGTCATTTGAAGTAAAACACATAGCCAAGTATTATTCTCCACAATTTTTTTTATTGTGCATTAAAAAAAGAAAACAAATACAATTAGACATGTTATCTGCCAATAGAACTTAACCAAAAAGTGCATTCTATGCATCCAAAAATATAGAAAATATACCAAATTAAATCATTATTCAACCAAAATGTCAAAGCAATAACTCCAAGGCGAATAATAAATAACACAATATCTCCTCCGATTCCGCAACATGTTTGGTTGACGAACGGCCGCTCAGAAATGAACTGAAAAGCACGAATCAACACTCACCAAACTTCTACTAACACGAAATTAGCAGAAGGAGCCCAAAGTGTGGTGCTAAAGAGCTAAAAAACCACGTAGTACGTCTAGTATGTCACTACGTTCTTAATTGTTGGCCAAATTTCTGTATGCAAGACAAGTTTGAGCCAACACCCTTCGAACAAAATTCCACTGTTTTGTTGTCGGAAAGATCGATCGTGTGTACGAGGCATAACAGCTATATTGGTTTCAATCATAATAACCATGGCAAGTGCACATATATGCAAATTTCATACCATGATTATGCCTATTTAAATAGATTTGGTCACTTTGCCTATTTAGGGTAAAGTGGCAGAGTCTCTTGTAAAAAGAACCCCCATCTCATGCACAGAAAACATTCCCTTCTTTACCCCACCACTATTTTACTTCATCAGAGCTGGAATTCCAAACTCTGTGTAAGCTGTGGATTAGATGGTGTCACACACACAGGGTTAATAACATCATCCTTCTTATCTGCAAGGCATGTTGATTGACTGGCCTGGTCCAACCACTGCATCTTAGGAGGAGACATCATGCTCCATCATATTTGTAAAGACTGGCTAATTACCAAGGAATCCAACAAAGAAAGCGGAATGTGGGTGAGTATACATAGATTCCCCTGGCCAGACACCAGTCAAATTTTAAAGGAAAACTTTAGTTTTTGGAACATTTCTTTGATTTTCTAATGGTAATTGGGGTCAAATCAACAATTGTTTTCTATCAACTATGGAGATAAAATTTGAAAGAGCAGGATAGAAATATTTCCCCGAACATATGAAATTCTAACTGAAAATGTATTTTTCTTCAGGAGAAATCATACGTAATGTAATGCTCATGTTCTACACACAAAAGAGACCTGTTTAATAAGTCTTGGATTCAATGCAAGTAGCAGATCTGCATGAAATGTTAAGGGTTTTAAAACAAAATTAGTTGACTCAATGATGGCAAGAACAAATGCTTTGACAAATGATTTTTCAGAATTTCCAGACGCCCATTAAAATTAACTTCTACTGACCATACATGTCCTGAATGGGCAAATAGACAGATTCCCCTAACTCTGCTAATCCCAACAAATATTGAAAATATCAGCAGACCAACCCTGTAAATAGAGCCTTTATCATTCAAAATTTGAGAACATTAGTGACAGAATGGGAGAAACTCTCCAGTATTTTTCCTTACATAAAGCTGAGCCTTGCAGAGTAATTTATGGATTCTTTCCCAGGGTCTTTTTACTTGAAGCCCACACACTAATAGTCTGGTGCTTACAGTCTAGAGTGGTATCCTGGATCAGCTCCATCCGTTTTAGTTTCTTAGTTTCAGTATGTAGGGCCATTCAAATGAGAGTTCACGTTGCATCTGTGTTAGCAACCCATTATTCTCTGGCAATTTATCATTGACATTCATATTTTTAAATAACTCAGAAACCAAATATGTAAAATGTACAAAATTCATCGCTTGTATGTGTTTCCTGTGTTTGTTTTCCTTTTTAAAGTGAACCTGTACATTGTCCTTGCAAGACAAAGCAACAGTTACCCTTTAATATAACCCTCCCCAGCAGCCTATAGTGACCTCTCTGTTCAGCCATCGGGAGGAAAGAAAAGGTCTTCTCTAAGCTACAAGTGTTGTAGCTTTCACAGGGCTATGGACTCCCCATGTATGATTACTGTTTAGACAGGAGCTTTTACTTGGAGTGAGACACATACTGCTCTATACTGATCAGGGAACTGAAGAAAAGGTGAGAATGTGCTGGGGAAGAGGGATTAAAGTTTAAATCCTTAAACTTTAAGACTCGGTTCACACTGCCACGACTTGGGATCTGACTTGTGAGACTCCAAGACACGTGACATGTGAAATCCCATTTTAGTCAATGAGAGCTGTCTTAATTAGCACTACTGAAGGCGCTCCGACTTTAGAAAAGGTTCCTCTACTACTTCAAGGTGACTTCTATCCGACTTGTGTCCTTAGACTTTAATGGAAGTTGCCTCCAAGTCGGATTCTCATCTTCTTTACAGGAAGATTACCCAGAAATTCCCTGAAGATTGCCTGGTAAAGTCATGCCGACTTTCAGCCTAAGTGTAAATCCTTTTATAGCTGACCTTTAGGCTGCTTTCACACTGGGGCGGTAGGGGGCGTCGGCGGTAAAACAGCGCTATTTTTAGCGCTGTTTTACCGCAGTATACGGCCGCTAGCGGTGCGGTTTTAAACCCCCACTGGCAGCCGAAAAAGGGTTAAAACCACTCGTATAGCGCGGCTATGGCCGCGGTATTGCTGCAGTATAGCTGCGCTGTCCCATTGATTTCAATGGGCAGGAGCGGTGAAGGAGCGGTGAATACACCGCTCCTTCCCCGCTCCAAATATGCGGCTTGCAGGAGATTTTTTCTTCTCCTGCCAGCGCACCGCTTCAGTGTGAAAGCCCTCAGGCTTTCACACTGAACAAACAGCAGCGGCTGTTTTGGGTCGGTTTGCAGGCAGTATTTTTAGCGCAATAACGCCTGCAAACCGCCCCAGCGTGAAAGGGGTCTTAGGCATCATATTTAAAAGACATAGCATGTCCAGTCAGTAAATCTGTCATAAAGATGGCGGCACTACCTGACTGCCCAGCCAAAGCCATGATTTGTTTGTGCGACATCTTCTCTGACAAAGGAAGGGGCAGATCCTTTTTGTATTTTGGATAGTGCAGCAAAGGGTTGGTTTTCATCATTCATTTTCATCAGTGTGATTTCCCTGCAATCCTGTCCTTGGGGACACAACATGTGCACATATTCTTCAAAATGAGTGGAAATCCAACCTTTGATGGCTGTCACTCGAACAAGTCTCCCCCCCCCCCCCCACTAGAAGATGTTCCTACTATTCCTGTTTTGGTGGCATCTGAAAATCTGGTAATTTCGTCTCACTATCTCTTCCAGTAATAATGGCCGCCTATGTTAATAGTGAGGTTGGATTTCCTCAAAAGGGACACTAAAGTTAACTGTACACAGCTAGATTTCTCTTGTTCAGCCCTGAGAGCTGAACAACAGTAATCATTAGATCACCCCATGCATGCTAAACAGCATAGATGAAGGAATCTCCAGTAAAAGCTATTGTATGCTGACAGCCTTAGCACTCATGGCCGTCTGACTACCCGAATATTGCCTTCATCCTACATCTGATAGGACGGGGTGAGGGGGACAGGGGAGGCAGATTAAACCTCAGCTTGAGTTTTCAAGTGATCAGCTAGAGTTTTAGAATTCTAATGTATTTTTTGCATGCAAAGCTGATCAAGAAAAACATGTCTTTTTTTTCTGAACCATGCAATGAAAATATATGTGCTCATAATTATTATACAAATGCTTTTTCTCAATAGCAAGGATCAAATGTGAACAATAAGAAAGAATTCCAACTAGTCAGAGTTCAAAATCGTGTTCCAGTGAGACGAATGTAGATGTGTCATAGATCTATAAACTCAGATTAACCCACTTGTTACAATAATAACACTAATTACTATAACACTGTGCATGCTTGTAGAGGCAACAATGGTGTGGCTTCTTCACTGTAATTCTGTCAGGAAGGATGTGAGGACCTTAAATAATCAGGGTAAGAATAGACTCCTTTCACAGAGGGTGGGTGACGGGGTGACTTCACCCTTTCAGCTCCGGACACTATGGATATGAATAACCCCAGCCATAGGCCCAGTCGTTTAAAGCTGATGCTTAAAGTTATTTTTGCTGTCTCGGATTCTCTGACACCAATGCTGGGGGTTACTTTTGTGGTTACTGACACAAATGCTGGGGGTTATTTTTGCAGCCATTGACATCAATGCTGGGGTTTATTTTTACGGTCACTGGCAACAATTCTGGTGGTTATTATTCCAGCCACTGACATCAGTGTTGGGGATTATTTTTGCAGCTGCCAACACCAGTGCTAGGAGTTATTATTGCAGCTGATGATACCAGTGCTGCGCCAATTATTGCATCCACTGACAACAGCACTGGGGATTTTGATAGCGACCACTGACACTAATGATGGAGCTTATTGTATGCTAACATTGAGTTGCATTACAGCCTCTTCATTTTGAATGGACTCCCTAGCTTGATGCGATGCACCTCTGCCATCATGTTGCCCTTGAGGGCCACACTTAAAGTGGGAGTAAAGTCCCATGCATGAATTTTACCTATAGGTAAGCCTATAATAAGGCTTACCTATAGGTACTGTAAATATCTCCTAAACATGCGCCGTTTAGGAGATATTTAATGTAGATGCAACTGGTGACATCACCAGAGCATGCGCTCTAAAGGAACAGCATACCCATGCTCCATACCATACTCTTTCAGAGTTCTGTACCATGATCTGCGAGTCCCGCGCGCATGCGCGGGAGTGATGTCATCGCGGCTCTGGCCACTCCCTCAGTCGGAGCCCGTGAACCAGGAAGGAAGACCGGGTGAAGATGGAAGGTCCTTCAGTGGTCACAGCACGCCGCTGGAGGGCTTCATTCTAAGGTAAGTTTCTCATAATGTGCTAGTATGCGATGCAGGTTTCAAAAAAGAAAAAAGCCAGTTTACTACTGCTTTAAAGCCACCATTGTAATAGACACTTAATCTTCCCAACAAAGATAGGGACCTCAATAAAAAATTGATAGGTGATCTAAACCTTTTCTCCCTCCATCCAACAAAAAGCTTTAGCCATAGAGGATCACACTGAGCGCTATTGTCAGCTTATTTTGCACTTTTACCGTGTGAGTGTTTTTTAACTGGTTTAGTTTTATCGATTAATTATAAAGAGAGCACTATCGGTGCCTTCCATATATCCCATTACTGTTTGAGTGGTATATGAAGTGGAATAATGTTGGAAGAGATAACCTGGTTCCTGCAATAGACGTGAGGGGGATTCAGAGTGCTGTCTGACCTCACAATTCCTTATGAGGTCAAAGCAGGAGGTGAGCATTCAATATGAACATATGGTGGCTTCATGTCGGAAATTCCGATCGTGTGTACACAAATCCGACGGACAAAGTGCCACGCATGCTCAGAATAAATAAAGAGATGAAAGCTATTGGCCACTGCCCCGTTTATAGTCCCGACGTACGTGTTTTAAGTCACCGCTTTTAGAATGATCGAATTTTCCGACAACTTTGTGTGACCGTGTGTATGCAAGACAAGTTTGAGCCAACATCCGTCGGAAAAAATCCTAGGATTTTGTTGTCGGAATGTCCGAACAAAGTCCGACCGTGTGTACGGGGCATTAGAAGAATATTCTTCACGATTGGCACAGTGGTTATTGGCAGCACTATTTATCTGACCTTTCAATGCTAGTGTTAGCAAATTTAGTGCTTTTATTATGTGAGTGTTTCTGATTCTATGTAGTAATATTCACTAATTATACAGAGTGTACCAGTGGCGGCCCGTTCATTAGGGGAGCGGGGGTGCCGCCTCCCCATAAATGTATCCGGCCCCCTAATCTACATGCAGGGCACCGGACACATAGATTCCAATCAGGGTTTTTTATTTTTTTGAAGCACGTGACTAGAGCCAGAGGCTCTAATAGGCTTAAAAAAAGGGTGGGCTCAGGGCGCAGAGCACTGCTCCCTGATCCCACCCAGTTGTGTGACAATAGCAAATGAATATTGAGTCATCTATACCTTCTCACTGACAAGAGCTCGGTGGATACTAAGATGCAAGAAAATAGCTTTAAGCTGCTGACCCGATGGTATAGGGTCCCAGCAACCTTGGCTAGGATATATCCGACAGCTTCTGCTGCCTGCTGGAGGGGCTGTGGGCTCTGAGGCACCTTCCTGCATACTTGGAGGGAGTGCCCGAGGCTTCGGCCCTTCTGGCAGGATATCAGGGCCCAGATAAAAATTATTTTAGATGTAGACCTGCAGGATTCACCATTGGAGTTCTTGCTGCACGTGCCATCCACTCCTCTCAGCCTCTACCGTAAGTCAATTCTCCCACACCTATTAAACGCTGCTCGGCGTCTGATTCCCAAATATTGTAAGTCAACCCAAGTTCTGGGGCGACCCGAATGGGTGCCCCTGCTCAACTCCATTATGGCAGCGGAGGAGTGGATGGCGAATTGCAAGGATGGGTATGATAAATTTTACACTATGTGGGCCACGTGGATACATTATACGTCTAACATGACGTAAACACCACCTAATACGGCCCCCAGGCGGGATGATTAAAGGATGATGGTACATCATTTTTCTTTTTCCTTTTTTTTTTTTTGAAGATGAGATCTGTGAGCCACGAACCCCTAGGTCCTTTATTATAGTTACAGATGTACGCTTACTGCTGTTGTGCTGATTGATCGTTATACTCATTGTCTTCGGGTATGCCCATTCCCCCTTCTGTTTCCCCCCCTGCCTTTTCGCCCTGGGTTATCATGGATTCAGCGTGCGTAGCGTTGTATCCTATATGTAAGAACATTATTCTGCTCTGTTACAACGGTTAAAGTACCCACATGCCCCTCTGTTGTTGAGGTATAACTTGATGAAGTCATATGAAGCTAGCTACTGACTGTATCAGAAGTCTTTATGCTTTAGTAACCCAATGACCCCCCCCCCCCATATGCCCCCCTGGGCACTTATTGTGTTAATTTTTTAATTTTTCCTTGTTGGGTTTTGCTTTTCTCAATGTATGTTATCTTGAAAATATAAAATAAAGATTATACAAAAAAAATGAATATTCGCTATTGTCACACTGATTCTCCTCCTGGCCAATCAGGAAGCGGGTCTGAGACCCATTTCCCGATTTCCGGAAAGGAGAAGCGTTCCAATTGGCCATCGAGGAGGAGGGAGGAGACGCACAGCGGAAGCCGCAATGATGCCTGTGGAGGAGAGTAGGGGAATGGGAAGCCACCGCCTGTGATGCTGAGGAGGAGAGCAGGGGAAGGGGAAGCCACTGCTCGTGATGTCTGCGGAGGAGAGCAGGGGAATGGGAAGCCACCGCCTGGGATGCTGAGGAGGAGAGCAGGGGAAGAAGAAGCCGCCTCCCATTACCCGGGTGAAGCGATGACCACCATAGATGGGGTAAGTGCCGGTGCTCCTGATGACCTAACCGTCTGGAACGGGGAAGGGACAGTGTGGGGTGTGGAGTGGAGTGTAGCAGATCTTTGGATAGTTTGGATAACCAGATCCTTGCAACAATCCAGAGGAGACGTTATAGAGCACTTTTAGACCTCCAACTGTTTTATGAGGTCTAAGCTGGAGGTGAGCTTTCAATTATTTTAGGTGGTGGATACACGTAAGGTACACCAGTATATTGAGCTGGAGAAGAGAAGTTTTTCACAATTGATGATTGACAGCGCTGGTCACTTTGGACTTTATTGGACTATAAATGTTGGGATCACTGTACATGTAGTCCCCGCGTTACAAACAAGATAGGTTTCGTAGGTTTGTTCTTAAGTTTAATTTGTATGTAAGTTGGAACAGGTACATTTTTTATGCGTAACTCCAGCCAAAAAAATTACTTTTAAGTCTTTTGGATAGCATAGGGAAGGGTTAACACCCCTGTAGTGTTTGTTTTGTTGTCTGTACCCCTGTTCAGAAGAGTTCACCTCACTTTCTGTCCCTGTGACAATTGGATTTTGAAAATTTTGGGTTGTTATGGAAACAAGGATTGGTGATAAAGCTTTAGTGGAGACACCTTTTTCTATATATACAGTATCTCACAAAAGTGAATACACCCCTCACATTTTTGTAAATATTTTTATATCTTTACATGTGACAACACTGAAGAAATGACACTTTGCTACAATGTAAAGTAGTGAGTGTACAGCTTGTATAACAGTGTAAGTTTGCCATCCTCTCAAAATAACTCAACACACAGCCATTAATGTCTAAACCGCTGGCAGCAAAAGTGAGTACGCCCCTAAGTGAAAATGTCCAAATTGGGCCCAAAGTGTTAATATTTTGTGTGGCCACCATTATTTTCCAGCACTGCCTTAACCCTCTTGGGCATGGAGTTCACCAGAGCTTCACAGGTTGCCACTGGTGTCCTCTTCCACTCCTCCATGACGACATCACAGAGCTGGTGGATGTTAGAGACCTTGCGCTCCTCCACCTTCCGTTTGAGGATGCCCCACAGATGCTCAATAGGGTTTAGGTCTGGAGACATGCTTGGCCAGTCCATCACCTTTACCCTCAGCTTCTTTAGCAAAGCAGTGGTTGTCTTGGAGGTGTGTTTGGGATTTGTTATCATGTTGGGATACTGCCCTGTGGCCCAGTCGACGAAGGGAGGGGATCATGCTCTGCTTCAGTATGTCACAGTACATGTTGGCATTCATGGTTCCCTCAATGATCTGTAGCTCCCCAGTGCCGGCAGCACTCATGCAGCCCCAGACCATGACACTCCCACCACCATGCTTGACTGTAGACAAGACACACTTGTCTTTGTACTCCTCACCTGGTTGCCGCCACACACGCTTGACACCATCTCAACCAAATAACTTTATCTTGGTCTCATCAGACCACAGTACATGGTTCCAGTAATCCATGTCCTTAGTCAGCCTGTCTTCAGCAAACTGTTTGCGGGCTTTCTTGTGCATCATCTTTAGAAGCGGCTTCCTTCTGGGATGACAGCCATGCAGACCAATTTGATGCAGTGTGCGGCATATGGTCTGAGCAATGACAGGATTACCCCCCCACCCCTTCAACCTCTGCAGCAATGCTGGCAGCACTCATACGTCTATTTCCCAAAGACAACATCTAGATATGATGCGGAGCACTCAACTTCTTTGGTCGACCATGGTGAGGCCTGTTCTGAGTGGAACCTGTCCACTGTATGGTCTTGGCCACCGTGAAGCAGCTCAGTTTCAGGGTTTTGGCAATCTTCTTATAGCCTGGGCCATCTTTATGTAGAGCAACAATTTTTTTTTCAGATCCTCAGAGAGTTCTTCGCCATGAGGTGCCATGTTGAGCTTCCAGTGACCAGTATGAGAGAGTGAGAGTGATAACACCACATTTAACACATCTGCTCCCCATTGACACCTGAGACCTCGTAACACTAACGAGTCACATGACACCGGGGAGGGAAAATGGCTAATTGGGCCCAATTTGGACATTTTCACTTAGGGCTGTACTTTGTTGCCAGAGGTTTAGATATTAATCACTACTGTACACTCACTACTTTGCATTGTAGCAAAGTGTCATTTCTTCAGTGTTGTCAGGTGAAAAGATATAATAAAATATTTACAAAAATGTGAGGGTGTACTCACTTTTGTAAGATGCTGTATATTCTTCACTCTTATAGGAGTGAATTTCCCTACCTACAGGTAGATTTCCTCTCACTTCCTGTTGCCTCCCTCCGTTTGTAAGTATGAGTTGTATGTAAGTTGGATATTTGTAACTTGGAGACTGCCTGTATATGTTAGTTGCACTACACCATTTATATATGTTTCCTTATTTAATTTTGAGGATGCAGTGAAATCACTCTGATAGGTGTTTTAGCTGGCAACTATCGATTACTGATTACTATTTTGTGTGTTTTGTGACTGCGCTGATTGCTTTTACACTTTTTTAAAGTTTTTTTTTATTGCACAAGGTAATACATTTTTATTAAAAAACATTTTGTGATTAACAAACACAGACCAGGAATTCTAAAACAGTAATTAAATCATTTGCATTTTTTTTCAGAACATAGTTCTTGCAGAATTAAAAGCTTCCAATTTCACTGCCCACTAAAGCTCTTTCTTCCATGTCACCAATCTTTCACTGGCTCAGATTTGCCATGTCCTGCTACATGAGTTTCTGACATGACTTAAATACAATGCAATTTATAAATAACAATAGCATGTCTGAAAGGACAGTAAGTATTGCTTCTCTGTGCCCTTTAAAGTCACTGCATACAAAGCATAGACTGAACTCAACAGAATTTAAACATGGCAACAAGGCCATTAGGAAAAAACATGTGTATTTAATGAAAGGCAAGTATGCAGGCCACATTTTATAACAGGACATTGCCATCCTTTTTAGTGGAGAGATGGCTTCTACAGAGAATGCTCATAAAATGGTTAGAGACCTAATATGGGGTCATAACCTCTATACAATGGAAGTTACAAAGGCGAAAAGACCTTATAGAATGGTTTGATGTACAGACACCAAAAGACACAACACGCTGAAGTGTGGTGGTAAACTGGTCTACACATGTTGTGCAGGTGATGGGGAGTTTTTTGCAAACAGCAAATGGGGTTCTTATAGCTTCTGCTCTCTGCCATCCACTACCAAGAGATCAGTAAATTCTAATAAAGAATACAAATACACAAGGCTTTTTTCCTCAAACAATAGGTGCTGGAACTCAACCACGGCCCCCCAAAACCCCTCAGTCAGTCAAATTTCACGAACAGTAGGAGGGTCTTAAAGGTGCAATAAATACCAGGATTGCATTACACACAGAGTGCAGAGCTATCACTTCTAAACACAGAAACTGGACTTGTGTGTTTACAAGTGATTGTGGTGAGCAGCCCCCCCCCCCCCAAAAAAAAAAAGTCTGAGCCAGAGGTGGTGGAACTGAGTTCCACCAAGTTCCCCCTGAAAAAAAGCCCTGCAAACACATGTGTACAGTGATGGAGGTGCTAAAAGTTGTGGTGTCTATAAGTGGATATTACACAGTGAGATGTCATTTGTTTTTAGCTTGTATTTTGTTGTTGCCAAACTAGGTAGTCAACCCTCCAAATTATTGAGTTCAGGTATTTCCAGTAAAGATTACTGTTAATGCTAACGCATGCAGAAAAATTGCAGACAATTATAAGCTTTTAACCTTATGGTGACAGTTTGAGAAAGGCAGCTTTCTGTTTCTTCATGACTGTGCCCCTGTGCACAAAGCCAGCTCCATAAAGATAATGGTTTGATGAGTTTGGTACGGAGGAAATAGAGTGGCCTGCAAAGAACACTGACCTCAACGAACATTTTTGGGATAAATTGGAACGCCGATTGTGATCCAGGTCTTCTCATCCAAATGACCTTACAAATGCTCTGTTGGCTGAGTAGGCCACAGTCTCACTCCAAGAAGCCGTCCCAGAAGAATGGAGGCTGTTATAGCGACTAAGAATGGCTTTGAAATGGGTTGTCCAGCAAGCACATATAGATGTGAAGGTCAGATGCCCACAGATGCCAACTTGTGGGCATCTGACCTTTACATCTATATGTGCTTGCTGGACAATCCATTTCAAAGCCATTCTTAGTCGCTATAACAGCCTCCATTCTTCTGGGACATGCCCAAATGTGTAAGCAAATTAAAAAGCTTCTTTAACACAAACCATTTCAACCTCAAATCAAAAGAAAATTGGGCATGTGATTGCCATTCAACATAAACTTGCATAATGTTCCATTTTATTGAGGTGCAGCTGTGTAGTCAAAAAAGTGAAGTAAGGATGGAAAAACTTTTTATTCCAGTGGAGGTGACTTGTGCTTATCTTTCACTGTCTTAGGTTACCCACAAATAGCACAACTGATCCTGCTGGAATAGCAAGTATTAATGAATAACAGTCTAATGCCCGTGAATGTCGTTGCCTTGTGCATGTCAAATAAAACTACTGCAGAAAGTGGCTACATGACTTTAGCAGCATTGAGCTGCAACACAGGATAAAAAAAAAATATGAAAACAAGTATTTTCTTAAGAAGGGGTAATTGTTTATGATACACAGTGCTTTAAAAAACTAGATGTCATACAGTTAGGGTTTATACCTACTTTAACTCTTGTCTGCCAAGATGACAAGGTGGGTTATAGGAGAGCTATGGGAGGTGTCTGCGATCCCCCAGCCAGTTCTGGCAAGTCCAGTCCCAAACATGCTAACATCTTCCTCTTTGTTAATGTTACTTAATCCCCGTGATCTAGCAACTAATACACTGTAATGCCATATAAGGCTGAGGAAGCCAAGCACATGTATGAAACCTAGGGATTTAGAGACATGGGGTCAAATTCAACACGACCTGGTCTTGACATTTATTATTAGTCAAGGCAGGCTTCCATCTACATCCAGAAGAATTCTTAGTGAGAATTAGCACCACGGGGCTGGTCATCTTTAAATGATTAATTCAATTTTTAACAAAATTGGCCATCTGCAATATATGGCAGTGCGGTGTTAAAGCGTATGTGTAGCCAAACCTTTTTTTTTCTCTTCAAAGTCAAGTTTTTATTGCAGTCTCTGTCCCCTCTAGGTAGAGTCATACTTTCTGTTTGTCCTAATGACCATTGTCAAATGGGAGAAAGTGAGGGGAAATCCAAAATTTATCACCGAAACAAAAGGTGATTGTAAATCCTCCGGTAAGGACACCTGTTTTGGTAAGAACTGTCTAAGAGGGGGACTCAACTCACTTGTAGAGGTTTTGTCTCACTCCTTGTTGCATCTCCAGGATAGATAATGAAGGAAAATCACTCCAATTAAACACACACAGCACAAAATGTACTTACTGGGTGCCCATGGTCCCAATGCCATGAACGCAGCTGTCGGCATCTGTCCCTTCTGTGCCACCCATCAGACCTCAGAAACAATAACAGCACAGCCAAACTGTTTTTATTTTGTTTTGGATAAAGTAAGAAGAGCTAGAACTTCTGTCAAGTTTTTATTGCTGTCTATACATTCACTGTACTTATGTCCTTTGTTACTGAAACAGAAAATTAGGAGAAATCCAAAATGTTAGAGTTGTTCCCAGAACAAGAGGTAAGGGGAAATTTTCCAGGAGGGACACCTGTTTCTGAGACAATAAGAGGGAAGTTTCCTGCACTTTGGGGAAATTTCCTTCAACTTCCAATTGTGCTAGGATAGGAAGTGAAACTTCCCACAATGGTACAAAGACAGCAAACAAACAAATACATAAATAACTATCCAAAACAAAAAAAAAAGTTTTGGCTATACATACACTTTACCAAACTAAATGTCAGTGAGTTAGAGTTTAGATTTAATTTAAATCTTATCTTTTGTCCTGACTGGAAATCTCCTTTATTTCCCTTTCTTAAAAATCAAAAAACAGTCTCGGTCTTGAGCCTGTACAAATCTGAAAATCTAGCCGGGTGTGTTCCTAAGACAGCATAATGCACGCTGCCTGGCCTTCTTTCTTCCCTGTAAAAAGAAAAGAAGGTTTTGCCATCATTATGTCTGGTGGCCGATTTGCCGGGCTTCGGCCCTTTTGAAGTAGGTGGCAGCTGCAGCACGAGAATAAAAACTCCTTCCCAATAGCGCCAATGACCTTGGAAATCGAAGTGCTCGCCACTTGAATTGCCCCCCTCCTCTTGATGTCCCGTCTTCTTTATACCTCCACAAAGCACAAACGGCGGAGAGGGAGAGGGAGAATTTGCTACTTAGCATATCACTGCTGCCTTGGAACATCATGATATTTCGGATGAAAATGAGGTCATATGGAGTGATGTCATTGTCATTCTGCTCCAGTGTTCTCTCACAAAGCTCCTCTCTTTGTGTTGGTGACATGGTGGCCTCGCATTCCCCTCACATTCCTGCAGCCCACACCACACGGCCATACAAAGACAGGCTTCTGTCAGTCTCCTGCACTTGTGTGAAAGGGCCTTGTTGACAACTGCGCCTCGGCTCACGCCTCAAGAATCCAAAGAATCGCCCCGGCATAAAGGCAGCTTGTGACTTTGGACGGACATTGACGGCAATTCATTTTGTATGATATTGTAATCTTCATTATTATTGTAATTCTGCGGGCCATCGATAATGCAGGAGGCTCGGGCCTGTTGATGCTACTTTAATTTGTCAGCCATTATTTATTGGCCCCCGTCGAGAAGACTTTGGTATATAACATGCAAGGCCTCTATAGCCACTATTATTAGTTAGATGTTGCTGCCTAGCTAGCTTCTCGACCCTATTCAAAGCAGAAGAAATAAAACAAACTATTCCTACACGCTAATATGTACCCCTGGCACTGTAGCGGAGAGGGCGTTTTTCCTATGTGATCTGAATATCAAGGATATGAATTTGTTCTACTTAGCTGTTGTAAGAATAAACTGACATTTTGGTTAACAAAAGCATTTGACTTTTTGTAAAGTGGACCTTTCGGTACTTTACAAGTCTGCACAAATAAATTCTTGATGTGCCACTATAAATAGTAAATATATTTTTTTACGTTCCATGTTTATTACTAAAAAAATGTCATAAGTCCGCTGCAGGCAGGAGTATGCATTTATTTAGTCTCCTCTCCTCCAAGGATCAACCTAAAACACTGTAAATTTTGTAGCAGGCCACGAGGTGCGTGACCTTTTACAACTGTATAGCGGCTTTGTTGGGGAATTCTGCCACCTCTATGAGATGGTATACATTCCTGGAATTGTTATTATTACACTTTACTTAACATACATGATGCTAGCATAAAAATATACTGTATGTCTGGTGCTAGGTCCACTTAAAACTTAAAGCTGAACTGGTCTGATCCTTATTGCATACTTATGACATGGCACAATGTAAGTGTAGCAGGCATGTTGTAATGCAATTTCCCCTTTTGGCCAGAAGATGGAGACGGAGAGATGCTCACTTCTCCTTCCAGATAACTCAGAGACACAAAGTACACTGGGAAAAAGGGGAGTACTGAGGTAAGTACTGAGGTAAACGAGAGGGAATGGCTGAGGTGAGAGAAAAGAGAGAGACAGATTTTCCACACAGCACTACAGAAAGAGTGCTGACAGGAGACTGAAGAGAGGGAAGTGCTGAGTTGATTGAAAGAGAGAGAGACAGGTTTTCCACACAGCACTACAGAGAGAGTGCTGACAGAAGATCTGAGGAGGGCTGTCTGAGGAGAGTGGTCTGAGGTACCAGCATCTGATTGAGGGGAGAGACACACGCTGACACCAGGGACTGTGTGACCCAACAGAGGGAGAGAAAGCCACATTTCTCTTGAGACTACCAGGGAGAGTTACCGTGAGGAGAGGGGGATAGAGCACAGGAGTGGTGAGGTGACGGCACTGTGCGGTGGAACTCCACCTAAGAGAGAGAACCACACTGTCTACCAGCATCTGAGAGAGAGGGAGCCACACTTTTCCTGAGACTGCTGCCAAGAGACTGAGGATCCTCCACCGTTCAGCCCAGGGACTCTGCTCAGCAACTCAGAGCCATCTAGCCCAGCGAAGACAACCCACACACTACTTCGGGGATCAGAAGACCCATCCAGGTGTTCTGTTAGCACCATTGTCCCATCACCCTGCCAGTTCAGCTACCAGCCATCCTGATCGGCCGACAGGAGGTGATCCAGTTACAACATTGCTAGGAGCCTGAACCACCATTTGGGACTTCTGTTGTGTCATCACCCAGAGGATTGGTAAACGGGTGAAAACCCAACATCTTTCTTAGCACAGTACAGACACTGCATGCAGACACCTACTCCCATTTCTACTGTCAGAGGATGCTTGTTTGGAGCTGCTGCTTTTAGCCATTCTGTTCTTACAAACCACTACCTAACGGAATTTCCTAGAGGATTACTGTCTCACTTTTGATTGATTAAACCTACTCTCTTTACAAAGGGCCCCAATGTTTACTAGCAGAAGACACTAGTACCCTTCAACTCAGGACCTGTAACGTTACAGAACTGTGCTTACTGTACCTGTTAACCCATTTCTTCTTTTTGTATTGTTACTTTCAATGGTGTTTGTGGCCTAGGAGGTGCTGAGAAGTTGATAGATCTTCTCTCCTCCCTCTTAGCGTCTGTGTTATGGGCATATAGATTACAACCCTTTTCTAAATTTACAGTTGCTAAGTATTGAAGGTTGTCTTTTCTAATGTATTAATTATTTGCAGAAAGGTTTAACAGTGTTGTAAGCTTCCATATGCTTCAAACCGTGATAATATATTCAATTTGTTTATCACTACCAGGTGTGTGTCTGTTTTTGGGGATAATCCACAGCCAGGATAACAGTATTTTCCACATGTGTCTTTAAATGTGTTTGCAGTAATTGAATTTAACCAGGTGTGCCAGAGGGGCTGAGGTTATTCTTTGGCGTTGAGGTGGAGATCAGAAAACCCAAATTTACCAAACGGCTCCTTCGGGGGTGGCGCTACATAAGTATACATATTTCAAATCTAAGGGGCCACAGGGGAAACTTACAATCATTCTGGTAGTCGGTGTTACTACAGCGATAGGTATGCTCTTCTGGGTCCTGCAAAGATTCTGTGCATTCTTCCCGTCTGAAAAATGGTACGCAACTTTTGAGGTGGGACTATAGATATGCCTCTGAGAACCACTCTTACACAATGTTATGTTTAAAAAACAAATTTTATCGTACACATTGATAAAAAAGTATTACAATAATTAGTAAGAATCCTCTTTGAAATATACAAGAGAAAAAAACTCTGTGAGTTACAGTATATATCAGTGTCTGAGACTCTCAATGCGATTATAGGTTTGTCTATGCGTTTCGCAGGGTCACCCGCTTCATCAGGACCATACATATTACACAGAATTTATAATTAATAACTCTGCCTTAAAAAAATATAAAAAAAAACACACAAATGATATTTGTAGGTTGTCTGTCTTAGAGTGCGCCTGCTGGCCCGTAGGACATACCTGGATCCAGAAGGCCCCAAGTCAAGACGCAAATACGGTAACTTGGGGGGTATTCGCTAGATAGAGTAAATGGCAAATGAAAAAGGGGGAAGACGGGATTCTGGGTCGAATAAGCACTGCTATTTTCAAGTGTTCCCACTACGCGATCTTGACAGTGCGATCTTGACAGTGTGATTTTAATGTGATTCTGCGTGTCGTATAAGGCAGCCCATTCACTTGAGCGCCTGCTCCTTTTTGGTCAACAAGCATCACATGATTTTTTAGGGTCCATACATACTGGGCTTAAAAAATGCTGCTTCATACTTATAGGCAGGTCTCTAAAGCATGGTAACATGATCCTCTTCAGTCATGAGGATTCCTATGTCTCCGGTTATCCAGGTTCGGACCTCTTCTAGCTTTTTTCCTTTCTTTTTTCTTTTCTTTCCGTTCTCTTTTCTTCTATTGTGTGTTTGACTACCCCTACGTTTGATGATGTTGAGTTTACATACTTGGTATATTGATGGTTGGGTGGTCGCCAATGGGCATGTACTTATCTCGCAAAAGGTATTGGCTGGAAGGATGTCGATCCCAGAACGACGAGTTGTTGAGTTTATTATTTTGGATACCGAATTGTGGAAGATGCTGCTCCTCTCAACTCATTTGATATGCTTATTTGTTTCACTGATTATTGTACTTTTGTACTGATGTTGGTTATTTTTTGATGAAAATTTCCAATGAATATTTTGAAAGCTGATTCTTCAGGAGTTTTGCGTTTTGTTTTTTTTTGTCCTTCCTGTAGAAGCAACTCAGTGTTATCCTATGTGTCCATGCACATTAGAGGCATGTTTTAGAGAAGAGTTTTTGAGAGGAGTTTTCAAGCAGAAAAAGGGGGAAATGTTTCAGAAAAAAATGCTTATTAACGCAAATGCCCATGAACCAGGGCTTGACAAATTTTCTTTGAATCTAGGACCCAGCTAAAAAAGTTAGGAGCCAGTTTGTGCGTGGTGATATGAAACTTGTGTATCACAACTGACATTTCTAATGCGTAGGTGCCTCAAAGCGTGGGGGTCCCCAAAGAATTTTTTTTTTGGGGGGGGGGATTTTATGTGCTTGGGTGTAACTTTAATTTTTTACAATTAAATTTTTTTTTTCTTACATAACTTTTTTTTTCATCACATAGGGGAGCCTGTACGGGGATGCATGGAACACCTTTGCATCACTGTGAGGGTAAACATGTTACGGAGCCCCAAATAGCAGCAAAAACCTGACCGGAATTCTAATCTTTCCATACTCTATCCAAAACAACAAAAAAAAGTTTTGGCTGGACTGAAGGGAACCTAGAACAGCATTTGCTCCAGGAAAGGCAAGTATTTCAGCTCTTCAATTACGCTTTATTAATCCATACCAGCAGGCCAGCTTTATGTTCACATTTCGGTATAGGCCCATTTTAACACATCATCTGTTCTAACACCTCCAATTTCAGCTCCCCTGCTTACATACACACCCATCCTCATTGTATTTAGAATATAAATCTTTTTCTAGAGCTTCTACTTTCTAGGAACTTGTGCCCTGGTCTGGACTTTGTGAATAGCTTGAATATCCTACATGGCGCCCCAGCATGCTGTAAATAGACCAGGAGAAGCACAGATTGGAACAGCGAGACAAGTCCTGTAAACAGCTTCACCGGTGCCAGCTTATGCCTGGCATGTTTCAGTCCCCTCTCAATCGATGTCTGTACCCCTTCCAACACACTAATATAACTAACGAGAAACACATGGAAGGACAGGAAACTGTGCAGAAATTAATGGGGGAAAGTTATGCTGAGAGGTGTTTAATGAAGAAAGGATTGTGGGGAAGGACTCCCCGGTTTTACTTAAAGAAACCCTGGCACCAGTGTAATAAACATTTCAGGTAAACCTGCATTAACATCAAATATTTAAATGCTTACTTGCAGCATTTTTTTTTCTTTTCAATTTTTCGTTTTTTTTTATTAATTTGCAAAGTACTCGTAAATTTGACTACTTTAAGAAGAATCAATACCCTAGTACATCCCTCTCCCTCTTTGTAAGTCATAGCCTTCTTTTTCTTCTAGGAATTTGTTGTAAATTTCTGTGCTCGCCCAGGCTCTCTGCTCTACCTTCCCTTTGATTTTATGTAGCAGCAGGGGGAAAAGGGTAATACTATAGGGTATCACTTGAGTGAGAGCTCTGAGTCTCCTGGGCCTGCTGACATCACATCCAAGATGGTGGAACCCAGCAACAGTCTCAGGGCTTTTGGATGTCCACACAAGGGAGGCTTTGACAGGTAAATAGCATGTATAAAAAATATGTTAAATGCACATGTAAACTTAAGGGAAGATTTTTATTGAAATGAATGGTCTGGCTAAACATAATACAAAACTTTATTGAATCAATTTTGCTCAAAACCTGACAGCTACCGAATGTAGAATTTACCCTGACTTTGTACAATTCCTAAATGAATGTAATTACTGACAATAAACACTGATCAAGCTAAGATTTTTGAAAGAAAATTTGAATATGCTAAAGAGGACCAGTCACCAAATGGGCATTTGATCGGAATCTCAGCTCCTGAATGGTTATAGTGCAGTTTTTCATTTCAGAAATTATTCAAGTTATTTATTTATTTACTTGTACTCTCTCCCTGTGAGGGTGGACATGTGAGACTCAATTACTCAAATACTGTCATATAACAAAGGTGATATCAGGAGTGTATGGAAGAAAAAAAAATGGATCTGTGTGCAGAAAATCACCACCAGGTACAAACTAGTGGATATACCAAATGAACAAAATACCTTTTAGTCAATATCCTGGGCCCTCTTCAACCCTGAGCCCCATGGCATCTGCTAGGGTTGCTATAGCTGTACAGTAGTTATTGCCTTTGTTCTTTTGGTCCTCTGGTAGCTCAGCCTGACATCAGTATACAGCACTGAGCACAGATAGAACAGGCAGGGGCGGATAATGCACAGGCTGGTCTAGGCTGCAGCCTAGGGCCCCACGTGTGCAAGGGCCCCCGATTGGCCATGATATTTTTAGTAATTTATATATATTTACGTATATGTAGAATAAAAACCATGCCTGCGTGTTATACGAATACGCCGATAAATGTTTTTTTACCAACAGGGGGCGCGGATCGGGCGGTCCGCCCCAGGTACAACCCATTGGGGGGGGGGGGGTGTCAGGCCAGCTGTACCGCCTCTCCTGGCCCTGGGACAGCGCTGCCAGCATACTTTAAAGTTCAGAAAACATTACTGCCAGCCCTTTCTCATGCACAGCTCCTTGTGTGTCACTCTCAATGTAAATGGAAGTCTCTTAATACCTCAATTTAAGCCGCTCTGTCTGGCCGCTCTCCTCCTCCTGCTCCACCTCCTTCCCGAGTGTAGCCTTTGATTGCAGGAGGAGAGCGGTCATGTGACCGTCAATGAAACAGCAGAGGAGAGCAGTCACATGACCGGGTCACGAAGAACGGCGTTAATTGAGGTATTTAGAAGCTTTGATTTACAATGAGTGACACAGGAGGAGCGGTGTATGAGAAAGGGCTGGCAGTGATGTTTTCTCAACTTTAGAGTATTCCTTCCCAGGAGACTGGGGGTCTCCTGGGAGTGCAGGGGGGCTTTATATTGAAAGAGGCCTGTGTGATATGCAGGCAAAGGAGTCTGTGTACTGTGGAGGGAAAGGGGGCTGTGTTATGTGCAGGGGGGCTGTGTACTGTGCAGAGGGTTGTGTACTGTGCAGGGAAAGGGGTCTGTGTACTGTGCAGGGGGGCTGTGTACTGTGCAGAGGGTTGTGTACTGTGCAGGGAAAGGGGTCTGTGTACTGTGCAGAGGGTTGTGTACTGTGCAGGGAAAGGGGTCTGTGTACTGTGCAGGGGGGCTGTGTACTGTGCAGGGGGTCTGTATACTGTGCAGGGGGTCTGTGTACTGTGCAGAAGGTTGTGTACTGTGCAGGGAAAGGGGTCTGTGTACTGTGCAGGGGGCTGTGGGAAGCTTTTTTTCCTGAAACTTCCCTCTTAATGTTAGGGTGCGTGTTATATGCACTCTGAAAATGAAACAAAGGCGCCACTCTAAGTGCAGTAAAAAACATGGAGTTTAATAAAACTGTAAAAAGGTACATAGTGAACAAGCATGTTGGCAAAAGCTGATATCCTGGGAGTGAGTCTGGTCCGTTTCCTGGATTGCAGTGGTGTCCGATGGACAGGCTGCGCCGATGGATGCTGGCACTTCCTGCCATTGGAACGTATGATTGTTCTGCTGTTGATTATTGCTTGCTTTTATGTGCTGCTGCTGCTGTTTATGGTATTTGTATGGCTTTTATTTTATTGGAATATTACACAGCGTTTCGATTGGTCTCTGTCAGGATGTTGTGATTTTGCCTCAGTTAAACAGGAGCTGCTGCAGACTTTTTTAGCCTAACTGTTGGTTTAGAAAGGTAAAATCTGTTACCAGCTTGCAGATGTATTTTGAATGCTTTTTTTCTGTGGCATTGCTGTTTATAGTAGGCTCATGTCTGAATGTGTTTGGGCTGTAGACCTGAGAGTTGCACTTAAGGCGTGTAATATAGGTCTACCCTTTTACACATGGCACTAAATAATTTATTTTCTGGTAAAGCATGCTTAGGAGGGGGCCACACAAAAAGTAGCCTAGGGGCCCATGACCACCTTAATCCTCCACTGAGGACAGGTCAGCCTTCAACAGAGCTGTACCCCTTGACACTGAGCTGACAGTTCCACTCTGCCAAAAAGAGACTACGACCAAATAATAACACACTTACCTTACCCAGATGGGTAACATTGTTATAAAAACCCAAGAAGGAAATGATATTCTTTCAAATGTCACCTAATGACCGGTTCTCTTTACATTTAATTGAATTTGGTGGAAGATATGGCACCTCCATTTACTTCATTTGGTTCTACTATCTCATTCTTAATACACAGCATAATTCTTAAAGCTCTTCTCTATGTTCCCTGCTCCTCTATATACATTTGTTTGTTTCATGGGTCTGGTCTTGTGATGTTGTGGATCCCCTTTCTTCTCCAGCAGTATCCAGTCCTAAATGTTGCAGAGAATGGCACCACGTAATGCCATTCTCTGCAGCAGTTTTCTGCAAAGCCAGGAGAACTTGATGACGTACCATAAGAGGTGGGATCTCAATGCCCCAGGTTCACAGGAAGTAAGTCAAATGATGCTGAGCATCACTCAACCGAGAAGGTAAGTGGTGTTGGACATGGTGAGTCTGTGGGGCACAGCCTTAGAGAGGAGGTGAGCATTGCAGCAAAGGTTTCTTTTTATTTTAACAAGGAGAGACAGACAGAGAGTGCTGAAAACTCATGGTAATTCTTTACTGGTCTTGTAGAGTTAGTGATGTGCAGTGTTTCAAGGTTGGCTCTCAAGTACAGAAAGGCTACCAGAGCTACTCGAGGGTGGAATTGGGGTGAGAATGAAATGCAGGCGTGCCACGTCACTTTTATTTTAACAAGGGTTGGGCTACTTATAAAATGTTTATTTGAAAGGGGAGTTTGGCTTTAAAGTGTTTGCAAAACCCTAACAATGAACTTCTTTTATTTGGTCCCTTTTGGTCTGTTTGCATTTTGTTATATCTGTTTGATAAGCTCCAGAAAATGCCTGTTGATCTTGCCAGAAATCAGGTGAGTTGATAAATTCCTGTGCTCACTGTGTGTTGACATGTTCACTAAGAACTACAGCAATATGTCCCTCAATTTTATGGACAATAGAAAAGTGATGGGGTTCTGTAACCCTGCCTTGTTTCTGATATAGAAGGATGAGTTATTGCTGCCATCCCAAGATAGGAAGTGGCAGAGTCTTTAGGTGCAAATAAAGGAAAAAAAGCGTGAAAAAATTGATGTTGTTTGAATCCCAATCACGGCATTACCTGCCTTGTGTTTGCATGATCTCCCTGTGCCTGCATGGATTTCCTTCGGGCACTCTAGTTTCCTCCCACACTCCAAAGACATGGTGGTAGGTTAATTGGCTTCTGGCTAAATGGTCCCTAATATGTGCATGTATGAATGTGAGTTAGGGACCTTAGATTGTAAGCTCCTTGAGGGCAGGGACTGATGTGAATGTACAGTACAGTATATACTGTATGTACAAGCACTGCCTAAATTGATGGCGCTATATAAGTACCTGTAATAGATTATAAATAAATAATACCACATCTAAGGACTGGCAAGCTGCCATGTATACATTTTGTGGTTTTGGGTTTAGATATGCTCTAGTTGTAACCACTAATCCACTATTATTTTTTTAAAATCCTTGTTTAGTTTTGTTTTTCATTTACAGTGGACATTTAACAATTAACCAACCTTCATTTTATAAGTGTCCAAATTACATGTGTACCTATAGTCTTTTTCTTCCACAAACTGGGGTGACACAAATAGAAACCATTGACATTAAAAAATATTTTTTTCTGCAAAGTCAAGATAATAACACGTTAGCTAATATGTCAAGTAAGACATTTCTGAAACTGAGGACTTAACAATTCCCTGTGGCTCTACATTACTGATTAATATTGATTAGTCTCATAAGGAGATGGATGCAAGTTTACAATAGCATGTCCATCTATTGGTTCAAATGGGCTTATTCTACTGATGAAGTGATTAATCCACTTGTAAGGAGCAAGAAAATCAATTAATACATATTTGCTTTACACAGTTCATTGGATAAGTAATTGCCAATAGTACTAAATTAGGGCAATCCTAGTATTGATCCCATCAGAGTTAATATGTATTGATTGCCCTTGGTTGTGAACACTGTGAGCGATTATTGATATTATTTTAACCTAACAGATTTAAATATGGAAGATGTCCCTGCCAATCTGCTTGCCTGGATTATTTAAATTCTATGTAAAAAAAAAATAGCAGTGTAAAGAGTTGTAGCAGTTTTTGGTATACAATTACAGCCAGCAAAGGGATGGGCTGAAGCAATAATTGTAATAACTGGGTCAAGGGCTGTCCAACAAGCTCATATGGGTGTGATGGTCAGGTGTCCACTAGCTTTTGGCCATATATTTTTTATCTTTATTTTTATGTCAATTTTGGGTGAGTGTTGGCTAAAATGAATCTGATGCTCATTTTTTTAACTCTCAGAGACCCAAATAGTGAGACATCCATCAGATATTGCAGTTCTAAGACTGCTGTAATATATCACCTACACAAATGCTAAGGTAAATGCCATCCAATACTTTATATTGCAGATTTTTATGCTTGCTGCCAAGATGAATCACACACTGGCCATTGAAAGGGTCTTCAGTAGTGTAATAATGAGCACAAACAGAGCAATGGAAATAAAATGGTCAAAAAAAAATAGTTTTTTAAACTAGGCGATGGGGGGGAGGGTCCAGAGACAGTGATAGCCAGCGCGGAAGATATTCCAGAGGGTAGTATTGGTAGCATTAGTTATAGGTTAACCAAAGCACAAAAACACAAGGTGAGTATAGTAGCAAGTCCTAGTTGCAATTTTGAAACACCCAATACGAGGACAATATGCGACCGGTCTAAACTATGTGGCATGTTCACCAATGCCAGGAGCATGGCGGACAAGATGGGTGAACTAGAGATACTGTTGTACAAGGAGGATTTGGATTTTGTGGGAATTTCAGAGACCTGGTTCAACAGCTCTCATGATTGGCTGGCAAACATTCAAGGGTATACCCTATACCGCAAGGATAGAGAGGGTAAAAAAGGGGGAGGGGTATGCCTATATATCAAGAATAATGTACAAGCGAATGTGAGAGATGACATCACTGAGGGAGCTAGAGAGGAGGTGGAATCCTTATGGGTAGAGCTCCAAAGGGATGAAGCTAAGGGGAAAATAATACTGGGAGTATGCTATAGGCCCCCTAACCTGAGGGAGGAAGTGGAGACGGATCTCCTATCACAAATTGGATTAGCAGCAAGGATGGGAAGTGTTATCATAATGGGGGATTTTAATTATCCAGACATAGACTGGGCGGAGGGAACCGCGCATTCATTTAAGGCTCGCCAGTTCCTTAATGTCTTGCAGGACAATTTTATGGGTCAGATGGTAGACGCACCAACTAGAAATAAAACATTACTGAATCTACTGATTACCAACAATACAGACCTGATCACAGATGTGGAAATACGGGGCAATTTAGGTAACAGCGATCACAGGTCAATTAGTTTCAGTATAAATCACACAAATAGGAAACATGAAGGGAACACAAAGACACTGAATTTCAAAAGAGCCAACTTCCCTAAACTACAAACCTTGCTAAAAGGCATAAATTGGGATAAAATATTAGGAACAAAGAATACGGAGGAGAGATGGGTTTGCTTTAAGAGCATATTAAATAAGGGCATTAGCCAATGTATCCCGTTGGGTAATAAATTTAAAAGAGCGAACAAAAATCCTGGATGGCTTAACTCCAATGTAAAAATGCATATAAAAGCAAAGGAGAAGGCCTTCAAAAAATACAAGGTTGAGGGATCATCCTCAGCATTCAGACTTTATAAAGAATGCAATAAGAAATGTAATGGTGCAATTAGGACGGCTAAGATAGAACATGAAAGACACATAGCGGAGGAGAGCAAAAAAAATCCCAAGAAATTCTTTAAGTATGTAAACAGTAAAAAAGGGAGGACAGACCATATTGGCCCCATAAAGAATGAGGAAGGACATCTGGTTACAAAGGATGGGGAGATGGCAAAGGTATTGAATTTATTCTTCTCAGTCTTCACGAGTGAATCGGGGGGCTTCAGTAACCAAAACTGCAGTGTTTATCCTCATGACACAACACAGGAAGCACCTCCATGGTTAACAGAGGACGGAATTAAAATTAGACTTGAGAAACTTAACATTAATAAATCACCGGGACCAGATGGCTTGCATCCGAGGGTACTTAGGGAACTCAGTCAGGTGATTGCCAGACCGTTGTTCCTAATTTTTACAGACAGTCTATTGACTGGAATGGTACCAGCTGATTGGAGAAAAGCCAATGTAGCACCAATATTTAAAAAGGGCCCAAAAAACATTCCTGGGAATTACAGACCAGTTAGCCTAACATCAATAGTATGTAAACTCTTGGAGGGGATGATAAGGGACTATATACAAGATTTTAGTAATAAGAACGATATCATTAGCAGTAATCAGCATGGATTCATGAAGAATCGTTCTTGCCAAACCAATCTATTAACCTTCTATGAGGAGGTGAGTTGCCATCTAGATAAAGGAAGGCCCGTAGACGTGGTGTATCTGGATTTTGCAAAAGCATTTGACACAGTTCCCCATAAACGTTTACTGTACAAAATAAGGTCCGTTGGCATGGACCATAGGGTGAGTACATGGATTGAAAACTGGCTACAAGGGTGAGTTCAGAGGGTGGTGATAAATGGGGAGTACTCAGAATGGTCAGGGGTGGGTAGTGGGGTTCCCCAGGGTTCTGTGCTGGGACCAATCCTATTTAATTTGTTCTTAAACGATCTGGAGGATGGGATAAACAGTTCAATCTCTGTATTTGCAGACGATACTAAGCTAAGCAGGGCAATAACTTCTCCGCAGGATGTGGAAACCTTGCAAAAAGACCTGAACAAATTAATGGGGTGGGCGACTACATGGCAAATGAGGTTCAATGTAGAAAAATGTAAAATAATGCATTTGGGTGGCAAAAATATGAATGCAATCTATACACTGGGGGGAGAACCTCTGGGGGAATCTAGGATGGAAAAGGACCTGGGGGTCCTAGTAGATGATAGGCTCAGCAATGGCATGCAATGCCAAGCTGCTGCTAAAAAAAGCAAACAGAATATTGGCATGCATTAAAAGGGGGATCAACTCCAGAGATAAAACGATAATTCTCCCGCTCTACAAGACTCTGGTCCGGCCGCACCTGGAGTATGCTGTCCAGTTCTGGGCACCAGTCCTCAGGAAGGATGTACTGGAAATGGAGCGAGTACAAAGAAGGGCAACAAAGCTAATAAAGGGTCTGGAGGATCTTAGTTATGAGGAAAGGTTGCGAGCGCTGAACTTATTCTCTCTGGAGAAGAGACGCTTGAGAGGGGATATGATTTCAATTTACAAATACTGTACTGGTGACACCACAATAGGGATAAAACTTTTTCGCAGAAGAGAGTTTAATAAGACTCGGGGCCACAATTAGAAGAAAAGAGGTTTAACTTTAAACTACGTAGAGGGTTCTTTACTGTAAGAGCGGCAAGGATGTGTAATTCCCTTCCACAGGCGGTGGTCTCAGCGGGGAGCATTGATAGCTTCAAGAAACTATTAGATAATCACCTGAATGACCGCAACATACAGGGATATACAATGTAATACTGACACATAATCACACACATAGGTTGGACTTGATGGACGTGTGTCTTTTTTCAACCTCACCTACTATGTAACTATGTAACCTTTCTCACCTTGACTATTGCAACTCCCTTCTCTTAGGCCTACCTCTCCATAGGCTATTCCATCTTCAGTTTATCATAAATGCTGCAGCCAGACTCCTCTACCCTACCAACTGCTCAATGTCTGCTACCCCTCCTTGACAATTCTTCTGATGGCCTCCGATTGCCCAGCAAATTACATTCAAAATACTAACAACAATGTACAAAGCCATTCACAACTCTGCCCCCTGTTAAATCACCAATCTGTCTCCAAATATCACCCAAACCATCATCTTTGCTGCTTCCAAGACCTCCTGCTCTCTAGCTCTCGTCTCCTTCTCCCCCCATGCTCTTCTCATGGATTTCTCCAGAGCCTCTCCCATCCTCTGGGACTCTCTACCTAATCTGTCCAGCTATCTCCTACTCTGGCCACCTTTAGGAGATCCCTGAAAACTCACCTTTTCGGGGAAGCCTATCTCACCTCCAGCTAACAACTGAACTTTAAACTCTTCCATCAGCTCATCCCCCACAGTTGTTACTTTTTGTACCACTTGTACCAGCCTATTGAATTGTAAGCAGGGCCCTCTTATATTTTATTGTATTGTAACTGTAAATGTCTCCCTTTATATTGAAAAGTGCTGTGCAAACTGTTGGCACTATATAAATCCTGAATAATAATAATAATACCAATAATAATTAATAATAACAACTTTTAATTTCACACACTTTTGGTTATACAGTGTATGAGGTACATCTTTGAGGAACTTGATGAGCAGACAGAAGACTATACTGTACATTTGTTTGTAACCGATTTTTTAAAGCAGAATTCCAAGTTTCAGTCCCTCCACAAAAAAAAAGCCCACTCACCCCCTCCTGGATCTTTTATAAAAACACCCTATACATTCCTTTATTCCAGCAGTCTTCTAGCTGTGATGTCACAGGTCCTTCTTCTTCTTCTCTATTGGCGGTGGGGATCCTTCTTTTTGAGCTGAGCCCAGGTTGTGTAATGACGCAGCCTCAGGGGGTGTGCGAATGACAGGCTGAGCTCACAGGAATGGATTGAATGGCAGAGCTGAGCATAAGAGGAAGCTGTGGACAGAACTGGAGTGAAGAGAGGGTAAGTAGAGCTTGGGCAGATATGCTTGAGTTCTACTTTAACCCTTGTGTTCATGGGATTTTGATACAAAAAAATTATATTGCGGAAATGTTTTTCAGTTTCCATGGAAAGCAAGAAATACACCAAAGCACTTTATGAAGCAGACTTTTGAACTATCTGAAGCCTAAGATAACATGAATTTATTTAGATATTTTGAGCTTGTAATGACTTCCTGATCCAACCCCAATGCTTGGTTTATCAGGGTTTGGCTCTGTTTGCAGTATGGATAAAAGACAGCTTAATTCAGAAAAGATATTTTTATCTTCAGGTAATCCTGTATGCAACCAGAGCTCAGAAATCAAGTATGTTAAAGGTACCCACAGACAAATCGGGCCATCTTCCATTTAGAACTCTAATGTATGCTTGCTGGAGCAATAGCCACATGGCACTCATAGATGTGTTTGACAATTGTGCAATCAAAGATTGTGAAAAATAATCAGCACTCTGGTATTTCCAAAGGTAAGGTGGGGCTTTAATGAGCCATTAAATAGTCATTTTTTCATGATCAAGGTTTTCTGCTTGATGGGTCTCTAAATTTGGAAACTCCAGAGTGCAGGCAATCTTTCATTATCTCCTGAGTGATTTATAAGGCCAAGTTTGAAGCTTGATTATGTTATGGTCCATAAGCTTGTAAGGGTGATGAGTGGTAGCTTCAAATAATGTTACATTTTCAGTCAAAATGATTGCTTCTTTTGTTTCTGAATGATCAAGTGCTCATTCACAAAGATTTCCAAGTATGCTACAAAATCTGATGTTGTGGATTTTTTTTTTCTTGTTCATAATCTTTGATATTTGTTAGCTACCGCAAAGGTAGAACTAGAAGCACCTGGGTCCCATAGATTAGAATTTCATCCTCCCTCCCTGTTTAGGCCAACATTTTAGCTAATAAGTAGATCTTGCATTTTCGTGCAAAGTCCACTTTAAAAGAAAAGGAAAGGTTCCTTTCTATTTAATAATCATACTTACCTAGGTGGATGCAGTATCAGTCCGATGCTGCATCTGTCCCCCAGTGCCCCTAACACTGAGAACCAAGCGATCCAACACCGCGGTCACTTGGTACTCAGAGCCCCCCCCCCCCCCCCACTCTCTGAGCCAGGTGCCCGTCCAGGCATGTGGGCAGATCCCTACTTGCCTGAGCCTAGACCAGCTCTGTGATGCTAGTGTACTTCAGCCTACTGTCTGCTGAAAACGGGTCACAGGAGAAGTATGGCCACACGAGCTTTGGCTGTACTTCTTCTCTAAGCAATACCTGACCTTGCCAGACATCCCCTGGCTGACCCATCTAAAGGGAGGAATCAATTGCTGTTCCTTCAGCAAGGTTCTTTAGATGATAAAACAACCCCAAATGCAAAAAAAAGTTGGGAGTGTGTAAAAATCTACACATCTAAACTGAATGCAATTCTCATGAACCCATGATTCCATATTTTATTCACAATGGAAAATAGAAAACATATGAAATGTTTAAACTGAGAAAATGTACCAAAGTCCTATTCTCCCATTTTCCTTGCACCATTATTAGTAGGGATGTTGGTACCTTTGTATGTTGTGTCTCTTCTTTGGTGCTGACCTCCCCCCTTATTTTCAAACTGAGAAAATGTACCATTTTACAAAGAAAAAAGTAATTCTGAAGTTGATGGCAGGAACATGTCACAAAAAAAGTTGGGACAGAGCAACAAAAAGCTGGCAAAATAAGTGGTACTAACAAGAAAGAGCTGGAAGAACATTTTGCAACTAATTAGGTTCATTGGCAACAGGTCAGTAACATTTGATAAACAGTAGTTACATTTTAAACATTTGCTGTTTTTGTATTTCCTATTGTGAATAAAATATGGCTTTATGAGATTTGCAAATCATTGCATTCTGTTTTTATGTCGATTTTACACAGCCTCCCAACATTCTTGGAATACCTGCAATCTCCTGTCTGAAAGTAGCTTTAGATTGGCCACCATACTACATGGTTGTTTGTAAATGCTGTTGCTTTGTCCCATAAAAACTGAAACAAAATCTGTGTGTGACCAGCATTGTCCTAGACCTATTCCTAGCACTGCCTTGTTGCTGGGTTGATAAGTATATGAAAATGGGCACAGCAATGGTCTTATACCATGGGAAGATGTCTTAGAGAACCAGCACAGAGGGTATGAGTCCAGCTAAGTCCACTGATCAAAACCTTGGGCCTCTTTCACCCCTCAACCCATCTGTTCCTAACGCGTGCACATAACTTGCTGGGCACAGGTCCCAGTGCAATTGATGGTGCCCAGCAGCCTAGCTTATCACTGCAGCCATTGAGCCATTATTTTATCTTGCTTTTTCCAGTTTTTTAAAGGCTCTGGCGTCATGCCACTGGGAGCCCTTGGACCCGGCGCACGTGTTCCCAGCTGTTGACTTGTGACACCCTCCCCTTGAATAAATGAAACTGGCAATTCCTTGGAACCCGCCTTACTATTTGGCAAGAGGCAAAATCCCTAGAAAGAAAGGCAAAATGGAAAACTGTTAAACCTCTTTTATTCTCAGAAAAGTAGATACAAAGCTCATTACTGAGAAGTACATTTGTAAGCGCCCTTTCTTAGATGGTGCCCGTGCTGAGATAAACGTCCCAACAGCTGCCTTGACGAAGACAGCAGCACACAGAGCTGCATTCTATCACAAATATGCAGGCACAACTGGTGCGATTATTATGGCTCTGTGTTTAAAAAGCAGCAATTCATGTCAAGGAAAAATATACTCTTCCACCTAAAGTATTAGTATGGTGGAGTGAAAATATGTTAGCCGTGACAATGCACAGCTCACAAATCTTCTTGTGTTTGTACCAACAATTCTAACTTTGCACTTCCACATTCTGAGGTTAGTTTCACAATTAGAATTTATTGAAGGACCTTATTTTTTGTGGACGATTTTCAGTCTTGAGTCATTGTACAAGCAAATCTCCTTTGATAAATTGTTGCAACGCCTGTCATCAACTACGATATGCAAAATGTAGGCAGTTTGTGACATATATTTAATTCTTTTGTTCATTCCAGCTGGGTTGAAAAGATACTCTGATAACTGGGTAAGATGAGCTAAGCGATTCTGGTAAAAAATGTTTGCCTTTAACCACTTAAAGACCAGCCTCGTTTTGGATTTTAGGTGTTTACAAGTTTAAAACAGGTTTTTTTGCTAGAAAATTACTTAGAACCCCCAAACATTATATATTGTTTTTTTTCTAACATCCTAGAGAATACAATAGCGGTCATTGCAATACTTTTTTTTGCACCGTATTTGCGCAGCGGTCTTCTAAGCGCACTTTTTTTGGAAAAAATTCACTTTTTTGAAAAAAAAAATAAGACAACAGTAAAGTTAGCCCAATTTTTTTTTATATTGTGAAATATAATGTTACGCCAAGTAAATTGATACCCAACATGTCACGCTTCAAAATTGCGCCCGCTCGTGGAATAGCGTCAAACTTTTACCCTTAAAAATCTCCATAGGCGACGTTTAAAAAATTCTACAGATTGCATGTTTTGCATTACAGAGGAGGTCTAGGGCTAGAATTATTTCTCTCACTCTACCGGTCGCGGCGATACCTCACATGTGTGGTTTGACCACTGTTTTCATATGCGGGCGCTACTCACGTATGCGTTCGCTTCTGCGTGCGAGCTCGTCGGGACAGGGCGCTTTAAAAAATTTTTTTTTTTTTTTATTATTTATTTTATTTTATTTTATTTATTTTTTCACTGTTTTTAAAAAAAAAAAAAATTGGATCACTTTTATTCCTATTACAAGGAATGTAAACATCCCTTGTAATAGAAAAAAGCATGACAGGTCCTCTTAAATATGAGATCTGGGGTCAAAAAGTCCTCAGATCTCATATTTACACTAAAATGCAAAAAAAAAAAAAAAAAAAAGTCGTTTAAAAAAATGACATTAAAAAAATTTGTGCCTTTAAGAGAGTGGGCGGAGCCGTCGAATGACGTCGCTCCGGCCGTCACATGGTATGGAGACGGGTGGGGGCCATCTTGGCCTCACTTGTCTCCATACCTCAGCAGGGAAAGGACCCGATCGCCTCCGCCGTTACCGACGGCTCCGGTAAGCGGCGGAAGGCGCGGGAGAGCGGCGGGAGGGGGGGTGGCACCTCTCCCGCCGCCGATAACGGTGATCTCGCGGCGAACCCGCCGCAGAGACCACCGTTATCGTGTACAGAATCGCTCACTGTAAAGATGGATATCTCGGTTGTGGCAGCAGCTGCTGCCGTTACCGAGATATCCATCTTCAAAAAAATGACGTATATATACAGTGAGCGGGGCTTAAGTGGTTAAATAGTCCCTGAGAGTTCAGCTGGCCATACAGTAATAAAGAGTTTGACCAAACAAAATTACCTGATTCCCTTATCCACACACTCAACGTGCATGTGGAATCACTCCCGCTGCGCTATTCTGTTCTGATGGTAAGGAGACTTCCCTACCATCAGAACACACTGATCAGTGTTGCCCGCAATAGCCAGCGGCACTGATCATTCAGAAAAATTCAAGCAGGCTGGTTGTACAGAAGTCGATCGTAGATTGATTTCTGAGCAACCAGCATGCCCATACCTAAATTTGTCTGATCCCTGCTGAGCTGGCCCAATTTCGATCCATGTATGGTCGCCTTTATAGAAGCACTTTTAAACCCTACTGGACTTGTCTTTGTGCCAAAATATCGCCCCTTATATTTTTTTTATATGAAAGAAGACAGTGGAAAAAAATAAAATAAAAATTTATAGTAAACAAACAATGATCCAAATACACAACAAGAAAACAACTAAATTACCCTAAATACAACCCCCCAAAAAACCCTCAAAATTAACAAAGTTGATTTTTTTTTTTATGCAAATTTTGTCCATTGAAAGTTTTAGTGATGGTAAAATTTGTTATTGGTATTTGAATTTGGCATATTTGGTATTTTATGACTCTCTATTGATTCCAATACATTTTGCCAAAATAGAGAAGTTTTGAAAATATCTCCTGATTTTCATCAATGTCAGGGATATGAAAATTTGCAGTTTTGGGCATCTTTAAAAGCCCAACTCTAGGATGAAAGGAAAAAACTCTTGCAGTTCCCACCCACCGCCATTACAGGGATTAAAAACTTATGAACTCTACTGGGTAGGTGAAGAGGCTATATTTCTTGTGCCCGGTGTTGGGCTTTAACCACTTCAGCCCTGCAAGATTTTCCCCCTTAATGACCAGGCCATTTTTTGCCATACGGCATTGCATCACTTTAACTGACAATTGCGTGGTCGTGCGACGCTGTACCCAAACAAAATTACTTTTTTTCCCACAAATAAAGCTTTCTTTTGGTAGTATTTGATCACCTTTGCGGTTTTTATATTTTGGGCTATAAACAAAAAAAGAGTGACAATTTTGAAAAAAAAAACAATGTTTTAGACTTTTTGCTATAATAAATACAAAAAAAAATGTAAAAAAAGAAATTTCTTCATCAGTTTAGGCCGATATGTATTCTTCTACATATTTTTAGTAAAAAAAACTTTGCAATAGGCGTATATTGATTGGTTTTTTTACTAGTAATGGCAGCGATCTGCGATTTTTAGCAGGACTGCAACACTGCGGCGGACAGATCAGACACTTTTGACACTTTTTTTGGGACCATTGACATATATATATATATCTATATATATATAGATATATATATATATATATATATATATATCAGTGCCTGCTATCGCTCTTAAAGGTGCTGATGTACACCTACAGTGATTTGCGGGAACGAGGCTGGTCGGCAAGAAGTTAAAGAGATGGTAAAGGTAATTTTTTTATTTATATAATAATTATGCTTACCTGCTCTGTGCAGTGGTTGCACAGAGCATCCCTGAACCTCCTCCTCTGGGATCCCCTGCCAGCGCTCTAGGCTCCTCCTCGCTGCTGAGTGCCCCCAAGCCAATATGCTATGGGAGCACTTGTGCAGGCTTGATCCTGAGCCAGGCTGTGTGCGCCCATTGACACACACAATGCTGCTTGCCCCATTCCCCTGCTCCCTCCTCGCAGTGTTTATCTAACAGCAGCAACAACCAATGGCACAAAACTGGATTAAGATCAGGCTCAGGTATTTGGGAGGGGGTGCTAGGGTGGGGAGCTGAGCATGGAAGTTTTTTTTTTACCTTAAAGTGGTTGTAAAGTCAGAAAGTTTTTTATCTTAATGCATTCTATGCATTAAGATAAAATACCTTCTGTGTACAGCATCCCCCCTCAGACCCCCTAATACTTACCTCTCTTATCTCTCTCCAGCGATGTCCACAAGTGTCTCGGCTGTCCGGGACACTCCCTCCTGATTGGCTGAGACCAGTGCTGGGACAAGGCCATTTGGTGCCCAGGGCGAAGATGGCAAACTGCGCCCCCCCCCCCCCCCCGTTTCCCCGTTTTTAATAAAGAATCAATGTCGTTTCAAAACAAGAATATATCAAGCAGTAGAACAGCCGCTATGATCGTTCTTATAGTGTAGAGAATAGCCGGCTAAAAAAGTTGATATCTGATTGATGCCTGTAGCTGCACCCATCATTCAGATATCCCCGCACAAAGTCAAGGACGTCGTATGACAACCGGCGGGCGGAAAGTGGTTAAAACACATTTTTTTTAACACAAAGTTGTCCGTTTATACAATATTTCTAACACATAGCATGTACATACCAAAAATGACACCCCAAAATAGATTCTTCTACTCCTCCTGAGTACTGCGATACCACAAGTGTGAGACTTCCACAGCCTGGCCACATACAGAGGCCGAATACAGCCGAGTATGGCTGGGTATGGCAGAGTATAGCTGGGTCTCACCGAGTATTGCAGAGTATGGCAGAGTATCACAGAGTATGGCTGGGTATTGCGGGGTTTTGCGGGGTATTGCACAGTGTTGCGGGGTATTGCAGAGTATTGCAGGGTATTGCAGGGTATTGCACGGTGTTGCAGGGTATTGTAGAGTATTGCAGAGTATTGCACAGTGTTGTGGGGTATTGCAGAGTATTTCGGGGTATTGCAGAGTATTGCACAGTGTTGCGGGGTATTGCACAGTGTTGCGGGGTATTGCAGAGTATTGCACAGTGTTGCGGGGTATTGCAGAGTAGGGGCACGTATTGCAGAGTATTTCAGGGTATTGTGGGGTATTGCAGAGTATTGCACAGTATTGTGGGGTATTGCAGAGTATTGCACAGCGTTGCAGGGTATTGCACAGTATTGTGGAGTATTGCACAGTGTTGCGGGGTATTGCAGAGTATTGTGGGGTATTGCAGAGTATTTCAGGGTATTGTGGGGTATTGCAGAGTGTTGCGGGGTATTGCAGAGTATTGCACAGTGTTGCGGGGTATTGCAGAGTATTGCGGGGTATTGCAGAGTATTGCACAGTGTTGCGGGGTATTGCAGAGTATTGCGGGGTATTGCAGAGTATTTCAGGGTATTTTGGGGTATTGCAGAGTATTGCACAGTATTGTGGGGTATTGCAGAGTATTGCACAGCGTTGCAGGGTATTGCAGAGTATTGCGGGGTATTGCAGAGTATTGCGGGGTATTGCAGAGTATTTCAGGGTATTGTGGGGTATTGCAGAGTATTGCAGAGTATTGTGGGGTATTGCAGAGTGTTGCGGGGTATTGCAGAGTATTGCACAGTGTTGCAGGGTATTGCAGAGTATTGCAGGGTATTGCAGAGTATTGCACAGTGTTGCGGGGTATTGCAGAGTATTGTGGGGTATTGCAGAGTATTTCAGGGTATTGTGGGGTATTGCAGAGTATTGCAGAGTATTGTGGGGTATTGCAGAGTGTTGCGGGGTATTGCAGAGTATTGCACAGTGTTGCAGGGTATTGCAGAGTATTGCAGGGTATTGCAGAGTATTGCACAGTGTTGCGGGGTATTGCAGAGTATTGTGGGGTATTGCAGAGTATTTCAGGGTATTGTGGGGTATTGCAGAGTATTGCACAGTATTGTGGGGTATTCAGCAGTGGTGGTCACTGGTCATTAACCTCGCCTCAGCCTCCTCCCCTCCCCCAATCCAGCCATTTATTAATCTGTTTTTTAGTGTTTACTTACACAAGTTCAGACTCAGAAGTTATGAGTCTGAACTTGTGTAAGTAAACACTAAAAAAAAGATTAATAAATGGCTGGACTGGGGGAGGGGGGGAGGCTGAGACGAGGTTAATGACCAGTGACCACCACTGCTGAAGATCTGAGTCAGAACACTGGCACACATGACACTGGCACTGCACTCTTCTACCTTTCAGATCCAGCAGCCTGAGCCAGCCAGCCAGCCAGCAGCTCCTCAGCTCTGCTCCGCTTGATGAAACAGACAGCGCGCCGACACAACTCACAGCTCCCGCCTCCCTGCGCTCGTCTGTGTCCTCCCACCTCGTCTCCGGCCGTGAGTGACGTCACGGCGCTGGCAGAGACTACGGGACTCCTCCGTAGGGGAGTAAACATTATAGTTGTGTGCTGAGGGAAGGGAGGATCATGCAGGAGCGCACAAGGGGGATTTGTACAGTGCCGCTGGGCGCTGTACATGCACTGTACAGTATTATTGTACACACTGGCATGGCAGAAATTCACCTGCAGGCTGCGCCCCCCCCCCCCATACCAAATGGTACCGCCCAGGGCACGTGCCCCTTCCGCCCCTGCCTTGTACCGGCCCTGGCTGAGACCCAGCAGCGGCGCCATTGGCGCCCGTTGCTGTCAATCAAAGTCAGTTAGCCAATCAGCAGAAAGGGGGTGGGGCCGAACTGCAGCTCTGTGCTGCAGCTTGGCTTGGGTGCCCCCATAACAAGCTGCTAGCTGTGGGGGCACTCAACAGGAGGGAGGGGCCAGGAGCACAGAAGAGGGGCCAAAGAAGCGGAGGATCTGGACTGCTCTGTGCAAATCCACTGCAACAGAGCAGGTAAGTATGATATGTTTGGTATTTTTATAAAAAAAACAAGACTTTACAATCATTTTAATGCTGAGAATGTAATAAGGTAAAAAAAACCTTAGCCTTTACAACCACTTTGTTTTTTCCATGCATATCTCTACAGTGTTTTTGTTCTATAGGCCTGAATTTAGGCTTGGTTTACACTTGTGCAGGTGGTTGCAGGTGTGGGAATCGTACCTGTTCCCACACCCACAACCACCCGCAGCCAAAACGCGCTGCTCTTCTACAGACGTGTGGGGCTGCCATTCATTCTTCTACAAGAATGAATGGCACTAAATACACTTCTTAACATGCACTGTATTTACGGGTGTGAACCTAGCCACCTTGGGCAGCTGTTGTGTAGAGGTCAGGGACTGATGTGCAAACTATCTGTGTCCGTCCCTAACCACAGATAATGGCTCCACAGGGAAATACAAGCGAACAGCAGTGGGAAGTCACGGGCAGTGTTAGCTTTTGCTCATTAACTTGTACAGGCTACCTATCTGCGGCTGATCAGAAATACCTGGCCATAAAAAAAATAAAAAATACCTGGCCATGCCCACTATAAAAAAAATGCCCTAAATGGCCACATGCATGAGCACTAAAGAAATAGAATGCACCAAGACTTTTTTTTGAGATTTTATTCCTTTTATTAATGACTTAAGGACTAAATGGTGATTTATATTTTGCTTTTGCCCAAAGTTCTGCTTAGTTTTCCGAAGTCGTCACATCTGCCAAAGTCTTCTCTTGCGTTTTCAACTATACATTTTTTATTCAATAGAAAATGTGGCTGCCCACCCCAATAAAGCATGGAAAGAGTGAAGTGCCTTGGTGCCTGATATAGCCTGTCCTCAGCCACTGAGAACTGGCACAGCAGCTGCCAAGTAAGGCCTAATTTACGCTCTGGACATTTACAGTAAGTGAATTTGGTTTAGCTGCTGTAAGCAGGGTTGCAAACCTGTAAACACTCTGTTCCCATGGAAATTTGAAAACACTCAGAAAATATTGGGGATGTTGAAACGTTAACTTTGTATCTTCGCTGAATTATATTTACCACAGCGGATATTTGTGGCCCAGTGTACATTCTACTTCTTAAAACAATCTCGACTGCTTGTCAGGAAGAAAGGACAACGTTACCGCTTTTTAGTTGTGTGTTCCAAGCCACAGCGGTGTCTTCTTTCTGTGTTTTAGAATGCAATTATTTTATTGTTAAAGCACGAGGTCCATCAGCAGAATAGGAGCTGCCCATCTGCAAGTTGGGCATAGGCCCTAAAGATGGACTCCAGTCAGGGATGCAATCAGCAACTTAAATGCATTGTTCAGTAAACAGCTGCAGCATTTTTTATTGCTCTATAAATGTGTAGCATCTTCCTAGTATAGAGCAGGTTGCTAGGTAAACGTAAGCCTCGTACACGCGATCGGACTTTCGGACGGGAAATATGTGATGACAGGTTGTTGGTGGTAAATCTGACCGTTTGTACGATCCATCGGACAATTGTTGTTGGATTTTCCGCGGACAAATGTTGGCTAGCAAGTTTTCAAATTTTCCGCGGACAAATGCGTGTTGCCAGATTTTCCCAGCGTGTGCACACAAGTCCGTCGGACAAAAGTCCAAAGTACAAACACGCATGCTCGGAAGCAGAAGCAGTCGGTCTTGTAAACTAGCGTTCGTAATGGAGAATTAACATTCGTGACGTGGAAAATTATAAAATCTCGAAATGCAGCGCACAATTCTCTTCTTCTTTAATGGGATAATAATGAAGCTGCTTTGCTGGTGATACTGATGGAGTTATTGCAAGCGAATTTTCAAAGGCTTTTTTTTCTAGTGATATCAAGAATAATATTATTATGCTTTTTTTTTTTTTATTCGGGAAAGTTACCACAACACCATTATCCCATGGTTTTTAAGATCAAAGATACAACTATGTTGGTGTCAATTTTACATTGTATTTTTTAAAATATAACTGCCTACTCCCAAACTGTCATTTGAAGTAAAACACATAGCCAAGTATTATTCTAGAGCCATAGGCTCTAATAGGCTTAAAAAAAGGTGGACTGTGAGCGCAAAGCATTGCGCTCGCAGTCCACCCAGGTCTGTTAGAAAAGCGAATGAATATTCGCTTTTCTAACACTGAACCGCCTCTCAGCCATTTAGGAGGTGCACGTCTAATACCCATCACCTGATTGGCTGAAGGCACTGGTGCTCCTATTGGACGCCTAGCAGAAGGAAGATGAGACGAATGGAGGACACAAGAGCTGCCGCCTGACCCGCTGCTCATCCCACTATTCCACAGCTCACCGCCGTCACCTGCTGCCTGATCCCCCACCAAGGTGGGGTAAGTACTAGGCAGCGAGCAGGCAGGGGCACAGTGGCTGCATTTGACAGGATCAAGTGGCTGCATTTAATGGGGGACAGTGGTGGCATTTGACAGGCACAGTGGCTGCATTTGATGGGCACAGTGGCTGCATTTGATGGGCACAAGTGGCTGCATATGATGGGGCACAGTGGCTGCATATGATGAGCACAAGTGGCTGCATTTGATGGGCACAAGTGACTGCATATGATGGGCACACTGGCTGCATTTGATGGGCACAAGTGGCTGCATTTGATGGGGCACAAGTGGCGGCATTTGACGGGCACAGTGGCGGCATTTGACGGGCACAGTGGCTGCATTTGATGGGGCACAGTGGCTGCATTTGATGGGCACAAGTGACTGCATATGATGGGCACAAGTGACTGCATATGATGGGCACAAGTGGCTGCATTTGATGGGCACAAGTGGCTGCATATGATGGGCACAAGTGGCTGCATTTGATGTACACAGGTGGCTGTATTTGACAGGAACAATGGCTGCATTTGACAGGCACCAGTGGCTGCATTTGACGGCACAAGTGGCTGCATTTGACGGCACAAGTGGCTGCATTTGAGGGGCACAAGTGGCTGCATATGACGGACACAAGTGGCTGCATTTGATGGGGCACAAGTGGCTGCATTTGACAGGCACAATGGCTGCATTTGACAGGCACAAGTGGCTGCATTTGATGGCACAAGTGGCTGCATTTGATGAGGCACAAGTGGCGGCATTTGACGGACACAGTGGCAGCATTTGATGGGCACAGTGGCTGCATTTGATGGGGCACAGTGGCTGCATTTGATGGGCACTGTGGCGGCATTTGATGGGCACAGTGGCTGCAATTGATGGCACAGTGGCTGCATTTGATGGATTTGTTTCAGTATTTTTCTGAATTTTTTAGCTTGTCTGCGCCCCCCCCCCCCCCCCAAAAAAAATTTTGAGCATCAGCCACCACTGGATGAGACCAAAATTTAACTCTTTGGCCTAAAAGCAAAACGCTATGAGGTGGGTGAAAACTAACACTGCACATCAATCTGACGATTTATAATTTTTCTTCCACTTCACAATTATGTGCCACTTTGTGTTGGTCTATCATATAAAATTCCAATAAAATACATTTACGTTTTAGGTTATAACATGACAAAATGTGGAAAAATGTAAGGGGTGTGAATACTTTTTCAAGGCACTGTATTGAGCATGTGGCCACACAAAGCTTCTTTCTTACCTTTCACTGCTTTAAAAGTTCCTATATGAATCTATTTATTCTGCATTCTCTGTGCGGCACTGGTGTGGCCAGTAGGGATAGGAGCTGTGGGATTTTCCTATTACGGCTCTTTGGGATGCTGGTGGAGGTTGGCTGGCCCAAAAGCTTTACGTGCTGCTCCTGGATTTCTGGCTCTCTCACCACAACAAGCTTGTGAAGCGTTCCATATCATACTTGCCAGGAAAATAGGAAACACCGACAAGAATACCGCTTCCAAACGGATTAGAAAGATGTATGAGTATGACGACATTACGCCTGCTTCCAGAAATACTAACTGGAATGGCTAATGGATCGCAGAGGACTTAGAATAGAATTCATATACAATATCACTTCACAGATTATCGCAAATTGTCCAGGAATTTTTTTCGTGCCAGATTCTAAAGCTCAACTCTAGGCAGATATAAAAGACAAATTATCCAGCTCTGCATTTATTAATACATTTATTTATTTATTTATTTTAAATGCAAGCAGTGTAGGCATCTGAATTTGACTTGGTATTTGGCCTCTTGCAGTACCTGTGCAGAAGAGCTCAGACGGCAAGAGAAGCAGCACAAGGAGCCAATGAGTGTGTATAAGCTAACAACTGACATGCCATATACTATACTATATATACATACACTATATTGTCAAAAGTATTGGGTCGCCTGCCTTTACATGCACATGAACTTTAATGGCATCCCAGTCTTAGTCCATAGGGTTCAATATTGAGTTGCCCCACCCTTTGCAACTATCACAGTTTCAACTCTTCTGGGAAGACTGTCCACAAGGTTTAGAAGTGTGTTTATGGGTATGTTTGACCATTCTTCCAGAAGCACATTTGTGAGGTCAGGCACTGATGTTGGACAAGAAGGCCTGGCTCGCAATCTCCGCTCTAATTCATCCCAAAGGTGTTCTATGGGGTTGAGGTCAGGACTCTGCAAACCTCTCAAGTTCCTCAACCCCAAACTCGCTCATCCATGTAGGGACCTTGCTTTGTGCACTGGTCCAAATCATTTGGTGAAGGGGGGATTATGGTGTGGGGTTGTCTTTTACGGGTTGGGCTTGGCCCCTTAGTTCCAGTGAGGGGAACTGTTAAGGTGTCAGCATACCAAGACATTTTGGACAATTTCAGGCTCCCAACTTTGTGGGAGCAGTTTGTGGATGGCCCCTTCCTGTTCCAACATGACTGCGCACCAGTACACAAAGCAAGGTCCATAAAGACATGGATGAGTGAGTTTGTTGTGGAGGAACTTGACTGGCCTACAGAGTCCTGACCTCAACCCGATAAAACACCTTTGGGAGGAATTAGAGCAGAGACTGCAAAGTTTATATGCGTGTAAAGGCAGGCGTCCCAATACTTTTGACAATATAGTGTGTATATATATGTATATATTTTATCTCTGTTTGCCTGGGGTTCAGTTTTATGTCTGTTTCTCTGCTTTTCTATAGGTGGCATTTCTCTCATCTCCCTGTCCTTGACAAAAAAAGTGAGTAGAAATCTTTTGTGCGTACAAAAATGCAATGAAATGCTCAAGGCCACTATTGCTGGCTTCCTTTTGAAAATGCTAATTGACTGGCTGTTAAAATAGAAGCAAAGGCAATGCAACCATCCAGCTTTTAAATGTTGCTTCCCCACTGCTCTGCCTCTTATATTTCCTGCATAACAACAATGAAACTTAAAAGTAAATACCCTTTTTTTAAACTTTTTCTAAGCAGTAGTGTGCCTGCAAAGCTGCGCCTAGTGTTTCCCTTTGGAGGACCAACATTGTCACAGAATGCTTAGAGCTGCAATGCCATCCCACGCGTTCATAGCTCTAGGTATTATCGGACGTGAAAGAAGTCAACCCAACCAGCCGCACAGATAGACCAAAGCTTTGTGATCTGGCTGTATGTTTAGGGTCGTTGTCCTGCTGGAAGGTGAACCTCTGCCCCGGTCTCAAGTCTTTTGCAGACTCTAACAGGTTTTCTTCTAAGATTGAACTGTATTTGGCTTAATCCATCTTCCCATCAACTCTGACCAGTTTCCCTCTTCCTGTTGAAGAAAAGCATCCCCACAACATGATGCTGCCACCACCATGTCTCACGGTGGGGATGGTGTGTTCAGGGTGATGTGCATGACTATTGGATAACAGATGCCTATTAACCAATACCAAAAACCTTTATACTCCTATTCCCAATAAATGAGACCACACCAGCTTCTGGAGTATAAAACAAAGGCCGTAGCAGCCTACTTTATTTTTACTTAATATAAAATTATATCAAAAATATATAAAATTCTGTCAGCTAGAAAAAACGGTAAACAACAAAAACATCTGTTATGCAACCTGTTAACAAAAAGAACGTTGGTCTGAGCAATAGCTTTTTCAAATCCATCTGATGGCCATAACCACTATAGCACTGCAGCCCTAAACCAAAACTCTCCAATAGGCCTCAAGCCGACAAGCTGGCTCAGAGACTGCCGTGACTGCAGTGCCCCATATCACTTCCCGGCTAACCTCCGCTAACCGGGAACCAAAAAACCTCCGGACCCATATCAACGTTGGATCCCCACTCTTACTTTTTAGCCATCTTCCTTCCCTTGCCCAGAGCAACGCCCGCCGCTGCCACGACAATTTCTCTTCTTTCACCTGTTGACATAAGAAAGAAAAAACCACAAACCCTTCGACAATAACATATCCTATACCTAGGGAGGGTGGGCGGGAACTTTCCAGGATCTTCTGTTGTCCCTCCCAGAGCGGGAACTCCTTTTAACTGTCCCCTCCCCTAATCCTCCCTCCCCCTCGGCTCCACTGTAGCACTTTACCATTAACCCTTACCCTGTTCCCACTGTCATGGGCGCCCTTTGCATACAGCATTGCATGCTGTTGCTCCAGGCTTTTCTTGACTATTGGATAACAGATGCCTATTAACCAATACCAAAAACCTTTATACTCCTATTCCCAATAAATGAGACCACACCAGCTTCTGGAGTATAAAACAAAGGCCGTAGCAGCCTACTTTATTTTTACTTAATATAAAATTATATCAAAAATATATAAAATTCTGTCAGCTAGAAAAAACGGTAAACAACAAAAACATCTGTTATGCAACCTGTTAACAAAAAGAACGTTGGTCTGAGCAATAGCTTTTTCAAATCTATCTGATGGCCATAACCACTATAGCACTGCAGCCCTAAACCAAAACTCTCCAATAGGCCTCAAGCCGACAAGCTGGCTCAGAGACTGCCGTGACTGCAGTGCCCCATATCACTTCCCGGCTAACCTCCGCTAACCGGGAACCAAAAAACCTCCGGACCCATATCAACGTTGGATCCCCACTCTTACTTTTTAGCCATCTTCCTTCCCTTGCCCAGACCAACGCCCGCCACAGCATCCCAATAGTAATACCTTACTCTTGGGTGCTCCTCCACACCCGAATAGCTCGCTGTATCCCATCCTGTACTCCCAAAGTCCACAAATCCGTCCCCACCTCATTAAGATGTACCCCATCACGTCTTAAGTACCTCCATGTCTCAAATTCCAGTTCACTATGTCTGATTGCCAACCCCCCACAACTAACCATGAATTTACTCACTTCCCTATTGATCTTCCTCCTTGCTCTATTCACCCCCTCCACTGACCTGGCCATTCTCCAACACATGCGGGCAACCATGTCCGACCAGACAATGATCATTCTCGGAAATTCCTTCATTAATCGCCAGACGTCAAATTTAATGTCTCGCGTGATGTCTATCATTGAGCGAATGCCAAGATCATTGCCGCCCACATGTATTACCAGCACGTCTGGAGGGCCCTCCCTATTGGCATAGCGTTGTACCTCCTGAACCAACCTGCCCCACAACATCCCCGGTATACCAAACCATTTTATATACACTTCCCGTCTATCAAAGCCTAACTGCCTACCCTCAGGTCGAGCGTCTCCCCTCCGTGCCCCCCAACATACATAAGAGTGGCCCATAATCCAGACCACACTTGGCGCTGCACCTGAAATTAGAAGAAAACAAAACCATGCTCAACATTGACTACTTAACTAATGTCCCCACCGGCCATAAAACACTACCTCCCGTACCCATCCGATAACCACAAAAACAACCCTGACCCCTTACAATTTTACCGCCAGATGCGGTTGCACATAAGATTGGAATCTGTTAGATTCCCACCGCCCAATCCGTTTTATTAATTCCACATCTATACCCAATCTGGCCGCTTCTGTTGCGGCTCCTATCCGGAAGGAATGTGATGAAAAATCCCGCTCCTCCAGTCCCAGCCCAATCAAACATTTCCTAAAAACAGCTATAAACTGAAAACGTGATAACATATCTCCATTTGAATGCACTAACAAGGGGCCCTGACAGCCTGGCCTAACTTTTAAAAATTCCCTGACTGCACCCACTGGGCACTGGAGGGATCCCTGGATGGAATAAATTCGCACCATCCTGCCTCTTCCCTCCTGATCCGTCTTAGACTTCCTTAGGAATATCGATACCCCGTCCTCCTCAAATATAACCTCCTTTAACCCAACTCCCCCTTGCACTGTTTTTGAAGGGCTAACCAACTCCCCTATCCTGAATGCACCAAAAAATGCTAACACAAAAGCTACCTTAAACAAACTAACTTCGTATGCTGACGAACAAACCCCCATCAGTTGTTCCAAAATACCCCCCAGTATTTCAAAAGTTACTGGCCTCCTTGAATCGCGCTGAACCGCCGCCCTCCGATAACCCTTCAACGCCTGTCTCACCCAAAAATCCTTGGTGACGTCGGGCTGCCCTTGTAGCTTAAAAAGGAAAGCCAAACCCGCTAGCTGTGTATTGATCACTGATACTGATGCACCCTCGTTCAATTTTCTTCCCAGATAATACAGTAACAGCGAACGTACTCCCTGCCCTATCAGCTCCTCCCCCAAAACTCGCACGAAGGACATCCACTCCTGCCATACCTTAGTGTATGCTACCCAAGTAGCCCCACTTACCGACCGCTTAATCCATCCCTCGACGACGCCAGTGCAATCTCCCACAGCCAGTCTGGACAAGGTACCCCCTGTTGCTCCGCGTCCGGCGCCAACTCTCTGAACCTGTCCCACTGGAAGCGAGACAACGCATCAGCAATCACGTTCTCCACCCCCGGTAAGTGAACAGCATGAATGAAAACATTCAGTTGTAAGCATCTTAACACTAAGTGCTGCAGCATCCTGATCACCGGCGGAGATGACGCTGTGACCCTATTTATCACTTGCACCACCCCCATGTTGTCCCCGTGAAAACGCACTTTCAGATCCCTGAACGATGCACCCCATAATTCCACCGCCAGCACCACTGGAAACAGTTCCAGCAGCACCAGATTCTTCGTGAAGCCTTCTTTTACCCACGATTGTGGCCATGGACCTGCGCTCCATTGCCCCTGAAAGAACGCCCCAAAACCTGTTGATCCAGCGGCATCGGTAAACAGTTCCAAGTCAAAGTTACTGACTGGTCCTGACATCCACATTGCCCTACCGTTAAAGGATTCCAGAAATGTATGCCAAACCCTGAGATCCTCCCTATGTGTTTTAACTAAACGTACAAAATGTTTTGGGGATTTGATCCCACTCGTGCTGGCCGCCAGCCGGCGACTAAACACTCTCCCCATCGGTAATATGCGGCAAGCAAAATTCAGCTTGCCCAAAACCGATTGTAACCTTCGCAGTTGAACCTTTTTTAGGCCTATCAAACCTGCCACTTCATTTTTCAAATCCTCCAATTTTTCCCCCGGTAATCTGCATTCCATCGCATCCGAATCTAATACAATACCCAAAAACGTGATGACCGAGCAGGGTCCCTCCGTCTTTTCATCTGCCAATGGAATGCCAAATCTTTCTGCTATGTGCTGCAGGGACGCTAGAAGCACTGCACAAACTCTAGAATCGGCCGGGCCAATGCATAAGAAATCATCCAAGTAGTGAATTATCGAATTCACTCCGGATACATCCCTTACTACCCATTCCACGAAGGAGCTGAATTGTTCGAAAATCGCACACGAAACCGAACAACCCATTGGTAGGCATTGATCAACGTAGAATCCACCATTCCAATGACACCCTAGCAACCGAAAACTCTCCGGGGTGCACTGGCAACAGTCGAAAAGCTGATTCCACATCTGCCTTTGCCATCAATGCTCCTTTTCCATAGTGTCGCACCCACCTTACAGCGGCATCGAACGACGTATACGTCACTGAGCACGCTTCCTGGTCTATGGCATCATTCACGGATCCCCCTTTTGGGAAGGATAAGTGATGAATGAGCCTGAATTTATTGGGCTCTTTTTTGGGCACCACTCCCAAAGGTGATACCACCAAATCTGCCACTGGCGCCGCCGGAAAAGGGCCGCTCATTCTACCCAATGCAACCTCCTTCTGTAGTTTTTCCGAAACCACTTCCGGATGTTGCAAGGCTGACTTTAAATTTTTGGGTACTGGGGGTATGGCCGATAAATTGCATGGAATCCTAAATCCCACCGCAAAACCTTCTTCTAGTAGCCGTGCTGCTTGTTTGTCAGGGTACTTACCGAGAAACGGTCGCATCCTTTCCACCATCACCGGAGTCCTCCCTTTTGTTCCCAGCTTCTCCATGACGACCTTTTCCCTGCTTAAAACACCTGGATGACGGATGTGTTCCCCCGCAGCCGGAGCATTCGTGTTTAAACTTACATGCTCCTCCGAACTTACAGGCCCCCGAGTTATACTGCCAACAAACTCCTTTTTTGTTTCCAGCCGAATGTCCCTGGGTTGACGATCCACCGGCTCCCCCCTGAAAAAACTGATTCGGTGTTCTCGCCGTCGTCATCAAACGCATCCACAGGCTGATGTCTTTATGGTCCCAACGTAGTTCCGGGCGTACTGCTCTCCGCTGCCTGAACTGTTCATCGTACCTCAACCATGCCGTACCCCCGTATACTCTATACGCTTCCCCTATCGCGTCCTGATAGCAGAAAAGCGCCGAACAGTGTTCCGGCTGTTTCTCTCCTATCACACTAGCCATAATTGCAAATGCTTGCAACCAATTCGTAAATGTCCTAGGTATCAGCCTATACCTCCTCTTCTCCTCATCCTCCTTTTTGGAATCATCCGGCTTGACTCTATCAAGGTTGAATTTTTCCAAGGGCAGTAATGAAAATATTTCTACATACTCACCCTTCCATAATTTTTCCCGAACCTCCTGTTTCAGGTGAGCCCCTAACGGTCCTTCGTAGCACACATACACTTCGCAGCGAGCTGCGTCCGCCAGCCTAACGATATCCTTTCTCCCCGCAGCCTCCCCTGACGGCGCCGCTTTGTCCTTCCCCTGCGCCGCTACACTCGCCACGGCCTCCTGCGCTGGCACCATGACCTCAGCTGTAACTGTAGGTGTGGCGGCCCCCCGCCCTGTGTTATCCAATTCCTTCCCAGTCTGCGGTACCCAGGCGGCTATTGGGCCCTGCAGCCTCCAGCCTCTGCACTAGCTCCTTAATTCCTGTCAAAAAACCCAAAAAACCCGGAGCACCTCCCCCCATGTCAGTTCCTACCCTACTTTCTACCGACCCTCCAGCCCCAGCTACTGCCATTGTTACATTATTTAAACTAGCATTTGCAATATCCTGTGGTAACTCACGGGGCTGCATAGGTGTCGCCCCATCAGCCGACCGTCTGCTTTCTCCTGGCCCCATCCTCCTGGGCAGCTGGGCCGTCTCCTCTTCCGATCCGGACATCTCTTCTCTCCCGCTCCGACCCGATTCTTCTCCCGCATCAGATGCTGGCCCGCCCGGGATATTGACCGCGGCTGCCGTGCTACCCGCTATCCTTCCCTTCCTCCGCGCAGCGAATCCTCCCGTTGATTTCCGGACAGCCTTCCCAGGACCGGTGTGGGCTACCGCAGTCCTGTCGGCCTCCGCTCCTGTTGGTGGTAAGCCAGTCTTGCTCCTTCCTCTAGTCTGCCTGTCCCCTGCCGACGAAACAGAAGGCCCAGGGACCCCTCCTGGCATTGCAGCGTAAGCGATGGCGGAGTTCTTCCTGGGGCGGGGCTCGCGCTCTCCGCGTGTCTCCTGCAAGTAGGCCTCTCTCCCGTCCGTTCTCCTGCTGGGCTCTTCTCCTGTCCTGTCGGGGCCGCCCGCCCGCTGACCCGCTCTCTTCCTGCCGCTCGTTTTGCTGGGGGGCCTCCCTGGACACTGGCCGCCATACCACCCAGGTGCCGCTGTGAATACATAACGCCGGCCGGTGAGAACCGCTCAGGCGGTCGGGAACGGCGCGCTCTGGTGCTGCCTCTCTCCCCCTCACTAGCTTGTGTATTGGGACCCCGGATCGCGGTTGCGATCGTCTCCTGCAGCCATACCGCACCCCGCACCGACGCTTCCTCCCTTAACTGGGCCATAAGCCTCTCTAACTCAGACATGATGTGACACTAACCTTCTCACTGAACTTTCCAGGATCTTCTGTTGTCCCTCCCAGAGCGGGAACCCCTTTTAACTGTCCCCTCCCCTAATCCTCCCTCCCCCTCGGCTCCACTGTAGCACTTTACCATTAACCCTTACCCTGTTCCCACTGTCATGGGCGCCCTTTGCATACAGCATTGCATGCTGTTGCTCCAGGCTTTTCTGTGTTAGTTTTCCGCCACACATAGCGTTTTGCTTTTAGGCCAAAAGGTTAAATTTTGGTCTTATCTGACCAGAGCACCTTCTTCCACATGTTTTCTGTGTCCCCCACATGGCTTCTCGCAAACTGCAAACAGGACTTCTTATGGTTTTCTTTCAACAATGGCTTTTTTCTTGCCACTCTTCCATAAAGGCCAGATTTGTGGAGTGCATTACTAATAGTTGTCCTGTGGACAGATTCTCCCACCTGAGATGTGGATCTCTGCAACTCCTCCAGGGTTACCATGGGCTTTTTGGCTGCTTCTCTAATCAATGCTCTCCTTGCCCGACCTGGCAGTTTAGGTGGACGACCATGGCTTGGTAGGTTTGCGGTTGTGCCATACTCTTTCCATTTTGGGATGATGGATTGAACAGTGCTCCGTGAGATGTTCAAAGCTTGGGATATTTTTTTTATAACTTAACACTGCTTTAAACTTCTCCACAGTGTTATCCCTTTCTGTTATGTTCCTTGGCATTCATAATGCTGTTTGTTCACTACGTTTCTCTAACAAACCTCTGAGGGCTTCACAGAACAGCTGCATTTATACTGAGATTAAATTGCACACAGGTGGACTCTATTTACTAATTGGGTGACTTCTGAAGACAATTAGTTGCACTACATTTTAGTTAGGGGTATCAGAGTAAAGGGGGCTGTATACAAATGCACACCACACTTTTCACATACTTATTTGTAAAAAAAAAAAATTAAAACCATTTTCATTTTCCTTCTACTTCACAATTATGTGCCACTTCGTGTTGGTCTATCACAAAAAATCCTAATAAAATACATTTACGTTTTTGTTGTAACATGACAAAATTTTAAGGGGTGTGAATACTTTTTCAAGGCACTGTATATACAGTCATGTCCATAAATATTGGGACATCGACACAATTCTAATCTTTTTGGCTCTATACACCACCGCAATGGATTTGAAATGAAATGAACAAGATGTGCTTTAACTGCAGACTTTCAGCTTTAATTTGAGGGTATTTACATCCAAATCAGGTGAACGGTATAGGAATTGCAACAGTTTGTATATGTGCCTCCCACTTTTTAAGGGACCAAAAGTAATGGGACAATTGGCTGCTCAGCTGTTCCATGGCCAGGTGTGTGTTATTCCCTCATTATCCCATCTACAAGGAGCAGATAAAAGGTCCAGAGTTCATTTCAAGTGTGCTATTTGCATTTGGAATCTGTTGCTGTCAACTCTCAATATGAGATCCAAAGAGCTGTCACTATCACTGAAGCAAGCCATCATTAGGCTGAAAAAACAAAACAAACCCATCAGAGAGATAGCAAAAACATTAGGTGTGGCCAAATCAACTGTTTGGAACATCCTTAAAAAGAAAGAACGCACCGGTGAGCTCAGCAACACCAAAAGACCCGGAAGACCACGGAAAACAACTGTGGTGGATGACCGAAGAATTCTTTCCCTGGTGAAGAAAACACCCTTCACAACAGTTGGCCAGATCAAGAACACTCTCCAGGAGGTAGGTGTATGTGTGTCAAAGTCAACAATCAAGAGAAGACTTCACCAGAGTGAATACAGAGGGTTCACCACAAGATGTAAACCATTGGTGAGCCTCAAAAACAGGAAGGTCAGATTAGAGTTTGCCAAACAACATCTAAAAAAGCCTTCACAGTTCTGGAACAACATCCTATGGACAGATGAGACCAAGATCAACTTGTACCAGAGTGATGGGAAGAGAAGAGTATGGAGAAGGAAAGGAACTGATCATGATCCAAAGCATACCACCTCATCAGTGAAGCATGGTGGTGGTAGTGTCATGGCGTGGGCATGTATGGCTGCCAATGGAACTGGTTCTCTTCTATTTATTGATGATGTGACTGCTGACAAAAGCAGGAGGATGAATTCTGAAGTGTTTCGGGCAATATTATCTGCTCTTATTCAGCCAAATGCTTCAGAACTCATTGGACGGCGCTTCACAGTGCAGATGGACAATGACCCGAAGCATACTGTGAAAGCAACCAAAGAGTTTTTCAAGGGAAAGAAATGGAATGTTATGCAATGGCCAAGTCAATCACCTGACCTGAATCCAATTGAACATGCATTTCACTTGCTGAAGACAAAACTGAAGGGAAAATGCCGCAAGAACAAAAAGGAACTGAAGACAGAGCATCACTGGGGATGAAACCCAGCGTCTGGTGATGTCTATGCGTTCCAGACTTCAGGCTGTAATTGACTGAAAAGGATTTGAAACCAAGTATTAACAACTGAAAGTTTGATGGATGATTGTTATAGGGCGTACACACGGTCGGACTTTGTTCGGACATTCCGACAACAAAATCCTAGGATTTTTTCCGACGGATGTTGGCTCAAACTTGTTTTGTCTACACACGGTCGCACAAAGTTGTCGGAAAATCCGATCGTTCTAAACGCGGTGACGTAAAACACGTACGTCGGGACTATAAACGTAGCAGTGGCCAATAGCTTTCATCTCTTTATTTATTCTGAGCATGCGTGGCACTTTGTCCGTCGGATTTGTGTACACACGATCGGAATTTCCGACAACGGATTTTGTTGTCGGAAAATTTTATCTCCTGCTCTCCAACTTTGTGTGTCGGAAAATCCGATGGAAAATGTCCGATGGAGCCCACACACGGTCGGAATTTCCGACAACACGCTCCGATCGGACATTTTCCATCGGAAAATCCGACCGTGTGTACGGGGCATTAATCTGTCCCATTACTTTTGGTCCCTTAAAAAGTGGGAGGCACATATACAAACTGTTGTAATTCCTACACCGTTCACCTGATTTGGATGTAAATACCCTCAAATTAAAGCTGAAAGTCTGCAGTTAAAGCCTATCTTGTTTGTTTAATTTCAAATCCATAGTGGTGGTGTATAGAGCCAAAAAAATTAGAATTTTGTCGATGTCCCAATATTTACGGACCTGACTGTACCTGTTTACTTTCAGGCACTCTGCCTCTGGCTGAAACTTTATATGGAGCCTCTGAAAAAAAGGACAGGAAGAGGGGGATGTCACAGCACTGACTCATTAATTTACATGTGTAAATTCCTGCTTGAGCTATTGAGCTTTGCAAGCAACAGACCTTTTCAACAGAAAAGCTAAGAAGAGCCTGGAGGAAACAGTGTTTTAGGACTTTTTCATTCCAAAATCAGTTAAAAATCATTACATATGGGGGCTATAAAGTGAAAAAAGAATGGAAGAATTAAAGGAAATTTGTGAGAGAAATACAGGGAAAGCAATTGCTTGCTGTCTACCTGGCTGTCTCTGGTTTCATTTAACTGACCTGGAAAAAGCATTCCACAATCACAATTAGAGTCCGAACCCATGAACTACACACTTGTTCAAGGTCAGTGATTTTAAAAGCACTTTATCCACAGACGCATTAGGGCAGCCAGGGAACTAGCATTTCCAGAAGGTGATCAGTAATAGCCCCTGTGCTTCTCTTATGACCGATGGTATGTTTGCCATGACTGCAAAAGTTTCCCTGCTGTTTGCACATGATGTATTTAAAGGTTTTGGTATGCAGTGGCAAAGCATGTCACCTCTAATGCCCCGTACACACGGTCGGACATTGATCGGACATTCTGACAACAAAATCCTAGGATTTTTTCCGACGGATGTTGGCTCAAACTTGTCTTGCATACACACGGTCACACAAAGTTGTCGGAAAATCAGATCATTCTGAACGCGGTGACGTAAAACACGTACGTCGGGACTATAAACGGGGCAGTGGCCAATAGCTTTCATTTCTTTATTTATTCTGAGCATGCGTGGCACTTTGTGCGTCGGATTTGTGTACACACGATCGGAAATTCCGACAACGGATTTTGTTGTCGGAAAATTTTATAGCAAGCTCTCAAACTTTGTGTGTCGGAAAATCCGATGGAAAATGTGTGATGGAGCCTACACACGGTCGGAATTTCCGACAACAAGGTCCTATCACACATTTTCCGTTGGAAAATCCAACCGTGTGTACGGGGCATTAGACTGTTAGCGCCAGATTAATCAATCACTTAGCACTTATCAATAAGCCTCCTCATGCTTTCTAAGTATCTTTGCAGTCCTAAGACTTTCAGTTTTTTAATATTATATTAATTTTAGATATGATGTTGCACAACTATTGTCAAGTAATGAGGACACTACTTGGAAATAAAATGACCAATTTGTGTTATTCTGGCTTAGAAGAGCTACGAATTCCATATTAGATTTTTCTTTATTTACACGTGGCAGTAAAAGCTTTTGTCCTTATGCCTTATAGCAAGATAAGAAACTGTGTTATATTATTAACAGAATACATTTCATGTATGAATGTCATTAAAACAAACCCGTATGAGGAGAAAATATAGGTAAAGTAAGATGAGACTGTATAATGGATCCTGTACTTACCTGGAGTCCCCGTTCATATCTGTGAACTTTGGCCATCTCATGACAATGCACGGTAAGATGAATGTCATTATTGTCTATGGGGCTCATTCTTTTAACTTGTGAAAAGATGCAGGTGCTTCTTCTGGTGTGTTCTTACCCCATAGACTTTAATAGGAGTGCATAAAAATACATGAAAATGCATGAAAAACAAATAAAAATGCAATAAAAAAGCGCAATAAACACATGAAGTGCGGCCACATAAGTGTGAACCTAGCTTAGAGTGTGTCAAACACCAGATTTATTTTAACCAGGCACAGTACATCTGATAAAACTGATAAAACAACTACAGTGAGAACTTCCAAAGCCTTCTGACATTGCCCTCCTACAATTTCAACATGAGCTTCAGCATTTATCTTTGATACAGCAGTCCAAGTCCAAAGTTTGTCTGCCTGAATATCCTTGTGATGTTCATAGGCCAAGAACATCTGGTACGGACAAATGATTGATGTTTGAACAATTGAGACGAAGCTCTTTGTATCTTGCAAGAGACATCCCAAGTCTATAGCCACCTTTAGAAACTTTGTGACTAGTCTATCTTTGGGCATTGTGTTCACAGGGCACGGATCAGCTGCCGGTATTGGGGGGGGGGGGGGGGTTAGGGTTGGGGTTGTATGTGGATTAATTTCTACAATGAAGACCAAGCATAATCATGTTGATTACATTTGACTAGTACAAAGACATGGCCCACCAAGTGACCTCAAGGCCTTTAGAGAACCTTCACCTGTTCTGAACTATTGCTATGAATAAGGACCTTCATTTGAAATGCGTAAACTGTTTTAAATGTACTTTGCAGAAAGTAGACTTTTTATGAGGTATTTGTGCTATTATGATTTGCTTTGAGGAACATTTGTTGTCCCTTCCATGGTCTCGGCCCTCCAAGAAACCTAATCCCCCCCGGCTTCTCACCTCTCTCTATGAAACATCTTTGGTTAGGAAGATCATTTGGCGTCCTGCCCGGCCAGCCGTTGTCTTATGCCTGAAGGCAGCATAAAGATGCCATGCAATATATTTTAACCTTCTCAGCGATCTGTTTAGACTCTCACTCTGGTGTGACAAACAACCAAGTTCTTCAACAAGTTGGTGTCTTGCAAACTTTCACACATAGATATTCCCAGCCCGGGCCAAATCACAGGCCACATTTACATTACTAACTCTCAAACATGAGCCGAATCAAAGGCTTTTGAGAAGATTTCTCGACTCTAATTTAGTTGCAACAACTGCTGCTTTAGGACAGACTCTATTCACATGGAAAAATGCTTCCTCACTAACACATGAACAGACTCCAGAAACGCATAAATTGTCACCGCTGTGAAAACATTTTCACCTCGACACAGAGGATTCTCTGCTCTTCACTTGCTTTTATACAGAGGAGAGTGCCATTCCAAACAATAGCTCTCCTGTCATAAGACATCTATAGAAGGCACAGACTGACCATTTGCTGGATTACTGCTCAGCACCAGGGTGCCGGGGTTCATTAACTCTTTAGTGTTCCCGGCCTTCCAGAAGGCAGCGATGGTTTGAGATGCACAGAGGGGGGTGTCTCATATGATATGCGATTTGTAAAGCGCGTATTTTCCAGGTCTACCAATTATTCATTGTGGACTTTAAGCTTTTTCTCAGACTTGAAACGTTTGTAGTGCCTATTGCTGAACTGAATGCGATAAAGTAAACCGATTCATTTGAAACGCTGTGCACAAAGCTTCAGAGCGTCAAGCCTTTTTTTTTTTTTTTTCTAAAAAAATAAATAAATAAAGGGGTAAAAGTAATTTATGTGTCCGCCTGAAAGGGATAAATGGATATTTTATTGTCTTTCTTGGACTAAGTACAAGCTTGGAATGAGGAACGTGGGGAGTTGGGCTTCAATGACTTTTCATCGAATGCTGACCAAACATTTGTATAGCTTTTTTATGTGTAATTTATTTATATACTTTGTATATACTATTGTTATTTTATATCCTGCTTTTTCTTTTTGTCTGCTTTATCGTATTCTTCTAATTTTGTTTCTGTATGTATTTCTAAAGCCCAATAAAAAATGTTTCAAACAGAAAAATTAGGAGTTATCCAGTTCCCTAAGATTGGATTAATAGCGTAAATTGACGTATTGACGAAGAAGGTCTAGTCTTCCAATCCTTCAGATAATCTTTTTCTTCTCCACCATGCACTTTTTAATAATTATTTGCATGCTTTTGGGAGTCAGTACCATACATTTACTTAAGTTTAATGATAAATAACTCCTACATTTGATTGAATTGTACACAATTGGTCTTTAAACACGCATACTCAAAAAAAGAATGGCCAATATCAAAAATGTATTGTTCTTGTGTATAGGTACCTTACATTCTTTGTAATGTCTTTTTAATGACTTGCAAAAAGATCAGCTATGTAAATAGCAAAGCAGTTTTATACTTTATGAACACGGCCTTACACTGGTCATAAAGTGTGCAGAGCCTGTGTAATGACATTCCTGGGACCTGCTGCCACTATGTACAGCCGCCCATTGATCTGCATTAGAAGAAGCAGCTGTATACGGTTTTGTGTTGGGGTTTGCATACAATACCCACATGCGCACTTATGTATGCTTTCAAAGCACACTATTTGCTTTCAGAGCAGACGCCAGTGTGCATGTGGGTGCTTTTCGCAACCATCGTCATCCAACCAAGTACAGACACTTTTTCTAATGTATCCCAATGGTTGGCTGTATGCAGTAGCAGCCAATGGCATCCCTAGGGGGGGCCAGAGGGGGCCCTGACCCCCCCAACATTATGCTTTGCCCCACCATGTGCCCCCCCCCCCCCCCCCCCAAAAAAAAACATTTTTTTTTTTTTTTTACAAAAAATCAATGTCTAAGAGGGAGAGAGTCCCCTGTCAGCTCCTGCGCTTGATTCCTCCCCCCTCCCTCTGCTTGCTGACACTGCATAATGCGAGCGCTCACACAACCACAGCCGCCCAATCTGCTCCTTTCTCTGCATCCTCATTGGCAGGGAGAAGAGCGAGTTGCAGGAAGGACTCCACCAGGACTCTCAGTTACTGAAAAAACAAACTGATTTCTCCCGTCCTTAGGACAGGAGAACCAGCCTGTAAATTCCAAGAGATGCCAGACCAGCGCTGTCAATAGCAGGGGCAGGACAGCAAGAGGAGGCTGGGAAACCCCACAGTGGCAGAACACCAGGGCCCAGAGGCAAGACAACCTTTGCAACCCTGATAGTTCTCCCACTGCTTTGGATCCTTATATTTTCTTGGTATGCTGGTGACATATACCTCTTGTTTTCTGCCACCCTGGGGGACCCCAATACAGTAGGAAGGGAGCTCACTGCAGAACACGTTGTGGGGTCGTAGTAAAGGGCCCCGGTATATATTTATATATCTATATCTATCTATATATCTATATATATATATATATAGATATATATAGATATATATCTATATATATATATATATATATATATATAGATATATATCTATATATATCTATATCTATATATATATATATATATATATATGCATTTTATAGTTGCCCCCTTACTTTTGTCCCTGTCCCCCCATGTGCCCCCCCTAAATATGAAAGCTGGAGACGCCACTGGTAGCAGCGAATCCCAGGAAGGTCATTACACAGGCTCTGGACACTGTATGACCCCTGTACGGCCGTGTTCATGAAGCCTAAAACTGCTTTGCTTTTTACATAGCTGATGATCTTTTCACAAATCATTAAAAAGACATTACAAAGATTGTTTGTGTCTAAAAATCAATTGAGTACAATTTAACCAAATTAAGGAGTTGGTAAAGTTTATTTATGGTATGGTACTGACTCCCAAAAGCATGCAATCAATTATTACAAATGACATGGTGAAGAAGAAAAATAATATCTGAAGGATAGCTGTGTGGATAAAGCCTAAAGCCGGCCATACACCAACAGTTTTGTTTCATGCAGCCTGCATGCTGAAAGAAAAATGCCAAAAAATGAAAGAAAAAAAAAACAGATTCCTCTATACACATACAGTGCAGATGGATAAATATCTCACTGTGTCTTTATATGACACTACCAGGCAGTGACTGCGTCAGACTGGATGCAGCCATTTTTCAGCTGACAACTTTCCGCCTAGCTCAATATAGGAAGTCACCCACCTGAGCTGATTTTCAGCTGGTTCATCATAAACCAGCCAAAATTGTACAGTGTATGGCCAGCTTGTATGTTTATTTACCTTGTTTCTACATATAGTTGTGTAATTATATACAGTATGTACAGTGCCTTGACATTTTCCACAATTTGTCATGATACAACCAAAAACGTAAATGTATTTAATTTTATGCGATAGACCAACACAAAGTGGCACATAAAGGAGGAAAACCACCGCGCTATATGCTCTATACAGTTAACACAATCAAGTAAGTAAATGACAAACAATTGAAAAGGAGCAGCCGCTTAAAGGTGAGATACACACACTATACAATAAATAAACAAAGGAAGCAGCGCTATAAATCAAATATGTGATAATAAAACCACAAATAGTGATTAGTGATACATAAAGTTCATGAATAATCAAGTGACACAATAAAGTTCATCAATGGAAGGAAGTCTTCAAAGGTGCAATGGATGAGAAACCGGACAACTGAGTCCCTTATTAGGCAAATACAGATGGGACTGGATAGACCTTCACCACACCACAGTGTTATGAATAAAATGGGCGCTTACCAAATGGCAAGCTTAAAAAGCTTGTGACCTTAACCCGGTCGGGGCCTTTCTTGAGATGGGAACACCGTTAGACTACTCCTCAGACCGTGGATGGCTCACTATCCTCCACATAAGGAAACCAGGATGCAGAGAATACTATACTCCTATCTTGGAGTTGTTCTCACAAACAATGCCCAAAGGAGGGAGCTTGCCACATGTAGCCAGTCTCCCTGATGATAGTGGTGTGCTTAAGTCTTCAGGACTTTGCCTAAGAGATTTCCTGAGAGACAACCGGGTGGGCTGGTGAAGAGTCTGTCAGAACTATTGGGCCAGCGGGTTCAAGTCAGAGTATGGAGGCTTCCATGCAGCATCAAGGCCTCATCACTGATAGCAAACCAGCAAAGTGGCACATAATTGTGAAGTGGAAGGAAAATGATAAATGGTTTTCCATCTTTTTTACAAATAAATATGTGAAAAGTGTGGCGTGCATTTGTTTTCAGCCCCCCTGAGTCAATATTTTGTAGAATCGCCTTTCACTGCAATTACAGCTGCAAGTCTTTTTGGGGATGTCTCTACCAGCTATGCACATCTAGAGAGTGAAATGTTTGCCCATTCTTCTTTGCAAAATAGCTCAAACTCTGTCAGACTGGATGGAGATCGTCTGTGAACAGCATTTTTCAAGTCTTGCCACAGATTCTCAATTGGATTTAGGTCTAGACTTTGACTGGGCCATGTTAACATATGATGAATATGCTTTGATCTAAACCATTCAATTGTATCTCTGGCTGTATGTTTAGGGTCGTTGTCCTGCTGGAAGGTGAACCTCCACCCCAGTCTCAAGACTTTTGCAGACTCTAAAGCCGTGTACACATGAGCGGAATGTCCGACAGAAAAAGTCAGACGGAAGCTTTTCATCGTCTATTCCGATCGTGTGTAGGCCTCATCGGACACTTTTTTTTGAAAATTCTGACGGACATAGAAATAAAACATGTTCTAAATATTTCCGACGGAACCAATTCCTATCGGGAAAACCGCTCGTCTGTATGCTGTCTTGACGGACCAAAAATGACGCATGCTCTGAAGCAAGTACAAGACAGAAACTATTGGATACTGGCTATTGAACTTCCTTTTTCTAGTCCCATCGTACGTGCTGTACATCACCGCGTTCTGGGCGGTCGGACTTTGGGTTGGCTGTGTGTAGGCAAGACCACTTGAATGGAATTCCGTCGGAGTTCCTTCAGAGAAACCTTCAGAGTTTATTCAGATGGCAAAATTGGTCGTGTGTACACGGCATAACAGGTTTTCTTCTAAGATTTCCCTGTATTTGGCTCCATCCATCTTCCCATCAACTTTGACCAGCTTCCCTGTCCCTGCTGAAGAAAAGCATCCCCACAACACGATGCTGCCACCACCATGTTTCACGGTGGGGATGGTTTGTTCAGGGCGATGTGCAGTGTTAGTTTTCTGCCACACATAACCTTTTCCTTTTAGGCTAAAGAGTTCAATTTTGGTTTCATCTGACCAGAGCACCTTCTTCCACATGCTTGCTGTGTCCCCCACATGGCTTCTCGCAAACCGCAAACAAGACTTTATATGGCGTTCTTTCAACAATAGCTTTCTTCTTACCACTCTTCCATAAAGGCCAGATTTGTGGAGTGCACAACTAATAGTTGTCCTGTGGACAGATTCTCCCACCTGAGCTGTGGATCTCTGCAGCTGCTCCAGATTTACCACGAGCCTCTTGGCTGCTTCTCTGATTAATGCTCCTCTTTGCCCGGCCTGTCAGTTTAGATGAACGGCCATGTCTTGGTAGTGTAGCAAGGTTCCAGGCCTCCTTCGGTCTAATGAGAACCTCCAGGGCCAGAGATAGCTGACATCCTTTTATATATGGTGGGTGTGAGGCATGGTGGGTGCAAAGCAATTAGATTCATTGGGCGCCAGACATTTCTTGAATGCAAAAATGTTTTTATTTCTCTTAACAGAACTTTGGGAGAGAGGGTTAGGGCCAGGACACCCTTAGGTAGTTGCAAGATTAATTGGCAGACTTTGAGACTTCAACAGGAGGACAGCCATGCAGAGAAAGGCCTCCAGCAAGACGCCATATCTGCATGTGTAGGAATGCTGTCTCCTATCGCAACAGTCTTCAACAGTTTCCAACACAAAGTGTAATAGTTCCTTCACTTCCACTACAATCACTCCTTGTAGTTCTTCAGCCCACTGAGCTCCCGGTCTCTCACTAGACTAGATGATTCACTGCCACTGAATCCCGTGAGCTCCTCCAATCTGCACTGTAGTATCTTCCTCAAGTGTCACCCCCGCCTCTCTGCTGGGTCCCTAGCTTGGCATTTAAGATACTCCTCAAGCTTCACCCCACTGGCCTCCTTGGTCCCTGGCTTGACACACAAGGCTGCTCTGCAAGCGTCACCTCCGCTGGCTGGGTCCCTGGCTTGATACCTGCTGAAGTTTCTGATTCTTTGCCGTCTCCGGTTGGTGAGAATACTGCTTTGGTACTTGTTTCAGCTACTAACTATGGTCCCTGGTAACAAGGTGGTTGGTCCCTTAGTGGCGGCAGCTTTCCCTATACCTCCGACCAGGACAGGTTCTTCGGCCAGCAGAACCGTCACTTCTGGTTGGACTGCAAACTACAGTCCCAAAGTCCCTGCGCTGCTCTCTTGCTTCTGGATAGGCCCTCAGGCAGCCTAGCAGCCAGATGTGCCCAGGATAGGCCCAAACTCTGGCCTAGCCCGGGCAATATGACACACGTCCACCCAGACAGCTGTTCGGGTGGCACAGAACACCAATCACCTGACTTCACCCAAATATATAGGTTCTCCCAGCAGGCCAAGGGATTCAAGAAAACCCCTGCCCATTGTCTAAGATGCCCCATATACCCATAATCTGACCTTGCATTACCCTTCTTGTATCTGTTGCCACCAGGTACCTGGCCACCTAGTGGAAGAAGTGAAAAGTGCAGCAATGCCAGACTTAGGGAGAAATCAATTGATCCCTAATGATTAGCCAAGGTAGTTACTCCTGGCAGGTAAATTTAAAAGCAACCCTGCCTAAACTCCAGGGTGCTACAGTAGGTTTGCATTTGTGCCATACATTTCCCATTTTCGGATGATGGATTGAAAGGAGCTCTGTGAGATGTTCAAAGTTTGGGATACTTTTTTATAACCTAACCCTGCCTTAAACTTCTCCACAACGTTATCCCTGACCTGTCTGGTGTGTTCCTTGGCCTTCATGATGTTGTTTGTTCACTAAGGTTCTCTATCAAACCTCTGAGGGCTTCACGGAACAGCTGTATTTATATTGAGATTAAATTACACACAGGTGGACTTTACTAATTAGGTGACTTCTGAATTTATTTGTAAAAAAAAAAAATTGAAAACCATTTATCATCTTCCTTCCACTTCACAATTATGTGCCACTTTGTGTTGATCTATCACATAAAATCCCCAAAAAATACATTTACATTTTTGATTGTATAATGACAAAATGTGGGAAATTTCAAGGGGTATGAATACTTTTTAAAGGCATTGTACATGAAAGCAGCCATATTTTACCCTGCAGGCTCTACTTCCTGCTGATTCTCTTATCTCACTGATGAGGTCCGCCTGATGGAATACAGTAGACTCTCTGTGTTTTTCTTTTAATGAGATGAAACACCCACAATGCACCAGGTAGCTGGAGACCTTGCTATCTTTGTCAAGGCTGTACATGACATAATAAAGCTTAAAGTGGTGTTCCGGCCAAAATTATACTTTTTAAATAAAAATACCCATATAACACACAAGTTTAATGTATTCTAGTAAAGTTAGTCTGTAAACGAAGGTCTGTTTTGTTCGTTTATAGCAGTAGTTTGTTATTTTATAAATTTACAGCAGGCCGTGGCCATCTTAAGTGTGGGCATCTGTAGCCAGACTGTATTTCTTCCTGGATCTCATCCTTGCAGATCTCGCACATGCTCAGTGCAGCACAAGCAGTGTAATAGGTTTCAGGTCAGGTTTCCATAGCAACGGCAGTGTCAGAGGAAGTTGCCACCCCTTCCCAGAAGGCATTGCAAACAGGAAATGATGCGATGAGCCAGGGCTAAGGAGGAGGAAGTGAAAAATGAATACAGCAGATATACAGTAGGTGCTGAGAATTTTTTTTTTAAAATATCCAATTCGTTTGCAGTACACAGTTTAGTGAGGGATGCTGAAGAGTTGTAAAAGTGGGTGGAACTCCACTTTAAGCAGCCCATTTTTTTTTTTGTTCAACCAGTGGGTTGAATGAAAAAAAGAAACTGACCTGATTTCCCCATCCACACATTCGAGGAGAATGGGGAATCCTCCCAGCTGAGTGATTGCATTCTGACACTGGGGAGACTTCCCCGCCATCAGAATACACTGATCAGCATTGTAGGCTATAGCCTGTGGTGCTGATGAAGCGAGGAAAACCCAAGTAGGCGGTTGTACAGAAGTCGATCGGTAGATCAACGTCTGTAAAACCACAGTGCCCAGACATGGATCGAAATTCAGGCAGTCCCTGCTGAACTGGAATAATTGGCCCTTGTACGTCTGTGTGCATAAAGCCTAAAGCTAAACTCCAGGATCCAACAAGCTTCCCACATATAGCTCCCTGTCCCCATGCATATCAAAACCACAAGAAACATTTTATAATTTGTCTCTTAATTTTTTTTAAACCCTATTTTTGTAGTTTACTTGACATCATACATCATAGATGATCGCGGGTCCACACATCTTAGCCAACATGCCTCCCTTTGCGAAAGACAACTGTAATTCCCATGAATCATTTGTGCTGTCAAACCAAGAGCAGCATTTCCGTAACTGCCAATCAGCATCTGTGGGCAGGTCATGGCTGGGTGCTGTGCAAATCATACCAGCCCACTGAACAAAGAGATGCTGTTATTTTACCCATTCATGGTCCCTCCAACCAACTGATACTTACCTCTCCAGCTATCCCTGCTGCTTTTTCCTCTGTCGCAGATGGAACCAAAATACCTGGTGTTGGAGCCTGGAGGGTACAGTGACATCAATCACTCAATCACGCGATAGTGCTCAGGCCTAGAGATGGCCACTAAACCCAAGCACTGTCATATGTGAGACTGCTGGAAAGGTGACCAGTGGAGAATTGAATAGGGTTAAACTCCTACTCCTAGTCTATTCAGAACTTAAACCTGGCCAAGCTGGCCCAAACAAACTAGTTAAAGGGACAGGAAACCTGGAGATCAGCTTTAAAAAACATTTTGTTTTAAGACATACTTTAAATATATGTAACAAGGTCCCAGGCCTACTTCGGTCTAAGGAGAACCTCCAGGGCCAGAAATAGCTGACATCCTTCAGTATATAGTGGGTTGTGAGGCATGGTGGGTGCAAGGTGGTTAAAGCGGGGTTCCACCCAAATTTTGAACAATATCTGTATGTATTCTCTTCCTTGCCTAGATGCTGACATGCCGTTTAAAAAAATTTAAATCGCCGTAATTACCTTTTATTTTTCTATTCTTCTTTGCACTTCCTGGTTCTCCTCCCGTGGGAGTAGGCGTGTTTCTAGCCTCTCCCAGACTCCTGGGAGCTAGTCTCAGGCTTCCCAGGATGCCACTGAGCATGTGCGGGAACGAGCGGTGAATGCTGGGAGCACAGCATTCACCACATCCAGGAAATAAATGCTTGTGGGCTTCAAATGCCCACAATGAAGATGGAAACCGCCTGCGGTGAATAATATAAGTTATTCTTTCCGACTAAATCTGACACAGGCGGACATATTACACACAATATGTGAGTATGTAATGCTGAGAAGAAAAGTTTTTGAATGAACTCAAAATAAAAAAACGATAGATAGGTGGACCCCCGCTTTAAAGTCATTGGGCGCCAGACACTTCTTGAATGAAAAAGAGACTTTTATTTCTCTTAACAAACTTTTGGGGGAAAGAGGGTTAGGGCCAGGACACCCTTAAGTAGTTGCAAGTTCAGTTGGCAGACTCCGAGACTTCAATAGGAGGACAGCCATGCAGGGAAAGGCATCCAGCAAGACGCCACATCTGCATGTGCAGGAGTGCTTTCTCCTAGGCAACAGTCTTTAACAGTTATAAATAAATAAAAAAAGGCCAGAAAAGTGGGACTTTAAATGAGGTAGTAGGGGGCGTTCAAACCCCTTCCTCCATCCCGGCCCGATATGTAGGAAAAAGAAAAAAACAAAAGAAAAAGTAAAAGGCGGGACTTTAAATGAGGCACACGGGAGCAGCTTCAGAAAATGGGGTAAAAGACAAGTTTTAATATGTTTAGAAATGGTCATATATTAACATATTCTTATTGCGCATAGTCACTATTAATACTCTATATTTCATCAAACAATACATTCCAACAAGGACTTATAATGCAAGTAAATAAATATTAAATAGCTAAAAATCACAAGATACAAAATATATGACACATTAAGTGTCAATCAAAAGAGTTCCCAGAAAGAAAACATAAATAGGCATGGAACGTTCATACATATTGTTGATTGGGTAGACATATGAATGGTTGTGGGTAGTTGTAAGCTCTACGCGTTTCGGGACCTTATAGCCACTCGTCAGGAGCAAAAACCACAATGGTTACCTATGAATATGGAAAACAGTCATATTTTGAATATAAGATAAATGGAGAGATGGTGGGCAAATGTAAGAAATGTCCCCTCAAACATCCACACATTTAGCCCCCAAACTTACACATATATGTATCTGCGCACTAGCGGTGCGGCCACACGGGTCAGGCCAGCCAATGATATCACGTACCGGAGCTGAGGGGGCCCCCATCCGGGTGAACACATACAGCCCAAGCACCAGGTGGGACGGTTGTCCCCATAAAGTGGGGGACCTGTGAAGAAAGAGAGAGAGGGGGGTGAAAAATAGGTAGGGCTGAATAGAAGGGTGAGTGGGAAGAGAAGTGGAGTGAGGGGAAGAAAGGGAGGGAACTAGGAGAATGGTGGGGGGAAGAAACAAGGAGGGAGGAGAAGCAAGAATGCACGAGGAAAGAGATGGTAAGAATGATGAAGAGGAACTGTACCTGCTGCGGAGTGATTAGGAACAGGAACGCCAAGAAAGAGAGAGGGGGGGGGGGTGAAAAATAGGTAAAGCTGAATAGAAAAGTGAGTAGGAGACGAAGTAAAGTGAGGGGAAGAAAGGGGGAGAAACAGGAGAATGGTGAGGGGAAAATGCAAGGACCCGCTGATTCACTGCCACTGAATCCCTTGAGCTCCTCCAATCTTCACAGTGGTATCTTCCTCAAGCCTCACTCCCGCCTCTCTGCTGGGTCCCTAGCTTGGTACTCAAGATACCTCTCAAGCTTCACCCCACTGGCCTCCTTGGTCCCTGGCTTGACACACAAGGCTGCTCTGCAAGCGTCACCTCCGCTGGCTGGGTCCCTGGCTTGATACCCGCTGAAGTTTCCCGATTCCTCCCCGTCCCCCGTTTGGTGCTCCGGTACTTGTTTCAGCTACTCACTGTGGTCCCTGGTAATAAGGTGGCTGGTCCCTTAGTGGCGACAGCTTACCCTCTACCTCCGACCAGGACAGGTTCTCCGGCCGGCAGAACAGTCATTTCTGGTTGGACTGCAAGCCGCAATCCCAACCCTGCGCTGCTCTCTTGCTTCTTGATAAGCCCTTAGACAGCCTAGCAGCCAGATGTGCCCGGGATAGGCCCAAACTCCGGCCTAGCAGCCCGGGCAGTACAACACACGCCCACCCAGACAGCCATCCAGGTGGCACAGAACATAGTTCACCTGACTCCACCCAAATATATAGGTTCTCCCAGCAGGCCAAGGGATCCAAGAAAACCCCTGCTCATTGGCTGAGATAACCCATATACCCATTACCTGACCTTGCATTGCCCTTCTCATATCTAGTACCACCAAGTACCCGGCCACCTAGTGGTAGAAGAGAAATGTGCAACAAGGCCAAACTTAGGGAGTAATCAATAGATCTCTAACAATCAACCAGGATAATTATTCCTGGCAGGTAAATTTGTGAGGAGCAACCCTGCCTAAACTCCAGGGTGCTACATATATAAAGTCTGTCCTGCAAATGTAACACCCTGAATTTGTTAAGAAGAATTATTTCTTTTATTGCTGTCCAGCCCACACTTTGCAGATAGGAGATGGGATGCTGCAATGTGCCTGCCGAATTACTGCCTACAGTGTGTGTACCTATGCACCTAGTGGTAAAGCAGCCCAGCTGCAAAATCACTCTATGCTGGCTGCTCTTCTGCATTCAGTGTGGGGTAATGGAGGCCGAACATTTCTAGAGCTCATTGGTGAAAATGACAGTGCCCCAGGGTATAGAGACAATAGACAGGTGAATTGGTTTGCACTTATTACATCAGCTGAAGTAGTTGTGACATCACTAGTATAAAGCACTTTACATCACATTGCTATTTATAAACAATAATTATATCTAAAAGATAAAGGTTCTAATATATTGTAAGCGTTTGACATGCTAAAATGTCAGCAAATCCTATGTATCTGTGCAATTACAGAGTTAAATTCTTACATATCATTTATAATTATTCCTTGAGTATAGGTCTGTCCTGTACCATAAAGATTCGCTATCTCTGCAAGGCTGAACTCTACCCAGAGATCTTGGATTCCCATCCTATGGATGGCTGAACTTTGGTCCACGTAGCCAAACCACCCACACTGCGCACAAGGACCCCCAGAAATAGCCCTGGCCTCGTGGATTTCTCAGGATCAGGAATAGATACACTTCCGCTGGTCCTTGTTAAAATATAGATTTGGCTCGATGTGAACATGTCAGCTGCAGGAACATCTGTCTGTAGAAACTCATTCCATGGAGCTTAGGACCTATAGTATATCAGTATATGTTCAGTCATGATACAAGAATTTTTATTGTGCTAAGATATTGCAGTGAAAGGCACACGTAGAATGCTCTTCTTTTAAAATAAATCAAGCCGCAGATTGGTAGGAGGCATGGTAAAATGCCACTTCAGCCCCCCACCCCCAAAGAAATGGTACTTTTGGTTTTAGGTGGAGATATGACTCCTTGCCTCCTTGTGCACATTGGGGTTGAATTTGCCCCAGTGCTTAGTGAAAGTGACAAATTCCTTTCAAAAGTGCAACTTCCCCTGAAAGGTGAACAGCCTTTTTGCCTTTAGTAAATCAACCCCATTGGCTCAGTAGCCAATCACTAGGCTGGATCAGTGTCACATGGGGAAGCTCTGTAGTTTTCAGCATTCAGAACATCCAGTCAACATTTTAGGGGGCTAATTGTGGCACATCAAACAGAAAGTGAGCATGGACAAAGCACCATAAGCTGTGGTGAGGATTTATTTATTTTTGCAGAAAATACCAAGGGGTCTATTTCATACATATTTGCTGTTTCAATGTATCCTCATTTGCTCAAAATTCACAAATAATACCCATAAAAAATGTAATTTTCTGATATTTAATTTGTCATTTGCAGGACGAATGCAAGATACATTTGGCGAATCCCATTTGTTTCAGTACTGAAGGTAATTAGACTGTGTTAATTTTTTATACATCTGATTGTATAGATATATATAGTTGGATATAAGCAGTACTGGGTGCAACATGCGATCAGAAAAAAAAATACCTTAAAAGCACCTGAAAATACATTAAGAAGATTCGATCCTAGGAGAAAAAACCCTGGGAAAATGCAATGCGAATATAAAAAATACTCTAAGAACATTAGAATTTAAGAAAAAGTGCTCCAAGAACTGTCAATCCTAATAGAAAATACCATTAAAAAATTTGATTCTAAGAGAAAATACCTTAGAAATGTTCGATTTTAAGAGAAAATATTCGAAAAACATGCGTTGGATTTTGCCCCATTCGCACAACAGCCACAGCTTTATACATTGTTTGAAGTATCCCTAAAACTAATGAGCAATCTAATCTAATTTGAACCCCCAAAATCCCCCCAAAAAATCACTTAAAAACCCCAAACATATATATATATTTATTTATTCATTTAGTAAAAAATTTTTTAGCAGAGGCCCTGTTGAATAAAATGATGGGTGCTGCAATGTCACACAGTATTTGCGCAGCGGTTCTTCAAACGCATTTCTTTGGGGAAAAAACACTTTAACCACTTAGGGACCAGCCTCGTTTTGGATTTTAGGTGTTTACATGTTTAAAACAGGTTTTTTTGCTAGAAAATTACTTAGAACTCCCAAACATTATACAGTGGCTTGCGAAAGTATTCGGCCCCTTTGAACTTTTCAACCTTTTGCCACATTTTAGGCTTCAAACATAAAGATATAAAATTTTAATTTTTTGTGAAGAATCACCAACAAGTGGGACACAATTGTGAAGTGGAACGAAATCTATTGGATTTTTGAAACTTTTTTAACTGATAAAAAAATGAAAAGTGGGGCGTGCAAAATTATTCGGCCCCCTTGTGTTAATACTTTGTAGAGCCACCTTTTGCTGCGATTACAGCTGCAAGTCGCTTGGGGTATGTCTCTATCAGTTTTGCACATCGAGAGACTGAAATTCTTGCCCATTCTTCCTTGCAAAACAGCTCGAGCTCAGTGAGGTTGGATGGAGAGCGTTTGTGAACAGCAGTTTTCAGCTCTTTCCACAGATTCTCGATTGGATTCAGGTCTGGACTTTGACTTGGCCATTCTAACACCTGGATACGTTTATTTGTGAACCATTCCTTTGTAGATTTTGCTGTATGTTTGGGATCATTGTCTTGTTGGAAGATAAATCTCCGTCCCAGTTTCAGGTCTTTTGCAGACTCCAACAGGTTTTCATCCAGAATGGTCCTGTATTTGGCTGCATCCATCTTCCCCTCAATTTTAACCATCTTCCCTGTCCCTGCTGAAGAAAAGCAGGCCCAAACCATGATGCTGCAACCACCATGTTTCACAGTGGGGATGGTGTGTTGAGTGTGATGAGCTGTGTTGCTTTTACGCCAAGCATATCGTTTTGCATTGTGGCCAAAAAGTTCGATTTTGGTTTCATCGGACCAGAGCACCTTCTTCCACATGTTTGGTGTGTCTCCCAGGTGGCTTGTGGCAAACTTTAGACGAGACTTTTTATGGATATCTTTGAGAAATGGCTTTCTTCTTGCCACTCTTCCATAAAGGCCAGATTTGTGCAGTGTACGACTGATTGTTGTCCTATGGACAGACTCTCCCACCTCAGCTGTAGTTCTCTGCAGTTCATCCAGAGTGATCATGGGCCTCTTGGCTGCATCTCTGATCAGTCTTCTCCTTGTCTGAGCTGAAAGTTTAGAGGGACAGCCAGGTCTTGGTAGATTTGCAGTGGTCTGATACTCCTTCCATTTCAAAATGATCGCTTGCACAGTGCTCCTTGCAATTTTTAAAGCTTGGGAAATCTTTTTGTATCCAAATCCGGCTATAAACTTCTCCACAACAGTATTACGGACCTGCCTGGTGTGTTCCTTGGTCTTCATGATGCTCTCTGCGCTTTCAACAGAACCCTGAGACTATCACAGAGCAGGTGCATTTATACAGAGACTTTATTACACACAGGTGGATTCTATTTATCACCATCAGTCATTTAGGACAACATTGGATCATTCAGAGATCCTCGCTGAACTTCTGGAGTGAGTTTTCTGCACTGAAAGTAAAGGGGCCGAATAATTTTGCACGCACCACTTTTCAGTTTTTTAATTGCTAAAAAAGTTTAAAATATCCAATAGATTTCGTTCCACTTCACAATTGTGTCCCACTTGTTGGCGATTCTTCACAAAAAATTAAAATTTTATATCTTTATGTTTGAAGCCTGAAATGTGGCAAAAGGTTGAAAAGTTCAAGGGGGCCGAATACTTTCGTAAGCCACTGTATATTGTTTTTTTCTCTAACACCCTAGAGAATAAAATGGCGGTCATTGCAATACTTTTTTTCACAACGCATTTGCGCAGCGGTCTTACAAGCGCGCTTTTTTTGGAAAAAATGCGCTTTTTTTAATAAAAAAAATAAGACAACAGTAAAGTTAGCCCAATTTTTTTTTATATTGTGAAAGATAATGTTACGTCGAGTAAATTGATACCCAACATGTCACGCTTCAAAATTGCACCCGCTCGTGGGATGGCGTCAAACTTTTACCCTCAAAAGTCTCCATAGGCGACGTTTAAAAAATTCTACAGGTTGCATGTTTTGCATTACAGAGGAGGTCTAGGGCTAGAATTATTGCTCTCGCTCTAACGATTGCGGCGATACCTCACCTGTGTGGTTTGACCACCGTTTTCATATGCGGGCGCTACTCACGTATGCGTTCTCTTCTGCGCGCAAGCTCGTCGGGACAGGGGGTTTTTAAAAATTATTTTTTTATTTTTATTATTTATTTTACATTATTTTATTTATTTTTACACTGTTTTTTTTTAAAAAAAATGTGTCACTTTTATTCCTATTACAAGGAATGTAAACATCCCTTGTAATAGAAAAAAGCATGACAGGACCTCTTAAATATGAGATCTGGGGTCAAAAAGAACTCAGAACTCATATTTACACTAAAATGCAATTAAAAAAAAAAAGTAATTTAAAAAAATGACATTGAAAAAAATGTGCCTTTAAGACGTATGGGCGGAAGTGACGTTTTGATGTCGCTTCCGCCCAGCATTGTCATGGAGATGAGTGGGCGCCATCTTAGCCTCACTCGTCTCCCGGCACAGCACAGAGAAGGACGCGATCGCCTCCGCCGCTACCGATGGCTCCGGTAAGCGTCGGAGGGCACCGGATCGCGGCGGGAGGGGGGGCCCTCTCCCGCCACCGATAAAAGTGATCTCGTGGCGAATTCGCCGCAGAGATCACTTTTATCTGAAAGCCGACCGCCGCATGAAAACGGGGATACCGGAGTTATGCCATAACAACGATATCCGCCGGCAAACTTTGGACGTACATCGGCGTGCAGCGGTCGGCAAGTGGTTAATGAACTAAAAAAAAGCCAAAACACAGTATTTACCCCCTTTTTTTGTATAATGTAAAAGATGATGTTACGCTGAGTAAATAGATACCTAACATGTCACGTTTTAAAATGAAGTCTTCCCATGGAATGGTGGCAAACTACGGTGCTTAAAACTCTCCATAGGCGTAGCTTTAAATGCCTTTACCAGTTTAGAGTTACACAGGAGGTCTGGTACTAGAATCATTGCTCTCGCTCTGACGTTTGCGACAATACCTCACATGTGTGGTGCAATCACCATTTACATATGTGTGCGGGAGCAACGTATGCATACATTTGCACGCAAGCACGGGGGGATGGGGGGCGCTTTACTTTTTTTTAATACAAAACTGTTTTTTTTACACTTTTTTTATTTATTTTTTTGGATTAACTTTAATGCTATCACAAGGGATGAACAACATCCCTTGTGACAGCATGGGCCGTGACAAGTCTTCTTTATGGAGAGATCTGGGGTCTATTAGACCCCAAATCTCCCTCTGGCCTCCAACGCAGCCAGTCAGACACAGATTGGTCTGATTGGCTGCTTTCTTGGCCACTAACAGCCAGGTAAACAAAGAGGCGGAACCAAAAGTGACAGAATAGTTGTCGCTCCCAGTTTCCTGGGTCACAGAGAGAGAGGAACAATGTCAGTTCCTCTCTTTCTCTTCTGTGCAGAAAATGCTGCTGGCCGCACCGCTCCCGGGGTCCGCAATCAGATGGCAGAGCCCAGGAAAGGGGCAGCGGGAGGAAGGGTGCGGCCCGCCTTCTGCCACTCACAGAAGTGATCAAGTGGCTATTAAGCTACTTGAATCACTTCTGCCTGTTAGGGAATCGCAGGCTGAAAAATGTAATACCGGGGTGATTTCTAGGTGCAGGCATCATCCTGGTATACCCGCCGCAATCCAAGGACATACATGGACGTCCTATGGGCGACAAGTAGCTAAAGTGGAACTTCATACAAAACAAATTTTTTTTGCTCTGCACCAGAGGCATAACTACAACCTTCAGGACCCCGGTGCAAGAAACCATGAAGGGCCCCCCTGACCGACAGGGCCCTTTCCTCTAAATCACATGACTGATTGAGCATGGACACTGGCGAGTGTCCAGGCTCAACGAGAGCTGGTCGTCTGTAAAATGGCGTCTGGCAGAGACAACTCACTGCCGGCCGCGGCAGCGGCGAAAAACGTGAGAACATTGATTTCCTGGGACATTTCCCGGGAAACACTAAAAGCAGGACAAAGGTCTAAATCCCGGGAATGTCCCGGGAAATTCGGGACAGTTGACAACTATGGGTCTGTTGGAGCATCCAAGACATAAGATCTCATCCAGCCCACCAAGCTCCTCTTTATAACTAAAATATATTTTTGGATGGACCAGCCCTTTGAAACGCACAGTCGCTTAGCTAACTTAGCTAAGCAAAAATGCTTAATGTAAAAAAATTCTGTTGAACTTCATAGCTAAATGTGCTTAAATGCTTTGAAAAGTATTTAAAATAATGGCAGAAATACCCAGCGCTCACCATGTACAAATGCAAGCCCAAAAAATAGATAACATAACAGTGCAGAACACAATTTATATATTCTGGGATACAATGTCTCTATTTTTCTAGTCATAATTATATCTAAATTGAAAAAACTACCTAAATGTTCACATTGCAGTTCTCCCCATGCTCCTTAACCAGCATAACAACAATAAAAGATGTACATACATACTTAACTACAAGAATATGTCAGCAGAGACATTAAAGGTCACATACACCGGCGCACCTGCATGTAAGTGATTAAAAGGTTACCTTGTACAGGTCCACACCTCTATGCAAAGCTGTACTTCAATAAGCTGATCCAGAACACTTTTAAAGGGAAAACCCATTTTTTTTTAACACAGAATGTATATTTTTGGAGCTATAAAGTAGATGTAAAACCAATCATTAAAATCTTATGAGATTTAACATGTTGGAGCTCAACTAAACTGACAGTTGAAAGCAGTTGTAAACTGAGGACGTTGCAACCTAGTATGCATCGCATACTAGCACATTACGAAATGCTTACCTTGGAACAAAGCCCCCCAGCGCTGTAATGTCACCGTTGAGAGGGCTGACTTTTTCCACGTGTTTTTCTTCTGGGTTTGCGCGCTCCAGCTATGTGATTGGCCGGAGCCGCGATGACGTCACACTTCCGTCACAAAGCTCTGAAGTTCCGGCAAGGTATGCCAGACCTTCAGAGCGCATGCGCCAGTGATGTCACTGGCTGCATGCAGGGTGAATATCTCCTAAACGGTGCACTTTTAGGAGATATTTATTTTACCTACAGGTAAGCCTTATCATTTGGTAGGCTTGCCTTTAGGTAAAAATGACCAAGTGGGGTTTACAACCGCTTTAAATCAGCGAAATACAAAAAATGACCTAAAGGTAGGCTCACCAGTTATTATTTTATTAAAAATGTGCCAGTTTAAAATAATTGCAAATGTCTTTTAAATTTACATTAAGGCCAAACTGATCTTTACATGTGAAAACTACAAGTACCAACAGCCTTTGCGGCTGTCAGCTTGTAGTCCTTAATGAACTATCAGGGCACTGTTGAGTGCTCTGCAGGACCGTGGCATTACACCCACAATCTCCTGATTGTGGGTGCAATGCCATACAGGTTTCTAACAAAAAAAATAAAAAAATTACCTACAAAATTGTGCATTTATTATTTTTTTTCTAAAGGTGAATTTATCCTTTAAATCAGAAAAATACAGTGCAGATGCATTAAAACAAAAGGTATGTGCATTCTCACAGTTAGTTTCCTTTAGAAAGCAGCCACAACTTGAGTAGAAAAACATGTCCCCTGCCAGCATGCTGTAGAGAAGCACCCCTCTCTGTGTGGAAGCAGTGGTCACTCTGCAGAGGTCTGACATACCCCCTGCTGAGTCAGACCTAAAGCTCTCCAATCAGCAGAAAGCATGAGCTTTGCTGACTAGAGATCTTTAATTTAACTCATTGGGAAGGGTTCTTCTCTACAATATGCTGGCAGGGGCAAGCGTTTTCTTTACCCATCCTGTGGCTGCTTGTTAAAGTGGAGTTCCACCCACTTTTACAACTCTTCAGCATCCTTCACTAAACTGTGCACTGTAAATGAATTGGATATTTTTTTATTTTTTTTCTCAGCACTTACTGTTTATCTGCTGTATTCATTTTTCACTTCCTCCTCCCTGGCCGCGGCCCATCGCATCATTTCCTGTTTGCAATGCCTTCTGGGAAGGGGCAGCAACTTCCTCTGACACTGCCGTTGCTATGGAAACCTGATCTGAAACCTATTACACTGCTTGTGCTGCACTGAGCATGTGCAAGATCTGCAAGGATGAGATCCAGGAAGAAATACAGTCTGGCTTCAGATGCCCAGACTTAAGATGGCCACGGCCTGCTGTAAGTTTATAAAATAACAAACTACTGCTATAAACTAACAAAACAGACCTTAGTTTACAGACTAACTTTACTAGAATACATTAAGCTTGTGTATTATAGGGGGATTTTTATTTAAAAAGTATAATTTCGGCCGGAACACCACTTTAAGAAAACAAATGGTAAGAATGTACACAACTCTTTACCTATCCTAACACCCATGTAAGAATAGCAGCATTATACATTTTGGCCCCTTTCACACGGGGCAGAGGCCGGCAGCGGATCTGCCCGCTCAGCAGGGGATCTCACCGCTGATCCCCGCTGAGCAGGCAGGTGACAGGTCCGTGTCCGTTCCTCTGATGCAAAGCGAACACAGACACAGCCCGCTGTTCTCCATGAGGCAGTCGGATGGAAACTGACCGCCTGTCCGTTTCCATCCGACTGCCATCCGATCTGCCAGATTGACCAGCCAACGGATCTTTATCCATCTGTTTTTAGCGGACCGGATCAGATGCCGGCGGGTGTCAGTGGACACATGACCGCTGATATCCACCGCTCCATAGAGAAGAATGGAGGTTCCAATTGGGTTCCGCCTGAAAACTGACAGGTGGACCCAAACTGAACATCCATGTGAAAGGGGCCTTAGTGTATGGGGCAGGTTAGGAGCATATAAAGTAGGAAATAGAAAAAAGGAGTGTGTGGAAAAGTAAAATGCTAATATAATTTGTATACAATGTAATAAGTGCATATATATATATATATAAAAAAAAAAAAATGTGCAGTGTGTCTCTGTAATACATGCACATTTCACCATGTTTTAAACCTTTAAAGACCTTACAAGTACAAACAAATTCCTGCTGATCTGCCAGAAATGCACTTAGCTCATAAATTCTTATGTAGGCTGACACTCTGACAGAAGTTATGTGTACTGAGTGGTGTCAGACCTGCCCGTTGTTTTTTGCTAAAATACTTAGCCACTCCTACCATTATCTTATCCACAGCATAAAGACTAATTGACTTGTAGTCCAAGATAAGACAGATATAAATTGCTTTTTATATACAGTATATGCTATATTTAAAGCTGAACTCCAGTCACAAAAACTTTCATTTACATATAAGCCTCAATTGTCAGAAAGGGAATAAACCCACTTTGTTTGCACTAAACACCTTTGTAATCCCAGAATTTTTCCTTATAAAATTAGCAGTGACATAATCACTGTGCTGTACACAGCCTGTGCAGAGAGCAGAGCGATGGGAGGGACCTAGCAAGATCCGGCCACTATATGATGACTACAGAAAACTATAGGAGGGGGCGGAGACAAGACCAGTCATCCTGTACAAGGAGAGAGAGCAGCAGTGAGCGGTCTTTATTACAGGAAGCTCCTGCACAGAGGCAAAGTTTTACCCTGGATTACTGAACAGATCTGGAAGAAATAAACAAAGCACACCAAGATTGAAGGAAGAACACACATGACTCTTGTATTTAGACAATATTTACTTATCCCGGAGTTCAGCTTTAACCGCTTCAGACCTGGAAGATTTTACCCCCTTCCTGACCACAGCACTTTTTGCGATTCGGCACTGCGTCGATTTAACTGACAATTGCGCGGTCATGCAACGTTGCACCCAAGCAAGTTTAACGTCCTTTTTTCCCCACAAATAGAGCTTTCTTTTGGTGGTATTTGATCACCTCTGCGGTTTTTATTTTTTGCGCTATAAACAAAAAAAGAGCGACAATTTTGAAAAAAACTCAATATTTTTTACTTTTTGCTATAATAAATATCCCCCAAAAATATACAAAAAAAACCTATTTTTTCCCTCAGTTTAGGCCGATATGTATTCTTCTACATATTCTTGGTAAAAAATCGCAATAAGCATATTATGTTTGCCCAAAAGTTATAGCGTCTACAAAATAGAAGGAAATTTTTCCCCAGGGTGGGGTTTTTAGACAGCAGAGTGCAAGTATTGAATCAATGTTGTATAAAAAATAATGTATTTTATTGTACAAAAAATCGCATGACACGAAGGTTAAAAAATGAGCTCCAGTAAGAAATGCTTACGAAACTTATAGGATCAGACACACATTGTACAGACATATTTCCATAGCAACATTAAACAAATATTGTCGACATCAGAAAATAAAGCTGACGCGTTTCAACCCATATATCGAGGGTCTTCTTCAGAGGTCAGTCTGTTGAGGAATATATAATAAAGGTACACATGTAAAGACTTAATTGCGCACAGTGAAAATAATGTACAGTGCATGCATGTGATATAGTTACCCAACAATGTGTGTCCAGCAACAAGAGGCCTCCTAAATGGAGATCCTTTTCAAGAAATGCCTATTCTGTCTCCCCAAGGGGTCTCAGAACACCTCCACCAACACGGCCACCAACACCGGAGCAATAGTCCAATGATGTGGCTTACGAGAAGTCACACTAGAGGTCGCCCCCCCGTTAGGCCAGATAATCTGCCAGACACGAGTGGTGGTATACCTCATGTCATGCGAATGTGGGGCTTACTACGTCGGTAAGACGAAACAAGAATTTAATCGCCGTATATCCAAGCACATTTATCATATGCAAATTGGTAACCACTATCTACCACTTGGGCGACATGTAGTGGCAGTGCACAACTACAAGATGCCCAAGGTATCCTTCACCGCACTCGATCGGATTCACATACCGGATCGAGGCGGTGCTTGGAACAAAACCCTGCTGCAACACGAACAGAGGTGGATATTCAAATTGAATGCCACCTTGTTCCTGGGACTAAACGAGGCCATCTCATTTGCCCCATTTTTAAAAGGCTTTGTTTCTGGAAAAACTCATTAAACTCTTCCTGGCTTCCTTTTAATAATAAAGACCCTTCGGTCATTGTGGCCTTCCCCCCGGGATGTTTTGGTTTCGCTTTACCTGGTTCTATATTTTTTTATATATATTTATACTTTTCCTTTCTTTTTTATTTTGGTTGTAATTCTGTAGATTTACCAAAGTATGCAATTGTCTTTCCTTGCATGTACTGATGTCTCATGTGTATGTACATTAGAACTAAATGATTATATTAGCTTGGGAGAACATACCCACGCATGTTATGGACTTTTAGTCTTTACATATTTATCTTTTCATGCTCCAAGCAAATGCAAATGACTATTATGCATTTTCTTTGCCTGTCTTTTTCCCCTCGGAAGCCTGGCAACTCTGCTGCCGCTGCTTCTGGACCGGGGATTTTCCCCCGGATGTGTCTTCCCGGCAAGGGGGGGGGAGGAGCCATTTTCCATCCGTTGGCTCCCCCCCACCCTTTCCCCTACTAGGCACCCGGGCTGCTACATTGGGGACCTTTCCTCCTTGCCGGCGGCATTCGGGAACATCCTCGGACGTCCCCAGACACTGCGCATGCGCGGAACCCCGCGCGTATGACGTGACGCGGGTGCGTCTCGTAGTTATGAGGAGGATGACATCAGTTCAGGGCCGTTGGCCTGTCCCGAACGCCGGAGAAGCCACACGAGGCTGCCTGAATGGCGGCCATGCCCTCCATGACGGCCTCTCGGATCGGCTCTGGGGGGGGGACGCACACCTGTGAGGGATTCACCTTAATTAATACACACCCATAGTAAGTATATATACATGTGAAAGACCTTGGACTTGTAGTTCCTCTATTCGGTTGGTCAGACACCTCTGCAGCTCCTGCACTGTAAGTACACTTTTCAGCAATATGCCTTTACACCACTTCAGCCCTATACAATTATGATCGGTTAATAATACTTATTATGTACTTATGTATAACCCCTTACAACACTATTTCTTTTTTTTGTATATATATTTTCAGACTTGCCGACTCGGATTGGATATTTATCCACTGAGCCAGACACAACTTGCGGCCAATCCCGTGCTAGGTCACAAATCAGTCTGATCATATAGGGCGATATGGTGCAGCCTCATATTTGCTTTCACACTTTTTGAGGTAAACACTTAAGCCTATTTTGTCACCTCTATGTTTGATTCTATTGTGGGCACTCCCTCTTTTTTTCTTTTTGGTCACATTCCTCGTTTTTGCACGTTTGGCTTTCACTTGTTTTCTAGTATGTGCGGGTGAGTATAGACCGCACGTATCTTTTTTCACTCTCACAGTTTTGAGTACTCACAATCACCTACTCACTCAGTCCTCTTTTATCCAACCTTAAATCACTCTATTCAAACGAGCTGGTGTATACTATTCTGACCTTTTAACTTAGTATTCTACTTAATTTATTTAATTAATTGGTTATTTCAACTATTTTTAATGAATTTCCCCTATTCACTTACTACTCCTTTTCACATATGTACGTATACTCTGAGGCTGCAAACTGCATATATGGTATGCATGTAGATTGGTGCCTCTTATGTGACTATCTATTTGGAGAAATACTTTTTGATATAATTTTTCTGATATATATTATGGGTGTATTTCTTAGTATATTTCTGGGCTTTCGCTACAGGTGTGGCTTGCTCCCCGACCGATTATCTGGCCTAACGGGGGGGCGACCTCTAGTGTGACTTCTCGTAAGCCACATCGTTGGACTATTGCTCCGGTGTTGGTGGCCGTGTCGGTGGAGGTGTTCTGAGACCCCTTGGGGAGAGAGAATAGGCATTTCTTCAAAAGGATCTCCATTTAGGAGGCCTCTTGTTGCTGGACACACATTGTTGGGTAACTATATCACATGCATGCACTGTACATTATTTTCACTGTGCGCAATTAAGTCTTTACATATGTACCTTTATTATATATTCCTCAACAGACTGACCTCTGAAGAAGACCCTTGATATATGGGTTGAAACGTGTCAGGTTTATTTTCTGATGTCGACAATATTTGTTTGATGTTGCTATGGAAATATGTCTGTACAATGTGTGTCTGATCCTATAAGTTTTGTAAGCATTTCTTACTGGAGCTCATTTTTAACCTTCGTGTCATGCAATTTTTTTGTACACTAAAATACATTATTTTCTATACAACATTGATTCAATACTTGCACTCTGCTGCATAAAAACCCCACCCTGGGGAAAAATTTCCTTCTTTTTTGTTTCTATCATCAGGGGTGAGCAGCACTTTCATCCTCTTTTTTGTGTCCTTTCTTTGTTATAGCGTCTATAAAATAGGGGATAGTTTATGGCATTTTTATTAATAATTTTTTTTTTACTAGTAATGGTGGCGATCGGCGATTTTTATCGTGACTGCGACATTATGGCGGACAGATCGGACACTTATGGCGCTATATTGGGACCATTCACATTTATACAGCGATCGGTGTGATTAAAAATGCATAGATTACTGTGTAAATGTGACTGGCAGTGAAGGGGTTAACCAGGAGGGGGCGCTGCAGGGGTTAAGTGTGTCCTAGGGATGTGTTCTAACTGTAAATATCCCCCAAAGATATAAAAGAAAAAAATTTTTTTCCTCAGTTTAGGCCGATATTTATACTTCTACATATTTTTGGTAACAAAAATCATGCGTATATTGTTTGGTTTGCGCAAAAGTTATAGCATCTACAAAATAGGGGATTTTTTGGCATTTTTATTATAAATTTTTTTTTTTACTAGTAATGGGGGCGATCTGCGATTTTTATCGGGACTGCAACATTATGGCGGACACGTCGGACAATTTTGACACATTTTTGGGACCATTGTCATTTATACAGCGATCAATGCATTGATTACTGTAAAAATGTCACTGGCAGGGAAGGGGTTAACACTAGGGTGGCGATCAAGGGGTTAACTGTGTTCCCTAGTGTGTGTTCTAACTGAATGGGGGAGGGGACTGTGCAGGGGAGATGACAAATCGCTGTTCATACTCTGTATTGAACAGACGATCTGTCTCTTCTCCCCTCAGAGAACCAGAAACTGTGTGTTTTAACACACAGATCCCACTTCTCAGTGTGCCCCGAAGAGCCCAGCGGTGATCGCGACTGCCAGGCACTCGCATTGGCTCTGTGGGCGAGCAGTGGCCACAGGGCGAAGCAATGTTACATAACGTCGTTTCGCCCATGAAGTCCCATGAAGACAGGTGTGCACCGGCTATGGCATTAGGGTGTGCACCTCAAAACTCAAACACATGCTTGTGTATATATACTGAGGGTGTCAGTAGAGCAGTGGACAATTTCAGTAGGACAGAGATTGGTAGTAGTGTTTATTTTTATTATTTTATTTTTTTATTATTTTTTACAATTTCATTAAAAAAAAAAATGTTTACAAATTTTTTAGGAGCCCCATTAGGGTAGCAGAGGTTTAAATAGGGGGAATCTGCGCCATACAGGGTGATTAGGGTGTGCCCAGACACACCTGGCACACCTTGTGGGCACGCCTAATCATGAAGATATAATAGGCACCATAGCTACCACACTGATAAAGTATAAATCATACCCATCGCAAGATAGTGGCTCTGGATGACTTTGATTAAGACCAGTTTTAATAGCATTAAAGCATAAAAAAATCATGAATTGTTACGTCGCTGAATATTTCCACTGTGACAGTTCTTCCAAAGCCCTGAAACGTTTCTGATCAATGATCAGTGACATAATCACCGTGCTATTCATGTGGAAAGGGCACTGCAGTGGGAGGAGCCCGACAAACTGCACTCACTACAGGCTGTCTGGAGAAAACTACAGGAGGGGCGGAGTCAAGACCAGTCACCCTGTACAAGGAAAGAGAGCAGCTGTGACTGGTCTTTATTACAGGACGTTCCTGTAACCAGGTAGTCTCACGCTGTTAGAAATACACAAAGCACAGCAAGATTCAAGGAAGAATACACAAGGCTCTTGTATTTGAACAATATTTGCTTCATTGGTAGGGTGTACATTTTAAACCTGCTAAGTATGCTGGGGTAGCTTTCTGCACATGTAACTGGAGGCATTTCCTGATGGCATTTCCTCATGGTTGATTTGTGTTTACATTTGCGCACAGTTGGCGCAGGTGACCATATATATAATTCACACCTAGGTGATCACAGACCTGATACACACTGTAAAGTTTAGCCTGCAGTAGAAGCACGCAGAGGAGAGAAGCATTGTTCTGTCCTATGTACAAAATCTACATACAGTTATTATGACAGCCATTCCAGTTTGTCAAGTACAAAGAAAAGCCAGACTGCTATCAGTAGTGGATTTATTGTTACAACAATGTATGGAATTACCAGAAGGACAACTTTTTTTCTTTTTCTAAAATGTACATTATGCAATAAAGCAAAACCCTATTTTCACTAGACCAACAATTCTGACATAACAAGGCAGGGCAATGAAGTGACGGGCTTATCAGAACTTACTGAATAAGGACATGAACACTATGGGGCTCATTTACTAAGGACAAATAGTCTGTGCACTTGGCAAGTGCAGTTGCTCCAGAGCAGTAGCCTCCAAACTGAGGCCTGGGGGCCGGATATGGCCCTTTAATTGCTTTTATCAGGCCCTTGGGACACTATTCCTCACACTGGTATAAGGCACTATTCCTTCTACACCAACAATGGGGCATCATTCCTGTCACTGATACCAACAATGGGGAAATATTACTACCAATAGCCCCAACAATGGGGCACTATTCCTACTAATGGCCCCAACAATGGGGCACTATTCCTACCAATGACCCCAACAATGAGGCACTATTCTTCCCACTGACACCAATGATGGGGCACTATTCCTTCCCCTGATGCCAGCAATGGGCCATTATTCCTCCCTATGACACCAATGATGGGGCAGTATTTCTTCCCCTAATACCAACAATGTGGAAATATTCCTCCCACTAATACCAATGATGGGGTATTCTTTACTCCCATTGATGCCAAGACATTTTCTACATACACTGGCCACAGTCCGGCACCCTCAAAGTCTGAAGGACAGTAAACTGGCCCTTTGTTCAGAAAGTTTGAAGACACCTGCCCCAGAGCTTTGTAAATGAGGAAAGGATGCAAACAATACCCAATCACATGCAAGTAAAATAAAATAAAAAACTGCATTTTTGCTTGCAGTTGGATGATTGGATTGGATGATGGAAGTCAGCAGAGTTTCTCCTCATTTACTAAGCTCTAGAGTAACTGCAATTTCAAAGAGCACAGTCTATTTGCCTTTGGTAAATCAACCCCTATGTGGTTGAAGTTTGGATGTTCCTTCTATGTTTGAGTGGATCTGAAAATGTATTCTCCCATGAGAAGAAGGGAGATATAATTACTCAATACAAATACATAAATGGGTTATAGAGGTAACTTGGTGCAAAGTCGCTTGCTTTGAAGTCATTGCAAAAGACAATGGGGCACTGTGCGGGCCTGGAGGAAAAAAGTAGACTTGTGCACGACGGAAATTTGGTTTAGTTTAGTTTTCATTCGTAAAATACATAATTTCCTTCTGTTATATTTGTTATGTTACGTTAATTTGTTTTCGGATAATTCGTTATTATTCATAGAGTGTCGATATTCGTTATATGAATCTCGAATCATGTCGAATTCATTCCTTATATGCGCTATAATTTCTTTGAATTCGTTGAAATTTGATATTTATGTATGTATATTGATTCGCGATAATGAATTGTAGTTTGGAAAGTCATTTGCTTATTGAATCTATTAACCTCCCTGGCGGTTTTCCCGAGTGTGGCTCGGGGTTAAAATTTCAGTCCCATTAGCGGTAACCCCGAGCCACACTCGGAATTACATCGCAGGATCCTGGTGTGGCTTTACTTACCTTGTCCCCGGGATCCTGCGATGTCCCCCGCAGTGTCCGTGGGCTCCGTCCTCCTTCGAAGCCTCTCCGTGCCAGGCTCCGTTCCCTGCGAGCGTCGCGACGCACGGGGGCGGAGCCTGGCGGCAAATTAAAAAAAAAGTAAAAATCATAACACATACAGTACTGTAATCTTACCGATTACAGTACTGTATGAAATGATTTCACATCCCTTTTGTCCCCAGTGCTTTGGCCCATGCCCTGCATGCAGTTTTATGTGATATATACTGTTCTTTCTGCCTGGAAACTGGAGATTGTCCATAGCAACCAAAAAGTGTCCCTTTACGTCAAAAGTGGCTTTAGACCAGCTAGAAAACAGCGATAGTAAATTAGAACACTTGCAGAATTGAGCGATAGTGAATCGTGGGGAAATTAATTTTATTACTATTTATTTTTATTTTTTTTAATTATTTATTTTTATTTCTTATATTATAATTTATGTTTTTGTGTTTCAAACTTTATCATACCCAGGATATCTACTAGACTCTTGTTTGGACAGATTTAAGTGTGTTATTGTTAAGAATTACAGACCTACAATATAAAACGCCAAATTTCCATGCAAAATAATTGTACCGCTTTCAGCACCTAAAATCCGAAATAATCATACCGCCAGGGAGGTTAACACACACAATGGCAATGGGAGTTATTTACTAAAGGGAAATCCACTTTGCACTGAAAGCGCACTTGGAAGTGAAGTCGCTGTAGATCCGAGGGGGACATGCAAGGAAAGTAAAAAACAGCATTTTAACTTGCACATGATTGGATGATAAAATCAGCAGAACTTCCACTCATTTCAGATCTGCCCCTTAGATTTAGGGCGACTGCACTTTCAAGTGCACTTGCAGTGCAAAGTGGATTTGTCTTTGGTAAATAACCCCCAATATCTCTTCTCCTCTGCTCAAATACAATACAACACCCTTCTCACTCAGTTCTCAGGAATGCACTTTGCCAGTAATCCAACCTCCAGCACAAAATTAATCAGCTGATTGGACTGTAAGATTTACTTTGAGCTGACCTTTTGTTTCATTAGATCTTTAACAAACTACCGAATCATGTCAAATTCATTCATTATATCCGCTATAATTTATTTTGTATTAGTTGAAATTCGTTATTTTTTTATTCAGACATTCGGACATTCGGATGCATCCGAATGTCCGAAAGATGCAAAATTTGTCCGAATTTCGATTCGTTACAAAACGTATTGCACATGTCTAGAAAAGAGGTTTAACCTCACAATATGCAAAGGACACCTTACAGTTAGGACGTGTTCACACTGGGACGTCCCATCTTTAGTGGGATTGATTCCATCACATCCTGGGTGGGCAAGTATATTGATTTTTTTTTGCAGCCTTTGGTGCGGTCAATGCGCTCTTATATTAAAGACACTCGGGATGTCATTAATCTCCTTTCTAACTTGAAGCCACGTGTAGGGACCAGGCTTGTAACGGCATATGTCACTACCTTATATATGGTAATTCCTCACCAGTTAGGTTTGGACGCTGTATTCTTTTTCTTGAATCAATCTTCTAATCTTCCTCAAGAACAAATTGATTTCATCATGGCATTATTGGAGTACGCAGCTACTCATAATTTTGTTTGGTTTGATGGGCACTTTTATCGCCAAGATAAAGGGGTCGCTATGGGGGCTAAGTATGCCCCCAGCTTGGCCAATCTATTCATGGCCAAGTGGGAGGAGGATGTCGTCTATGCCCAGCCAAGGCCTCAGGTGACCTTGTGGGCTCGTTATATAGACGACATCCTCCTCCTATGGGATGGCAGTGATTCCAATCACTCTGAATTCATGTGCTCTCTTGACAATAATAATAGGGGCATTTATCTGAGTTACATAGTTACATAGTAGCTGAGGTTGAAAAAAGACACAAGTCCATCAAGTCCAACCTATGTGTGTGATTATGTGTAAGTATTGCATTATATATCCCTGTATGTTGCGGTCATTCAGGTGCTTATCTAATACTTTCTTGAAGCTATCAATGCTCCCCGCTGAGACCACCGCCTGTGGAAGGGAATTCCACATCCTTGCCGCTCTTACAGTAAAGAACCCTCTACGTAGTTTAAGGTTAAACCTATTTTCTTCTAATTTTAATGAGTGGCCACGAGTCTTGTTAAACTCTCTTCTGCAAAAAAGTTTTATCCCTATTGTGGGGTCACCAGTACAGTATTCGTAAATTGAAATCATATCCCCTCTTAAGCGTCTCTTCTCCAGAGAGAATAAGTTCAGTGCTCGCAACCTTTCCTCATAACTAAGATCCTCCAGACCCTTTATTAGCTTTGTTGCCCTTCTTTGTACTCGCTCCATTTCCAGTACATCCTTCCTGAGGACTGGTGCCCAGTAGACATGTGCAGGATCAAAAAATTTGTTTAGTTTCGTTTCGATTCGTTATTTAACTAAATTCGTTTAGTTAAATTCGTTGCATTCGTTACATTCGTTTTCGGAATTCGTTTCATTTCGTATTCGAATTCTAAAAAATTCGACCGCATTCGAAAAAATTCAACCGCATTCGAAAAAATTTGACCGTATTCCAAAAAACGATCAAATTCTAAAAAATTCTACCACATTCGAAAAAAACTATCAAATTCGAAAAAATTCTACCACATTCGAAAAAAACTTTTAAATTCGAAAAAATTCTACCAAATTCAAAAAAAACTATAAAATTCGAAAAAATTCTACCACATTCGAAAAAAAACTATCAAATTAGAAAAAATTCTACCACATTCGAAAAAAACTGTCAAATTTGAAAAAATTCTACCACATTCGAAAAAAAACTATAAAATTAGAAAAAAGTCTACCGCATTCGAAAAAAAACATTAACTGAATTTGAAAAAGTAAACTACATATAACCATTTTGCGAAATTTGAAATTCGTATAGAATGAAATCAAATTCCAATAGAAAAGATTAGGATAGAATAGAAAATATAAAAGAATAGCATAGAAAAACAATAGAACAGAATAGAAAAAAATATAATATATTGTATTCTAATCTTTTCTATTCGAATTCGAATTCATTCTGTACCAAATTTCAATTTCGGAAGATGGTTATATATATATTATATTTTTTTTCTATTCTGTTCCATTGTTTTTCTATGCTATTCTTTTCTATTCTATTCTAAACTTTTCTATTGGAACTTGAATTAATTCTATGCAAAATTCGAATTTCGGAAGATGGCTTCTAAAATTAGAATTTCGTATAGAATGAATTCGAATTTGAATAGAAAAGATTAGAATAGAAAATAATAGAAATAGAATAGACTAGAAAAGCAATAGAACAGAAGAGAATAAAATATAATATATATATTATATTTTTTTCTATTCTGTTTCATTGTTTTTCTATGCTATTCTTTTTTATTCTATTCTAAACTTTTCTATTCGAATTTGAATTCATTCTATACGAAATTCGAATTTCGGAAGATGGCTTCTGAAATTCGAATTTCGTATAGCATGAATTTGAATTTGAATAGAAAATAATAGAAAAGAATAGACTAGAAAAACAATAGAACAGAACAGAATAAAATATAATATATATATATTATATCTTATTCTATTCTGTTCTATTGTTTTTCTAGTCTATTCTTTCTACTCTATTCTAATCTTTTCTATTCAAATTCAAATTCATTTTACGAAACTCGAATTTCGGAAGATGGTTTTATATATATATATATATATGTATATATATCTATCTATCTGTATATATACCGTATTTATCGGCGTATAACACGCACCGGCGTATAACACGCACCCCAATTTAGGAGGGAAGTTGAAGGAAAAAAAACTTACATTTAAATGCCCATCATTGCAGCCTTCTCAGTGCAGCCTTCTCAGTGCAGCCTTCCCCAGTGCAGCCTTGTCAGTGCAGCCTTCCCCAGTGCAGCCATGTCAGTGCAGCCATGTTAGTGCAGCCTTGTCAGTGCAGCCTTGTCAGTGCAGCCTTCCCCAGTGCAGCCTTGTCAGTGCAGCCTTTCCCAGTGCAGCCATGTCAGTGCAGCCATGTCAGTGCAGCCATGTCAGTGCAGCCTTGTCAGTGCAGCCTTCCCCAGTGTAGCCTTGTCAGTGCAGCCTTCCCCAGTGCAGCCTTGTCAGTGCAGCTTTCCCCAGTGCAGCCTTGTCAGTGCAGCCTTCCCCAGTGCAGCCTTGTCAGTGCAGCCTTCCCCAGTGCAGCCTTGTCAGTGCAGCCTTCCCCAGTGCAGCCTTCCCCAATGCAGCCTTGCATCCTGTGATTCCTGCCATCCTGTCTTTCAAAATCGCCGACCTCGCTTTGAAAATAGCGCCGCCGGCGCAGAAATACACAGAGCCGGGCCTCGGCTCTTCTCGGCGGCTCTCGTTTACTTTCGGCTCCACTCGTAGTCCCGAGCGGAGCTATCCGAACCTAGCCGAGTACACTCGGCTAGGTTCGGGCGGCGCTCGAGTGAAGACGAAAGTGGCCGAGAAGAGCCGAGGACCGGCACTGTGTATTTCGGCGCCGGCGGCGCCATTTTCAAATCGCGGTCGGCGATTTTGAAAATCTGACAGCTCCGGATCGCAGGGGATCGGCGTATAACACGCACCCGCGATTTTCCCCTGATTTCAAGGGGAAAAAAGTGCGTGTTATACGCCGATAAATACGGTATATATATATATATATATATATATATATATATATATATATATATATATATATATATATATATATATATATATATATATATATATACATATATATATATAAATATATATATATATATAAATAAAACCATCTTCCGAAAATTGGAATTTGGTACAGAATGAATTTGAATAGAAAAGATTAGAATAGAATACTTTATATTTTTTTCTATTCTGTGCTATTGTTTTTCTATGCTATTCTTTTATATTATTTTCTGTTCTATTCTAATCTTTTCTATTTGAATTCATTCTGTACCAAATTTCAATTTTGGAAGATGTTTTATATATATATAATGATAGGGGCATTTATCTGAGTTATGAGACCAGCTTGGAGCAGATCCATTTTTTGGATCTTACGATCTCTGTTATTGGGGTTAATTTTGTTACCTTCACATATTTTAAACCGACAGACAGAAACTCATTTATCCCCATTGATAGCTGCCATCATTCCTCGTGGCTCAGGTCTGTACCTAAGAGCCAGTTTCTTAGGTTAAAATGGAACTGCACTGAGGATAGTATGTTCCAGGCTCAGGCGCAGGTTCTAACTCAAAGTTTTGTGGCCAAGGGATATGCCCCTGATTTCCTTAGTAATACCTTGGATCAGGTTAATAACGTGGATCATAAAGATCTGCTGGTTGCAAGGGCTGGCGGCCTAGTTGAAGACACTTACCGTTGTCCCTTTATTACCAACTTTTCTTGTCAGCATTCTAGGGTTAAACATATCATAAACAAACATTGGCACATCCTCAAGAATGACAGTGTTGACATACATTTTTACCAGATAAACCTCAGATGGTTTTTAGAGGTGCACTGTCTCTTAAAGATAGACTGGCACCTAACATTTTGAACCCTCCCATCTCTAGATCTAGTTTCTTCTCTGAACTAACTGGATATTATCAATGTAGGAGGTGCCAGGTCTGTTCACCTAACCATTGCAGGGCAAGAAGGACCGCGAGTTTAACTTCCTCCTGTACTTACAAAACTTTTGTCATTGAACCTTTTTTTACCTGTTCCACATCTGGGGCTGTATACATGCTTCAGTGTCCATGTGGCCTGCAGTATGTAGGCCGGACCAAGTGACCTTTGCAGTTGCGCCTAAATGAGCATATAAATAACATAGATAGGGGCTTTACCAAACACTCTGTATCAAAGCACTCTCATAGCTCATAACAGAGATCCATCTAACACGACCTTTCTAGGCATTGATAAATTCAAACCCCATTGGCGGGGTAGTTGTCTAGTTATAAGCATCTCTAGGTTAGAAATGTCTTGGGTCCACAAAATTAAAAGTTATACCCCTTTTGGTCTCAATATCGATGTCGATGTCAATTCTTTCATTGACAACACCTAGTGACCCGTCTTTATTCATATATTTATATTTTTTAGTTCATTATATGTTTTTATATTTTATACTCATTATTTCCTTTTTCACTCTTATTTTTATTTTTGCTTTTTGGCCTATGGTCCTCTTTTTAATCTTTTGATTATTTATTGAAAGGACTTTTTTGTTTTATGGAATACTTATTTATGCAATCTATTAATTTTTTATATTATTTAGGGTTTTTTTTCAATTGATAATTGTTTTTCATTTTTGTTGTATGGCACTCCCTATTATGGCACTTCCCAGTGCTATATGAGTTTTTCAATGTATTGCCCATTTTTGGTTACTTTCTAGGTGGGTTATGGGGAACTGCGGGGCGCCTCTTTGTCAAGGGAGGATGGTGACCATATTCATTCACCCCTGGATCTGTTTATTAATTTATTACTCTGTTTAGTGGGAGATTTTCCTGCCTGCTCCCAAGTTAGATTTTTAGCTATGGTACTAACATTCTTCCTTAGCTCTCATGTTTATATATTTTTTTGGTTATTATATCTTGATTGTTCTATATTTCAAGGCCATTTATGCAGCCCTACCTTTATGGTTCGGCTTTGGTGCACAACGCTGATGTGTGCTGTGTTTTATTAGACTTGTATTTAATTTATATTTTTTACTTTTCTGGAAGCACCTTATTTGCTTATCGTGATTTTTTATATATATATATATATATATATATATATATATATATATATATATTATCCTTTCATGTTAACCAGGGATTTGTGACGATTCCTGTATGCCCCTTTTTACTGATAGTTAATATTTGCTTGCTTCTGCTTTGCCCTTAGTCCATGGGCTTTTTGATATATTTATCTCTAGGTTTACCCTTGAAGAAGATGGCGCCTAGTGGTTCTCCCCTCGGGATTCAGACCGAGGCTTGGTTGTGTTTATGCTATTTAAGCGGTGACACCGCCTGTATCTCGTGACCACGTCCGCTAGTGACGAAACGACGTAGGGAGGAGGAGCGACGCACTGACGTCACCGCTATACGTCCAGTCCCGGAAGCTACGGGCTGTTTTGAAGCCGGCCAGCTAATTTTACGCCTATTATTGTCTGCTTTCCTGTAAGCTTTTACTTGTCTTACTACTGTTAATAAATCGAAAGGATTTTATGCTATGTGAAGCCTTTATTGTTTTATGGGGAACTTACCACTCATCTGAATTGATCCATCCGCTGACCGGTTCCATTGAGGCTGGGGAATCCAGTGCATGCCAGAGAGATCCTGGGCTGGGGTACAGCCATCTGCTCTTTGTGGTCCCCTGTAACAAGGGACCACCGGGTTCTGGTAAGCGGCAGTTTTTTCTGTGGTGGAGGCATCTTTCACTTGTCACAATTTTTGTGGAATCCTACAGCACATCACTATTGAAGAATCACTGTTTTTTATGGACTAATTATTTTGCTATGGTCTTTTTTACATTTATTATGGACTTTTTTTTCACTCAGTCACCTGATTTGATATACAGATTCTTTTATTTATTTATTTTTCATATTTTTTGGTATTTTTTCACCAGTTTATCACGGTTGTATCTTTCACTCCTTATTTCAGTACATTTTGGTTTATTATATGGTACATTTTAATGTATTATGTAGATTATTGAGTATCACAATTTAATGTAGTCTTCCACTCATTTTTGTTCCTTCACCGAGTGGATCTGGTAAATTCAGGGCTACTCAGTGTGGCATATTGGCACTTAATATTGTGAGTACATATTTATTGTCTCACGATTTCGATCATTTTAGTGTGACTTTTTGTTTCTTACGTGTTCACACTGGTGTGTTGCTTGCTTTAGTGTGGACTTTTGTGTAGCATAAGTGCATACAGTATATATATCCGTAGGGGATCAAATAATTATTGTTGCCACTGTATATACTATATATACTGTATATATATATATATATATATATATATATATATATATATATATATATATATACACACAGTGTATACAGTGGCAAAAATAGATATTTTAACCCCCTACAGATTTTGTATGGTTTCCAACTTACAAAGAAATGAAGGGTTTATAATTGTTATCATAGGTGTATTTTATATGATGGAGACAGAATATCAACCAAAAATCAAGAAAAAACACAGGATACAAATGTTATTTATTGAGTTGCAGTTCGGTGAGTAAAATAAGTATTTGATCCCCTACAAACCAACAATAATTCTGGCTCCTACAGACTGGCTACAGTATGTGCTCAATTGGTACACAGATTAGTCCTGTCAATGTAAGAAGGTGCTCCTAATGACAACTCGTTATGGTTATAAAAAACACTTGTCCACAGAATCTCTTTCTTCCATTCAAACCTCACCATCATGGGCAAGACCAAAGAACTGTCAAAGCATGTCAGGGACAAGATTTTAGACCTGCACAAGGCTGAAATGGGCTACAAGATCATCAGCAAGAAGCTTGGGGAGACGGAGACAACTGTTGGAGAAAAATATTTGCAAATGGAAGAAATACAAAATAGTCATCAATCGCCCTCGGTCTGGAGCTCCATGCAAGATTTGGCCTCATGGGGTAAGGATGATCATGAGAAAAGTGAGGGAACAGCCCAGAATTACAAAGGAGGAGCTTGTGAATGATCTGAAGCAGTTGGGACCAGAGTCACCAAATAAACCATTGGTAACACAATACGCCGCCATGGATTAAAATCATGCAGCGCCCGCAGGGTCCCTCTCCTCAAGAAGGCACATGTACAGGCCTGGCTGAAGTCTGACAATGATCATCTATTGTAAATGATTCAGAGCAGGGTTGGGAGAAAGTGCTGTGGTCAGATGAGACCAAAATTGACTCGACTCGCCGTGTTTGGGGGAAGAAAATGCTGACCATGACCTTTAAGAACACCATCCCTACAGTCAAGCAAGGAGATGGAAACATGATGCTTTGGGGCTGTTTCTCTGCTAAAGGTACAGGCTGACTTTGCTGCATTGAGGGGCCAATGGACTGGGCCATGTATTGTAAAATCTGTGGATGAGAACCTTCTTCCCTCAGCTAGAACATTGAAGATGGGTCGTGGATGGGTCTTCCAGCATGACAATGATACCCAAAACATACCGCCAAGGCAACAAACGAGTGGCTCAAGAAGAAGCGCATTAAGTTCATGGAGTGGCCTGGCCAGTCTCCAGACCTTAATCCTATAGAGCATTTGTGGAGGGAGCTAAAACTCTGAGTTGCCAAGGGACAGCCAAGAAGCCTTAAGGATTTAGAGAAGATCTGTAAAAAAGAGTGGACCAAAATCCCTCCTGAGATGTCTACAAACCTGATAACCAAGTAGAAAATGTCTTCTGTGCTTGCCACAAAGGGTTTCTCCACCAAGTACCGAGTCATTTTTTTGGGGAGATCAAATACTTATTTTACTCGCTGAACTGCAACTCAATTTATATTATTTGTATCATGTGTTTTTTCTGGATTTTTGGTTGACATTCTGTCTCTATCATTTAAAGTACATCTATGATAAAAAATGATAGACCCTTCATTTCTTTGTAAGTGGGTAAACTTACAAAGTCTGCGGGGGATCAAATCATTATTTTCCCCATTGTACACAGAATACTGTATATAGGAATTTGTGTAGGGTGGCCCATTGTGAGGCATCAGTGTGTATATGTATATATATAATTACTTAGCCACTGGGTCAGGATAGTGTGTGTGTGTGTATGCATACAGTATAATTGTATCCCTCTGTATGTATTGTATGAGGTGGAGAGCGGGATTTCACCGCCCCTCCCCACCACCTTGTCAAATCAGAGAATTACTTGCATTAATTCAGAAAATGCTTTGCTTTGTATTTTCTGGTTGGCGCCCGTGCCTAGCAGCCAACCATCTGTCTTCACAATGCGGTGTGGCAGCCACTAAGCACGGGATCTGGAAGCTAGTGTAGATCACTGGAGTAGCGATGTCTACTTCAGTGATTTCCAGCTTTCAGGGATATCGGCCAGATATGGTACATACATAGTTTTGTTGGTCCAAGCTGGAGCTATGTAACTATGTATAAAAAAATCATACCTGTATTTCTTTTTAAAGTAACACTTAAATGGCTTGTCCTTCCTCCAACCTGTGACTGGACATTGAAAGGAGAAGCAGCAGAATTGTGAGCTTACCTCTCTGTGTCTATACTATACTGTGTCTATGCTTACTCCTCCTAGTAGCATGTTCCTTGATAGCACATACAGCACAACTGATTGGCTCTTCTGCTGTGCAAGGACAAGGAAGAGGCTGATACCAAGTCAAATCCAGGTACTTACATTGCTTGTATTTAAAAAAAAATAGTGTTGTATTAATGCATACAGAGCTTCATTAAAGAGGAACTGCAGTCTGCTCACATAATTTGTAATAAAAACATCTTTGCCATTCTGAAGTTCCCTTCCAACCACTTTGCATATTATTTTATATATACTGTGATCCTGTACTTGCCAAATATGCTGCAGAAATCTCCCTCCACTAAGTCTGCAACCATTTTAACGAAGGGCAGCTGAAGCTGCTGCCTGTTCACTTCCTGGATTGACACAGACACACAGAGGCACACCTCCAGCTCTGCAGCTCTCATTGGCCCTCTTATGACTCATCCCCCCTCCCTTCCTGGCAAACTCTCATGAGAGTGAGAGAGAGCTATGCATGATGTCATAAGCCTGGGCTTTTTTCCAGACAAGAAACAGGAAGTGGGCTGTATAAGGTACATACTGGCAGAAAAAAAAATGTTTTACTATCCAAAGTTAAAACAACAACAAGGGCAGAAGATTTAATAGATGGAAAGATGAAAAAATGACTGAAGGTCCACTTTAATGTGTGTCTTTTATATCTGACTGGAGCTCAGCTTTAAAACAATTCATAGAGACCATGCCAGAAAAAAAGACTAGGATGACAGGAAGTTTATTCTGATCAGGATATCCCTTGATGATGTTCAAAATATGCCTGGAATGGTTAATTAGCATGTCAGAGGAATCGGAGGAAATGATATCTCAGCTCTCGGCCACTGTGTTTCTGTCACTTTTCGCTGCCTCTTATCTGCAGGAAACTGTCTCATTGCTTGTGAACGAGCCGGAGATTGTGACTCATAGCTGGGCACCCGGTCAAGTTCTATTTGGATGCTAAATTTCCACATTAATGGTAGTTAATGTCAAAGTGGATGTATTGGATGGGAGTCCAAAGCTTTCAGGGTAGGCCCCACATGCAGGAAAAGTGAAAGTTTGATCATGACTACCGCATGCAGAAAATGTGAAAGTCTGACAGCTGTCATGTAATCCATCATGGAGTCAGTGACATACCCATAGCTCCCAACTGTCCCTGATTTGGAGGGACTGTCCCTGATTTGGAGGGACTGTCCCTAATTTGGAGCAATGTCCCTCTGTCCCTCATTCCTCCTCATTTGTCCCTCATTTTGGTCTGATTTATATAGATGTATATAAAATGCACTTTTTGTCTATCAAAAAGTGTTTTCCAGCGCTAAACCTTTCATCTGATTTCTAAATTGCTGCATTTGTAAATTCCAAAAGCCAATATGAAGGAATAGTAGTGGTAAAAAAAAAAAATTGTTGGTTTAACCAATCTTATTTTTTTGTACAATTCTCCTTTAAGGGGGCGTGGCAAGGGGTGTGTCATATGCCTGCATACTTTTGCTGATAGGTGTCCCTCATTCCCATCTCAAAAAGTTGGGAGGTATGGGACTGTCCCTAATTTGGAGTAATGTCCCCCTGTTCCTTAATTCCCCCTCATTTGTCCCTCATTTTGGTCTGATCTATATAGTTGTATATAAAATGACACTTTTTATCTTTTAAAAAGTGTTGCTCAGTGCTAAACCTTTCATCTAAATTCTAAATTGCTGCATTTGTACATTTTAAAAGCCAATACAAAGGAATAGGAGTGGTAAAAAAAAGTCCTTGTGCATTTAATTAACCTTTTTTTGGTTAATTCTCCTTTAAGGGGGTGTGGCAGGGGGCGTGTCCTATGCCTACATACATTTGTTAGTAGAAGTCCCTCATTCCCATCTCAAAATGTTGGGAGGTATGCATACCTCCTCCTTAAAGTAGAACTTTACCCATAACAATTTGATTTAAAAAAATGTTCTTTAGCAAGGAACATACATTCCACATTAATAATTATGCTACTAAAATTAGTGTGTGCTGTAAATTCCCTCCAGCATTCCTGTTTCTACTGGCTGGTGGCTGCCATTTTGCTAAAGCCCAGAGCAACTAAGCAGAAATAAATGATAAAGCGGAAATAAACCCATCAATTCAACGGTTTCAGAAAACAGTTACATTCCTGGAATGCCAGGATTGCTAACTGTCACATTTGCTTGTGTCCTCAACCAAACTGCCACATAGCTCCCAACTGTCCCTGATTTTGAGGGACTGTCCCTGATTTGGAGCAATGTCCCTCTGTCCCTCTTTCTCCTCATTTGTCCCTCATTTTGGTCTGATCCATATAGTTGTATATAAAATGAACTTTTTATCTTTTAAAAAGAGTTTCCCAGCACTAAACCTTTCATCCAAAGTCTAAATGGCTGCATTTGTAAATTTTAAAAGCCAATATAAAGGAATAGTAGTGGTAAAAAAAGCCCTTGTAGATTTAATTAAACTTTTTCTTGGTTAATTCTCCTTTAAGGGGGTGTGGCAGGGGGCGTGTCCTATGCCTACATACGTTTGCCAGTAGGTGTCCCTAATTCCCATCTCAAAATGTTGGGAGGTATGCTGTGAAACCATCAAATGGCTGGTGTTATCACATGTGCAGCACCATGGCGGTTGCAGATCAAACAGAAGCAGCTTCCTTGACTTTAAAGGATAGGAGGGTTTACAAAAACGGCCTCTACAAACTCGGCAGTGCCTAAAAATTCCTAAAAATGGAGAGCAACTGAGCATATGCAGAGCAGGGTGAGACCGTGTATTACTGGATTTTTAACAGTATAGGCACTTTTCTTTTATGTTTTACATAGCTAGGCCTGCAAAAGTGGCCAACCTGACGTGATCTAGCAGGGCTTAACTTTTTGACTAAAGTTTCACTTTAATGATAACTATAATTTCCTCTCAACATAAACTCATCCAAAATTTATCACCAATTATGATCCAACTTTAAAGAGATTTTGTAACTGAACATGTTATTTGTATTATAAAGTTTAACTGCTTACTTCGTTTCATTCTGCAAATAGCAATGCATACCTCCTAGTTTTATAAGATTGGGAAAGAGGGACACCATTAAGCACAGACAATGTAGGCAAAGAACACACACTTACTAAACTCCCAATAACATGGCTCATGATGCATTTAAAGTGGAGTTCCAGCCTAGGGGAAAAAAAAGTAAAAGTTAACAGTCAGCAGCTACAATTACTATGAGGATACTTACCTGTCCAGGGAGCCCGCAATGTCGGCTGCCCAAGCTGATCCATCCATCGGTTTCGGGTGCAGGCGCCAGCATTGCAAGTAAAGGAAACCGGCAGTGAAGCCTTCAGGCTTCACAGTTGGTCTCCTAGTGCACATGCTCAAGTCACACGGCGCTTTCTGAATGGTCCCATTGTCTTCTTGGACACATACAGGTACCAGAAGGCAGCAGGGGGGAAAGAGGAGGCCCGGATGCAACCACGGAAATGACGTACCTCACATACGACGGAAGTCCCAAAGAAAAAATGCAAAAGAGGTACAAAAAGAAGAAAAAAAATAAATCCAAAAACGAGGGTGGGTGGGGTGGTCAATTGTTTGTCTAAGTTGTCTTTTTGCCTGGAACTTAAAAAACTTGCAAGCTGTGGGCATAGGAGATACGCTCTAAAAACATACCTCCTACACCCTGCTTCCCTTTCTCTGCCACCATTGCCGACAAAACTCGGAAGAGAAGACCAGAACCCCTGTTAAGCTGGCTATACTCAGCTCAAATTTTGGCTGCTTCCTGCTGAATTTGCTGAAATTCTTGCTGTAAGTGGGCCTGTTGGTATCATCTGGCTCAACTGAAAAATCAAAGAAGTGTAGGTGCGGAGGTGGAAAATTGTCAACCAAACAGTGTCTGCTGCCAATCAGAAAACCTGTTCAGGTTTTGACACAGCCACATCTAAATATGATGTGAAATATAACGGAAAATTGAATACTCACCTTTCTGTAATTTTCCTTTCCTGGTGCCTACCCATGGCAGCATACCATTGGTTGGTGGCTCCGCCCTCGACCATGCTGCCATGGAGGCACCAGGAAAGACGTATATGGCTATCCATAGCTTTTCATCTCTATTTGTGTATTGTTGCAGATTATTTGTTGTTGTTTTTTTTTAATCATATTCTATTTTATTCTTTTTTTTAATTTTATTTTTTTGTGCACCATCCTTGGAGGTACTGCAATACCAGGTTGATGCGTGGAGTGGACAGAGCAAGCTTTTCTACCATCTCCCTGTTCTAAAAATCCATATAATATATGGTCCCCAGATAGGAAAAGTATTTTTTTTTTTTTTTTTTACTAAAGGTGGACTTGGCCTTTAAAGCAGAGTTCCGCCCGCCCCTTTAAAAATTAAAAATCAGCAACTACACATACTGTAGCTGCTGACTTTTAACATTAACCTGTCCTGGAGTCCAGCGATATCGGCACAGCAAACGATGTATACATCGGCTGATTGGGTGCTGCAGCCGCCATCGCTGGTAAGGGAACCTGGCAGTATAGCCTTTTGGCTTCATGGCCGGGACCCTACTGTGCGAAGCCCGCTGCGCTCTCTCACTGGCTGCTGATGTACTTTGCCGCCCCCTGGTCTCCTGGAAATGGGGACAGAGTACCTGTAAAAAAACAGGTACCCCCCCCCCCCCCCCGAAAAGGTTGCAAATGTGGCACCGGAGTGGGGGAGGAATCAGATGAGCAGAAGTTCCACTTTTGGGTGGAACTCCGCTTTAAGTAACATAAAAACTGCATGCCAAAATTAACAAAAGCTTCATACCACTGCTAAAAGGTCCATATATGACTTAATTCCAATAAATGTTAGGGCAGTGGTTCTCAACCAGGGGGTCGAATGACGATTTGCCAGGGGTCACCAAATCCTGGGCTGTTCCTGAAGCCCGCACCACTCTTCCAGCCTTTTTTGCAGCTGCCCAACTGTGCTGGTCCTGGAGCCCGTGGCCACCCACTCAGCCTCTTTGCAGTCTCCCATTCAGTTCACGGCATGACTGGGGGGCAGAGACTAGAGGTCAGTTGACTGGTGAGGATTGTGAAGTGGGAGAGGCTGAAGGAGACCCTATCTCTTGATTTCGGCATAGGTGTCACTGCTGTTAAACACTACAGAGCTGGAGTCACAGTGAGTAACACTACCTGTGATTAGAGTTGCCATTAAAAGTCCCCACTAAAGTTCTCAGATCAGCAGATGACCTTGATCAAGGGCACCCAAGTTGGCTGATCAGAACTCCCCCCCAGCACTGCCACTCATCCCATTCCCCCCACCAAGGAGTAAAAATAGAGAATACATGGAAGGGAGAGGAAAAGAGAGGGAGGAACAAAGAAAAAGGGAGAGAAAAAATAAGAGAAAGAACAAAAAAAAAAAAACGACTAGAGAGAGGCATGGGGAAAAAAACAAGAAATTAGGATAAAGAGAGATAAAAGGGAAAGAAGGGAGAACAAAGAGAATGGTACATCCTAAAATGTATCATAAGGGGTTTAATACTGTAATGCCCTGTACACACGATCGCACATTCCGACAACAAAATCCATCAGATTTTTTCAGACGGATGTTGGCTCAAACTTGTCTTGCATACGCACGGTCACACAAAGTTGGTCGGAAATTCCGAATGTCAAGAACGTGGTGACGTACAACATGTACAACGAGCCGAGAAAAATGAAGTTCTTTAGCCATTGCGGATCTTCTGCTTGATTCTGAGCATGCATGGCACTCTGTGCGTCGGATTTGTCTACACACAATCAGAATTTACGTGAACGGATTTTGTTGTCAGAAAATTTTAGAGCCAGCTCTCAAACTTTGTGTGTCGGAAATTCTGATGGAAAAAGTCCGATGGAGCCCACACACGGTCGGAATTTCCGACAACATCGCACATTTTCCGTCGCAAAGTCTGACCGTGTGTACAGGGCATCAGAGTGGAAGGGACTCAGGGAGCGCTAAATGTCCATGGGTTGGGGCGCAAATTACTTGTCTTGCCTTGGGTGCTGACAACCCACGCTATGAAAATAATTTTACTGTTAGGGGTCCCCACAACTTGGGAAATTTTATCAAGAGGTCACAGCACTAGAAAGGTTGAGAACCACTGTTAGGGGGACAGTCAAAAAAAAATTGTCAATGAATGTTGGGGGTCCAAAACCGCCTTCCTTTTCAGGGCTTAGTATTGAAAAAAACAGAAAAGGACTAGAAATGAATGAAGTTTGTATTTGTAAGAATTCCTAGAACCTTCTTCGTGGATCGAAGCTGCAGCCTATATGCTTGTTTTTGTAAAAGAGGGAATAAGAACTGAAGGATGTTGACAAGAGTGGAAGGAAGAGAGTTTTGGCGAGTGGTTACTTATAGAAAGGATGATTCGGTGTGAGGAAATCCTGCAGGCTGTGTTTCATTACAAAGGCTGTGTTGGGATCCTGTCCCACCTTGTAGAAGGGCAGCAACCATTCCTAATGCCGCGTACACACGGTCCTACTTTTCGTCTACAAAAGTCCAACAGACGCTGATGGACTAAAGCTGGCTGGTAATCCGATCGTGTGTGGGCTTCTCCGGACTTTCAACCGACTTTTTTAGCCTCAAATACGACGTACTTTAGATTTGAAACATGCTTCAAAACTTTTACTTCGTACCTACGACGGACCCCGAAATCCGCTCGTCTGTGTGCTAGTCCGACGGACAAAAAGCCACGCTAGGGCACCTATTGGCTACTGGCTATGAACTTCCTTATTTTAGTCCGGTGTACGTCATCACGTACGAATCCGACCGACTTTTGTGTGGTCGTGTGTAGGCAAGTCCGGTCGTTAGAAAGTAGGCCGCAAGTCCGCGGCAAGTCCACCGAAAGTCTGCCGGAAGTCTGTCCGACAGGCTGTCCGACTTTTGTAGACGAAAAGTACGACCGTGTGTACGCGGCATAAGACTTCCTTTCACTTTCTACATGAGCAATAAGCTCCAGCTTTCCCCCCCCCTTCCCCAAGTCACACTTCTTGGCTCTTCCTCACACATGCCATCCAACTAACAGTGAAGGAGCTGAAGCTTTTATTGAGATTCCATTATTCTTCCTCCCCTTTTTCATCCAGTAATGAAGACAACAGGAACAAACTGGCACCCGCTTTAGCTTTGTTTACAAAACCTTCCTTTGTAAAATGAGACGGGGGGGGGCCTGGCTTGGCCATCTCTAGCACTCAGTGCCAACACCCTCAAATTCCTGGGACTGAAAACCAAGCAGGGCGTTGAAAGATGGCTAACAATAATGAAGAGTGATCGACATAAGCACTTGCTGCAACTCTTCGCTTAAGAGCTTGTTAAAGAGCAGATCCAGAGCTCATAGAAGACAGACATTGTATTTAAATGAACTTTCGCGAAAGCCGACAATTCTTATCAGACGCGATCTGGCACCTTGTCAAACTTGTTGTGTGTGGCAGACCCAGACAAGAGCGTCATACTGTAACTGAGGAGGGTTTAGGGGGCTCGATAATCCTTCTGGTCTAACCTGTCAGGATACACTGTAACACGGGCTATATCCTTCTGTCTCTTCTTTTTAACTGCAGAACAGGTTTTTACATTTGCCAATGTTTGTTTAGTATAACTGCAAGCATACAGTGCCTTGCAAAAGTATTCACCCCCCTTGGCATTTTTCGTGTTTTGTTGCCTCACAACCTGGAATTAACATGGATTGTTTGAGGATTTGCATCATTTAATTTACAGAACATGCCCACAACTTTGAAGATGTCTTTTTTTATTCTTTTATTGTGAAGCAAACAACAAATAGGACAAAATAACAGAAAAAGTCAATGCGCATAACTATTCACCCCCCTAAAGTCAATACTTTGTAGAGCCACCTTTTGTGTCTATCACAGCACCAAGTCGCTTTGGATAAGTCTCTATGAGCTTGCCACATCTTACCACTGGGATTTTTGCCCAGTCCTCCTTGCAAAACTGCTCCAGCTCCTTGCTGGAGTTTGCGTTGTGACTAAGTATTAAGTATGACCACAGATTTTCTATTGGATTGAGGTCTGGGCTTTGACTAGGCCATTCCAACACATTTACATGTTTCCCCTTAAACCACTCAAGTGTTGCTTTAGCAGTGTGTTTGGGGTCATTGTCCTGCTGGAAGGTGTACCTCCGTCCTAGCCTCAAATCACACACACAGAGGTACAGGTTTTGCTCAAGAATATCCCTGTACAGGGGGTCCCCGGGTTACAAACAAGATAGGGACTTTAGGTTTGTTCTTAAGTTGAATCTGTTTGTAAGTCGGAACAGGTAAATTTTTTAAGTGTAGCTCCAGCCAAAAAATCTATTTTTAAGTTTTGTAGATAGCATAGGGAAGGGTTATCACCCCTGTAACATTTGTTTTGCTGTCTGTGCCCCTATTCAGAAGATTTCACCTCACTTTCTGTCCCAATGACAATTGGATTTTGAAAATTTGGGGTTATTAGGGAAATAAGGATAGGTGATAAAGCATCAGTGGAGACACCTTTTTCCCATATTAACTCTTACAGGAGTGAATTTCCCATCCTAGGGGTAGATTTCCTCTCACTTCCTGTTGTCTCCTTCCGTTTGTAAGTAGGAGTCGTTTGTAAGTCGGCTGTTTGTAAGTAGGGGACCCCCTGTATTTAGCACCATCCATCTTTCCCTCAACTCTGACCAGTTTCCCAGTCCCAACTGCTGAAAAACATCCCCAAGGGATGGTGTTCTTTGGGTAATGTGAGATGTGTTGGGTTGGCACCAGACATAGCGTTTTCTTTGATGGCCAAAAAGTTCAATTTTAGTCTCATCAGACCAGAGCACCTTCCTCCATACATTTTGGGAGTCTCCCACATGCCTTTTCGCAAACTCAAAACGTGCCATTTTGTTTTTTGCTGAAACTAATGGCTTTCTTCTGGTCACTCTGTCATAAAGCCCAACTCTATGGAGCGTACGGCTTATTGTCATCCTATATACAGATACTCCAGTCTCTCCTGTGGAACTCCACAGCTCCTCCAGGGTTACCTTAGGTCTCTGTGCTGCACTGATTAATGCCCTCCTTGCCCGGTCCATGAGTTTTGGTGTGTGGCCATCTCTTGGCAGGTTTTGCTGTTGTTCCATGTTCTTTCCATTTGGTTATGATAAATTTGATGGTGCTCCTAGGGATCATCAAAGATTTGGATATTTTTTTTTATAAAAAACAATGGAGAAAACACATATATACGAGAGCACCCCAGGCTGCACAACCCAAAAGTGTAGTACAAAAAAACAGAACAAAAATTCCCCAGGGGGGTTTTTTAGGCAGCAATACATTAAATATTATTATAACAATAAAGTAAATCAAGTTCAGAATGAATTTGAATATGCAACAAATTTATTGTAAAATACAGACTCTGGTTCACGTGTAACAAACATCAGCACAAAACATCACCTATGGTATCCCCCTGAAGAAGACCAATGGGTCGAAATGCATCGGGGTATTCATGTGGACATTAATTTTATTATACGCTATTCATCTGGGGGCCCTTTTAGCCATAGGTGATGTTTTATGCTGATGTTTGTTACACGTGAACCAGAGTCTGTATTTTACAATAAATTTGTTGCATATTCAAATTCATTCTGTACTTGATTCACTTTATTGTTATAATAATATTTAATGTATTTCTGCCTAAAAAAAACTCCTGGGGAATTTTTGTTCTGTTTTTTTGGATATTTTTTATAACCTAACCCTGACTTGTACTTCTCAACAACATTGTCCCTTACTTGTTTGGAGAGTTTCTTGGCCTTCACGGCAGTGTTTGGTTAGTGGTGCCTCTTGCTTAGGTGTTGCAGCCTCTGGGGCCTTTCTAAAAGGTGTGTATATGTAATGACAGATCATGTGACACTTAGATTGCATACAGGTGGACATCATTTCACTAATGATGTGACTTCTGAAGGTAATTGGTTGCACCAGAGCTTTTTATGGGCTTCATAACAAAGGGGATGAATACATACGCACATGCCAATTATCAGTTTTTTATTTCTGAAAAATTGTTTTATGTTTATATATTTCTAATTTTACTTCACCAATTTAGACTATTGTGTTCTGATCCATCACATGTAATTCAGATTAAAAAAACGTTGAACAAAAAGGCTGTAATATAACAAAATAGGTAAAAAGCCAAGGGGGTGAATACTTTTGCAAGGCACTGTAGACTGTAGTGGCCCAGCACAGATGGTGATATTAGCCAACTATTAGTGAGCCCCCTTGCACCCTTTTGCAGGGTGATCCTATAGCTGACCATACACTAATAGATTTTTCAGTGATCATTCTTAGAAAATCTCATTAGAATATTTGATAATACCTTCAGAGATTGGGCAAATGTCATTCGGAAGTACTTCAAAATTTTGTTTAGCTTTAGAGCGGCAGTTCAGTCTCTTTTTAAACTTCCTTCCAACAGCATTGTCTATCTCTCTTTAAATACGAATGGATGACAAATATCAAATTTTCTAGCTGCAAATACCTTTTTTCTCCACAGTTCCTGTCCACTTCCTGCTTCGGCAAATGAAGTAAAACCTCTGGTCCTGTTGACTCCTGGGACATTTTTGTCCAAAATCCCAGGAGTCTTCAGGATCTTTTTTTTTTTTTGTGAGCGGAGGGGTGCTGGAGGAGGGCAGAGAAGAGCTGGAAGAGGGCAGAGTATAGGTGGGGATGGGGGGAGACAGGAAGAGGACGGACTCTGATGTTTACTGGTATGCACAGACTCGCTATGTGGCACTGTGCTGCGCATGCGCGGATTTTCTATGTACTGCGCATGCACGGATTCATATTGCTGAGGGCAGAGAAGCCGCATAAATTGCCCGGAAACTGAGGGTGCTGGCTTCAGCTGCCCTCAGTTAAAATGGCCACCGTGACTTACACTATATTGTAAAAAGTATTGGGATGCCTGCCTTTACATGAACTTTTATTATTATTATAATACAGGATTTATTTAGTGTCAGTTTGCGCAGCGCTTTACAACATGAGGGCAGACAGTAAAGTTACAATACAGTTCAATGCAGGAGGAATCAGAGGGCCCTGCTCATTAGAGCTTACAATCTAAGAGCAATGGCATCCCAGACTTAGTCTGTAGGGTTCAATACTGAGTTGGCCCACCCTTTGCAGCTAGAACAGCTTCAACTCTTCTGGGAAGGCTGTCCACAAGGTTTAGGAGTGTGTCTATGGGAATATTTGATCATTCTTCCAGAAGCGCATTTGTGAGGTCAGGCACTGATGTTGGACGAGAAGGCCTGGCTCGCAGTCCCCACTCTAATTCTTCCCAAAGGTGTTCTATCGGGTTGAGGGCAAGACTCTGTGCAGGCCAGTCAAGTTCCTAGACCCCAAATAACTCATCCATGTCTTTATGTCTTTGTGCAGTGGTCCAAATCATTTGGTGGAGGGGTTATTATCATGTGGGGTTGTTATTCAGGGGTTGGGCTTGGCCCCTTAGTTCCGGGGAAAGGAAATTCCTATGCCACGTACACACGATCGGACTTTCCGCCAACAAAACCATATATTTTTGTTCGAAGGTTGTTGGCTCAAACTTGTCTTGCATACACACGGTCACACAAATGTTGGCCAACAATTACGAACGTGGGAACGCGGTGACGTACAAGACGTAGGACGAGCCGAGAAAAAGGAAGTTCAATAGCCAGTGCGGCTCCTTCTGCTGGATTCCGAGCATGCGTGGAACTTTTGTGCGACGGACTTGTGTACACATGATCGGACTTTCCGACAACAAACTTTTGTTGGTGGAAAATTTGAGAACCTGCTATCAAACATTTGTTGGCGGAAAGTCTGATAGCAAATGTTCGATGGAGCATACACACGGTCGGACTTTCCGACAACAAGCTCACATCCACCATTTCCCGTCGGAAAATCCGACCGTGTGTACGCGGCACGAAGGCGTCAGCATACCAAGACATTTTGGACAATTTCACGCTCCCAACTTTGTTCGAACAGTTTGGGGATGGCCCCTTCCTGTTCCAACATGACTGCCCACCAGTGCACAAAGCAAGGTCCATAAAGACATTGGAGAGCGAGTTTGGGGTGGAGGGACTTGACTGGCCTGCACAGAGTCCTGACCTCAACCCGGGGTTGAGGTCTGAGGTTTAAACTGAACGTTCACTTAGACTTATGCCGCGTACACACGGTCGGACTTTTCGTCTACAAAAGTCCAACGGACGCTGACGGACTAAAGCTGGCTGGTAATCCGATCGTGTGTGGGCTTCTCCGGACTTTCAACATACTTTTTTAGCCTCAAATCCGACGTACTTTAGATTTGAAACATGCTTCAAAACTTTACTTCGTAACTACGACGGACCCCGAAATCCGCTCGTCTGTGTGCTAGTCCGACGGACAAAAAGCCACGCTAGGGCACCTATTGGCTACTGGCTATGAACTTCCTTATTTTAGTCCGGTGTACGTCATCACGTAAGAATTCGACGGACTTTTGTGTGATCGTGTGTAGGCAAGTCTGTTCGTTAGAAAGTCCGCCGCAAGTCCGTCGAAAGTCCGCCGAAAGTCTGTCGGACAGGCTGTCTGACTTTTGTAGACGAAAAGTCCGACCGTGTGTACGCGGCATAAGATTTTGGCTTCCCAATGGGCTCCAATTAATTCCACCAAGATTTCCCAATTTTTTTTGAAATTCTGAATTTTGCTTATCCATACTGAGCGCCAGACTTTCGCCGCGTCACATGGTATGTGCTTCAAGTCTTTTAAATCCATTTACGCTTAGGAAACCTGACCAAACATTGTCATCAGAAGACATTCCAAAGTGCGGAAACCTTTTCAAACTGTTTGGTTTGTCATTTTGTGAAGAAGTGTAGCACATCAGAGCTGTTGTGGGTTTACTACATAAGGACATGTTAATACAGGAGAGGCCCGCTGATTACGCCGCGCAGACAGAGGGGGAATTCCACTCGTGTCTGCAGAGAGCTGTATACACACGGCAAGGTTGTTAGTACAATGCACTTCTCATGTCTGTGCACACATAGAATATACAACAATCTGCTCCTTAGGCGGATTCTTTGAGGCCCACATGAGCAAGTAAAAGTTCATTCCAATTTTATATGTCAGTTTGATTAATAAAGTAGGATTTTGTACATTTATTTGGAGTGCAATCGTTATTCAAAAAAATATATATTTGTTGGGCTGAGAATGAGTCAGATCAGCATCCTGGTTTTGTCTGATGGCTGTAATGTGGGCTGAGCAGTGGCAGAGCCGTCTTTAAGGCAGGGCAAAAGGGGCAGCTGCCCTGGGCCTTGTCATTGTTGTGGGGCCCAAAGCAGCTGCCTCATACTTGCCAACTATCCCAGTTTAGATTCCCTTGTCCCCTAAAGTTTTAGTCCTGTGCTGTGTCCCGATATCTCAGTGTGAAGTGCTGGTACTAATGCTGCCCAGCTCTGCCCTATTGTTGTGTACAGATGACTCACCTGCAGACCCTGTGTTTACATGTAAATAACCAGCATTTATATGTAAATAGAGGCGGCATTCATAAGTAAATAGCTGAGGCCGGCGGCATTGATATGTAAATAGAGGCGGCATTCATATGTATATCATGCCCCCCTGCAGTGAAGAGAAGATGTGCTGTAACCTCTAGCAACAAATCAGTGAGCAGTATTACTGCATAGTAATCTCTAGCAACCAATTAACAAGCAGAAATCATTTGCTGTAACCTCTAGCAACTAATCAGTGAGCCGTAATGTGTGCTGTAACCTCTAGCAACCAGTCAGTAAGCAGTAATGATATGCTGTAACTGCTGGCAACCAATCACAATTGCTGCCTGATCTGATACAGTAAACTGATTTTAAGTCTAGCTGCTATTCATTGTATGTCTCAGAGCAGGTGGAGAGTGAAATTGCATGGGGGGGGGGGGGCAAGACAATTTTTGCCCAGGGTCCAATCAATATTAAAGACGGCCCTGAGCAGTGGTATTCAAAAACCCAATTCTACCTTTTTGAATAAAATATTTAAAAAAATGTAATGGCCAGCATGTAAAAAAAAAAAAAAAAGCATAAATTGGGGGAAGCGCATTGCGTGAAACTTCTTTCCCAAAATAAACTCCTGCTCTTTTTTTGGGCGACAAGCTAGGTGCGATGCCGTGCGATAATCACAGAAAAGTCACACCTCTTTTTAGCTGCCATTGAAAATGAATGGCACTGAACATGTGATTGCAGTGCGATTTGAGATCGTGGACAGAATTGCAGCGATTCCACCCAAGATCCCAAAACGTCAAATGTGAATGGAGCCTAACGCCTCTTTAACACGAGCGTCTCAGTGGAACGGAATCTGCTTGCTCAATGGGGGGATCACTCCGCTGATCCCAGCTGAGCAGGCGGATGATTGGTCAATCTCCGCTCACTGTGCAGAGCAGAGACGGACACAGTCCCGGCTCTCCCCTATGGGGAAATCGGGTGAAAACAGACCACCTGTCCATTTTCATTCGATTATATCTGATCCAAACCGCCAGACGGATGGAAAATAGGACCACCATCCATCTGGATTTTGCAAACAGGATCGGATAGTGGCGGATGTCAGCGGTCATATCACCGCTGACATCCGCCGCTCCATAGGGAAGACTGAAGGGTTCGATCAGGTCTGCCTGAAAAACTGACAGGTGGACCTGATCGGACAGCCCGTGTGAAAGGCCTCTAAAGTGGACCTTTAACCCTAAACACAAAATTCCAATTTTGCATGCCCAACATGAAACATCAATAAATTCCTTGTGCAGTGAAAGAGTTTTTTCTTAAAAGAGAAGTATGTTTTTTTTTTTATCTGTTGCTTCCTTTGTGTGAAATTCTTGGTGTTCTTGCCAGGCCCTCTGCTTTCCTACGAAAAATTGACCACGCTAGGCATGAGAGAACAGCATTGTCTGTCAGTTTTCTGGCTGTGCTGGGAACTAAGCCTGCTCTCGTCCAGTGATGAGACTTGTGCTGACACACCCCTCCCCTCATGCTCAGCCATTCACTGGGAAGACCAGTGTGCTGCTGTTTTTCAGCCCCTAGCTCTTATGCAGCTTAGAACAAATGGAATGTTATCACTTATTAAAAAAAAAGGAAAAAAAAAGATTTATAATGTTCTTATTATATGTATACACACAAATGATTTGTCTTTCAGAGGTTACATGATCGGAAAACTGCTGATCACTAGTATGCATCGGGAGCGTTCCGGTGACCGCTGGCTTCCGCACTGGGAGTGTGCAGGGAGCGGGCTCTTAGCACGGTAAGTGGTTTACACATATATGCAGCCGCTCGGGTGAAGGCCTACACGCCGAGAGGCCGCATATATGTGTGTGGCCGTTGTGAAGAGGTTAAACTGAATGTTTTTTTGTTTTTTTTTCAAGGTGAGGGTTCACATATACTTTAATGGAGTCCTTCTTTTACATAGCACTATATAATGTGTAGCGGTACCACCATAGGGGCTTGCTGAGTGTTGTAGTCCGTCTGTCACCCTGCCCAGCCAGGCACACAGTTCTAATTTACCCTTAGGCAGAAAACCAGTCCTTGAACTTTGTTTTGTATTTTTATTGAGGGGAATAAACTTGGATGGGGATGGGATATTCATAAGATGCCCAAACTGATTGCAGAAAAATATACATGGGACCAACTATATACACCTCCGGTATATACATCTTCAATCTTCGGAGATCACTTGCTTGCAGACTATCTCTCTGCAACACCTCCAGCATATCACTTACTTGCACTTCCTGGACCACTAATTTGTAGGCCTGACACTGGCTCAGCCAGGCCTAGGGTGAATGCCCTTTGCAGGCAGTGACCGCTTGCCCCTATAGTGTAGCAAAAGTATAGTAGTCCTTGGTGCTAGCTGTCCACGTGGTTACTGAGCCCAATACCACATCTTCAGGCCCTGCCAGACCTCCTGGCTGCAGATGCCTTTCTCTCCACTGCCCTTAACACCCCAGTCTATCCTCCTGGCTCTGCACCCATCTCAGATTGCAATCGCCCAGTCCTGTCAGGCGTGCCTCCCCTGTACTCTCCTGACTCTGTGTCACTCACCAGCCCTCTTGGCTGTGACCTGTTGTTCCTCTCCTGGAGACTTTGCCTGGCAATGCTCTCCCGCTGTCCTCTGTCACCTGTGCAGGACACCTCCGTGTGTACGAGAAGGGTCCTGTCCACACCTGAGCCCCAGGCCCAAGGTCACCCACACCAAAATGGGGAGCACCCTCAAAGGCCCCGACAGCCTAGCACTCCATCTCCAGCCTCCAACCCGAACAACTCCTTCCCAGCTGGGCTGATCCTAAGCATTTAATGAGGCCTGCCCCCTGCCAATCCAGATTGGAGATCAGTCAGGGCTCCTTAGAACTCCCCAGACAGCACCACACCCCCTCTCCTCCTTCCTTTCCAGAAAACACTAGAACGTTCTGGAAAGAAGTAGGAGGTCTTGGTGATGCTGCCTGTGAGTCACCCAGCCCTACTCTGAGTCACTCCCAACCCAGATAAAAACACACCACCAAGCCTGGAAATTTACATACTCTCGCAAAAAACATACACTATCCTCCTAGCACACTAGAGGGTGCTACCAATGTAAAGTGTAATGCATTTTCTTTTGCACATGCCTCCTGGCACTCTTGTGTTGTAAAAAATGATGTAGCTGTGGCTACAAAACAATGCATTTTTCAATAGTCACAAAGAATATAAATCCATTGTGTGTGCTCCAAATGCTTTTGCAAAGCTAGTTATTTGTTTTAAAAATGACTGGTCACTGGAGTGGAATGTAAGGATAACTTCTTAAAGGGGTTGTAAAGGGTCATGTTTTTTCACCTTAATGCATCCTATGCATTAAGGTGCAAAAACACTTGTCAGTGACCGGCCCCCAGCCCCCCCCGTTTTACTTACCTGAACCCTTGAACTTGTCCCACGGGGACGCACCTTCTCTCTGCTAGGGGGTTCTTGGCTGTTGATTGGATAGATTGATAGCAGCGCAGCCATTGTCTCCCGCTGCTGTCAATCAAATCCAAATGATGGGGGGTGGGGCCAAGTCCTGCATTCGGCTTCTATGGACGTCGAATGCTGGACTCGGGAGCGCACCCGCAAGGTAACCCCCCCGGGACAGTGCTTCTCCTAGGGGCTTATCTGATGCGGGGAGGAGCCGAGAGAGCCGCCGAGGGACCCCAGAAGAGGAGGATCGGGGCCACTCTATGCAAAACGAGCTGCACAGTGGAGGTAAGTATGATATGTTTGTTAGAAATGAACGAAGAAGTCTGGACAACCGCACAACGCAAGAAATTTCATATGGCTTTAATTGTGGAACAGGATCATGAAGTACATAAGACACCACGGCAGAGTGGTACAGAATAACAGCTGATTTCTGGACTCATGATATGTTTGTTATCTAAAAAAAATAAAATTAAAAAATGACCTTTAGTGTCACTTTAAAGCTGAACTTTAAGGACAAAAGCATTCAGTTCAATATAATACTACACCAAATTCCTTTGCAAACCCAGTTATAGCCTTGTAAACTTTGAGGGATATCATCATTGTATAAAACCTGTGCATCAGACATCAGAGCTGTAGGAAAGACGCAGCTGGCTCTACCCACTACAGGCTGCTTGCAGAAAACGACAGCAGGGGGCGGAGACAAGACCGGTCAGAGAGAGAGAGCAGCAGTGACCGGTCTTTATTACAGGAAGCTCCTGCACAGAGGGAAAGCCTCACGCTGGATTATTGAACAGATCTGGAAGAAATACACAAAGCACACCAAGATTTAAGGGAGAATACACAGGACTCTTGTATTTAGACAATATTTGCTTATCCCGGAGTTCAGCTTTAAACAGACAAGGGAGATACCAACTGCACTAAATGTTATCAGATTGATGAAGTCCCATGAATAAGCACCATGACACTGATAACGCAGAAATCGTATTCATCACACGATAGCGGCTCTGGATGATTTCGGTTAAGAGCGGTTTCAATAGAATTAAAACCTAAAAAAAAAAAAATAATGAATTGTTACATCGCTGAATTCTTCCACTGTAACGGTTTTCCCAAAAGCCCCGAAACAACATTTCTGATCAATGATCTGCTGCAAGCCGAACGTTCCGAATCTCCCTATAATCAGAGTCAGACGTTTCTCCCTTAAGCCCCAGAAAAGTCCATTTCATTACATGAAGAAGTGGAAACATATGATTTAAATCAGACGGGGGGGGGGGATGTTAAAAGAATAAAGAAAAAGAACCTTCTTGACCATTAGGTCACCCCCTCCGCTTGCTTTGAGTCTTTTGGATTGCGTTGTCAGGCAGGGAAAGGGTTACAGTGGGAGGCCAGGCTGTCCTCTGGCAGGGACGGGGTTAAAGAAATGCAGGAATGTCTCAATGAGCCTTTGATGGCTGACTGATAACACAAGCCTTTGTCCTACTTCCTCCTCACATAACTAACTCAGTGCCATGCTGGCTTTTATGAATGGCCAGGCGGAGGGAGCAGCTGATTGGCTGAGCTATTTGTAGCCTGGACAAATAGGAAATGCAGCATGCACTTTCCAGTTTAGCTGTCGCTGGCGGAGGTTTCGCTTATCGCCAGTGGTTTTAATTCAGAGATCAGAGCTTAGGGTTTTTTTTTTTTTTTTTCCTGCTGCAAATCCCAGGAATCCCCAAAAACTGCCTCCGTGGCTTTGACTTGCTGGAGCAGCAGGAAATAAACGAGGAACATTACTTGTATCACTAGGCTGCTTTTACACCTGAGCGTAGCGTCTTTGAGCGTTTTTCCAGGGGGTATTTTGCACATTTTTATGCACAATTTGGGGGATTTTATACAAAGTTTTTGAGCTTTGGCATTTTTGTTTTTTTTCTGCCAGCAGCGAAAACTATCATCTGTTGCATCATTTGTTGTTTTGTTCAGCTTTTTTAGCTTTTCTTGCAGCTTTTATTTCTTTTATTATTATTATTATTATTATTATTAATAATAATAATATTTTTTATTGTTTTTTTTGTTAGGGTAAGGGGTTAGAGTTAAGGCTAGGTTAGGGTTAGGATTAGAGGTTGGGGCTATTTATTTATTTATTTTTATTAGCGTTAGGGTGTTAATACTACTACCCTGTTTCCCCTAAAATAAGACCTAGCGTGATTGTTGGTGATGGCTGCTATATAAGCCCTACCCCCCAAATAAGCCCTAGTTAAAGTCCTTGTAGGTCTTATTTTCAGGGTAGGGCTTATTTTCGGGGAAAAAGGGTAGGGCTTATTTGGGGGATAGGGCTTATATTGCAGCCATCACTGATGATCACGCTAGGTCTTATTTTCGGGGAAACAGGGTAGTACTACTACTACTACTACTACTACTACTAATAATAATAATAATACATGTAAAATAAATACACAAATAAATTAACATAAATAAATAAAAAATACAATAAATAAATACTCTGTAATAAAAAATTAAAAAAATCAACCCCTAACCTTAAAGCGGTGTTCTGTCCAACAAAAAATAAATAAAAAATAAAAGTCAGCAACTACACATACTGCAGCTGCTGGCTTTTAACAATAGGACACTTACCTGTCCTGGAGTCCCGTGATGTCGGCACCGCAGCTGATGTTTCCATCCGCTGTCGGGTGCATGCCGCCGCCATTGCGGGTAAGGGAACCCAGCAGTGTAGCCTTACCGGTTACCCTACTGCGCAAGCGCGAGGCCCCGCTCCTCTCTCCTACTGGCCCGGCGATAGGGGGAGGAGGAGGGAACCCAGCGGTGATGTAACAGACTCCCGAAAGTGGGAACAGGATACCTGTCAAAGACAGGTATCCTGTCCCCTCCCCCCCGCCCCGAAATGTGCCAACTGTGGCACCGGCGGGGTAGAGGAGACAAATGAGCGGAAGTTCCACTTTTGGGTGGAACTCCACTTTATAGTATAACTAAAGACAAAACTTGTTTTTTAGTTTTGAAAAGAGTGGAGAGGGATTAGAACACCTGTCAGTTTTTATTGCTATCTGTGCCCCTATTAGGGATATCCCCCCTCTCTGTTTGTCCTGTTTACCATTATCATTGAAAGTAAAAGAAAATCCCAAATTTTGGGTTGTCCCCATAAAAGTAATAGAGGGGAAACCTTCCAATGGGGATACTACTTCTGGTGACCTCGGGGTCCCCAAGGAATTCCCCTAATTTGCAAGGATTTCCTCTCACTTCCTGTTTTGTCTATGGGACAGGAAGTGAAGGGAAATCTCCGCAATGGAACACAAATGGCAAAAAAAAAAAAAAAATTGACACGCTTTATAACCCCCCCTTACTCTATCTAAAGTTGTGCCTATAGTTCTACTTTATCCCCTAACCCTTAAAAAAATAAAAATAATAATAATAATAATAAATTAATAATAAATAACTAAACATCCTAACACAAAATAAATACATAAATTATTATTTATTATTATTGCTAATATATTTTTTTGTTTGGGTGTTTATTATTATTATTATTAATAATAATAATTTAATTAATATTTTTTTAAGGTTAGGGGTTAATTAATATTTATTATTACATATTATTAATTAATAAAAAATTTTAAATTATTATTTATTTATGATGATTTTTAGCTATTGGTTTTATTTGTATTACAAAAACACGCAAATCTGCCCAATTTGAGTTACAAAAAAAAGCTCCAGAACTATTTAGAGCTTCAAGTGTTTGGCTTCAGGCGACTTGGAATGGAGATGTGAATCATCTTCATAGAGAATAATTGATTTTGCTGCACATTTTATATGAAGCCTGTTCCCACCACTGCTTTACATTGATATGTGCTAAAAAAAAGAAAATGTTTTATTTTTCAGTGCAGCGCATTCTGACACTAACTACCGCACTGCAACGCCGCCACAGCAAATAGAATCGAATGAAATGTCACCTGTGACATTTCAATAGAGTTCCAAGAAAAAAAAAAAAGAAGAAAAAAGTAAACAGTTCAGTGCACCAGTATTGGTGAATTGGCGCTGATCCTACCAGCACACACCAGGGGCTGTACGTTCACTGTGGTTCACTTGCTGGTGTGAACGAGCCCTAACATTTCAATGAGGACCCATTTAGATGTGTTTTTGTAGCGTTAGGCAGGACCATGCATTTCCTTTGTGCATTGACAGATGTTTTGCTGCATGTTGACGTGTGTTTTCAATGCATTTTTGAATTTAAAATTTGCATTGGATATGATTAGCAGAGGGGTTGCGCCGATACTGATAACGGTATTTGTATCAGTGCCGATACTGAGCATTTGCATGAGTACTTGTACTCGGGCAAATGCTCTGATAGCTGAAATGTATACCTTTGCGGTGCGATCTGAGTAGGGTTGCCACCTGTTCGGGATTCACCGGGACAGTCCGGGTTTTGAATCACGTGTCCTGGTTTTAGGCAGACTGAAACCCGGACACATTATTCAGACTGGGCTGTGGCTCCTCAAGTAATCAAAATAGTCACACTGCAGGCGGCTGTCTGGGAGCAGGTTCAGCATCACTGGGGGGCAGGGTGATGATGTCAGCAGGAGCAATTTGCCCGCACCCACTGTTCGCCACAGCACGCTATGCGCACCGCATTATTACTCTACTTGAGGCACCCAAAGGTGTCCCAGGCCACTAAAGTGTTCGGGTTTGGCTTGAAGAAAAGGTGGCAACCCTACATCTGAGCCCATTCATTTTGTATGGGCTCAAATCGCATGGCAAAGGTATCGGTACTCGGTATCGGCAAGTGCTTAACCAAAAGTATTGGTGCTATCAACCAGTAAGAAAATGGTATCGGTGCATCGAAATGCATTGTTATATGTGTAGTAATGTTGGTGCTATATAAATCCTGTATTATAATAATAATAATAATAATGTGCTACCACTGACTTCTATGGGCCTCCCAATGCACCATAACCGGACATGGCGTATTTTTCAAAATGCACTGCACATCAACCCAGAGATAGGTACAAAAACTATTTTTTTTGTTGGATACCATGCCACGTGCGTTCTACTGTGTAAAAACACATACATTAAAATGCAATGCTGTAAATGGGTCTAATCTAGTTTATACCTACATTTTATTTTTATAACCTAGTATGTGTATGTATGAATGTGAGTTAGGGATAAATTAACAGCACTATATAAGTACCTGTAATAAATATACACTTTTCTCACTGGGGACCTCAAAGTGCATTATCTACTGATGGAGATAGTGGGGAAGCCATATGGGTACATTTAGAAGAGCATCTTGTTTGGACCAACTTAGGCAGGAGCCAGTTAACCTGTCAGCATATCTTTGGAGTGAACAGGTAAACAGTGCCCTGACCAAGATTTGAACCAAGTGCTATTCTCTAAACCAGTGGACTCCAAACAGCGGCCCGTGGTCTGGATGTGGCCCTTTGCTTACCTTTATCTGCCCCTTGGGTCACCATGCGATTCAATTACACCAATGATGGGGCACCATTCCTCCCACAGACCTCAACGATGAGGCACCATTCCTACCTTGAACACCAACGATTAGGCACCATTCCTAATTTGAATACCAACAATGGGGCACCATTCCTCCCACTGATACCATAAATAGGTCACTATTTCTTCCACTAAAACCATATTGGGTCACTGTTTACCCTCACTGACACCAGGGTGTTTTCTAAACCCACTGGCCCCAGTTCAGGCCCCCTAAAACCTCAAGGACTGTAAATTGGCCCTTTGTTCAGACAGTTTTTTTGACCCCTACTCTAAACCACTGTGCTGCCCACACGATTTATAAATGCTGTGTGGTAGTGACCTACATTTTTAGGTTTTTGCAATACGCCCTCATTCTCACAAATGGTGGTAATGCAACAATGACCATCTTATTTGTGTGTATATTGACTTCTAAAACTTTCCAAGACTTCTAAAAAATTTCCAAGACTGCTTAAACAATGGAGCCCTTAATGCCACGTACACACGATTGGAAATGCTGCCAGCAAAACTCAGATGAGAGCTTTTTGTCGAAAAATGCGACCGTGTATATGCTCCATCGGTCTTTTGCTGGCGGAATTCCAGCCAGCAAAAGATTGAGAGCATGTTCTCTATCTTTCGGTTGGGAAAAGTTCCTATCTGAAAATGCGTTCGTCTGTATGCAATTTGGACGTGCAAAAAAATCACGCATGCTCGGAAACAATTTGACGTATGCTCGGAAGCATTGAACTTCATTTTCTCGGCTCGTTGTAGTGTTGTACGTCACCGCGTTCTTGACGGTCGAAAGTTCAGAGAACTTTTGTGTGACTGTGTGTATGCAAGGCAAGCTTGAGCGGAATTCCGTCGGAAAAAACATCCAAGTTTTTTCTGACGGAAATTCCGATCGTGTGTACGCGGAATTATAGTATAAGTAAACTCAAGTACTTTAAAGCGGGATTCCGGCCATAAAAAAAAATAAATAAAAGTCAGCAGCTACAAACACTGTAGCTGCTGACTTTTAATAAGTACTTACCTGTCCTGGGTGCCCGCAATGTCGGCCGCCCGAGGTCGACCCGTCCCTCGGCTCTCGGGTCCCGGCACCGCCATCCTAACTAAGGGAAACAGGCAGTGGAGCCTTACGGCTTCACTGCCCGTTTCCTACTGCGCATGCACGGGTCGCGCAACGCTTTGTGAATGTGACGCGATATGTTGTGGGACACACACAGTTCCCATAACACACCGCGCCCCATTCCACAGAAGACAACGCGGGGAGGAGATGAGACAACATCACCGCGGCGTAGGAAGAGGCAGATTAGGAAGACTGCCTAGCAACAGCCATTTTTTTAGGTATTTTTTTGTGCAATTTTTTTTTTTTTTTTTTCAGGGTGGACCTCCACTTTAAAATCTAATATAAGCTTTAAAGTTTTGTTTAGGGGGACGAGAGTGGAAATATTCTTACCTGATCCTCTGATTCTCCCTGCACAAGCCTGGTCCTGCACCCCACGCTCCAGCGGTCTTAAGTTGTGGACAGTTCCTGATTTCATCAAGCCCAGAGCAGGAACAGTCCACGGCTGGACCGTGGGGGAGTTCTGTTTTCTGGTGGAACGAAGGATAAGCTTTGTCCCCACCCTTAGGCTCCATTCACACTAGCGCGTTTTTTGATGCATTTTGCATTTTGCAGAAATGCACGGGAATTTTTTAACATGGGTTCCTATGGAACATGTTCACATCAATGCCTTTTTGTTTCTCTGCATTTTTGGAAAGGGTCAGGGACTTTTTTTCATGCAAAATGCAGCGTTTTGCATGCAATAGAATTCAATGGACAAGCATCAAAAACGCAAGTGCACTGTTTTTGCAGCGTTTTTGATGCGTTTTTGGTGCGTTTTTGATGCGTTTTTGCCGTTTTTTTTTTTTTTAATTTTTTTTTTTTTAATTTTTTTTAAGACTGTAAAAAAAATGTAAAAAAAAAAACAAAAAAAAACCGCAAAACGCAAATCGCGGCAAAATCGCGGCAAAAACGCGGCTCAAAAACGTGGCAAGCATGAAAAAAAACCTCCAAAAACGCTCAAAAGCAACATGCATAGGTGTGAATCGAGCCTAAGGCCTGATTCACACCTATGCATTTTTAGTGCTTTTTGCATTTTGCAGATTTGCACTACAGTCCATTTAACATGGTTTCCTATGGAACACGTTCTGTAGTGCATATCTGCAAAATGCAAAAAGCACTAAAAATGCATAGGTGTGAATCAGGCCTAATGCATCCCAGCATGTTGTGCTGCTGTGCATGTTTTTGTCCATTTTGAAGACTGCTGAGATCAGCTCCACGTCTTCTTTTATAAGATCTAATATACACAATGCAAAAATAAGCCCTAAAGTCATATTTGGACCCAACCTGTCCGTTCCTCCTATATTGCCTCTGTGTTTCTCCAGACACAGGACAGGAAGTTACTAAGTACTCGGTGTATACATTCTATACTTCATAGTGAAGGGCCTTGGCCTCCTGGTTTTGCAACAATTACACTGATGAGGTTGTAGCCCCATGCCCAACCCCCAACCAGGAAAACCAGGATATCCTTTACTATATCATTTAGGGCCCATTAAGAGACCTTCCCTGTATGGGTTCAGCTCCTGAGAAAAATGCTGCAAGCATTGAGTTGTTTTGTGTTTTTATTTATATAATGTACTTATTTATTTATATTTATTTTCATATGTACATTTTTACATTTGGATTTGATTAGCATTTTTTATATGATTTCCCAATGTTAAAATTAGTATAATACGATTATACTATATATATATATATATATATATATATATATATGTATATATGTATATATATATGTGTATATATATATATATATATATATATATATATATATATATATATATATATATATATATATATATATATATATATGTGTGTATATATATATATATATATATATATATATATATATATATATGTGTGTATATATATATATATATATATATATATATATATATATACACTCAGGGTTGCTCATAAAGGCAGTACAGCCAACCCTCCTGAACTAGGCCCGGGCTCCATCAATTCAAAAGTGGGGCAACAGTTGCACTGCCTTGTTGCCAACTCTTGTGGCTCCTCCTGCAGCTCTGCCGGCTTCTCCGCCCTTTTCTTCCTCCGGCTGCACTGCAGGAGGATTGGCATCTGCTTTCCTACCCTGTCCCCTGCAGCGTTTCCGGCTTCCCTCCTCTCCTCTCCCACCAACAGCTGCTGAGGGCACACAGAGCACAGAGTATTATTTCAGGATAAAGGGGGGGGGGGGGGTTGTTCGGTTAAATATGTTCTATTTATCAGCCCCTTCCTTTCCTGAATAAACACAGTGAGGGATTGGTACCGATAAGCCACTATGACCATTCATCACTGCAGGATAGTAAATTGTGTTTACTATGCTTCTGTTTGTGAATAAACAGGAAGCCTCAGATCGCTTCCCATGAATTCGCTAGACATGTGCGCCGTCAATAAATTTGTTTCGTTTCGTTCCGTCCCATTTCGTATAAGAATTAATTCATGTTTCGTAATTCGTGTTCGAAATTCAATTTAAATTTCTACGAAATACGAATTTTCATTAGGTTTGTTAACTTTTCGTAACAATTACGAATGTTCGTTATGATGAATTTATCATTATGAGGGGCTCCCACCATCCCTGTGCTGTGCTGACTTCCTGGGTTTTTAACTTTTAAGTTTGTTAACTTTTCGTAACAATTAAGAATGTTCGTTAGGAATTTGGATCCGAAATTCCTAAACAAAATTTACGGAAATTTGTACGAATTTTCAATTCGTACGAAACGAATCGCACATGTCTAGAATTCACTAGACTAGTCCAGTTGAGGTTGCAGAGAAAGGGACTGGGGAATCTCTGTCCTCAGTCCCTTTCTCTGTCTCAAATGTGAGACATCAGTGGTCTGTATAGACCCCTGATATTTCACCAAGGCCCCAACAGGGCTGTTAAAAATGAAAAAAAGTAAAAGGGGGGGTCTGTCAGGTAAGCTCTACGGGGCCCCCGTGATTTCTAACAGCAGCCCTGTATACACTATATTGTCAAAGGTACTGGGACGCCTGCCTTTACACGCACATGAACTTTAATGGCATCCCAGTCTTAGTCCGTAGGGTTCAATATTGCGTTGGCCCACCCTTTGCAACTATAAGAGATTCTACTTTTCCGGGAAGGCTGTCCACAAGGTTTAGGAGTGTCTATGGGAATGTTTGACCATTCTTCCAGAAGCGCATTTGTGAGGCCAGGCACTGATGTGGACGAGAAGGCCTGGCTCACAGTCTCCGCTCTAATTCATTCCAAAGGTGTTTTTTCGGTTTGAGGTCAGGACTTTGTGCAGGCCAGTCAAGTTCATTCACTCCAAACTCGCTCATCCATGTCTTTATGGACCTCGCTTTGTACACTGGTGCGCAGTCATGTTGGAACAGGAAGGGGGCATACCCAAACTGTTCCCACAAAGTTGGGAGCATGAAATTGTTCAAAATGTCTTGGTATGCTGACGCCTTAAGAGTTCCTTTCACTGGAACTAAGGGGCCAAGCCCAACCCCTGAAAAACAACCCCACCTCATAATCCCCCCTCCACCACACCAGTGGACCAGTGCACAAAGTAAGGTCCATAAAGACATGGATGAGCGAGTTTGGGGTGGAGAAACTTGACTGGCCGGCACAGAGTCCTGAGCTCAACACGATAGAACACCCTTTGGAATGAATTAGAGACCAAGACTGCGAGCCAGGCCTTCTCGTTCACATCAGTGACTGACCTACAAATTCGCTTCTGGAAGAATGGTCAAACACGTGTGTAAAGGCAGGCGTCCCGATACTTTTGGTAATATAATGTATGTGTGGCTTGTGGGCATTAAACTCCACCACCGCACATATGCATTATGCTCTGAAGAAGAAGGTGCTACCTTCGAAACCCAGCAGCGGTCTGCACGTCTTGTCCATAGGTCTGGAGACTGCTACCATCATTTGACTATTATGCGTGATTTTTATCTACCCTTGTGAGTAGTACTTTTACGTTTTCTGATTTATTAAACCTTTTTAAAGATAATGCACTAGGCCGGTGCGCCCTCTCTTTTCTGTTTTTTGTATGCATTACATGGGCAGAGGTTAAGGGTGGACTGAACATTTAAATACCGACCTGAACATAAAACCTACATCAAAAAAATATGTTAAACAACACTATAAATTCCCTTTAAGTTTATTGTATATAGATGTGTTTTTGATTCGGTTTTATATGCATTTTAAGTGCTTTTTCCTGTTCCTGCTCTGTTGTCATGCGCTAAAATGTATGACAGATGCCTATTTCATGCTCTCCCATTCACAGATCCTCCAGTGTTTCCTGGTAACCACAGCAAATGACACTTTTAATGGGATTTTTGTTTTTTGTTTTTTTGTTTTTTTTTAAATTACAATTGGAGCAAAGAACTAGTTCAGATTAACCAGCATGTACAAGTATTTGCTGGGACGCCTTTTTTCATTATAATCTTGTTTGCCAAGCAGCGTCCCATTTTTTTTCTCAGACATCCCATCTGAATTTGTTTAAAGCATGTTCTGCTAAACAAGGCTTTTCTTAAGAAAGCGCCAATTACATGGCGTTTGGCTGGAGCGCCAAGGAAAGGGGAGAAAATGAACAGCAGTCAAGTAATAAGTTGGATTAACTGCGGCGGCCCATTTTTTAACTCCCTCATAGTATCTATTATACCCAAAAAAAAAAAGAAGAAAAAAAAAAAAAAGAGACCTTCTTCCTCTCTCCTCCTCTGCTCTGTGGGGACAGCTCAGGAGAGAAGCTTTACTGAATGAAATCTGAGCCAGAGCCACATGTGAGGGAGAAAATCCAGCCACCCAGACATAAGCAGACTGGGGTCAGGGAGGGATATGAGAAGATACATGGAGATACATGGAGGCATAGGTGTGTGCAGCCTCTTGCATTAGGGTGTGCACCCCAAAGCTCAAATACATATGCATGTGTATATGTACTGATGGTGTCAGTAGGGCAGTGGACAGTGTAATTTTGTTAATTTTCTTTTCCCAAAATTTTTGGGCTTGTGTAACATTTTTGAGGGGGGAATGAAATCTCAGTGGTCTAAACAGTGGGGAATATGCAGCACACAAGGCAAATAGGGTGTGCCCAGGCACACCTGGCACACCCTGTGCGCTCGTCTATGCATGGAGGGGTAACTGGCAAGAAGGAAATCAAGATCATTTCCGTTATATAACCATTTATGACATATAAATCTCAATGAATGAAAGGATCATATAGCTAAAGAGGGACTCTCAAGAGCAAGAGCAGCCATTCTCAACCAGGTTTCTGTGGAACCCTAAGGTCCTCCAGTGGTTGCACGGGGTTCCTTAAGCTGTGGGTGATTGACTCCCTTTCTGATGGTGTCTGCAAAGTTCCAGGGCCAACGTCACATGGCGGAGTCAACGGCATGTCACCAATGATCTTTTTATATAAAGACAGGAGGGCGTGTGGACAAGGGGACAGTGGCTGATGTTGACCCCATAACATTCCCACCCTATGAATAGCTGGACTATCTCGATACTGATTAACAACATACAATTTATGTAAAAAAAGAGATTTATTACAAATAGAGAAATACATAGTATACTTATTAAAATTGGAAAAACAGAAGCTCAGGATTTCCCCCAAGGAGTATCTGTTATTACAATGTATAGATATGGTCTGGGTCTCGACTAGTTTCGCGGTATTCCGCTTCCTCAGAAGGACCAATCTATGAGGCAAATAATATAATAAACCACAAACATAAACGTAATAGGATTTCCCCAAGGAGTATCTGTCATTACAAGATATAGAATGGTCTGGGTCTCGACTAGTTTCGCGGTATTCCGCTTCCTCAGAAGGACCAATCTATGAGGCAAATAATACAATAAACCACAAACATAAACGTAATAGGTTCAATAATCATAATACATAATACAACACGCCCTCCTGTCTTTATATACCAATTTGGATGATGGTACGTTTTTAAGACTAGTTATCCTTGATTACATGAGGCTATACTCAACATTTTTGAATGATCTTTTTACCTTTTCTATATAGGGTGAAATTCTGACCAACACTATAAGGGGGCATTCTTCAAACTGACCATCAATATAAGGGCCATTTTTCCCACTGACCCCCAATAATTGGGGTTTTAGCAGGGGTTCCCTGAGACCTGAAACCCAGATAGCAAGGATAACTTGCCACAAATTTGTGGCAGTGTTGAATTGAATTGTGAGTCTGTCAACTTGTTTCACATTTACACTGGCAAGTTGTACACTTGCAGAGCACTTGAAGCACAAGTTCTAGTTGACACTTTTCCAATATTTAGCAAATTTGAATGGCAAGTCTCTAGCAAGAGCAAAGTTGCAGTGGTAAGTCTATAGCAGGGATATGCAATTAGCGGCCCTCCAGCTGTTGCAGAACTACAAGTCCCATGAGGCATAGCAAGACTGACAGCCACAAGCATGACACACAGAGGCATGATGGGACTTGTTGTTTTGCAACAGCTGGTGGTCCGCTAATTGCATATCCCTGGTCTATAGCATGGAAATTCAGTCACAGTGACCCCTGTGGTGGGATGATTATTACACAACATAAGTAAACAGGAACTTGCAGCAGACTTGCTGAATGTTTGCAAAGAAAGTTGATCTGGAGTCATGCAATGCGGACTTGCTGCAATTGTGTAACAAACTTGTGAAGCCTGGCAAGTCTAGCAATAGCTTAGCAAGTCATTTTCAAACTTATCTGGAAAATTACTTCAAGGGTTCCTCCAAACTGTAGCCCAGGGGTCAGGTGAAGCTCTTTGCTTGTCTTTATCTGGCCCTTGGGGCCCCATTCCATCCACTGACTCCAACAAAAGGGCATTATTCTAATTCCTAACATCAATGTTGGGGCACTATTCCTCCCATTAATACCAATGATGGTGCACTATTTCTTCCACTGACACCAACGATGGGGTACTATTCCTTCCACTGACACCAACAATGGTGCACTATTCCTCCCACTAACACAAATGATGGGGCACTATGCCTTCCACTGACACCGATCATGGGGCACTATTCCTCCCAATAACACCAAAACTGGGGCGTTATTCCCCCCCACTTACACCAATGATGGGGCACTATTCCTTCCACTGACACCAACAACGGGACACTATTCCTCCCTTGATACCAAAGATGAGACCTTTTCTACTCCCACAAGCCACAGTAAAACCCTCCTAATGTCTGAAGGACAGTAAACTGGCCCTTTGTTTATGAAGTTTGAAGACCCTTGGGTAAAAAAGTTGAGAAATGCTGCTTTAGAGCGCTGGTGCCTGACTTGTGGCCCCGGGGCCACTTACGGCCCTTTAGTACTTGGTGTGCCAACATTCAGCAGGGTTTTCCTTACCTAGGTGCTTATTCAGGCCAGTGAAAGAAAGTGGCTTCTAGTAGTTAATGGTTCGCTTTATTTCCTTCACACTACCTTACTTCTTTCTATGATGTCTTTCCATTTTTATTTTTATTTCTCTGATTCAATGGATCCAAGGCTGGCCATATACAGATTGACTACCTGCTGAACTGGCCAAAATTAGTTTCATGGATGGCCCCGTTGGCACCACCTGACTTGACAAAAGTTGATGTTTGTTGAAGGAGCATGGAGGAAAGTTCTGAGCCGAACAGCGCCTGCGTGCAATTAGATGCAGGCACTGTTCAGACGCCGGTGCTGGCTGTCAGAATACAATAACTTGCACTGCAGATTTGTCCATCATCCCTGTTCAGAGTGGATTGGGGAATCGTGATTTTTTGCTGTTCAGCCCATGGGGCTGAATTAGAGAAATCTTAACACGTATGGCCAGCTTTACTGAGAGAAATGCCTAATGTTGCACAAGCAAATTTTGTAAGGGAACTGTAGGGAGCACAAATGCGGGAGCAGTGCTGGAATAAAGTCACTCAGCGCCCAAGCCAAAGATGCCATACTGCCCCCCCCCCCCCATTCATGATGTGAAATCTTAGGGGATCCTTTGCCCAGCAGTCTCCCGCTTGTCAAAATCACTGTGCAGCTCAGTTTTAACACTGGGCACATGCTTGTGTTGACGGCTCACTCCTCCACTTCTGGCTCTCTCCTCCACTCCCGACTCTTTCCTGGACACTCATTCACTCGGCGGTGCAGGCTGTGCTCTCTCTCCCCCTCCTCCTTCCTGAGTGCAGCTCCTGTGACTGATCTTGTCTCCGCCCCTTCCTGTAATTTTCTGCAGGCAGACTGTAGTGGGTGGGGTCTGCTGAGTCCCTCCCACAGCTCTGATCTCTGCACAGACTATATACAGTGGACTGTTACTTTAAAGAGGAAGTAAACCCTGGTGGGTCCCTGCAAAGGTAAAGCATAATACTATGCATCGCATAGTATCCCATTATGTGTCACTTACCTGAAACAGGAGCCTGCGATGTCCCCGATTTCCTCACTGGCAGCGAGCGTCCATTCTTCACCCCTCTTCCTTCCGGGGCCACGTGACGTCACTCCCGCGCGCGGGAGCCACCAGTCACGGCATGACCCCACCTTGAAACGGCACAGCGTGCCCTTTCAAGGTGGCGCATGCACAGAAGAAAGCATCGCTCGGGGAAATAGTAAATATCTCCTAAACCGTGTAGGTTTAGGAGATATTTCAAGCACCTACAGTTAAGCCTTAATCTAGGCTTACCTTTAGGTGAAAGTGGTCTGTAAGGGTTTACAACCACTTTAACAAGGTAATATCTATATTTGCAAAGTCATTTAGTGCTCGCAAAATGGAATTATATAACTTGTGGTTAATCATAAATATTTTTTTGAATGAAAGTTTTTGCATCCAGTGTTCAGCTTTAAAGAAGCCCAAAGGTGTATGGACAGCATTAATGCCGTCATGCTATTGATATCTACAGTGCGTGCATCACAGCATGCACAGGGCTAAATTCCCCTCTTTGCTCGGCATCACAGGGGATTATTTAAAATAAATGAAAAGCAGTCTGAAAAGGATGCATGTAGGAGCACAAAATACTAGCTGGAAATCTCTGACCCAGACCTAGATGGTCATAATTTATGCATGAACAAACAGACACTCACTGTTTTCACACAGGGAGCCCATTTGAAACACTGCAAGATGCTGTAACATTCTCTGTGGCCTAAGATGAACATTCCGCTATGGCCAGCTATCTGAGAAGGCACCGCATGACAAGGGCTGCCCCTATACACACATATATGGATGGAATGCTGTAAGGTAAAAAGCTACTGAATCTGCCAGAAGCTAAAACACATTCATTTGGCTGCATAGACACTCATATAAGTGCAAAGTTTCTATACAGTGCCTTGAAAAAGTATTCATACCCCTTGACATTTTCCACATTTTGTCATGTTACAACCAAAAATGTAAATGTATTTTATTGGGATTTTATGTGGTAGACCAACACAAAGTGGCACATAATTGTGAAGTGGAAGGAAAATGATAAATGGTTTTCAAACTTTTTTACAAATAATTATCTGAAAAGTGTGGCGTGCATTTGTATTCAGCCCCCTTTACTCTGATACCCCTAACTAAAATCTAGTGGAACCAATTGCCTTCAGAAGTCACCTAATTGATAAATAGAGTCCACCTGTGTGTAATTTAATCTCAGTATAAATACAGCTGTTCTGTGAAGTCCTCGGGGGTTTGTTAGAGAACCTTAGTGAACAAACAGCAGCATGAAGGCCAAGGAACACACCAGACGGGTCAGGAATAAAGTTGTGGAGAAGTTTAAAGCAGGGTTTGGTTATGAAAAAATATCCTAAGCTTTGAACAGCTCACGGAGCTCAGTTAAATCCATCATCTGAGAATGGAAAGAGTATGGCACAACATACCAAGACATGGCCGTCCACCTAAACCGACAGGTCGGGCAAGGAGAGCATTCATCAGAGAAGCAGCCAAAAGAGGCCCATGGTAACTCTGGAGGAGCTGCAGAGATCCACAGCTCAGGTGGGAGAATCTGTCCACAGGACAACTTATGGAAGAGTGGCAAGAAGAAAGCCATTGTTGAAAGAAAGCCTTAAGAAGTTCCATTTGCAGTTTGCGAGAAGCCATGTGGGGGACACAGCAAACATGTGGAAGAAGGTGCTCTGGTCAGATGAGACCAAAATTGAACTTTTTGGCCCAAAAGCAAAACGGTATGTGTGGTGGATAACTAACACGGCACATCACCCTGAACACACCATCCCCACTGTACAACATTGTGGTGGCAGCATCATTTTGTTGAGATGCTTCTCTTCAGCAGGGACAGGGAAGATGGTCAGAGTTGATGGGAAGATGGATGGAGCCAAATACAGGGAAATCTTATGCCGCATACACACGACTAAACTTTCCGGCAGAAAAGGTCAACCGGAATCATTCCATCGGACATTCCGATCGTGTGTGGGCTTCATCTGACTTTCTCTTTCGAAAATTCTGACGGACCTAGAAATAGAACATGTTTTAAATCTTTCCAACGGAATCAATCCCTATCGGGAAAACCGTTTATCTCTATGCTATTCCGACGGACCAAAAACGACACAAGGGCAGCTATTGGCTACTGGCTATTGAACTTCCTTTTTCTAGTCCCATCGTACGTCATCGCGTTCTAAACGATCGGACTTTGGTGCGATCGCGTGTAGGCAAGTCCGTTTCAGCGGAACTCCGTCGGAACTCCGTCGAAAAAACCGTCAGAGTTCATTCCAACGGAAAAAACGGTCGTGTGTACGCGGCATTAGAAGAAAACCTGTTATGCCGCGTACACACGAGCGGACTTTATGGCAGACTTTGTCCTGCGGACTTTTCAACGGACTTTACGATGGACTTTCCGAATGAACGGACTTGCCTACACACGATCAACCAAAATCCGACAGATTCGTACGTGATGACGTACGACCGGACTAAAACAAGGAAGTTGATAGCCAGTAGCCAATAGCTGCCCTAGGGTCGTTTTTTTGTCCGTCGGACTAGCATACAGACGAGCGGAGTTTTCGACCGGACTCGAGTCCGTCAAAAAGATTTGAAACATGTTTCTTTTCTAGGTCCGTCGAACTTTTGGGGAAAAAAAGTCCGCTGGAGCCCACACACACGATCGAATTGTCCGGCAGGCTCCGGTGCGCCGAACCAAGTATTCAGTAAAGTCCGGTCGTGTGTACGCGGCATTAGAGTCTGGAAAAGAATTACAGCAAAAGGTGGTTCTACAAAGTATTGACTCGGGGCTGAACACAAATGCGCGCCACACTTTTCACATATTTATTTGTAAAATATTTTGAAAACCATTTATCGTTTTCCTTCTACTTCATAATTATGTGCCACTTTGTGTTGGTCTATCACATAAAATCCCAATAAAATACAGTTATGTTTTTGGTTGTAACATGACAAAATGCGGAGAATTTCAAGGGGTACGAATACTTTTTCAAGGTACTGTACATTTATTACTGTTATTACCATTAACGTCCAACAGAACTTTGAGTTTAAAGCACCGATTTACAAAAGTAGTGCACTACTTTTGGTGATTTCGGGTGCGACTTCAATAGACATCTGTGCATGAAGCCGCACAGATGTCTTTCAAGTCAAGTCAAGCCCGAAGTCGCACTAAAATGCCGCTTTGAAATCGTGCGATTTTAGATGAAGTTGCATGATTTCAAAGCTGTGTTCAATGTGAGCGAGGGCTAAGAGTAGTAGCTAGTCCCCTACCAGCATGCTGCAGAGAATGACCTTCTGATGGCTAGAGGCTCTTGTAGCGTAATCTCTACACAACATGAGTCATGCTTGAATCAATATCATCTCTTGCATGTGTTGGAGTAGTCCCTTCATGCCCCCTTTTTACAAAACAACAGTATTCCAAGGGGACATTTTGCCTTTGCTCCAGTATCTATTTCTGTGATTATTTTCAATGCACACGCTACCATGCGCCAAAACCTTTTGTATCACCCCCCAATTTAATTCAGTATGTGGGTACATAAGGCACACTGGAACACTGCAGCCTGTGTGGCCAACTTCACGAAGATCTTTCATGTGCGTTCCCTAGGGACGATGTGAAAATAGGCCACATCTGTTCAGCCTAGCAGACTTCTCGCCAGTGCAATTTACATAACATAAAGAAAATAGGTAGATGGCATGCCTGTTCCTATCAAACAATAACTTTTCTTTGTAAAGAGCATATTCCACTCAATGTGATTGGTCTGTGAACTCTGGAGACTGTTGCATAAATTGTTGGCATTGTTTGAATTAAAAAACAAATGCATATATACAGTAAATAATAGTTCCATAGCTGCTTATTTTATGCTGCAATTATTATTTCAACACATTAATAATTATTTCACCAACATATAACCCGGTGCTGTAAAGAGTATGCAGAACCTTTAAAGTAAACCTGTGCCCAGATCATGCACATTCAATTATTTACATATTCTGAACAAGAAGTAAACATACTTTAAAACAAGCTCCTATTAACCTATGTAGCTAAGGGCTATGTGGAGATATTCATCTTCAAAATTCACAACAGGGGCATAGAAATCTTAGCTCTTTTCCTTTTACTTTCAATTGCAGCAGAATCTTGGTAGCCTGCCAGCCCTCTAATATAACCACACAGTGGGTGTTTCTTAGCTGACTATAAATCAACTGAAATCAATGTATTCTTTGTTGCGGTCTTTGAGGATCTTTAAGAATGTATTAATTCACAGTACAAGCCACTAGAGAGGCCAGTGGTGGCTTGTTTTAAATCTCTTTTACTGCTTGTTAAGAATATGTAAATGGTTTGATGCCAAAAGTCTGGGCACAGGTTTATATTAACCTCTTCATGCCGACAGTCGTATATATGCGGCCTCTCGGTGGGTGGGCCTTAACGCCGAGCGTCCGCATATATGCGTAGCAGAATGTAAACAAAGCTGTGCCGAGAGCGCATGCCCCGCTCGCTCCCGGCTAGACTACCGGCGACTAACAGAAACGTACTTGTGATGGGAAGCTTTCCAATCATGTAAATGCTGGCACAGCCAATCACAGAGGTCACATGATCAGAAACCCCGCTCCGCCTCCCAGGATCAGAATCCTCTTAAGGGGCCGGGAGGCGCCGGTGTTAGGGGTTAAAGTGTATCTATTTCTAAAGCCCAAACTTTTTTTGTATGTAGTGATGGGTTGGAACCCCATGCAAGGTTGAATGAGTGGTGTGGTGGAGGGCAGGGCCTTGTGATTATTTCAATCTGATGTTATAGCTCTTTTTGCGGCAGTCCCTAAGTATACAATGGACCTTGACATGGCCCTCGTGGTAACATCTTAAAGTGATATTAAAGATTTATTTTTTTTGTCATTCTTACCTGCTCTGTGTAATGGTTTTGCACAAAGCAGCCCCCATCCTTTTCTTCTTGCGTCCCCCGCCGGTGTTCCTGGCTCCTCCCCCTTGACCAGTGCCCCCAATAGCAAGCTGCTTGCTAGGGGGCAATTGTGCATGCTCCCTCCCAAGTCCCACTCTATGCATCCATAAGACACATAGAGCCACAGCTCGACCCAACCCCCCAGTCTCTCCTTATTGACTCATTGGCTGTGATTGACAGCCAGTGGACCCACTGCGGTTTCTCAGCCAGTGGGGAAAGAGAGACCCTGGACAACTGAGTCTCCAGTACACATCGCTGGATTGAAAGGGGGATTCAGGTGAGAATTGGGGGGGGGGGACTGTAGGGGGAGCAGCACACAGAAGGTTTTGTACCTTCATGCATTGAAAATAAAAAACCTTCAGCCTTTACAACCACTTTATTCAACATATTTTCTTCAGCCCCCACATTGGTCTCATGACGGGTATTCCTTAACCACTTGACGACTGCCTCACGCCGATGTACGTCGGCAAGGTGGCACGGACAGGCAAAATCACTTACATGTACGTGATTTGCCTTCCGCGGGTGGGGGGTCCAATCGGACCCCCCCCCCGGTGCCCGAGGCGGTCGTCTTTTGTCCAGCGGCGATCGGAGGTGATTTCCTTTGCTGCTGTATGCTAAACAGCAGCAAAGGAAATGATGTCATCTCTCCTCGGCTCGGTAATTTCCGTTCCGGCCCGAGGAGAGAAGACATGTGAGTGAGTGCACAACACTACACACACACAGTAGAACATGCCAGGCACACAAAACACCCCGATCACCCCCCCCCCCCCCCCGATCGCCCCCCGATCACCCCCCCCGATCACCCCCCCCTGTCACAAACTGACACCAAGCAGTTTTTTTGTTTTTTTTCTGATTACTGCATAGTGTCAGTTTGTGACAGTTACAGTGTTGGGACAGTTACTGTTACCCCCCTTTAGGTCTAGGGTACCCCCCTAACCCCCCCCTAATAAAGTTTTAACCCCTTGATCACCCCCCGTCACCAGTGTCGATAAGCGATCATTTTTCTGATCGCTGTATTAGTGTCGCTGGTGACGCTAGTTAGGGACGTGAATATTGAGGTTCGCTGTCAGCGTTTTATAGCGACAGGGACCCCCATATACTACCGAATAAATGTTTTAACCCCTTGATGGCCCCCTAGTTAACCCTTTCACCACTGATCACCGTATAAGTGTTACGGGTGACGCTGGTTAGTTCATTTATTTTTTATAGTGTCAGGGCACCCGCCGTTTATTACCGAATAAAAGTTTAGCCCCCTGATCGCCCGGCGGTGATATGCGTCGCCCCAGGCAGTGTCAGATTAGCGCCAGTACCGCTAACACCCACGCACGCAGCATACACCTCCCTTAGTGGTATAGTATCTGTACGGATCAATATCTGATCCGATCAGATCTATACTAGCGTCCCCAGCAGTTTAGGGTTCCCAAAAACGTAGTGTTAGTGGGATCAGCCCAGATACCTGCTAGCACCTGCGTTTTGCCCCTCCGCCCAGCCCACCCAAGTGCAGTATCGATCGATCACTGTCACTTACAAAACACTAAACGCATAACTGCAGCGTTCGCAGAGTCAGGCCTGATCCCTGCGATCGCTAACAGTTTTTTTGGTAGTATTTTGGTGAACTGGCAAGCACCAGCCCCAGGCAGCGTCAGGTTAGCGCCAGTAGCGCTAACACCCACGCACGCAGCATACGCCTCCCTTAGTGGTATAGTATCTGATCAGATCAATATCTGATCCAATCAGATCTATACTAGCGTCCCCAGCAGTTTAGGGTTCCCAAAAACGCAGTGTTAGCGGGATCAGCCCAGATACCTGCTAGCACCTGCGTTTTGCCCCTCCGCCCGGCCCAGCCCAGCCCACCCAAGTGCAGTATCGATCGATCACTGACACTTACAAAACACTAAATGCATAACTGCAGCGTTCGCAGAGTCAGGCCTGATCCCTGCGATCACTAACAGTTTTTTTGGTAGCGTTTTGGTGAACTGGCAAGCACCAGCCCCAGGCAGCGTCAGGTTAGCGCCAGTACCGCTAACACCCACGCACGCACCGTACACCTCCCTTAGTGGTATAGTATCTGAACGGATCAATATCTGATCCGATCAGATCTATACTAGCGTCCCCAGCAGTTTAGGGTTCTCACAAACGCAGTGTTAGCGGGATCAGCCCAGATACCTGCTAGCACCTGCGTTTTGCCCCTCCGCCCGGCCCAGCCCAGCCCACCCAAGTGCAGTATCGATCGATCACTGTCACTTACAAAAGACTAAACGCATAACTGCAGCGTTCGCAGAGTCAGGCCTGATCCCTGCGATCGCTAACAGATTTTTTGGTAGCGTTTTGGTGAACTGGCAAGCGCCAGCGGCCTAGTACACCCCGGTCGTAGTCAAACCAGCACTGCAGTAACACTTGGTGACGTGGCGAGTCCCATAAGTGCAGTTCAAGCTGGTGAGGTGGCAAGCACAAGTAGTGTCCCGCTGCCACCAGAAAGACAAACACAGGCCCGTCGTGCCCATAGTGCCCTTCCTGCTGCATTCGCCAATCCCAATTGGGAACCCACCACTTCTGCAGCGCCCGTACTTCCCCCATTCACATCCCCAACCAAATGCAGTCGGCTGCATGAGAGGCATTTTCTTTATGTCCTCCCGAGTACCCCTACCCAACAAACCCCCCCAAAAAAGATGTCGTGTCTGCAGCAAGCGCGGATATAGACGTGACACCCGCTATTATTGTCCCTCCTGTCCTGACAATCCTGGTCTTTGCATTGGTGAATGTTTTGAACGCTACCATGCACTAGTTGAGTATTAGCGTAGGGTACAGCATTGCACAGACTAGGCACACTTTCACAGGGTCTCCCAAGATGCCATCGCATTTTGAGAGACCCGAACCTGGAACCGGTTACAGTTATAAAAGTTAGTTACAAAAAAAGTGTAAAAAAAAAAATATATATATATAAAATAAAAAAAAATAGTTGTCGTTTTATTGTTCTCTCTCTCTCTATTCTCTCTATTGTTCTGCTCTTTTTTACTGTATTCTATTCTGCAATGTTTTATTGTTATTATGTTTTATCATGTTTGCTTTTCAGGTATGCAATTTTTTGTACTTTACCGTTTACTGTGCTTTATTGTTAACCATTTTTTTGTCTTCAGGTACGCCATTCACAACTTTGAGTGGTTATACCAGAATGATGCCTGCAGGTTTAGGTATCATCTTGGTATTATTCTTTTCAGCCAGCGGTCGGCTTTCATGTAAAAGCAATCCTAGCGGCTAATTAGCCTCTAGACTGCTTTTACAAGCCGTGGGAGGGAATGCCCCCCCCCCCCACCGTCTTCCGTGTTTTTCTCTGGCTCTCCTGTCTCAACAGGGAACCTGAAAATGCAGCCGGTGATTCAGCCAGCTGACCATAGAGCTGATCAGAGACCAGAGTGGCTCCAAACATCTCTATGGCCTAAGAAACCGGAAGCTACGAGCATTTTATGACTTAGATTTCGCTGGATGTAAACAGCGCCATTGGGAAATTGGGGAAGCATTTTATCACACCGATCTTGGTGTGGTCAGATGCTTTGAGGGTAGAGGAGAGATCTAGGGTCTAATAGACCCCAATTTTTTCAAAAAAGAGTACCTGTCACTACCTATTGCTATCATAGGGGATATTTACATTCCCCGAGATAACAATAAAAATGATTAAAAAAAAATATGAAAGGAACAGTTTAAAAATAAGATAAAAAAGCAAAAAAATAATAAAGAAAAAAAATAAAATAAAAAAAGCACCCCTGTCGCCCCCTGCTCTCGCGCTAAGGCGAACGCAAGCGGCGGTCTGTCGTCAAATGTAAACAGCAATTGCACCATGCATGTGAGGTATCACCGCGAAGGTTAGATCGAGGGCAGTAATTTTTGCAGTAGACCTCCTCTGTAAATCTAAAGTGGTAACCTGTAAAGGCTTTTAAAAGCTTTTAAAAATGTATTTATTTTGTTGCCACTGCACGTTTGTGCGCAATTGTAAAGCATGTCATGTTTGGTATCCATGTACTCGGCCTAAGATCATCTTTTTTATTTCATCAAACATTTGGGCAATATAGTGTGTTTTAGTGCATTAAAATTTAAAAAAGTGTGTTTTTTCCCCAAAAAATGCGTTTGAAAAATCGCTGCGCAAATACTGTGTGAAAAAAAAAAATGAAACACCCACCATTTTAATCTGTAGGGCATTTGCTTTAAAAAAATATATATAATGTGTGAGGGTTCAAAGTAATTTTCTTGCAAAAAAAAATAACTTTTTCATGTAAACAATAAGTGTCAGAAAGGGCTTTGTCTTCAAGTGGTTAGAAGAGTGGGTGATGTGTGGCATAAGCTTCTAAATGTTGTGCATAAAATGCCAGGACAGTTCAAAACCCCCCCAAATGACCCCATTTTGGAAAGTAGACACCACAAGCTATTTGCTGAGAGGCATGTCGAGTCCATGGAATATTTTATATTGCGACACAAGTTGCGGGAAAGAGACAAATTTTTTTTTTTTTGCACAAAATTGTCACTAAATGATATATTGCTCAAACATGCCATGGGAATATGTGAAATTACACCCCAAAATACATTCTGCTGCTTCTCCTGAGTATGGGGATACCACATGTGTGAGACTTTTTGGGAGCCTAGCCGCGTACGGAACCCCGAAAACCAAGCACCGCCTTCAGGCTTTCTAAGGGCGTGAATTTTTGATTTCTCTCTTGACTGCCTATCACAGTTTCGGAGGCCATGGAATGCCCAGGTGGCACAAAACCCCCCCCAAATGACCCCATTTTGGAAAGTAGACACCCAAAGCTATTTGCTGAGAGGTATAGTGAGTATTTTGCAGACCTCACTTTTTGTCACAAAGTTTTGAAAATTGAAAAAAGAAAAAAAAAGTTTTTTCTTGTCTTTCTTCATTTTCAAAAACAAATGAGAGCTGAAAAATACTCACCATGCCTCTCAGCAAATAGCTTGGGGTGTCTACTTTCCAAAATGGGGTCATTTGGGGTGGTTTTGTGCCACCTGGGCATTCCATGGCCTCCGAAACTGTGATAGGCAGTGAAGAGTGAAATCAAAAATTTTCACCCTTAGAAATCCTGAAGGCGGTGATTGGTTTTCGGGGTCCCGTGCACGGCTAGGCTCCCAAAAAGTCCCACACATGTGGTATCCCCGTACTCAGGAGAAGTAGCTAAATGTATTTTGGGGTGCAATTCCACATATGCCCATGGCCTGTGTGAGCAATATATCATTTAGTGACAACTTTGTGCAAAAAAAAAAAAATGTGTCACTTTCCCGCAACTTGTGTCAAAATATAAAATATTCCATGGACTCAATATGCCTCTCAGCAAATAGCTTGGGGTGTCTACTTTCCAAAATGGGGTCATTTGGGGGGGTTTTGTGCCACCTGGGCATTCCATGGCCTCCGAAACTGTGATAGGCAGTGAAGAGTGAAATCATAAATTTACACCCTTAGAAATCCTGAAGGCGGTGATTGGTTTTCGGGGCCCCGTACGCGGCTAGGCTCCCAAAAAGTCCCACACATGTGGTATCCCCATACTCAGGAGAAGCAGCTAAATGTATTTTGGGGTGCAATTCCACATATGCCCATGGCCTGTGTGAGCAATATATCATTTAGTGACAACTTTTTGTAAATATTTTTTTTTTTTTGTCATTATTCAATCACTTGGGACAAAAAAAATAAATATTCAATGGGTTCAACATGCCTCTAAGCAATTTCCTTGGGGTGTCTACTTTCCAAAATGGGGTCATTTGGGGGGGTTTTGTACTGCCCTGCCATTTTAGCACCTCAAGAAATGACATAGGCAGTCATAAACTAAAAGCTGTGTAAATTACAGAAAATGTACCCTAGTTTGTAGACGCTATAACTTTTGCGCAAACCAATAAATATACACTTATTGACATTTATTTTACCAAAGACATGTGGCCGAATACATTTAGGCCTAAATGTATGACTAAAATTGAGTTTATTGGATTTTTTTTATAACAAAAAGTAGAAAATATCATTTTTTTTCAAAATTTTCGGTCTTTTTCCGTTTATAGCGCAAAAAATAAAAACCGCAGAGGTGATCAAATACCATCAAAAGAAAGCTCTATTTGTGGGAAGAAAAGGATGCAAATTTCGTTTGGGTACAGCATTGCATGACCGCGCAATTAGCAGTTAAAGCGACGCAGTGCCAAATTGGAAAAAGACCTCTGGTCCTTAGGCAGCATAATGGTCCGGGGCTCAAGTGGTTGAAGTATAACCTTACCACCTAAAAAATAGAAATGTCCAAATTGTCCCTGATGCAGCAGTAAGTAGCACTAATTAGCGCTATTAATATGTTGCCAATACATATCTAGCTGGGCATGTTCCCTAATTTTTGATAATTTTGGTGATTCTTAAGGCCACACATGTAGATTGCCACCATCCCTTGGTAATATGTAAATAACCTCAAAAGGTGGGATTTTATGGGCACTAAAAAATATACATAAGAAATGTATACGTATAAAGATTGTAATTTATTATAGAAAAATATTATTAAAAGGATCTCATGTTGATGATACAATTAGGGGAGGATATCCCTCTCTGGTTCAAAATAGCCTATGTGCAATGTTTGCAATTTTTATTCATTTAGTGTGCATGTTGACAATATTTCAATGATGTGTTGTATCATCAACATGAGATCCTTTTAATAATATTTTTCTATAACAAATAACAATCTTTATACGTATAAATTTCTTATGTATATTTTGTATTGCCCATAAAATCCCGCCTTTTGAGGTTATTTACATGATCCCTAATTTTTGTTCTCTGTCCCATCCATGGGTTGGCTGAACAGCACCCTCTAGCTTTTGTACAGATATTACACACCAAAGTGTCAGCATTGACTCTTAAACAGCTGCTTTATTTTCTGTTAAAAAAATGGAAAATAGTTCAGCAACGGATGAACTTCTGTCGAACTTCTGTAAAGTTATGATAAAAGACACAGGATTTCCTCTTTTTCTCACTTGTGACACTTAGAAAATGTAACTGATATTTCAGTAACGGGTAGAACACAAAGCTTTTATTATGCTAAACATAGGTATACTGTTCAGAAATAGCACAACTACGGATCTTTTTTCTTTTTTTACTTCTGCATAACCGGATAAACTGTAGTTTGAAAGCTTAGGCAAATCTTTTCATTTAAAACATTTGACAAGCAAAAAAAACAAAAAGCATAGGAATGAAAATTAGGCACACTCATGTACCTGCATGTAACCACCAGGGCCCCGAGATCTGACTTTTCTTTACAGAGTCAATGGCTGGCCTGACCTTCCCACCTTCATGCCTAGCTATTGGTTACTGATCTTGTCTATCATACTCACAAGTAGGGTTGCCACCTTTTCATCAAGCCAAACCTGAACACTTTAGCAGCACCTTTGGGTGGCCCAAGGAGAGTAGTAATGCGGTGCGCATAGCGTGCTGCAGAGAACAGTGGGCATGGCCAAATTTCTCTTGCTGACATAATTTCTCTGCCTGCCCCCAGTGATGCCGAACCTGCCCCCAGACAGATGCCTGCAGCTCCCGGGCGGCAACAGATTTGTGTGTGACTATCTTGGCAGTCACAGCCCAATCTGAATAATAGTTACATAGTAGGTGAGGTTGAAAAAAGACACAAGTCCATCAAGTCCAACCTATGTGTGTGATTATATGTCAGTATTACATTGCATATCCCTGTATGTTGTGGTCGTTCAGGTGCTTATCTAATAGTGTTTTGAAACTATCGATGCTACCCGCTGAGACCACCGCCTGTGGAAGGGAATTCCACATCCTTGCTGCTCTTACAGTAAAGAACCCTCTACATAGTTTAAGGTTAAACCTTTTTTCTTCTAACGCTCCATACACACGATAGGATTTTCCGACGGAAAATGTTCGATGGGAGCTTGTTGACGGAAATTCCGACCGTGTGTAGGCTCCATCGAACATTTTCCATCGGAATTTCCATCACACAAAATTTGAGAGCTGGTTCTCAAATTTTCCCACGACGAAATTCCGTTGTCGGAAATTCCGATCGTGTGTACACAATTTCCGACGCACAAAGTTCCACGCATGCTCGGAATCAAGCAGAAGAGCCGCACTGGTTATTGAACTTCATTTTTCTCGGCTCGTCGTACGTGTTGTACGTCACCGCGTTCTTGACGTTCGGAATTTCCGACAAGATTTGTGTGACCGTGTGTATGCAAGACAAGTTTGAGGCAACATCCGTCAGAAAAAAACATGGATTTTGTTGTCGGAAAATCCGATTATGTGTACAGGGCATGATTTTAATGAGTGGCCACGAGTCTTGTTAAACTCCCTTCCGCGAAAAAGTTTTATCCCTATTGTGGGGTCACCAGTACGGTATTTGAAAATTGAAATCATATCCCCTCTCAAGCGTCTCTTCTCCAGAGAGAATAAGTTCAGTGCTCGCAACCTTTCCTCATAACTAAGATCCTCCAGACCCTTTATTAGCTTTGTTGCCCTTCTTTGTACTCGCTCCATTTCCAGTACATCCTTCCTGAGGACTGGTGCCCAGAACTGAACAGCATACTCCAGGTGCGGCCGGACCAGAGTCTTGCAGAGCAGGAGAATTATCATTTTATCTCTGGAGTTGATCCCCTTTTTAATGCATGCCAATATTCTATTTGCTTTGTTAGCAGCAGCTTGGCATTGCATGCCATTGCTGAGCCTATCATCTACTAGGACCTCCAGGTCCTTTTCCATCCTAGATTCCCCCAGAGGTTCTGCCCCCAGTGTATAGATTGCATTCATATTTTTTCCACCCAAGTGCATTATTTTATAATGTGTCCGGGTTTCAGGCAGACTGAAACCCGAACACATGATTCAAAACCCGGACTGTCCAGGTGAATCCCGAACAGGTTGCAACCCTACTCACAAGTAATGGATGTTTTACTGTTCAGTTATATTGGACTCTCAGTGATTATATGGAGCAGCTCCCTGGGCACCATGTCTGATACACTTGAAAAAACTTTTCTCTAGAATTTTCTTGGCCATTTTTTTACAAGGTAGGTCCACGGGTCTTTCCTCGCCCCCCTCCAATTGCTCAGCTTGGAATTGGCATGCAGAATGTAATAGTACATACATGTGCACACATACTAAGCCCAATTTAGACCGGAGACAATTAACCCACCAGCATGTCTTTGGGAGGAAACAGGAACACCCACACAGCTCTGAACTGTCCCTGATTTGGAGGGACTGTCCCTCTTTTGGAACAAAGTCCCTCTGACTTCCTGATTTGTCCCTCATTTTAATTTGATGTATATACCTGTAAAACAAAGCACTATTTATCTATCAAAGCGTGTTTTACTGTGCTAAACCTTTCCTCCAATCTCTAAATTGTTGCGTTTGCTTATTTCAAAAGCTAGTATAGAAGAATTGTAGTAGGGTTGCACCGATACCGATGCCAGTATTAGTGCTGATACTAAGCATTTGCACGAGTATCGGTACTCCTCCAAATGCTCAGATACCCGAAACCGATACTGTCAGGCTTGGTTCTTCATCTGTCAGCGTGATTCCCCCACTGACAGCTGAAATGTAAAAAAAAGCTGGAAATTATCAGTTGCTCCAGAGCTTAGTAAATTAGGTAAAGCTTCACTCTGCAAAAAGTACCCAATCACATGCAAGGAAAATAACAAAAAAATGCATTTTTGCTTGTACGTGATTGGATGATGGAAGTCAGCAGAGCTTTTGCTCATTTACTAAGCTCTAGAGCATCTGCACTTTGAAAAGTGCACAGTGTATATGCCTTTAGTAAATCAACCCCTTTGTTTCTTTTTATCTATCTTTCTGTTTATTAAAGTCAGTTTAAAGCAACCTGTCAAGTGTAAAAAAAAAAAAAAAAAAATGTATTTTGTTTATTATTAAATTCTTCCTCTGTTTAACCCCTTATTAACCCTTAATTTACTCTAATCAGCATGATTAACTGCTTATTCTCCTTCTCCATTTAATATTTGTCCTGCTGATTTTTTTTTTTTTTGTGTTCACTTCTATTTTATATACTATTCATAATTAAAACTTTTTTTTTTGTTTGCTTTGTTTGCTAATATTTTTACACTTTTAACCTGTAATTACATGTTTCACATTTAAAAAAAATAAAAAATGAAGGTGTAATATTAATTTAATAATATTGGAAGTGGGTGAGGATGGGGGGTGAGGCTGTTCCCTTGCCCAGGTGGTTTTTATTTATCTATTTGTCTTCTCTTAAGTATAATGTATTCCCATTCTTGCTTATTTATTTATCTTACTATGTAGATAAGATTATGCATATTTGTATCCTTTCTTCTCTCTTTTTATTTTTACTGAAATGTTAAAGCTTTGAAAAATTGAATAAAGAAAAAAGGGTAAAAAGAATACATTTTAAAAAAGCGCAAAATAGAAAAAAAAATGATTTCATTTGTAAATAACTTTTCAATGTTTTGTACCAATTAGCTTTCTATGGGGGCACTCAGCAGGGAGGGGGACCAGGAATGCTGGCGGGGGACTTAAAGCGGAGCTCTGCCGAAATTTTTTTTTTTTAAAGTCAGCAGCTACAAATACTGCAGCTGCTGACTTTTAAAACAAGAACGCTTACCTGTCCAGGGCACCCACGATGTCGGCACCCGAGGCCGAACCTTCTCTCCGTCCTCGGGTGCTGCCGCCTCCATCTTCGGCAAGGGAATCAGGAAGTGAAGCCGTGCGGCTTCACTTCCCGGTTCCCTACTGCGCATGCGCGACTCGCGCAGCGCAATACGGCTGGTCCCTGCTGTCTCTGGGACCCGTGTGTTTCCCAGCAGACAGCGGGGGGGGGGGGAGGACAGGAAGTGGTGTAAATAACCGCAGATTCTGCGGCTATCTATGCCGGAAGTGGGTACAGATACCTGTAATATACAGGTATCTGCACCCCCCTCCCCCCTGAAAGGTGCCAACTGTGTCACCGGAGGGGGGGAGGAATCCGATGAGTGGAAGTTCCACTTTTGGGTGGAACTCCACTTTAAGAAGAGAAGGATCTGGGCTGCTCTGTGCAAAACCACTGCACAGAGCAGGTAATTGTACCATGTTTGTTATTTTAATTTATTTTAATAAAAAAAGTGAGCATTTACAATCACTTTAAAGCGGAGTTCCCCCGAAAAAAAAAAAATTAAAAGTCAGCAGCTACAAATACTGCAGCTGCTGACTTTTAATAATTGGACACTTACCTTTCCCATGGTCCAGCAATGCGGGGGAACGAAGCCCCGCTTGTCTCCCCCTCCTCTCTGCGGTGCCGGCATTGTCACTGTGGGCGCCCGGCTGTGGCTTTACATCCGGGCACGCACTGCGCATGCGCGAGCCGCGCTGCGCGCTGTGACTGGCCGGGCAATCATCTGGGACCTGTAACGCGTCCCAGATAATTGCCGAGAGGGAGGGGGGAGAGGTGATCTTCCTTCCGGTGCCATGGTGCCCCGGTAGTAAGTGGGAGTTGGGACCCTCTAAAAAGAGGGTTCCGCTCCCCCCCCCCCCAAAAAAAATGACATGCCAAATGTGGCATGTCAGGGGGTCATCTTTCCTTAAAGCGGAAGTTCCATTTTTGGGTGGAACTCCGCTTTAAGCATACATTCAGTTACCCTGTGAGGTGCTCTCTGAATTCTGACTGCGATAGATTACACAGAAACCAGGTTCATTCAAATTGGGCAAACCTACTGATTTTAGCACAGTTGCAGTATCTGCTGGACAGTATTAGCAGCACACAGATTTGTTTCATCGGTTGCCTGGAGTTACTTTTTTTTTATAAATGTAAATACATGTACACATTCTGTTAATTTGTAATGTCTTCCTATAGCTTGCAAAGTTTTTTTTTTTTGCTAAACCTAGTCCCAGTAGAAGGCACCAGTCTGGATGCTATTATGCTTAGATAAGAAGCCTCGGAATTCTGGTTTTGGCAATATCAGGACAAGGCATATTGGAAAGGGTATAATTATGATGCCTAAACATTTACTACCAGTGAATTGAAACTTCTGAGCGAAAACCTCGGGTTTAAGTGGCAAACATTTCTGAGCAAAGGATTGGCTGTTCTCCTTTGCCAACCGTTTTTCCCAGAGCTGCGGTGGAAATTCTCAGAACACCGGTCGCAGTTCCTCTTGCTAGACTACACATTTTCTGTGATGTGAGTCTGCTCGATTCTCTGTAATTTGCCACCACACCAAAGTATGGCAGGATTACTTGTGTTTCACTTTTTTTTTTTTCTGCCTGCAAGAAGAAGAGCCGAGACTGCCAAGCAATGTGCGCCACTCAATCTGCAAAACCCTCTTTAATTATTATCTGTCATTTCATGCCCATTGGGGTGACTGCTTGCACATTTATTTAAACCCAGAAGCAAGCATTTATTAGAATTGCCGCTTACCATTTCTTAGATGTTATGGCTGCATTCGTGTTCTTTTTTAGGCTTTCTTTCTTCTATATTCATCTGGCGATCCAGCCAGTAAGTTTGTTGTTTTTCAAAAGAACAAACTCTCCATCAGAATGTATCAGTTACAGAGATGTGACAAACCATTTACCATTGACAGGGGTGCTTACAATGATCAGCTTTTATTTATGTATATAAAACACTTATCCCAAAAGGGAAAAAAAACTGTTTGTGTAACTGATTATAACTTGTTAGCTGGAGTTTGGCTTCAATTGGTTACTGTATTTAAATCAGCTAGTACATCTAACACTCCCCTCCCCCCGACTGACAATGTTGCTGTCCAAAAGGTGCCCCCCTGTGCTCCTTCATCCAGAGTGAAGGCACTCTAACGCAGCAAGTGTGCCAGATCACCAGGTAAAAACAGAAGGGAAAAAAGTCTAAAAAAAGAAAACTAAAGCAGACACCACAAGGATTGGTAAGCTGCAATATAATACATTTTTGGTTTTGAGTTTATTAATGCTATAAGGGCTAAAGCTGGCCATGGATAGATTTATTTTTTGTTTTTGTTTTAAACCAAAAAAAAAATGGACAGATTCAGTGACTTTAGCTAATTGTCTCACATATACTGTAGCTTTAGCTAAATGTGAACTATCTTATCCGCCAAAGGATCTGTAATCTGTTTTGCCAGGTAGTACAGTGACACAGTTAAAGCTGAAGCTAAATCTGTTTAAGCTGGCTATAAATGGGTAGAATTTCAAATGAAAAGTCTTAGGAAAATTCGTACAAATATTTTAAAAGATTTTGTTTGCTTTCAACATTCATCGCCTCTGATGACGTCAGTTGTGACGAAACGTGTAAGTCAGGACCTAATGTATGACGTCAGCATGCTGGATGCCGCTGCCATCTTTTTGGTTTGAAGCAAGCACTTTTACTTCTATATACATGTAAGTTTAATACCTTCATAAATGCTGGTTTTAATAGAACTTATTACACTATGGAGGCTTCTTTATTTTTATGAGGATATGTCCACCATATGTTTGTTGATCTTTGCTGACCATTGGGTGATGGATTAAGCCCTGACTTTAATTCTACAGAAAGCAGTCAGAGACTGCAGACATATTAACAGTGTAGACATATAACAGTGTATATTTGCTGTCCCCTCAAAATATCTCAACACACAGTCATTCACCACTTCCATACCAGGCATATTCTGGCACTCCTCTCCTACATGGAAAAATCATAATTTTTTTGCTAGAAAATTACTCAGAACTCCCAAACATTATATATGTTTTTTTAGCAGACACCAAAGGGGATTAAAATGGCAGTCGTTGCAACTTTTTATGTCGCACGATATTTGTGCAACAATTTTTCAAACACGTTTTTTTGGGGGGGAAAAAAACAGTTTCATGAATTAAAAAATAACAAAAAAGTAAAGTTAGCCCAATTTTATTTTGTATAATGTGAAAGATGATGTTACGCAAAGTAAATAGTTACCCAACATGCCATGCTTTAAAATTGCGCACACTCATGGAATGGCACCAAACTTCAGTACTTAACCTCCCTGGCGGTATGATTATTTCAGATTTTTGCGTCTCAATGCAGTACAATTATTTTGCATAGAAATTTGACGTTTTATATTGTAGGTCTGTAATTCTTAGCAATAACACACTTAAATCTGTCCAAACAAGAGTCTAGTAGATATCCCGGGTATGATGAAGTTTGAAACACAAAATCATAAATTATAATGTAATAAATAAATATAAATAATTAAAAATTTTTTTATATAATAATAATAAAATAAATTTCCCCACGATTCACTATCGCTCAATTCTGCAAGTGTTCTAATTTACTATCGCTGTTTTCTAGCTGGTCTAAAGCCACTTTTGACGTAAAGGGACACTTTTTGGTTGCTATGGACAATCTCCAGTTTCCAGGCAGAAAGAACAGTATATATAATATAAAACTGCATTCAGGGCATAGGACAAAACATTGGGGACAAAAGGGAAGTGAAATGATCTCATACAGTACTGTAATCTGTAAGATTACAGTACTGTATGTGTTATGATTTTTACATTTTTTTTGATTTGCCGCCAGGCTCCACCCCCGTGCGTCGCGACGCTCGCAGGGAACAGAGCCCGGCACAGAGAGGCTTCGGGCAGAGGACGGAGCCCGCTGACAGCACAGGGGGACATCGCAGGATCCTGGGGACAAGGTAAGTAACCTGCACCAGGATCCTGAGATGTAATCCCGAGTGTGGCTCGGGGTTACCGCTAATGGTGCTGAAATTTAACCCCGAGCCACACTCGGGAATACCGTCAGGGAGGCTACAGAAGAGGTCTAGTACTAGAATTGTTGCTCTCGCTCTAATGCACGCGGCGATACCTCACGCGGCGTTTACATATGTGGACGCTTCTGTGCGCGAGCACACGGGGACAGGTCGCTTTAAAAAAAAAAATATTGTTTATTTTGCTTAATTTTTTTTTTTTTACACTTTCTCCTTCTCCCTGTAAACATCCCTTGTAAAAGGAATGGTGCGTGACAGACTGAATGATACCTGCACCACTGAAAGTCCAGGACGTCATATGACCTCCTTGGGCTGGAAGTGGTAATGTCTAAACCGCTTGCAAAAAAAGTGAGTACACCCCTAAGTGAAAATGTCCAAATTGGGCCCAATTAGCCATTTTCCCTCCCCGGTGTCATGTGACTCGTTAGTGTTACAAGGTTTCAGGTGTGAATGGTGAGCAGGTGCATTAAATTTGGTGTTATTGCTCTCACTCTCTCATATTGGTCACTATAAGATCAACATGGCACCTCATGGCAAAGAACTCTCTGAGGATCTGGAAAAAATGAATTGTTGCTCTTCATAAAGATGGCCTAGGCTATAAGAAGATTGCCAAGACTGAAACTGAGCTGCAGCACGGTGGCCAAGACCATACAGCGGTATAACAGGACAGGTTCCACTCAGAACAGGCCTCGCCATGGTCGACCACAGAAGTTGAGTGCACGTGCTCAGCGTCATATCCAGAGGTTGTCTTTGGAAAATAGACGTATGAGTGCTGCCACCATTGCTGCAGAGGTGGAAGGGGTGGGGGGGTCAGCCTGTCAGTGCTCAGACCATACGCCGCACACTGCATCAAATTGGTCTGCATGGCTGTTATCCCAGAAGGAAGCCTCTTCTAAGGAGGATGCACAAGAAAGCCCGTAAACAGTTTGCTGAAGACAAGCAGACTAAGGACATGGATTACTGGAACCATGTCCTGTGGTCTGATGAGACCAAGATAAACCTATTTGGTTCAGATGGTGTCAAGCGTGTGTGGCGGCAACCAGATGAGGAGTATAAAGACAAGTGTGTCTTGCCTGCAGTGAAGCATGGTGGTGGGAGTGTCATGGTCTGGGGCTGCATGAGTGCTGCCGGCACTGGGGAGCTACAGTTCATTGAGGGAACCATGGATGCCAACATGTACTGTGACATACTGAAGCAGAGCATGATCCCCTCCCTTCGGAGACTGGGCTGCAGGGCTGTATTCCAACATGATAACGACCCCAAACATACCTCCAAGATGACCACTGCCTTGCTAAAGAAGCTGAGGGTAAAGGTGGTGTACTGGCCAAGCATGTCTCCAGACCTAAACCATAATGGGCATCTGTGGGGCATCCTCAAACGGAAGGTGGAGGAGCGCAAGGTCTCTAACATCCACCAGCTCTGTGATGTCGTCATCGAGAAGTGGAAGAGGACTCCAGTGGCAACCTGTGAAGCTCTGGTGAACTCCATGCCCAAGAGGGTTAAGGCAGTGCTGGAAAATAATGGTGGCCACATAAAATATTGACACTTTGGGCCCAATTTGGACATTTTCACTTAGGGGTGTACTCACTTTTGTTGCTAGCGTTTTAGACATTAATGGCTGTGTGTTGAGTTATTTTGAGGGGACAGCAAATTTACACTGTTATACAAGCTGAACACTCATTACTTTACATTGTAGCAAAGTGTCATTTCTTCAGTATTGTCACATGAAAAGATATAATAAAATATTTACAAAAATGTGAGGGGTGTACTTACTTTTGTGAGATACTGTACATACTACAGTGGATGGTTAGAGACTGCAGGCAAGCTAAAAGAGATGGTCAGAGACTGCAGGTATACCGCAGGAGATGATCAGATACTACAGATGTGATACAAGAGATGGTCAGAGGCTTCAGACATGAAACACGGGGATAGTCAGAGACTGCAGACATGCCAGAGGAGATGGTCAGAGACTGCAAAAATGCTACAATACATAGTTGGAGACTGCAGATATTCCACAGGACATGGTCTGAGGCTACAGGCATGATATAAGAGATGATCTGAGACTTCAGACATGCTTTACAGTAAGAGTTTTTGGAGGCTAGAGACATTCTTCAAGGGATAGTGATATACTGGGGGCGCCTTACAAGAGATAACTAGAGATCATTGCTATTACAGCCCCTTTACAATTTAGTACTTCCACATTTGTGTTCAGAACAGCACCCTTAAAAGTTACTAGGTTAGGTTATTTGCTGCTTAAGGCAGCCATTCCCACTACCTGTTTGGTGGATTGTGGGTAGGTTGCCATGGTAAGCGGCATGCCTACCAGAGGTAGTCTTTTGAATGTCTCTGGTAATTTTGCTGTACTATGTGCCATAAACACTCTGGATGCCACCCCATTTTTGCCAGCTTATGCAGTCATTTTTCCGGTTCCCCCTGCTTTGTTTGCTAGGTTTCTGGCACATTAACCAATGGTGCTGTGCCACCAGCATCCTTGCAACCGATGATGCATTGTGACACTAGGAAACTGGTGGCTGGCTTGCACAGAGTCACTGGTTGATAGGGCACAGGTGGCTGAGGGTCATTGGTTGTTATGGTGCAGGCGGTACCAGCATCCTAGCAACCAGCTTAGTAACAGCAAGTGACCTTAGTGCTGCACCTTTCCGAGGCCACATTTCCAGTAAGCCCCTGGTTAATTGTGCCACATTTGATATTTCTCTCGGCAAGGTCCATTTTAGAAGGTTCAGAGGAAAAAAAAACAAGAGAAAAGGGATGGACAGCACAACAAACAATTAAGAGTGTATGTAAAAAACAAACCATTTAACTACAAGAAACTAGTCTAAAGAATAATTTTCCCTCACTGGCTTTAGCAAGCACCTACTGTTTGCAGGGGCCCAGACAGTCACATAGAAAGTGTCAAAGGGTCACATGCTGCCCCCATCCCACAGATTGAGCACTGGGGCCAAATAATATAGAAACATGCAATCAAGTTTAAGATTTTATTTATATTTACCTGAAAGGAAAAAAAAAAAAGCTTTGATTGGACTGAGCCGGGTAATGCTTGTAGGTAGACAGAGAGAAATGGATGATCCAACAATTACGTGGAGACCACCAGCATGCAGTCTGGGAAACAGCTGGACAGATTGCAAGAATGAAACGTCTTAAAAACACTGAGAATTCCACTTAATCATGTCTGCTAATTGTATTTCCATGATAATTATATATCTGAGTGCCCGTACGATTTCCTGAGCTGAATTACTAGCTGTACTTTTTAAACCAAGGATCCTCTCTGACTTTGGCCTTCAGGAGATTTGGGCAAAGAACCGAGTGTGTGTGGAGAGCTCAGGGGGGTCTGAAATAATGCAAAAAAAAAAAAAATGTTTGTGTTATATCCTACCATGTAAAGTCATTTAGTATTTTAAAAAAATATACTGTTTAAATACCAGTGATACAAATACCAATAATAAACTACTATTACTACTACTAATAATATAATACCAATGCAATAATATATCACTCTTAATACTACTACTAATATATTACTATTACTACTGCTACTACTAATAATTTACTACTACTACTATTACTACTACTAATAATAATAATCATAATAGCATATTACTACTGCTACAGCTAGTACTACTACTATACTACTATTACTACTACTAATAATAATAATAATGTAAGAAACACACCTACAATGCAATAGTGCGTGTAGAATTTTTATGCTTTAAATGTATATTTTTTTAATTTTGAAAAGAGTGGAGAAGGGTTGGAACTTCCATTATTATTTTTTTTTTTTTATTGCTGTTTTTTTATTGCTTTTTTATTGCTGTCTATTTCCCTGCTGGGAAGATTTAACCCCTTTAAATGTTTGGGGAACTTTGGTTTGGTCTGAACCCAGAAGTAAGCTGCCGATGCCATCCCAGGAAGCTGTGGCTGGGACATTCCCCGCCCCCCACAGCTCATGAACACAAAAGGAGCGGATATGCTCATGATGTTGTTGACCTAATACGGCCACATGGCTATATTGGGTCAATGTCAGTGACCTAGTATAGCCATGCGGCCATTTCAAGTCAATGATGTGATGTGATGAGTATCCATCCCCTTTGTGTACATTTAGCTGTGGGAGGGGAATGTCCCAACCACAGCTGATTGGTCTAGCAATGACAGCTTACCTCCTGGTTTGGCCGTACTTGGGTTTGGACAATATCCAAGCTCATCACCAGTCCCGGGGGCCATTGGGAAATTTAAAATATTATAGTTGTCATTGGTAAGGAGGTGAGAGTAAAGCCTCGTACACATGATTGGATTGTTGGCCAACAAAACCGTGGAATTTTGTCCGAAGGGCGTTGGCCCAAACTTGTCTTGCATACACACGGCACACAATCGTTGGCCTACAATTACGAATGTAGTGACGTACTACGTTGTTTTCCAGCTCTTTAGCGCCACCCTTTGGGCTCCTTCTGCTAATTCTGTGTTAGTAGAAGTTTGGAGAGTTTTGATTCGCGCTTTTCTTTTCGCACTTTTCAGTTTGTTTCTGAACGGCTGTTCGTCAACCAGACATGCTGCGGAATCGGAGGAGATAACGTGTTATTTATTATTGGCTTTGGAGTTATTGCTTTGACATTATTTTTTTGGTTGAATAATGATTTGATTTGGTATATTTTATATATTTTTGGATGCACATAATGCACTTTTTGGTTAAGTTCTATTGGCAGATAGCATGTCTAATTGTATTTGTTTTCTTTTTTTAATGCACAATAAAAAAAATTGTGTAGAATAATACTTGGCTATGTGTTTTACTTCAAATGACAGTTTGGGAGTCGGCAGTTACATTTAAAAAAATACAATATAAAATTAACAAGGGACACCAACATAGTTGTATCTTTGATTTTAAAAACTACGGGATAATGGTAAAAAATAATTAAAAAAAAAAGCATAATAATATTATTCTTGATATCACTAGAAAAAAAAAAAGGCTTTGAAAATTTTTTTGCAAAAACTCCATCAGTATCACCAGCAAAGCAGCTTCATTATTATCCCATTAAAGGAGAAGAGAATTGTGCGCTGTATTTCGAGATTTCATAATTTTCCATGTCACAAATGTTAATTCTCCGTTACGAACCCTAGTTTACAAGACCGACCGCTTCTGGCTCGTCCTTGCTTCCGAGCATGCGTGTTTGTACTTTGGACTTTTGTCCGACGGACTTGTGTACACACGCTCGGAAAATCCGACAACACACATTTGTCCGTGGAAAAAATGTAAAACCTGCTAGCCAACATTTGTCCGCGGAAAATCCGACAACAATTGTCCGATGGAGCATACACACGGTCGGATTTTCCGCCAACAGCCTGTCATCGAACATTTCCCGTCGGAAAGTCCGATCGTGTGTACGGGACTTAAGTCTTCCAATTATGATGCTTAGTCTGGTGACAGTTGTCTAAGAGGGAATTACTTTGAACGCATTTCCCCTCACTTCCTCTTGCGTCCCTGGGGCAGAAAGTAAAGAGGAATCTCAAATATTATAAAATTGCTTGTGTAGATTGCATGTGAAAAATGTAGATAAAAAAAAAAAATATTTTGTAATAGTTAAAGGTGAACTCAAAGCAAACAGATAGTTACATAGGTAGTATACATAAAAAAGAGCTGCTTCATTTGCCAAATGATTTGTATTAAAGAGGAGTTCCACCCAGGGGGGCCGTCAAAAAAAAAAAAAAAATAAAAGTCAGCAGCTACAAATACTGCAGCTGCTGACTTTTAATTGGACACTTACCTGTCCCTGGGTCCAGCAATGCGGGGGATCGAAGCCCCGCTCGTCCCCCCCCTCCGCTCGTCGGCGCCGGCATTTCAACTGTGGGCGCCGGGCTGTGGCTTCACAGCCTGGCACCCACTGCGCATGTGCGAGCGGCGCCGCGCGCCGTGATTGGCCGCTCAATCACCTGGGACCTGTAATGGGTCCCAGATGATTGACAGGAGGGAGGGAGCAGAGCGGAGCCCTTCCTGTGCCGAGACGGAAGTGATGTCACCAGCCCAGGCTAAGGAACAGGCAGACTACGAGGGACCACCTAGCAACAGGCATTTAGAGGTAAGTGAAAAAAAAAATATCCAAATGTTTTTTTTTTTAGAATTTTTCCAGGTATTTCTGTTTTTTGGGTGGAACCCCACTTTAATGTCCATCCAGTCCTCCGATTTACACAGCTCTTCTACATAGCAGATCTTTATCTGGCAGGGGAGAAGACCTGTTTTTCTCTGCTGCTCTACAGACATACTAATAGAGCTACTCTTTTCCCCCATCCTGTGACTGGAAAGTAGGAGATGTAGCAGACTGATGAGTTCATGTCCTTGTCACTCTGCATTCTCTTGCACTGCAGCAGAAATGATTTGCTCCTTGTGCTGCTTTTCCCTCCTCTAGTCTGAGCTCTGCTCTAAAGAGGTTTTTAAGAGGCTTTACCAAATCAAATCTAGGTACATGTACTGTTCACTTTAAAGATAAATTGAATAATGTGTTACTGCATACATAGCTGTGTTAGTTTTTGTCTATTATCTATCTGGAGTTCAGCTTTAACCCCTTCCAGCCTGGCCAATTGTAAAATGATGTCTGGGTGGGAGCACTGTTGTTCTAAGAGCACCGGACATAGCCCCTGCTGGAACCATGTGATTGCTGTGCCCAATCACAGCAGATCACATGACAGTTGTACACAATGAAAGGCTTTGATTCATGCTGTAGCCAATCACAGCTAATCACAATAGTAAACACTGAATGAGTAGTTTTCATTCAGAAAAAATGATTGCTTATAACTATAAAATTCACAGTTATAAGCAATCATAGTGTGTAAATAAAAAAAATCATGATCAGGGTAGTACAGTGTTACTATGATAACATTATATTGCTCTGGTCACTATGTAAAAAAAAAAACTGTAAAAAAAGAAAGAAACTAATAAATAAAATATTTTAAAAAATTGTAAAAATTTCCTTTATCACCGCCACACCAGTTATATGATGACACTGTACTGCACGGGTAACAGTATGTGAAAAGTTTTTAAAAAATTGTGAAAAAACATTTTTTTTTTAAATTACTTAATTTTCCAAAAAATTGTGGCAAAAAATGACAACGTCAAAAAACTTGTCATGCTTCTTACTAAATACCTTAAGACTATCTACTCTCCAAAAAGGGATCATTTGGGGGACATTTGTACTGTCCTGGACTTTTCGGGCCCCAAGAAATGAGGCGCCGTCAGTACGTCAGGTTTAATCGATTTTCAGATATATACTCTGTCTCTGTGTGGACTCTATAACTTTTCTACAGACTAAATAATATACACTGATTTGGGTTATTTTCACCAAAGAAATGTAACAGAATACATCCTGGCCTAAAGTTATGGAAAAAGAAAATTGTTTTGCAAAATTTTATAACAGAAAACCGCATTTTTTTGCAAAATATTTTGTCTTTTTTACTTTATTTTGCAATAAAAAAAAGAAAAACTTAAAAAAAACTGCGGTGATTAAATACCACCGAAAGACCTGGAAGGGAGCCTGGTGGCCTGTCTCATTCACCTTTCAGACAGACCAATCAAGAACTATAAGGCCTCTCTCACAATCCAGCTGCTAAACGCGGCCAGAGCACGCATGCCCCTTTGTTGGAGATCGGAAAACCTCCCATCAAAATCTCTGTGGTTCTCTAAGGTAAACGAATTGAGAAACATGGAGGATCTCACAGCTATGTTGCATAACCGGGAGGAGACCCTCTGGGAGACCTGGCGACCCTGGAACCACTTTGTATTTACTGACGCATATTTACAGGAGGTGGCACAAACGAGCTAGCCTTCCCGGATCTGACTCTACTCCCTGGGCGAGGGGCCCTCTACGCCCTCTATTTCTCTTCCTCTATCCCGGTACCCCTAGCCCCTACTACTCTGGGGTCATCTACTCCCAACATTTGCCCCCACTTTTTCCCCTGGTCCTATCCCCCCCCCCTTTGTTTTTTCTTTAGTTACCCTTTGGAGACCCGTGATGGGATACACCCCTCAGATATGATGTATATCCTGGTTTATATTCTGCTTTCACATTGCCCCATCCCTGGGCTTCTTAGGTCCAAGGAAAGTACTACCTCCCACTATATTTCCTGAAAATCCGAAGCTAAGTTACTCCATTCTAAGGTGTGTTATATACTTTATTTCAGTCCATCTCACTGTTTCATGCATTAAAGTACATAAGCCTTGATCCTCTATATAAATGTATGATAGACACCCCAGTGTGGTCTACACAAACGTGTTCGTCAATATGACCGCATACTCTGTGCAATGCTGGGCCTGTTGTTTTCTGACTCGGCCCTTGATTACTAATGATTGGTTTGAGATTCTGTAACAACTGTTTATTTTGACTGTTACATGTAACTTTCTTTGATAAATAAATGAATTCTAAAAAAAAAAAAAAATACCACCAAAAGACAGTTCTAGCTGTGTGAAACAAATGATAACAATTTCATTTGGGTACAGTGTTGCATGACCGCGCAATTGTCATTCAAAGTGTGACAGCGCTGAACGCTGACGATTGGCCTGGGCAGGAAAGGGGTAAAAGTGCCCGGTGTTGAAGTGGTTAAAGAACTATTACAGAGCCTTGAAAAAGTATTTATACCCCTTGAAATGTTTCACATTTTGTCATGTTACAACCAAACACATAAATGTATTTTATTGGGATTTTATGTGATAGACCAACACAAAGTGGCACATAATTGTGAAGTGGAAGGAAAATGATAAATGGTTTTCAAATATTTTTATAAATAAATATGTGAAAAGTGTGGGGTGCATTTTTATTCAGCCCCCCTGAGTCAATACTTTGTAGAATCACCTTTCACTGCAATTACAGCTGCAAGTCTTTTTGGGGATGTCTCTACCAGCTTTGCACATCTAGAGAGTGACATTTTTGCCCATTCTTCTTTGCAAAATATCTCAAGCTCTGTCAGAATGGATGGAGAGCGTCTGTGAACAGCAATTTTCAAGTCTTGCCACAGATTCTCAATTGGATCTAGGTCTGGACTTTGACTGGGCCATTCTAACACATGAATATACTTTGATCTAAACCATTCCATTGTAGCTCTGACATTTAGGGTCGTTGTCTTACTGGAATGTGAACCTCCGCCCCGGTCTCAAGTCTTTTGCAGACTCTTACAGGTTTTCTTCTAAGATTGCCCTGTATTTGGCTCCATTAATCTTCCCAATAACTCTGACCAGCTTCCCTGTCCCTGCTGAAGAAAAGCATCCCCACAACATGATGCTGCCACCGCCATGTGTCACAGTGGGGATGGTGTGTTTAGGGTGATGTGCAGTGTTAGTTTTTCGCCACACATAGCAATTTGCTTTTGGGCCAAAAAGTTACATTTTGGTCTCATCTGACCAGAGCACCTTCTTCCATATGTGTGCTGTGTCCCCCACATGGCTTCTCGCAAACTGCAAATGGGACTTCTTATGACTTTCTTTCAACAAATGGCTTTCTTCTTGCCACTCTTCCATTAAGGCCAGATTTGTGGAGTGCACGACTAATAGTTGTCCTGTGGACAGATTCTCCCACCTGAGCTGTGGATCTCTGCAGCTCCTCCAGAGTTACCATGGGCCTCTTGGCTGCTTCTCTGATTAATGCTCTCCTTGCCCGGCCTGTCAGTTTAGGTGGACGGCCATGTCTTGGTAGGTTTGCAGTTGCGCTATACTCTTTCCATTTTCGGATGATGAATTGAACAGTGCTCCGTGAGATGTTCAAAGCTTGGGATATTTTCATATAATCCAACCCTGCTTTAAACTTATCCACAACTTTATCCCTGACCTGTCTGGTGTGTTCCTTGGCCTTCATGATGCTGTCTGTTCACTAGGGTTCTCTAATGCCGCGTACACACGGTCGGACTTTTCGGCTACAAAAGTCCGACAGCCTGTCCGACAGACTTTCGACGGACTTTTGGCGGACTTTTGGCGGACTTGCGGCAGACTTTCTTACAAACGGACTTGCCTAAATACGATCACACAAAAGTCCGATGGATTCGCACGTGATGACGTACACCGGACTAAAATAAGGAAGTTGATAGCCAGTAGCCAATAGCTGCCCTAGCGTGGGTTTTTGTCCGTCGGACTAGCACACAGACGAGCGGATTTCTGGGTCCAGCGTAGTTACGACGTAATGAAGCATGTTTCAAATCTAAAGTCCATCAGATTTGCGGCTGGAAAAGTCCGCTGAAAGTCCGGGGAAGCCCACACACGATCGGATTGTCAGCCAGCTTTAGTCCGTCGGCATCCGTTGGACTTTTGTAGACGAAAAGTCCGACCGTGTGTACGCGGCATAACAAACCTCTGAGGGCTTCACAGAACAGCTGTATTTATCTTGAGATAAAATTACACACAGGTGGACTGTATTTACTAAATAGGTGACTTCTGAGGGCAATTGGTTCCACTAGATTTTAGTTAGGGGTATCAGAGTAAAGGGGGCTGAATACAAATGCACGTCACACTTTTCAGATCTTTATTTGTAAAAAAGTTTGAAAACCATTTATCATTTTCCTTCCACTTCACAATTATGTGCCACTTTGTGTTGGTCGATCACATAAAATCCAAATAAAATACATTTACGTTTTTTGGTTGTAACATGACAAAATGTGGAAAATTTCAAGGGGTGTGAATACTTTTTCAAGGCACTGTAATTGCAGAAAATTGAATCTACCCCTGTGTAACATTTAGTTATGTCAGCTGGTCATTTTGATGAGAAAATGCTAGAGAAAAAAAAAAAAAAGCTTTTAATCATCATATCCTGATTAAAGGCTAGCTAATAATAGATTCAGAACAGCTGATCAAGACTCATAAATACTGTACATAAGGTTTCTTTTCAATTATCAAGCAAGGAATGCGTGGAATTTATAAATCACACAGCACATCCCATATTCCTCTCCTCCCTTTGTGCTCTTTACCACTTAGGGGGCTATAAAGTTCACTCGGCCCTCCCCTAATATTCACATAGTCATGCCTCTAATGAAGAATCTTGTACACAAAGGTTCTTATATTGAATGAAAAGTGTCCCCTGTGCGGGTGGCTTCTCTCTTTAGTGAAATCTTCAGTCCTCTGCCCTCCCCTTACCCCTGCATCGGTAATCTTCTAGCTCTGCTGGGGGGCTAATAAAAGCAGCTGGACCTGTGATAGGTACTCATCAAATATGGAGAATATGCCCGTACTTTCCATCTTCCATCCTTCATAAAAGCTGTACTATAGTTTCCATCAATGAAAAACATTCTATGAATGGAGAAGGTGGAATTTTCATTCATCTGCCAGTCTTTCATTCATAGGACGCTTTTCATTGATGGAAACTATGGTGCAGCTTCTATGAATGGAGCAAGGGGGGGATGGAAACAGCGGGCATAGTCTGTATTCTTGATGAGTGCCCAGGGATGCTATTAAAAATTACGGAGCCCAATACTGCCTACTTGACAGGCCTCGCTACGCCTCCCCCCCCCCCAGAAAATATCAAATTATATTTTCATTAACCACATGCCGACCAGCGCACGACGATATATACGTCGGCACAATGGCACAGCTGGGCAAATGGGCGTACAGGTACGTCCCCTTTAAATCGCGGCATTGTGGGCGTGCGTCCGCAGCGTAATCCGTGACCGCGCCCGCAGGTCCTGCGGACTCCACGTCCGCCGGGGGCCCGCGATCGCATCACAGAGCGGCAGAACGGGGAGATGCCTATGTAAACAAGGCATTTCCCTGTTCTGCCTTGTGACATGACAGGGATCAGGGACAGCAGTGATCGCTGTCATGACAGTGGTAACCCATCCCCCCCACAGTTAGAATCACTCCCTAGGACACACTTAACCCCTTCATTGCCCCCCTAGTGTTTAACCCCTTCTCTGCCAGTGTCATTTACACAGTAATCAGTGAATTTTTATAGCACTGTTCGGTGTATAAATGACAATGGTCCCAAAATAGTGTCACAAGTGTCCGATGTGTCCGCCATAATGTTGCAGTCCCAATAAAAATCGCAGTTCGCCGCCATTACTAATAAACAAAAATGTATAATAAAAATGCCATAAATCTATCCCCTATTTTGTAGACGCGATAACTTTTGTGCAAACGAATCAATACGCTTATTGCAATTTTTTTTACCAAAAATATGTAGAAGAATACATATCAGCCTAAACCGTGAAAGAAATTTGTTTTTTTATATATTTTTTGGGGATATTTCTTATAGCAAAAAGTAAAAAATATTGCTTTTTTTCCAAAATTGTCGCTCTTTTTTTGTTTACAGCGCAAAAAATAAAAACCGCAGAGGAGATCAAATACCACCAAAAGAAAGCTCTATTTGCAGGAAAAAAAGGACGTCAATTTTGTTTGGGAGCCACGACGCACGACCGCGCAATTGTCAGTTAAAGCGGCGCAGTGCCGAATCGCAAAAAGTGCTCTGGTCTTTGGGCAGCCAAATGGTCCGGGGCTTAAGTGGCTAAGAAATGTTTCAAGGAAGCTCCCTGGCTCTGGTAAGGCAGCTCCCTACAAACAGTCCTCCCTCCATGTCTGCTGCAGCTAAATACATAATTAGAATTCCAGTCCTAAAAGAGAGTTTGAAATGATATTTAGAGCGATTCGGTTATAGGGGTTGATTTACTAAAACTGGAAAGTGCAAAATTTGGTGCAACTCTGCATAGGAACCAATCAGCTTCCAGGTTTCATTGCCAAACCTTAATTGAACAAGCTGAAATGAGAAGCTGATTGGCTACCGTACACAGCTGCACCAGATTTTGCAATCTCCAGTAAATCAACCCTACAGTGTCTTCTGAGTCCATTCACCATTCTAAGCTCTGGCGAAGGTAATGTTTTTTCAGAAAGACGTGGATAATTTATTTTGATCCCTTTATAAAAAAATTTAAAGCATGTCTGGACTCTTTCACCTTTTGTTCTGGCGCCTATTATTTCCATACTTTGTAATTTAATGTCCACCTCATCTGGTGTCTGTTTTTTTGTAGGTGGAGGTTGGTAAGCACTGTGGAAGCACCAAAGATTGGTGGCGGCGGTATAAAATAATAAGACACATTTCTGGAGCTGGAGTGCCTAGCGACGCCTAGGCACTCTATATTGGAGGCACTCTATATTGGAGGCCCTCTATATTGGAGGCCCTCTATATTGGAGGCACTTTATATTGGAGGCACTTTATATTGCAGGCACTCTATATTGGAGGCACTGTATATTGGAGGCACTTTATATTGGAGGCATTCTATATTGGAGACACTTTATATTGGAGGCACTCTATATTGGAGGCACTCTATATTGGAGGCATTCTATATTGGAGGCACTTTATATTGGAGGCACTTTATATTGGAGGCACTCTATATTGGAGGCACTTTATATTGGAGCCACTCTATATTGGAGGCACTTTATATTGGAGGCATTCTATATTGGAGACACTTTATATAGAAGGCACTTTATATTGGAGGCACTCTATATTGGAGGCACTTTATATTGGAGGCACTTTATATTGGAGACATTCTATATTGGAGGCACTTTATATTGGAGGCACTCTATATTGGAGGCACTTTATATTGGAGGCACTCTTTATTGAAGGGACTTTATATTGGAGGCACTCTATATTGGAGGCACTTTATATTGGAGGCATTCTATATTGGAGGCACTTTATATTGGAGGCATTCTATATTGGAGGCACTTTATATTGGAGGCATTCTATATTGGAGGCACTTTATATCGGAGGCACTCTATATTGGAGGCACTCTATATTGGAGGCACTTTATATTGGAGGCATTCTATATTGGAGGCACTTTATATTGAAGGCACTTTATATTGGAGGCATTCTATATTGCAGGCATTCTATATTGGAGGCACTTTATATTGGAGGCACTTTATATTGGAGGGACTTTATATTGGAGGCACTTTATATTGGAGGCACTTTATATTGAAGACACTCTATATTGGAGGCACTTTATATTGGAGACACGCTATATTGGAGGAACTTTATATTGGAGGCACTTTATATTGGAAGGATCATGTAATCAGAATTGCTGACTTTTAATATGATGACTTTAGTAGATGATATCTTTAGACATTTATAGTTTTGTTTATAATGGTGGTCTTTCAAGCACTGTTTCAATACATATGTAAATAAAACAAGGCAGGAAAAACTGTCTAAGCGAATCCAAAATGACAGCAAGAAGAAGAGGTGATCTCTGTATATTTTGTTATGTTCCCTGCTGTGATGTAGAGATAAACCTTGAATGCCTGTATTGTAAAGGTTTTAATTGTTAGGTGATGATACGGTTTGCTGCACTGTCAGTCTGCTTGCAAAGGATTGCAATCTCCTCTTTTGCAATGTCCTTAAAAGAAACAATCTGAAGACTAATGCCTTATACACACAGCAAGGCTGAACGAAAAAAAAAAACTGACAGCTCCGGAGGAGCCGCTGTACTAACTCGGAAAAAACACTCGTCTGTATGCTGTTCCGACGAGATTAGCAGAAGGAGCCCAAAGGGTGGCGCACTGGCTATTGAACTTCCTTTTTCTTGTGCCGTCGTACGTGTTGTACGTCACCGCGTTCTTGACGGTCGGAATTTGGTGTGACCGTCTGTAAGCAAGACAGCTTGAGCGGAATTCTGTTGGAAAAACCTTCAGAGTTTATTCCGACGGCAAAACCGGTCGTGTGTACAGGGCATTAGCCATTGGCTGAGAGCGCTGATCGGGAGCCGATCGTCCGACCGGCTGCAGTACACATGGGCCGAACGCCGGCCGCTTTCTATTGAACCGGCTGATGCCGCCCGACATTCGGCCCGTGTGTACCATGCTTTAGAACTGCAAGACATGACAAAGACAACAGGTAATTTAGGCTTTCTCAGTCAGGGTTCCATGGAACACTAGGGTTCCTCCAGAGGTTGCCAGGGGTCCCTTGAACAATGAGCAATGACAAATTTATCTTCCACCTACAATGACCACCAATATTATGCCGGCCATAGATGGAGCAATTTTCTTTCCTGCAACCATGGTTTGCAGGAAAGAAAATCGCTTGATTCCCCCATCAACACAGGCATCGGGGAATCCCTCCTGCAGAGACATTGTGTTCTCTTGGCAGGGAGCCATCCCTGCCAGGAGAACACAGTGATATTTGCTAGCGACTATAACAACACTAGGAATAATTGCATGTAAAATCCGGCAAGCTGGTTGTACCCAAGTTGTTTGATCAATTAACTTTGGTAAATTCAGCCTGCCCAAACATGGTTAGAATCTCGACCAGTTCCTGCTTAACCGCCCGAGATTCAAACCATCTATGGCCAGCTTAAAGAAGCAATTTCCTGCTGACATTCAATGTAATGGGTCATTTCTACACAGATCACCAGAGCAAGTGGTCTTTTTTTTAAACTGACCACCGATGTAAAGGGGCATTTCTCCACTGACCACCAATGTCATGAGGAAACTCTCCACTGACCACATACCATATATACTCGAGTATAAGCCGAGTTTTTCAGCACATTTTTTTATGCTGAAAATGCCCCCCTCGGCTTATACTCGAGTCAAGCACATTTCTGCAGCAGAGAATGACATTTTGTGAACCGAATTTGGGGCCTGAGATATGGAGCCCCAAAGTCGGTTCACAAAATGTCATTCTCTGCTGCAGAAAAGTGCTTGACATTTTCCGAACCGAATTTGGGGCCCGTTATCTCGGGGCCACTTGGTTCTAGGAACCCCAGCTTTGAATATGTTGTAGTGCTAGTTCCACTGGGTTTGCACACCAAATTTGGGGTTTTTAGCACCAAGTGACCCCGAGATACGCGGCCCCAAAGTCGGTCAACTGTGTCCATCTGCAGCAATGTCATTTCGGGACCCTTTGGGTCCAGAGACCCCAAATTTTGGCTGCAGCTAGGGGGCATTTAGGAACCCTTAACTACAGAGTTTGAAGTTTGGGGGACCTATGGCTGCAAATGGGCACAGTGAGGCATGCAAATGGGCACAGTGAGGCTGTAAATGGGCATTGTTGACCGTCTTTTCCACTTACAGTAGCTGCGCATTTCCCACCCTAGGCTTATACTCGAGTCAATAAGTTTTCCCAGTTTTTTTTGTGGTAAAATTAGGTGCCTCAGCTTATATTCGGGTCGGCTTATACTCGAGTATATACGGTATTTATGGAGACACTTTTACACTTATCTCCAATTTAAAGGGCAATTTCTCCACTGATCACCAATGTAAGGGGGAATTTCCCCACTGACTACAAATTTATGGCGACACTTCTCCGTTGAACACCAATGTAAAGGGACATTTCTCCACTGACCACCAATGTAAAGGGGAATTTCTCCAATGACCACAAATTTATGGGGACACTTCTACACTTACCACCAATCTAATGGGGAATTTCTCCATTGGCCGCCAATGTTAAGTGACATTTCTCCACTGACCATAAATGTAATGGGGAATTTCCCCCACCCATGTCTAAGCTAACCACAAGTTTTTGGAGACACTTTTACACTGACTGCCGATGTAAGGGATAGTTTCATAATCTGTGTTTCTTCCTTGGCCCTTATTATTCATTTATTTTCATGATTATTGTTAAACAACAAAGGGGTATTGTAATATATTGGCTCTGTCGAAAATGTCGACATGTCGAAAACGTTGGATGTCAAAAATTCTAGGTATGCCAATTTTCCTATTCTTTTATTAAAAGCTCTTAGCAACCTACTGATCAAGCTTTTTTATAGCAAAAAAATATATGCCTGTATATAATTTTTTTAGTAGGAGAGTTCCTTGAGACTTCAAAATTATTTTAAGGGTTCCTCCAGGGTAAAAAGGTTGAGAAAGGCTGAAGTAAGTCTTTGAGGCTCTAATCCTCTCCAGACAACATTGTAGTTGTGCTAAAGCCAGGAAGTCTACTCAGTTTGCATTTTATCTAAATTCTGTGTAATTCACTGCAGCCAGATTCGGCAAGTTATACACAGTGCTTCCAGGCAGCAGCCTCTTGGATTTTAGGTAATTTATGAAAATATAAAGTACCGGCAACCATAGGGACTTAATACGTTTAGTGGCCAACTGTACAAGGTACATGCCAGGATAAGAATTAGAGACATTAAGCAGTAGTGATTAGAAAGATAGAAAAACAAATTCCACACATGCAAACAAAGAATGCTCATGGGACTTTTTAGGTGCAAAAAACATAAATTCAATCTGTTCTCCATTTAAAAAAAAAAAAAAAAAAAGAGGGTTATTGATGCTCATTAAAACCATCCAAAAAAAAAAGCTCTGTGGACATATTGTAGATGTATCTTGGTCTCACTGCCTCTGAAGCCTGACATAACACCTATATTTATCATTTCATGTACAGTATCTCACAAAAGTGAGTACACCCCTCAAATTTTTTAAATTTTTTATTATATCTTTTATGACAACACTGAAGAAATGACACTTTGCTACAATGTAAAGTAGTGAGTGTACAGCTTGTATAACAGTGTATATTTGCTGTCCCCTCAAAATAACTCAACACACAGCCATTAATGTCTAAACCACTGGCAACAAAAATGAGTACACCCCTAAGTGAAAATGTCCAAATTGGGCCCAAAGTGTCCATATTTTGTGTGGCCACCATTATTTTCCAGCACTGCCTTAACCCTCTTGGGCATGGAGGTCACCAGAGCTTCACAGGTTGCCACTGGAGTCCTCTTCCACTCCTCCATGATGACATCACAGAGCTGGTGGATGTTAGAGACCTTGCGCTCCTCCACCTTCCGTTTGAGGATGCCCCACAGATGCTCAATAGGGTTTAGGTCTGGAGACATGCTTGGCCAGTCCATCACCTTTAATCTCTGCTTTTTTAGGAAGGCAGTGGTCATCTTGGAGGTGTGTTTGAGGTCGTTATCATGTTGGTAGTCTGCCCTGCGACCCAGTCTCTGAAGGGAGGGGATCATGCTCTACATCAGTATGTCACAGTACATGTTGGCATTCATGGTTCCCTCAATGAACTGTAGCTCCCCAGTGCCGGCAGCACTCATGCAGCCCCAGACCATGACACTCCCACCACCATGCTTGATTGTAGGCAAGAGACACTTGTCTTTATACTCCTCACCTGGTTGCCCCCACACACGCTTGACACCATCTGAACCAAATAAGTTTATCTTGGTCTCATCAGACCACAGGACATGGTTCCAGTAATCCATGTCCTTAGTCTGCTTGTCTTCAGCAAACTTTTGCAGGCTTTCTTGTGCATCATCTTTAGAAGAGGCTTCCTTCTGGGATGGAAGCCATGCAGAACAATTTTATGCAGTGTGTGGCGTATGGTCTGAGCACTGACAGTCTGACTCCCCACCCCTTCAACCTCTGCAGCAATGCTGGCAGCACTCATACGTCTATTTCCCAAAGACAACCTCTGGATATGACGCTGAGCACGTGCACTCAACTTCTATGGTCGACCATGGCGAGGCCTGTTCTGAGTGGAACCTGTCCTGTTATACCGCTGTATGGTCTTGGCCACCGTACTGCAGCTCAGTTTCATGGTCCTGGCAATCTTCTTATAGCCTAGGCCATCTTTATGTAGAGCAACAATTCCTTTTTTTTAGATCCTCAGAGAGTTCTTTGCCATGTGGTGCCATATTGAACTTTCAGTGACCAGTATAAGAGAGAGTGAGAGCGATAACACCAAATTTAACACACCTGCTCCCCATTCACACCTGAGACCTTGTAACACTAAGACACCGGGGAGGGAAAAGGGCTAATTGGGCCCAATTTGGACATTTTCACTTAGGGGTGTACTCACTTTTGTTGCCAGCGGTTTAGACATTAATGGCTGTGTGTTGAGTTATTTTGAGGGGACAGCAAATTTACACTGCTATGCCCCGTACACACGGTCGGATTTTCTGATGGAAAATGTCCGATCGGAGCGTGTTGTCGGAAATTCCGACCGTGTGTGGGCTCCATCGGACATTTTCCATCGGATTTTCCGACACACAAAGTTTGAGAGCAGGATATAAAATTTCCGACAACAAAATCCGTTGTCGGAAATTCCGATCGTGTGTACACAAATCCGACGGACAAAGTGCCACGCATGCTCAGAATAAATAAAGAGATGGAAGCTATTGGCCACTGCCCCGTTTATAGTCCCGACGTACGTGTTTTACGTCACCGCGTTTAGAACGATCGGATTTTCCGACAACTTTGTGTGACCGTGTGTATGCAAGACAAGTTTGAGCCAACATCCATCGGAAAAAATCCTAGGATTTTGTTGTCGGAATGTCCGAACAAAGTCCGACCGTGTGTACGGGGCATAATACAAGCTGTACACGCACTACTTTACATTGTAGCAAAGTGTCATTTCTTCAGTGTTGTCACATGAAAAGATAGAATAAAATATTTACAAAAATGTGAGGGGTGTACTCAATTTTGTGAGATACTGTATATCCTTTCTGGCTATAGAGGAATATACACTGTATTGTCAAATGTATTGGGGTGCCTTTAATGTCATCCCAGTCTTAGTCCATAGGGATCAATATTGAGTTGGCCCACTCTTTGCAGCTATCACAGTTTCAACTCTTCTGGGAAGGCTGTCCACAAGGTTTAGGAGTGTGTCTATGGGAATGTTTGACTATTCTTCCAGAAGTGCATTTGTGAGCTCAGGCACTGATGTGGGCGGGAAGGCCTGGCTCACAGTCTCCGCTTTAATTCATCCCAAAGGTGTTCTATCAGGTTGAGGTCAGGACTCTGTGCAGGCCAGTCAAGTTCCTCCACCCCAAACTCGCTCATCCATGTCTATATGGACCTTGCTTTGTGCACTGGTCCAAATCATTTGAAGGAGGGGGTATTATGGTGTGGGGTTGTTTTTCAGGTGTTGGGCTTGGCCCCTTAGTTCCAGTGAAGGGAACTCTTAAATTAGTTGTAAACCCTTTATAGTGACTTTTACCTATAGGTAAGCCTAGAATAAGGCTTACCTATAGGTAGTGGAAATATCTCCTAAATGTGCGCCGTTTAGGGGGTATTTCACTTGTAGTGCTCCGATGTCATTATCGGCGCATGCGCTGTGAAGAAACGGACCAACCTGCCATTTCTCCCCTGAGCATGTGCCGTGACTGACGGCTCCCACGCGCATGCATGGGAGTGACGTCACGTGACTTTTGGTCAGCCACAGAGCCGGAGTCCGTGGCCCCGGAAGGAAAAGGGGCGAAGATGGACGCGGCATGCTCAGGAGACAGTGTGGGCTTCGTTTGCAGGTAAGTGTCATATAATGGGTTAGTATGCGATGCATGCATACATACGATGCATACTAGCCCATTATGCTTTTCATTTGCAGGCCTTGCGGGGAGCAAAAGAGGAAGTAAAACCCATCGGGATTTACTTCCTCTTTAAAGGCATCAGCATACCAAGACATTTTGGACAATTTCATGCTCGCAACTTTGTGGGAACAGTTTGGGGATGGCCCCTTCCTGTTCCAACATGACTGAGCACCAGTGTACAAAGCCAAGTCCATAAAGACATGGATGAGCAAGTTTGGGGTGGAGGAACTTGACTGGCTTGCACAGAGTCCTGACCTCCACCAGATAGAACACCTTTGGGATGAAATAGAGGGGAGACTGGGAGCAAGATCTTTTCTTCCAACATCAGTGCCTGACTTTACACATGCGCTTCTGGAAGAATGGTCAAACATTCCCATAGACACATTCCTAAACCTTGTGGACAGACTTCCCGGAAGAGTTGAAGCTGTTATAGCTGCAAAGGGTGGGCCAACTCAATATTGAACCCTACGGACTAAGGCTGGGATGCCATTAAAGTTCATGTGCGTGTAAAGGCAGGTGTCCCAATACTTTTGGTAATAGTGTATTTAAACAAAGGTTCTTGTGTATGGAGTTCATGTTTAACTTCATATTAGTAAGCAATTAATAATAATTTGTGTAGCTGATCTAAGCTGCCTGTGTGCACTCTGTATAATTCTATCATTCCCGAAGTTCAGAACTCACAGAGATCGGTGCTCGGCCGGAAGGAGAATGAGATTCCAAAGCATTCATGTTGGACTTGGGTGCACCATGTACCGCTGTGCGCACCAGCAGAAAACATTCATTCAGTACTGGAGAGGATGACTGGGCTAAACTTGGCCCGAAAAGATCAACAAAATGAGAATAACATTCATCTGTAAAATCCCACAGACGTATCTGATATCAATGATAAAAAAAACATAGAAAACTTCCACTGCACTGTCAGCGAGGCCTAACACAAATAATTCCTATCTTTCGCTTTTCCGCTCTTTGATATTTCAAGTGTTTTCACAGGACCGCGCAAACGTACTATGATTTCCTTCTTTCTGGAATGTGTTGCTGAAACAGCTGTGATAATGTCACCATGTGTTGTTGAAGTGACTGTGCGGTGTCTGCTCTGGCAAACAGCATCTCCGCACTGTACATTCCCCAGTCCTGTACTACAGTGATAAAGAAGAAATCTCCGTCCCCACCAAAGATCTCTAAATGCTGAAACATTACAGCCCATTAACATCTATGCATTGCGTACGTGCATGCGTTACTGCAACCTACAACAACACATATGCATACCTCCCAACATTTTGAGATGGGAATGAGGGACACCTACCAGCAAATGTATGTAGGCATGGGACACGCCCCCTGCCACACCCCCTTAAAGGAGAATTAAAGGGGTTGTAAAGGTAATTTTTTTTTTTTTTAAAAATAACAAACATGTTATACTTACCTTCACTGTGCAGCTCGTTCTGCACAGAGTGGCCCCGAACCTGGTCTTCTGGGGTCCCTCGGCGGCTGTTTCAGCTCCTCCCCGCAAGCATTAACCACCTTAATGCGAGCTCCCTCGCATGGTGGTGAGTGCTTGCGGGCGCGCTCCCGTGATACAGCCGGCGGCTATAGCCGCTCGCTGTATCACTCGGCCCCGCCCCCCGGCGTGCCGCGTCATCGGATGTGATTGACAGCAGCGCGAGCCAATGGCTGCGCTGCTTTCAATCCATCCACTGCAGCCAATCAGCGACCAGGCTGAGCTGCAATGGAGATGACGAGAACGAGCAGCGGAGATTCGAGGCGTCAGGTAAGTAAAACGGGGGGGCTGGGGGCGGCGGTATTGTCAAAAGTTTTTACCTTTACCTTTACAACCCCTTTAACCCCAAAAAAAAGGTTAATTAAATCCGCAAGGGCTTTTTTTACTATTACTACTATTTCTTTATATTGGCTTTTAAAATGTACAAATGCAGCAATTTAGAATTTGGAAGAAAGGTTTAGCACTGGGAAACACTTTTTGAAAGATAAAAAGTGCATTTTATATACAGCTATGTAGATCAGACCAAAATGAGGGACAAATGAGGAGGAAAGAGAGACAGAGGGACATTGCTCCAAATCAGGGACAGTCCCTCGAAACCAGGGACAGTTGGGAGCTATGCATATTACGTGCATTTTGAATAGCACCCAATGAACTAAGGGAATGCACATACTGTGTGTTGCAACTTCCTGCAATGCATGACAATTTACCGTAATGCATTGTGGAAAAATGTTCATGTCATGTTCATGATTTTTGGGCCACGTTGGGCATGTTCACACTGTGTGCGGTGAAAAACCATATAAAATTATTGAGCTAATGTCGTATTGAAAATGGCTGCTAGCACCACAATCTAACAGAGTATTGTGTAACAATTAGGGATGCACTGATACTTTTTTTAAGACCGAGTACAAGTACCTAAACATTTTTCACATAATCGCCGATACTGATTACGATACTTTTTTTTTAATGTCGTGTGATAGTGGCACTGGTATGCAGCACTGATGGGCACTGATGAGGCGTGGACTTTTTTTTTACAATTTTTATCTTTTACAATTTTTTTTTAATTATTTTTTACAATTTATATATTTTTTGTTATTATTTTTTTTACAATGCTTTCCTTTTTTTGGGGGGGGGTTAGTGTTTTTTTAATTTCATTTTTTATTATTTTTACAATTTAACCTTTAAATATTTATCTATTAAAATGTATTTTTTTTTTTGTAAAAAACGCGAGCGAGGGAGGAGGACCTGGAGGAGGACACAGGGGACAGTGGGGGGTGATCGGAGCGTTGGTGGGGGCAGTTAAAAGTACCGATCTCCTTGTATAGCTTTCAATAAAGCACCTGATAGCCGCAGGAGGGGGAGAGGAGGAGAAGTGACTGTCAGAAAAGCTATGCAGGGAGATCGGTGCTGGTATCTGCCCCTACCACCGCACTGATACAACAGGTATCGGATTAGGCATCGGAGCATTTGCACTCGTGCAAATGCTTGGTATCGGCACCGATACCAATATCAGTATCGGTATCAGTGCATCCCTAGTAACAATCAAAAGGTTAAAAAAAGTGCAGCGCTAAATGAAACACAATTTGTACTTAAATGAATATACATAAACGGTAATGATACCATATATAAAATAATAAAGCCCAATGTGCTAATAAATAAATATGTGAAAAAGGTACAAAAAAGTGCAAAAGTCCACAAGTAAGGAATTGTAAATGAAAAGCAGCCACTGTGTATCAAGACAGTCCAGGTGTAGGAAGTTGAAAGTAAAATCCTTTCCAGTAACAGTTATATAAAAGGTAACCAATATCCCCAGTATCCACTTAAGGAGTCACCATAACACATGCATCCACCACCCAGGAGGGAGCGTAAACACGTTACCGGAATGTATGGACTCAAATGCCAGCAGCAACGAGTCAAACAGGCATAAAGATGGAAATACCAGGATGATGGTCAAAGGAGTAATCTCTGAAGATCTGTCACCATAGCTCTCCACAACGACCTTATTTGATCATGAGCTCCAACATTCATAAAAGAGGTCTCTACATAGTATAAAACCATCTCTTAGGTATTTTATTTAAAAGGTAGAAAACTTACATCAATTCTGAAGAAACGAGCATATCAATAGGACATCTCCATAACTGTGATCATATAGGAAATCAAAAAAGCGCAATGACATGGAGCAAGCTCAATCCGACCTGACGTGTTTCGTCTACACAGACATCACTATGTGCAGTGGCTGTAGTTTTTCTGCACCTGATCAACCCTGGTCATTGCCAGAGTGCACCTGAAGTCCTCTACCATTTGTATTTACACCGTAGATCTGCAGCCGTGTACAGGAATCAATAAAATGTCACTTTGACATTTTAATTTTTCATGGGCTGCCTTAAAGTAGAAGTATGGCTAAAGCTTTTTTTTACCATACTTCTTCTGTGGGTCACAGAAGTGCAGTTAGTTCTGCATCCAGCTGATACAGAGCCGGTCAGAACCTGCCCAGAAGCCTGGACCAGCAGCTGGCTCAGCAAATCACTTTATGTAAATAATTTTGTCCTTCAATCTTCGGGACGGCATGTTGATGACATGGGTCCTTCCACTTCTCCAGTGGCCAAGGTGGGCACAATGTTGCCATTTCAAACAGAATTTTCTGACTGGAAGAGAGCACAGAGATGACCTCATCAAGAATCTGTAGCTCCTTCTCCCAATTACAAAACCAAGATGTACTGCTTTGACCACAGTAAAGAAAAATAAATGGTCAGGTCTGTTTAGTTTGTTGGCAAGGTGTTTGGATTAGAAAACAGGACCCAAAGGCGGCAGGAAGGGGCCCACTGCAGAACACGTGAAAGGCTCTGGCTGCAGGACCGTAAGGCTCGGTTCACACTGCTGCAACCCCAAAGTCGTGCGACTTACATGTGATTTCCTTGCAACGTCTTTGTGACTTGCTTGCAGCTTTTGTCTTTTTAACATTGCAGTCTTTGGCACTCAAATTGCACCAAAGTCACAGAAAAGTAGAGCAGGAACCGTTTTTATTATTTTGTCACTGCGATATGAGTTGCATTGATTAAGACGGCACCCATTGAAATGAATGTGTTTTGACATGTCTTGTGACTTTATGTGTCGCAAGTTGTATGATAAGTTACAGCAGTGTGAACCAGGGTTTATAAAGGGCCCCCTGGGCTCAGTGGGAAGGGCCCTGGGCTCACAGGAATGGGCCCTGGGACCGATGAAAAGGGCCCCAGTGGTCAGGAGGGCCCTTCATGGTTTCTTGCATTTGGGCCCTGAAGGTTCTAGTGACATCTCTAATATCTTTGAGTTGTGTTTAGCCCATTCTGTATAGCCATATTTGGGATATTAAAGTTGACCATACTCTAGTAGATTTTTCAACGAATGTTTGTACGAACATTCGTAACAACGTTGGTGTGAAAATTCAAAGTACATTTGTTTGCTTTTAACATTTAACATTCAATATGGGAATGAAAAATGTATTCATCCGACTCCTTCAAATTTTCTCCTCCATGTGGTCAAAGTTTTTTTATACAAAATTTTTTTAGTGCATGGCCATTCTAATGCCGTGTACACACGGTCGGATTTTCCGACTGGAAATGTTGGATGTGAGCTTGTTGTCGGAAAGTCCGACCGTGTGTATGCTCCATCGAACATTTGCTGTTGGACTTTCCGCCAACAAATGTTTGATAGCAGGTTCTCAAATTTCCTCCAACAAAAACTTTGTTGTCGGAAAGTCCAATCGTGTGTACACAAGTCCGTCGCCCAAAAGTTCACGCATGCTCGGAATCAAGCAGAGGGAGCCGCACTGGCTATTGAACTTCCTTTTTCTCAGCTCGTTGTACGTGTTGTACGTCACCGTGTTCCCATATTCGTAATTGTTGGCCAATTGTGACCGTCTGTATGCAAGACAAGTTTGAGCCAACAACCTTCGAACAAAAATCCACGGTTATGTTGGCGGAAAGTCCGATCGTGTGAATGGGGCATAAGTCATCTGGGAGGTTAGAAAACCTTTTTTTTAATGCTATCGCTATCCTCAAGATAAGCTGGTGCCAGGGCTACCTGATCCCTGAGAAGCCCCCCCATCCTGCCCCACTGCCTAAATGCTTGGACATATCATGAGACATTCAGATGGTGCATACCCATTCTACCGCTCTTTGATGTCTATGGCCAGTTTTAGCCTGTCTAGTCTGACCCAGCTGTGCTTATCTGAAAATGCAAATGCAGTGATCTAAATAATGTAAATTACACAAATGTACAATATTCTTTTAACTGTGTTGCTTATCAAACTACTACATGTCTACAATTCGACCCGCTACATCTGGTCCAGCTAAAGTAGTTTAATACAAGTTGCAACCAAATGGCCATTCTTACACTCAGTTTAGCTCCCTGCTATCAATCGCTAATAATCAATTGCTGCTATTTTTCATTCTAACGGGGAGTTCAAATTCTTCCTACTGTTGGTGTTTTTCCTAAAAAGTATTTTGTATTCTCCGAAGACTGCTCTGGAAAGCCACCCACACTGAAAACCAAGTGTTACCGTATTACCCATTGACAAGTCACTTGAAGAAGGGAATAATTCAAGAAGGGTGTTTGACATTCGCAGATAAGATCAAACAGAGTGGACTAATCCCTAGGCCCTTTCCAAGCTGTGAGATAGTTCAGACCAGACTAATGAGGCTTCCAGTTATATAGCGCACCGCTACACTCCTTCATATTTGTTTATTTTATTGGTAAAGGAAAAGAATGTGCCAAATGTTTAGGGAAAAAAAAAAAAAAGATCCGTGGTGACAACAGCGACTGCTTAAAATTTAACGGGACATATCGTAGCCTCCCTGGCGGTATGATTATTTCAGATTTTTGCGTCTCAAAGCGGTACAATTATTTTGCATAGAAATTTGGCGTTTTATATTGTAGGCCTGTAATTCTTAGCAATAACACACTTAAATCTGTCCAAACAAGAGTCTAGTAGATATCCCGGGTATGATGAAGTTTGAAACACAAAATTATAATATATAATAAATAAGTATAAATAATTTTAAAAAATAATAATAATATAATAATAAAAAAATACATTTCCGCACGATTCACTATCGCTCAATTCTGCAAGTGTTCTAATTTTCTAGCTGGTCCAAAACCACTTTTGACGTAAAGGGACACTTTTTGGTTGCTATGAACAATCTCCAGTTTCCAGGCAGAAAGAAAAAGCAAAAGAGAGAGGCGCCTCTGGGTGCAGACTAAAAACAAGGTTTATTTCATAAAAAGGTAATGATCATCAAACTCACATGTTGAAGGTCGTCAGTAGGCATAAAATAGTAATCAATACTGAGGAGGACATCATCCATCAAAGGTTCAAGACAGTCAAAAACAACTCCTAGCAGGGGGCTCTGCCTGTGTGTGAGGAGAGGTACCGCTGAGATGTGAGGCCGGCCGCAGCGGTGACAAGTCACAGTACTAGGTGGAGAGCATGGAAGGCTGTAAACATCCGGCGAGGAGTGATGACGTCATGAGTCGAGCGACGCGTTGCCGGGCGTACGGGCTGTGATGACGTGACAGCCGCGCCCCTTCATCAGGCTAAAGATGGATGGGATAGGGCAGCTTAAGACAACCAGAAATTGTGGTGATTGGTGTGGGTGAGGAGGGGAAGGGGCGGGACCGGGACTACAGGAAGTAACCAGAGGAACGATCAAGAAGTGTCAGCAGTGAAGTGTAAAGTGTAAGTGTCAGCAGTTAAGTGTAAAAGCATGACAATGATGGGGAGGAAATGATATAAAAGAAAGTTGAATTAGAATGGAGAAGATATATACTGAAAAATAAGATGAGAATGGTAATAAATAATTAATAAAAAAAAAAAAAAAAAAAAAAAAAAAAAAAAAAAAAAAAAAAAAAAAAAAAAAAACAAAATATAAAAAATAAAAATAAAAATAAAAATAATAATAAAAATAAAATAAAAGTAAAAAATGAAAAATAAAAAATAAATAAAATGATAATTAAAAAATGAATGAAAAATAATGAAAATTGAAATAGGTTAATTAATGATATATACATGAATATGAATATCCAGGCAGAAAGAAGAGTATATATAATATAAAACTGCATGCAGGGCACTGGACAAAGCACTAGGGACAAAAGGATGTGAAATAATTTCATACAATAATGTAACCTGTAAGATTACAGTGTACTGTATGTGTTATGATTTTTCACTTTTTTGAATTTGCCGCCAGGCTCCGCCCCCGTGCATCGCGACGCTCGCAGGGAACGGAGCCAGGCACACAGGACATCGGGGCGGAGGACACAGTCCGCAGACACAGCGGGGGGGACATCGCAGGATCCTGGGGACAAGGTAAGTATACCGCACCAGGATCCTGCAATGCAATCCTGGGGTTACCGCTAATGGTGCTGAAATTTAACCCCGAGCCACACTCGTAAAAACCGCCAGGGAGGTTAAAGCAAAATTGTAGGGGACTTCGGGGGCGACTTCAAAGACATCTGTGCGAGTTCATGCACAGATGTCTATTGAAATCGCCCCCGAAGTCGCCAAAAGTAGTGCAGGAACTACTTTTGGAAATCGCTGCGGTGCAGAAAAGTTGGCGTTGCACCGATTGGGACGCTCCTATTGCTGGTGTTTTATCAAAAATTCCATCCCGTCGGATAATTCCTCCAACGATCTGTGCATGCGCAGTACGCAAGGTCACTCCAGCTGATATGTTGATCAGCTGGTGTGATGTTAACACTGCGCATGCGCAGATAGTCGGAGGCATTATCCGATGATCTGCAAAGGAAGAATGTAATTGTGCAACACACCGAAATCCGCCTGTCACGTGATCGGTCAACTCTCCCTCATGAGCAGAGAGGCAGGCAGGATCTGACGATTACATTCTCCCTTTGCAGATCGTCTGATAATGCCTCAGATGATCAGCGCATGCGCAGTGTAGACGTCACGCCAGCTGATCAATATATCAGCTGGAGTGCCGTTGCGTCCTGCGCATGCGCAGATCGTCAGGGGCATTTTCCGACGGGAATGCACTATTCGATAGAACACCGTCAATAGGCTCCGATTTGACCATGTCAAATCTCCCGGATGTGAACAGGGGCTACTGCAATGCAGGTCTGTTGAAAGACAATTAGGATGAGGGGGTGTGGCTGTTACTTAGCTCTGTCAGCACAGAACACTGGAGTAGAAGAACAGAAAGCAAGCAGCATTTTTGCCTAATGAAGAAAGATATTTATGGCATTTTTCAGTATAAATCAGCTGCAGGTCAAAACATGGATATACAGGACTATGATAAGATGAACAAGTATTAGACTTTGATTGGGATTAGGAAGGAGACCCTTTCCCATTTTTTTTCTCCTTAAAACAAGTAAATTTGCTGTCCCCTCAAAATAACTCAACACACAGCCATTAATGTCTAAACCGCTGCCAACAAAAGTGAGTACACCCCTAAGTGAAAATATCTAAATTGGGTCCAAAGTGTCAATATTTTCTGTGGCCACTATTATTTTCCAGCACTGCCTTAACCCTTTTTGGCATGGAGTTCACCAGAGCTTCACAGGTTGCCACTGGAGTCCTCTTCCACTCCTCCATGATGACATCACAGAGCTGGTGGATGTTAAAGACCTTGCGATCATCCACCTTCCATTTAAGGATGCCACACAGCTCAATAGGGTTTAGGTCTGGAGACATGAGTGGCCAGTCTATCACCAAGGCAGTGGTCGTCTTGGAGGTGTGTTTGGGGTCGTTATCATGTTGGAATACTGCCCTGCGACCCAGTCTCCGAAGGGAGGGGATCATGCTCTGCTTCAATATGGTTGAGTATATGGACAGAGGCGACCATCAAAATCTACAAACAGTATGGCACCAACATCCCTTTAGAGATTTTTTGGAGATGTGGGCCTTTATGGGTGCATTACAACACAAAAATGACTCAAGAACATATGTAAAAATATATACAGAATTTATTATAAAATGAACAGTGTCATAAAACCGATGCATACAATATAGCCATAGGTGTGCCCAAACATCCTATTATTGACAATGAGCTGTGTTTTGACACAACGGGGAGGGGTATTTAAGGACCCACGTGGCAGTAGCCATTTTGTTGAGATCCCTGGGAGCCTTATGCTGATTGTGACAGGATAACAGGTATATGTTTGGCCTGGATAAGTATTTGAGGAGATCACTTTACCGGACACAGCAAGCAATAGTTGTGTAATACCCTTACTTTGTTTATCTTCAACAGATGTAGACATCGTTTGCGCTGAGGGGCTTTTCCTTGGTCTCTCTTGCTTTGCTGATTGGTATATAGATTGACCCATTGGTGGGCTGCATTGACTCAAAATTGAGGTAAGTTTATTTGAGATTTAAATTAAGCACCTTGATAGGATTTATCTTTTTGCTTTTATGTATCCATAGATTTATGTAATGGTCATCTAAACCACTAGGCATTTGGTGTCTTTTGTCAGCAATCAATGCTTCCAGTTTATACTATTCTTGATGAGAAGCTGGGTTTGAGTGAGTTGAGTTCTTTATTTATAAGTCTGCTATGAATTCTCATTTTTCACCCCTACCCAGTCCATTTTGATGTGACTATCGTATGTTTATATTGGCAGGTCATCTTCGCAACTGCTTTTTGATTATAACGTGTCATACCCCTCCCTACGGGATACCCGGCAGCTTCTGGTTTTTGGCTGTGCGGGTGCATTGCATTACAGGATCACACTCCCTATTCACATTTTAAATTTCATCTAGGTTCCCATACTCAGTCAATGAGGTAGAAACATAACCTTTATTTGGTGTTGCTTGCCGTGTGTTCAACTGCAGCCATATGTGTGTGTATATATATATATATATATATATATATATATATATATATATATATATATACATGACTTGTTTACTCTTTGTGTACTAATTCTATGTTTCTTGTTTTTTTGTGCACATTTAAAGTTGATTGATTATAGGTTTCTATATTTAATAAATTAATCTTCACATTCTTTCCTGAGGAAGCCATGCGGCGAAACATGTAGAAAACACGAACGTCATGGAAACACGAATGCGATTACAGTAAATCGTTGTCAATAATAGGATTTTTGCGCACACCTATGGCTATGACTGTATTGTATGCATCGGTTTTATGACATTGTTCATTTTATAATAAATCCTGTATATATTTTTACATATATTCTTGAGTAATTTTTGCGTTGTAATGCACCCATAAAGTCCCCCATCTCCAAAAAAGTCTTCTCTCTGCTTCAGTATGTCACAGTACATGTTGGCATTCATGGTTCCCTCAATGAACTGTAGCTCCGCAGTGCCGGCAGCACTCATGCAGCCCCAGACCATGACACTCCCACCACCATGCTTGACTGTAGGCAAGACACACTTGTCTTTGTACTCCTCACCTGGTTGCTGCGACACACACTTGACACCATCTGAACCAAATAAGTTTATCTTGGTCTCATCAGACCAGAGGACATGGTTCTAGTAATCCTTGTCCTTGGTTTGCTTGTCTTCAGCAAACTGTTTGCAGGCTTTCTTGTGCGTCATCTTTAGAAGAAGATTCCTCCTGGGATGACCAATGCAATGGACCAATGCCATGCAGACCAATTTAATGCAGCGTGCGGCGTATGGTCTGAGCACTGACAGGCTGACCCCCCCAACCCTTAAACCTCTGCAGCAATGCTGGCAGCACTCATACATCTATTTCCCAAAAACAACCTCTGGATATGACGCTGAGCACGTGCACTCAACTTCTTTGGTCGACCCATGGCGAGGCCTGTTCTGAGTGGAACCTGTCCTGTTAAACCGCTGTATGGTCTTGGCCACCATGCTGAAGCTCAGTTTCTGGGTCTTGGCAATCTTCTTATAGCCTAGGCCAGGGATAGGCAATTAGCGGACCTCCAGCTGTTGCAAAACTACGAGTCCCATCATGCTTCTGTCCCTGGCTGTCATGCTTGTGGCTGTCAGAGTCTTGCTATGCCTCATGGAACTTGTAGTTCTGCAACAGCTGGAACTCCGCTAATTGCTTATCCCTGGCCTAGGCCATCCTTATGTAGAGCTACAATTCTTTTTTTCAGATCCTCAGAGAGTTCTTTGCCATGAGGTGCCATGTTGAACTTCCGGTGCCCAATATGAGAGAGTGAGAGCGATAACACCAAATTTAACACACCTGCTCCCCATTCACACCTGAGACCTTGTAACACTAACGAGTTACATGACATCGGGGAGGGAAAATGGCTAATTTGGCCCAATTTGGACATTTTCACTTAGGGGTGTACTCACTTTTGTTGTCAGCAGTTTAGACATTAATGGCTGTGTGTTGAGTTATTTTGAGGGGACAGCAAATTTACACTGTTATACAAGCTGTACACTCACTACTTTACATTGTAGCAAAGTGTCATTTCTTCAGTGTTGTCACATGAAAGGATATAATAAAATATTTACAAAAATGTGAGGGGTGTACTAACTTTTGTGAGATACTGTATATGTCTTGTTTGATTTTTGTATCTGATTATTATTATCTGAAATTTCTCCATAGACCACCCCCTGAGCAAAAACACAATGGAAATCATGCTTGGCACTGCTTGGCACTGCCATCTTGTTTATGATGTCAGGAAGGGGGAGCTTTGATTGAACTAGGAAATTGATTCTCTCTGGAGTAGTCAAGTTCCATAGCAACTTTGCAGGCACATTGCAAGACAATGACAAAGTTTTTTTTACTGAAAATTGGAAAGGGCTTGTATATAAAAACTGAATTTATCTGTGCTTTAGGGTCGGTTCACACTGGGGCGACTTGGGATCCGACTTGTACGCCCTCAAGTCGCCCCAAGTCTCCCCAGAAATAGTTTTAATGGGAGTGAACGCTAGCGTCTTAATAGACGCTACTGAAGTCGCTCCGACTTCAGAGCGTACTCCCTGTACTACTTTGATCCGACTTGGTAGGCGACCTGTACCATAGAAATCAATGGAAGTCGCCTCCAAGTCGGATCTCTCTGTAAAGTCAAGCGACTTTGCAGGGAAAACCCCTCCCTCCCCCCTCCCTCCCAGAGAGCTGATTGGCCACAGGCGAAGTCGCCTGTCATGGAGGCGACTTCAAGTCGCCTTGTAATTTGCTAAAGTCGCGTCGAAGTCGCGTCGAACCCGCCGTGCAAAGTCGCGCTGAAGTCGTGTTGCCCCAGTGTGAACCGACCCTTAAACTTGGTTACAGTGTTTCTTTAAAATAATATTTAAATCAACTTAAAGACAAAATGAACATATCTGAGTTATACTTTATTGGGCACAAAACCCAAAAGTGGCTCCTAACAAAGAATACCTTCAGAAATATAATGCTGATTCAGTATGAATTATAGAATTCAAGTATAGCATTTCTCAACACAATTGGAAATACTGCCCTATTGTTCAATTTTAATTTGCATGGGCACAATGCAAGTCGCTTGAAAATATATATATATAGTAAAATCTCCCAGCAAAGGAAAACTCCTTATACTTACCAGGGAGCTTGCCCTCACTTCTTTATGGGCACAAAACCCAAAAGTGGCTCCTAACAAAGAATACCTTCAGAAATATAATGCTAATTCAACATGAATTATAGAATTCAAGTATAGCATTTGTCAACACAATTGGAAATACTGCCCTATTGTTCAATTTTAATTTGCATGAGCAGAATGCAAGTCGCTTGAAAATATATATATATATAGTAAAATCTCCCTGCAAAGGAAAACTCCTTATACTTACCCGGGAGCTTGCCCTCACTTCGCTCTGTTCAAGAGCTCCAGCCTTCGGCAGAGGTTTCACTGCCAACGCACTTTCCCGGGAGCGTCAGCTTTTGATCCCCGCCATGCACTGTGATTCCTCCTGCTGGCTCTTACATTACTAATGTGTCTTGAAGTGAAATAGGGACCATTGGTAGGATCGATCCACAATGCAGAGGATGTAGCCATCTAAAACACCAAGAAATGTGTTGGATGTGATGTTTCTGTTGTATATATAAAGCGTCTTCTTTTGCAAGTGACAGAGTTGCCATAGGGCAGTGTTTTTTGACCAGGGTTTTGTGGATGTTCTTCCTAAGCTAAGGGGTTCCATGAGCAGTGAGCAATGGCAAACTGATCACCCACCTACACTGACAACCAATACAAGGAGGTCATTTTCTATTAACCACCAACGTAAAGGGTCTCTTCTACACTGACCACTTATGTTGGTGTTATTCTCTTTTATTAGTGTTATTTTAATTTTTGCTAATAACAGTTTGAGGTTTACCATTAGTTATTTTTTTCTTTAAAACTTTCCTCAACCTAATAATCATGCCAATGTACCATGAACTCTAGATATAATCATTTTCAGCAAAGGTTCCCCAAGACCTAAACATTTTTCAATTGTTCCTCAGGGGTCAAAAGGTTGAGAAAGGCGACTTTAAAAAGCTGAGGTTGCTAAATGCTGAAAAACATACAACTTCCCATGTGCACACTGGATGACTGTAAAGACTACATTGATGATGTGCATGGGCTGCAGCCAGAGAGGAAATAACATATGACCTCAGGGCTGTCTGTGAGGGGATCACCCTTGTGGGCTGTTTCTTAGTCTTACTAAACCGGTGCTAATTGACTCTAATTACAAGTACAAGACTGTAAGCTCTATGGAGCGAGGCCTCGTTACTTGCAGTTATGTGATTTTTCACGCTTACTGCAACTACATGTGTATTTATAGGATATACAACCCACAATTTCCTCACAGGCGACAGACTCACAAGTAAATGTAAACCCTAACTGAATAACATTAGTTTGCTAAACCACCATGTATCATAAACAATTGCCATCCCTTCATATATTACATCTGATCTCATGCAGATACTTTTCAGCCACTTTTTAGTCAACACGCACTCCAGCGATGGCCGCATAGAGTGGGTTTCCTGAGAAGGACAACAGTAAACCATCCATAGAAAGTACAGGCCGGCAACTCAACAACTTCTCCATAGAAAATATTTATTTAAGCATTACAGCAACAACATCATCCAAAAACTGACACGTTTCGGCCTTAGGCCTTCATCAGAAGCTTGCTTTTGATGAAGACCTAAGGCCGAAAAGCATCAGTTTTTTGGATGATGTTATTGCTGTAATGCTTAACCACTTGCCGACCAACTGCCGTCATTTTACTGTGGCAGGTCGGCACGATCCGGCGAGCCGTCGTCCGGTCATTCAGCAGCCAAATCTTCTGGGGCTGAAGTGCTTAACTAAATATTTTCTATGGAGAAGCTGTCGAGTTGCCGGCCTGTACTTTCTATGGATCTTTTGTGAGCTTAATTAGCCATAGCACCGACTACTCTAAGCACCAACTATACTATATAGCGGTAGAGCTTGGGTGAGTTTTTCTCTTGCAACAGTAAACTATGCCTGGTAGTCCCCATTGGAAGCCCTTGTGACGGGAGATCTATGCAGGAGCACAACTAGGAGACTCTTTATTAATAAGAAGTCCCTAAACAACGACCTTCATGGCAGGATTACCAAGTTAACCACTTTCCATCCTAAGTTCATTTATAAATGTCCTGGAACTCAAGGGGTTAAAACAAGCTCATGACAGCAGCAGCCGTCTCCTGGCTATCCAGTAAAACTGGGACTTTTTTGGGACTATAAAGGCTTGACGTGTTTGGTATGCAATTACTCGATGCAACCCCATCTTTATATTTTACTCAAAAATTGGGTATTAATGTAAGGGCACTTAAATTCCTTTTAGCAAATATTTTCCTGAACATATAGATTGTATAAACAGTTACAAATATGCAACATAAAAAAAATGCAACCGTCACTATTTTATTCTACAGGGCCCATGTTTTCAGAAAATATATAATTGCTTGGAGATTTTATGTACATTTTTTTTAAAACAAATGCAGATTTTAACATGTATGGAAAATGAAAAGTGATTTATAAAAGCTGCAGATTTAAAAATATTACAAATGGTTCCTAAAATTGACATTAATGTGTATTTATACATACAATTGGTATGGTCACATCCCCTTTGATTGTTACTGTAAATTGTGCTTGTTTCTTCATTCTTTGGAACTTTTTCAAATAATTCTACTTTGTTTTACATATTTATACCTTAAAATAGTCAATGAAAGTCAGGTGATAGACAGAATGCCTTTATTCGAAAAGACACTGCTGTACAGGTAAATGTCTTTATGACCTTGGTGAAAGTGTTCTTGGAAGTGCGCATTACTACAAAAGGTGAAGAATATAAAATGCAAATACCGTTTCACTTCCTGAACAGAGGTGTAATCTCAAACACTTGTATGAATGGCTGACAATAAGTTAATTTGGTCATGTGAACCCGTTGGCTGAATTAACTTTTTTTCAGTTAGAGACACATTTCCCTTTTTTAGGGTTTGATTTGCATCTTTTGTGTTTTCTTGGACTTGTTATTTTCAGCTTACCGAATGAATGAAAGAAGGGAAGCATGAGAGATACATTTACAACCCTCCCCAGGCTACTCTCCTTCAACATCACCAATGCTAATGTTAGAATGAATAGACCTCTATCAGTGTAGCATATACACTATATTACCAAAAGTATTGGGACACCTGCCATTACACGCACATGAACTTTAATGGCATCCCAGTCTTCAATATTGAGTTGGCCCACCCTTTGCAGCTATAACAGTTTCAGCTCTTTTGGAAAGGCTGTCCACAAGGTTTTGGAGTGTATCTATGGGAATGTTTGCACTGATGTTGGACAAGAAGGCCTGGCTCGCAGTCTCCGCTCAAATTCATCCCAAAGATGTTCAATCGGGTTGAGGTTAGGACTTTGTGCAGGCCAGTCAAGTTCCTCCACCCCAAGCTCACTCATCCGTGTCTTTATGGTCCTTGCTTTGTGCACTGGTCCAAATCATTTGGTGGAGGGGGGATTATGGTGTGGGGTTGTTTTTCAGGGGTTGGGCTTGGCTCCTTAGTTGCAGTGAAGAGAACTCTTAAGGCGTCAGCATATCAAGACATTTTAGACAATTTCATGCTCCCAAATTTGTGGAAAAAATTTGGGGTTTGCCCCTTCTTGTGCCAACATGACTGCGTACCAGTGCACGAAGCAAGGTCCATAAAGACATTGATGAGCTTCTGTAAAAACGGTCAAACATTCCCATAGACACACTTTTAAACCTTGTGGACAGCCTTCCCAGAAGAGTTGAAGCATTTATAGCTGCAAAGCGTGGGCCAACTCAGTATTGAACCCTATGGACTAAGACTGAGATGCCATTAACCTCCCTGGCGGTATGATTATTTCAGATTTTTGATGCTGAAAGCGGTACAATTATTTTGCACAGAAATTTGGAGTTTTATATTGTAGGCCTGTAATTCTTAGGAATAACTCACTTAAATCTGTCCAAACAAGAGTCTAGTAGATCTCCCGGGTATGATAAAGTTTGAAAAATGAAATCAAAAATGATAATATTATAAATAATTATAACAAATAAGAATATAATAATAATAATAATTATTCAATAATGTAATCAAATCAAAAACACTGAAATTTGCTCAGTTGCAGAATTGTGGCTTTTGTTACTTTTAGTGTTTGATGACGGATTTCCCCACAAATCACTATCACTCAATTCTGAAAGTGATTCTAATTTATTATCACTGTTTTCTAGCTGGTCTAAACCTGCTTTTGATGTAAAGGGACGGTTTTGGTTGCTATGGACAATCTCCAGTTTCCAGGCAGAAAGAACAGTTTTTATAATATAAAACTGCATGCAGGGCACCGGACAGACCACTAGGGACAAAGGGGATGTGTAATTATTTGATACAGTAAGATTACAGTATACTGTATCTATACTGTGTTTTTTACTTTTTGAATTTGGCGCCGAACTCCGTCCCCGTGCGTTGCAACGCTCGCAGGGAACGGAGCTCAGCACTGTGAATCGAGCGAGACGCGGTGGCTCGCAGATCACAGCAAGTAGACATCGCAGGATCCAGGGGACAAGGTAAGTAACCTCTACAAGGATCCTGCGATGCGATCCCGAGTTTGACTCAGGGTTACCGCTTTTGGTATTGAAAATCCAGCCCGAGCCAGACTCGGGAATACCGCTAGGGGGGGTTAAAGGTCATGTGCGTGTAAAGGCAGGCATCCAAATACTTTTGGTAATATAGTGTACCTAAAATGAACCTGAGTTTTCACAAAATATCTAAATCCAAGAAAATCTGAATATGCTGCAGTTTACCTGTCCTTAGATATAGTGGTTGTCTTAGTTTTCTTCTTTTCAGTGTAAGAATATCTTCACAAATACAGAATCAATGGTTGATCTTGCCAGGAATATCGCATCCTTGTCACAAATAGTGTTACCTTCTTTCCAGACCGTCCAATTTTCTTTCCAATTCTGTCACACCATTATGTACTGGGGATAAAGAAAGGAAGATGTGCAATCTCTGTCCAGATGTCCCCCATTATAACGCTCCTTAACGTCCCAGTGAAGGAGGCCTTCAAGAATACACAACGCCTCATTTATTTTATCATCCTAGGAGCCAAGCTTACACTGGCCAAAGCTTGGAAACAACCATCTGTCTCAAGACTCCTAGCTAAAAAGAAAGATATCCTGGATTATGAACCAGGAAAAGATGGCAAGTGTAATCTTGGATCGCTCGGATAAGTTCAAACACACCTGGGAACCATGGGCATCCTTTGTGGGAGTTACCCTTTAACAATGACCTTGAGAGAAACACCGACTCGCTCACTCCCCCCCAGTCGACTCTTATTCGCCTTCCCTTATCCTGTTTCATCTCTTTCCTTCACCTTCTTTCTCTTTCTCTCTCATCTCTCTATTGGTCCTTGAGCTTCGACCCTCACTCCAATGGGCTACCCAGGGCCAAGGTCAGACATCATCCAGGTGCTAATCATGTCATAAGTTACTATGTATATCGGATCCCAAATGTTTCAAAATCCAGATATCTGTTCCCATTTTTTTTTCCGTTAGTATGGAATCTGTAGCCTCGCTTGTATTAGACTTGTAATATATCTTATGCACAGAGGCCTACGGTCATGTTTAACTGTTTAACCTTTTAATATTTGGGGCCTTACTAGAGTTTTTCACAAGAATGAGCAACTCTTAGATTCTCTTCCGGCGGGGGGGCTGGGGGGTGGGGAGCTCTGCCACAGTATGATCCCTATTGGGGTGGCGGTGCCTTCCCCTCCCTCCCCCCTTACCATTCCACAAGCCTGTGTCAATATTTGCTGGACACTAGGAGCACATTGGATATTCGGTCACCCAGATCGATTCACATTGTAGGCTTTGTTTGACATGTGTGTAAAATGATTGTAAGACCATTCTGTACTTATCTGTTCTACATACGGCCTTGTTGGTCGACTCAGAGCTAAAGACCCTCATTATATCTTTGTTTACTGATGTCTTTCATTTGTTCTTGAAAATAAAATATATTGAAACAAAAAAAAAAGAAAGGAAGGTGTGTTTGTAGTCTAAATCCACTGAGCAGCCTCCTGTGGCAACCATGGTTCTCTTGACAGTGGAGAAGTGAGTGTAGCCACCCAGGGAGAGAAAGTGTGTTATTCGCAGGTGCAAATAAAGGGAAGAAAGCCTGAGAAGGGAAAACCAGTGTAAGCACATCATCTTTAGATATCTTTGGGTTTAAAATTGTCCTTTGCTGCCTCCCTCCTCCCCCTCTCTCCGTAATCTACATAACAAAATAGTTACCTTCAGCCTTGTTCTCGAGATCTTCAGTGTGTGGTCCTACCAGGCAATGCACAACCTTCGCACAAACACGTCTTGACCATAAACAAGTATTTGGAGCCGGCAACTCGATGCATCCGTGTTGAGGTCTTTATTTGCTACAAGGTGATAGCAGATAAAAACAGTTTACACATTTCGGCCAATGGCCTTAGTTATAGCTAGGCCTAAGACCATTGGCTGAAACACGTAAGATGTTTTTATGCCGGCTCCCTTTATTTGTTTATAACCAGCATGAGTAATTAGAGGACGATTGGAGCCTGAGCACCAATTTTCCAATTTCCTCACCTGGTGTCACTGAGACCACAATGTGAGCACTGTTTTTTTTATTGTATGTCTTGACCATATCTTTCACTTACTGCACATGTGCACCACTAGCACCCTTCATGTCTGTGGTCGTACCCATGGCGATCGCAGCCATGCAGAGAGGTTTGATTTACTATCATATATAAACGCTTACCTGATAGATTTCACTCCTGTGCTTTGTGAGCAGCAATAGTTATATAAATTCTGCAACATGGGAAAACCTGCTGAGTCACCATGGTTGGCTACTTGTGCATAATCCTGGTACCGAAAAACAGAGCTGGTAATCCTGTATAATGACTTTGGGCCAGCCAAATCTCTACTGAGTCACTGTAGCTGCCTACGCCCCTCCTGCCCAACTTGGGCCAAATGGCCACATGTGACCCTTAAGTTCTTGGTGTGTGGACCTTGAACTCCAGCAATCTGTAATGGAAGAAACAGCATTGATTTCCAAAGCTGTAAAAGCAGTCATCTCTCTACTAGCCTTATCTAGCATGTTCCCAGTCTCACAACATGTCTCCAGTCTCTGATTATCATTTCCTCTAGTATGTCTACAATCTCTGACAATAATCTCTAGCATTACATATACTGAACATTGCATTTGGCTCTTTGTTGATACCAGCGGCCACATTTGAGACCTTTATACCTCCTAATTTAACAAACAATGGCCTACAAACAGAAAATCAGGATTTCAAATGCTTATCAATGGTGAGGCCAACCCTAAAAGAGAAGAGAATTTCAAGTGGACGATGATAATCCACATTGTGTGAGGGACAATAAAAACAGTTACAAAAAATCCTCAAATTTGCAACTCGGTGATTCTTGCCTGACTTCATCTTCTACCCTGGACTTTTTTGTTATGTGACAGCATGTTTGTCAATCTTGAAAAAGTATTAATTTATCATGCAGGAAGTAGAATTCTATCCTTATCATGTGGGGCCCTTGAACATTTATTGCACCTACCCAGCATTTCTTTATTCAAATATTTAGCGTTCAAGCCTACCTTCATTTACTCCTTTTATATTTGTACATAAACCTATGTACTTCCCTATAATATGATCACAACTGGAAATCTATTGCTGACTATTCTTTGATGTGCCTTAGCTATTCTCAAAAAAATTCTCAATGAAAGAAAAAAGCTATAAATAAAGAATGCAAAAAAAGTATCAATGCAGATAACCAGCATAGGTACTCTAAAGCTAGCCATGCGTGTTAAGATTTTTCTCATTCAGCACTGTGGACTGATTAAGTCCAAAGAGAAACACATAGATTCCTGTATCGACAATAGGCCCCTTTCACACGGGGTGGACTGTGGCGGCGATCCGCTTGCTCCATTTATACCCGACTGCCATCCGATCCGCCAGACAGATGGCGAACGTAGCCTCATCCGTCTGTTTTTGGTGGATCGGATTGGATGTAGGCAGCTGTAAACAGACACATGTCCATTTACACATGCCGCTCCATAGAGAAGAATAGGGGTTCCAATCGTGTCCGCCTGAAAAGCTGACATTCGGATTGATCGGAACGTCCGTGTGAAAGGGGGCTTAAACAGGGGACTCTCACCTGCCAGCTATTGTATTCTGACTACTACGGTTGTCAGAATACCTGAATAGTAACTACATTTGATTGGCTGAAGTTACTGTTTGGATGGGAAATTGGCTCCTTCGATTTTTAGACTGAAGCTTGTTGAGTCAGGTGGTGCCGACAGAGCCACCCATGGTTTAAATTTTGGATTCAGACAGAAATGGGCTAAATTCGAGGTGTGTATGACCAACGTAAGGCTGATATCGTAGATCTCAACTATCCCTCATATAGAATTGATTCCTCTGTCCACCTTTATTCTTTTTTTTCTTTTTGGTCTTATGTAAAGTTCTCTGAAAAAGATGTACTATTTACTATCGAAAAATGTAATACTTTTTGTGAAACTTTTCATCCAAACGCTATATAAATATGTTTGATATTTTAAAAAAAATGGTACAAAGGAAATTTAGTGGTTGAAAAAGAACTCATGGGATTACTCAGTCATTTTATGAGTATTCATTCTTAATACTCTGCGTATATGTGGGGGGCGTGCCGGAGTTACGTCCTTTGCCTACATACCTTATCATAACAGGTGTCCCACCTACTGATCTCAGAAAGTTGGAAGGTACACTGATATATCAGTTTTGCCTTGTTGCTCTCAAATCCTAAATCAAGCCTATAAATGTTATGTCACTCAGGGCTCCCACTAGCAATATATCCTTACCAAAATTCCCAGGTCCTCCTAATTGTCTAAACAACTTATGTTTTTATGTATTCCGTATTATATTTAAAGGCCGGCCATAGAAAGTTTGAATCTTGGCTGGTTCAGCAGGAACCAACCGAGATTCAAACTGTGTATAGACAGGATTAATGTACCAAGTTGATCGATCGATCAACTTGGGTACGGCCAGCCTGCCGAATTTACTTGCAAATGTAGCTAGCGGCTGCTATTGCCACTAGCAATAATCACTGTCTTCTCCCAGCGGGGACAGCTTTCCCCACCCCCTGTCCGTGTTGATGGGGGAATTGTGACCCGTGGTTGCAGAAAATAAACTTGCACAGTCTATGGCCTGCCCAAGTATACTTTACAAGTAAATTAAATCACTTTTTGAGTTTGGATCAACTGTAACACTTACTGATAAGATTATCTATGCGGATCACAATCACAAATCTTAAAGTGGATGTTAACTCAATCACTAAAATCTTATAGAAGCTTTAACATGTTAATGTCACTTCAAAAATAATTTTCTATTTTAATATGCTTAATATGTTTTACAATATAAATCAAACACAAACATGATAATTCGTAATGGTAGAATTCCAGCGATGTCAGGTAGAAATATTGTCACTACAACACATACAGTGCCTTGAAAAATACCCCTTGAAATTTTCCACATTTTCTCATGTTACAAACAAAAACGTAAATGTATTTTATTGGGATTTTATGTGATAGACCAACACAAAGTGGCACATTATTGTGAAGTGGAAGGAAAATGATAAATGGTTTTCAGAAGCTTTTAAAATAAATATGTGAAAAGTGTGGGGTCCATTTGTATTCAGCCCCCCTGAGTCAATACTTTGTAGAACCACCTTTCGCTGCAATTACAGCTGCAAGTCTTTTTGGGGATGTCTCTACCAGCTTTGCACATCTAGAGAGGGACATTTTTGCCCATTCTTCTTTGCACAATAGCTCAAGCTCTGTCAGATTGGATGGAGAGCGTCTGAACTCATCTGAACTCGCATGATTTCAAAGCCGCATTTCAGTCCGACTTCAGGGGGCAACTTGAAAGGCATCTGTGCGGGTTCATGCACAGATGTCTATTGAAATCATCCCCAGGAACTACTTTTGGAAATGGGCCGTAAAGTTGGCATCGCACCAATTGGGACAGTGCCATTGCCGGCAATAGGCTGCGATTTGGCATGCGATTTGACATGTCAAATCGCTTGTCAAATCGCGCCGATGTGAACCAGAGCTTACTGTCAAAGCTAAATTAAACAATCTAAAGTTATAAGCTGATTGGTTACTATGCACAGCTGCACCAGGTTTGGTGTGCACCAGTTTAGTAAATCTTCCCCGAAGTGTCTGCAGGAAATCAGCAGCACTAAGATGTCACAATGGATGAAAAGAGCAGAAATGGTCAACATGGCAGTATACCCTCTCTTCTAGATTGTGAGCTCTAGCGAGCAGGGCCCTCTGATCCCTCCTGTATTGATTTGTATTGTAAGTGTACTGTCTGCCCTCATGTTGTAAAGCGCTGCGCAAATTGTTGGCGCTATATAAATCCTGTATAATTATAATAATATACTACCACATGTATACTTCCATGGATTAGTGCCAGGAAAGGAAAATTATTGTAAGTATTTAATACAATTATTTAAAAAAAAAAATGGCAATTGTTTATGATAGATAGTCTTTTGCAAACCATATACCATTTATTTAGGGTTTAAGTTTACTTTAAAGCGGAGTTCCACCCACTTTTGAAAGGTGGTCTCAAACTAAAGACCACCCCTCGTTTTTGGATATTTCTAATATTTTTTTTTCTTTAGTACCTTTTTTGAAGTATTAAGTGTACTTATGTTACAGCCGGGCGCAGGGCGCCACATCCTCTTGTGCGACGAGCGCCCCCCCCCTCCCGCTATCTTCTGGGACCTGTGTGTGTCCCAAAAGACAAGCTGCAATGTGCAGTAGGAAACCGTCAGTGAAGCTATAAGGCTCCATTGCCGGTTTCCCTTAGCTACAATGGCTGCGCCTGCACCCGATCCACTGGAAGGATCGGCCTTGAGGGGGGGGGGGGGGCAACATCGTGGGCTCCCTGGACAGGTAAGTGTCCTTATTAAAAGTCAGCAGCTACAGTGTTTGAAGCTGCTGACTTTTAAAACAAACATGTTTGTGGCTGGAACTCTGCTTTAAAGTGATACTAAAGGATTGTAAGAGCGGCAAGGATGTGGAATTCCCTTCCACAGGCGGTGGTCTCAGCGGGGAGCATCGATAGCTTCAAGAAAATATTAGATAAGCACCTGAATGACCGCAACATACAGGGATATACAATGTAATACTGACATATAATCACACATAGGTTGGATTTGATGGACTTTTGTCTTTTTTCAACCTCACCTACTATGTAACTATGTAACATATCATACTTACCTCCACTGTGCAGCTCGTTTTGCACAGAGTGGCCCCGAACATCCATTTCCGGGGTCCCCCGGCGGCTCTTGCGGCTCCTCACATTAGATAACCCCCTTGGAGAAGCGCTCTCCCGAGGGGGTTACCTTGTGGAGACGCTCCCGAGTCCAGCATTCAGCGTCCATAGAGGCCAGATGCAGGACTCGGCCCCGCCCCCCGGCATCCACGTCATTGGATTTGATTGAGAGCAGCGGGAGCCAATGGCTGCGCTGCTATCAATCTATCCAATCAAGAGCCAGGAACCCGTGGAGAGAGGGACGGCGGAGAACGGGCCAATGGAAAATCAGGGCTCAGGTAAGTAAAACGGGGGGGGGGGGGGGGGGGGGGCGGTGACTGCAAGGTATTATTTCACCTTAATGCATAGAATGCATTAAGGGGAAAAAACACAAGGGTTTACAACCCCTTTAACAACCCATGATAAATTCCCTTTAAAGCAAGAGATCTCTAAAACAAAGCCAGGCCTAATATCTGCCTGATAAATGCAAACTTTATATTTGAACAAATTCCTGGTAGTCTATAATCACAGAGTAGGAACAGCAAGGACATAACAAATGAGAAGTAACATGTATCATTCATAAAAATGCAATCATATAAAGTCAATGAGAACCACATGTGCATCCTGAAGGACTGTTCAGAGACATAATAAATATTCTTAGACAGCCCTAGAAAAGCTGGTGGGTGCAGGGATTACCAGGCCAAACACTCAGGGTAAAAAAAAAAAAAAAAAAAGTGCTTGCATTAAACGCTCCACAATGCAGAGATAATATAACGCTCTCTCTCTCTTCATTTAAAAGCCTCACTTAATGAATCGCCATTTAAATGGTAAAAGGCTTATATATATTGTTTAGGCATTTATCAATCAGCCTGTACTCCGGCTTTGTTATGTAGAATACATGTACAAGTCTTTTAATTACGCTGACCAGAAGATAAACTCATCCTGTCTCTTCACTGTAAAAGCTGTATTCACTTTGGCTTTTCTGCCTTTCTTTCTCTGTAGTTAAAAAACAAAAAAACAAAAAAAACTTTTCAATGGCTGTTTAGACAGCTTGAATCGAATGCAGTAAACATTATTGATCTTTAAAGAGCAGCCAAACATCTCGTATTGGTTAAAGTGGGGCGGGCGGGGGGAACGTTTGGTGGAGTAGGTTTGGGAACCCGAGGATTGTGTTACCGCAATAAATGGCGCCCCGGGCCTAGCTGAGATCGCAAAAGCTTACCCAGGGCTGGCAGCGGTAACCCCTGTCACACTGTTTATCCTTAAAAGTGAGTCAAATGAAAGCCAGATTGTGGGTAAGATATACAACATAATGTCGCCAGAACGAGTGCGGCTCAGATGTTTGACAGCTAAATGAGTTACATGTTGATATCTTACAGGGGTCCATTATTCAAATGATCTTTACAAAAACAGGCACTTGGTTGAATGCATAGTGACCAAGACGGGTTCAAGCTGGGACCGGAGAGGAAGCTTAAAGCTCAAAAGCTCGACTTTTCAATTACTTCCAGTTACAGACAAACAAATCATTGCAAATCTGCTGAAGCGACCCAGCAAGTTCATTTAAATGACGCTGTATCTGGGCGATGGGCCTTGCAGATAGACACGAATAAGGCTCGACTGATGTCACATTAGCCTGGGTGGCAAAACAGGCACAGATCAGGCGTGGCAGGCAGAAATTGGCATGGGGCCAAATCTTTAGCAGATGGGACCATCTACTACTTATCTGCTATAAGGGATCTGGCCTATTGCATGGGATGGTTGTTAATACATTCCTAACATCATATCATATTATATTATACATCATATTATATTATATATATATATAAACAGTATATATATATATATATATATATATATATATATAAACAGTATATATATATATATATACAGCCAGAAAAGCCTGACGAAGAGCGACTTGCGCTCGGAACTGTACAGTGGCTTGCATTATATTATGCGATTGAAAAATTTCCAGTAAAGGACACTTTTTGCATCAAGCAACGATCCACATCTTTTCTTTATATATAAATATATATATATATATATATATATATATATATATATATATATATATATATATATATAAATATATTCAAAAGAGTGTAATGGTAATTATTAACCAGACAGGTAACCTGTTCCTACACTAGCCACTCACATAAAACATGCCCAAACCTGGGAGGTGGCGTCCTAAATAGACTCTGCCTGACCCAAGATGGCTACCAAGGTCACGTGAGATGCCAGCATCCAATCACTATCTGTCTCCCTGTGACTGAGAAAATTATAGAGGAACCAAATTTCTCACAGCTTCCTTCCTCTTCTGCATTGCCGCTTCAGTTGAGTGCCACCTACAGTGGGGATTACAGACTGCACCTGCCTACAAACCAACGGCCCCTAGAGGGGTTATGAAAGTTGGGACTCAAAGAATATATAAACCCAACATTTCATAATCCTGATATGTGCCTGCTGTGTTCAACAGTCCAGCCACTAATAGAGAACTTCATATATGTGTAGGCCCTTCCACAACTCTTGGTGCTGTTCCTCCGTTGAGTCTACTTCAATAACTTCAAGGGGAGGTAAAAGGGGGATTATATGGAGTTTATGCTTAGAAACTATGCAAGGAAAATGTATATGATGCACTTTATCATCAAGCAATGAATACTCTCAATCTGGAAGTAGTGCTGATACTTTTACCAGCAAAAAATGTCCATGTGTAACACAAATAATAAAGTTGCATTGTGCTGAAAATAGTCCCATGCCCTCCCATGTCCAGAAGGACACTATATGACCAAATGTCTGTGGATAGGAGACCATTATAACTATATGATCTTGCTGGACACCCCATTCCAAACCTATTAATATGGAGTTGGACTTACTTTTCAGCTTTAACAGTCTCTGCTTTCCTGGGAAGTCTTTCCTCAATAAATTTCCAGTGTGTCTATGGGAATTTGTGCCCATTGAGCCAATTTTTGTGAGGTCAGGTACTGATGTTTAATGAGAAGACCTTGGTATATATAGAGATATTAAATACGGCTGAGGCCAGGGCACTGCAGTCCACTTGAGTTCCTCCACACCAAACTCTTCCAACCATATCTTTATGGAGCTGGCTATGTGCATAGGGACACAGTTATGGTGGAACAGGAAAGGACCTTTCCAAAAGAACAAGGTTGGAAGTACACATTGTCTAAAAAGTCTTTGTATGCTGGAACATTACCAGTGTCCTCCACCAGAAACACCTGTATGTGAAGCTAAAAAATGTTCTAGTTTTGAATTCAGTGGGGAAGTGTTAAAACTCCTGTCAGGTTTTTATTGGTATCTGGGGCTCCATTAGGCCACTTTCACACTGAGGCGCGTTACAGGCGTTTTAGCGCTAAAAATAGCACCTGTAGCGCCTGTAATAGCGCCTGTGAAAGCCGAGGGCTTTCACACTGGAGCGGTGCGCTTGCAGGACATTAGAAAAAGTCCTGCAAGCAGCATCATTGAAATGAATGGGCAGCCCCGCCATAGCGCCTGCAAATCGCTTTGGCAGTGGCGCTACACAGGCGCTATCTACCCCTTCTTCAGCCGCTAGCGGGGGTTAAAAGCGCCCTGCTAGCAGCTGAAAAGCGCCGCTAAGATGACGATAAAGCGCCGCTAAAATTAGCGGCGCTTTACCACCGACGCCCTCACCGCCCCAGTGTGAAAGTAGCCTGAGATCTACCCTCACTGCCTGTCCTGCCAACAAGGGTTTCACTAAACAGAAAGGGAGGGAAAAATCAGCATTGGCACAGTAACAAACACAAATTTTGAATTGGAGCAGAATTATTATTTTTACTTATCTAATTACAGTATTTCATTGTATGACAACTATTTATTTATAAACCCTAAATGAATATTCATTTTGAGCCATATATCATGTCAATATTTTAAGCATCTGGGGACTGCATTATTGATGTTCGTTTTATAGTTTTTTTTTATATGTTAATTTTTTTTTTTGTTCATTTTATACTATTATATTGTTCATATGCTATTATTATTCATTTTATACTATTATTATACTATTACCGTATATACTCGAGTATAAGTCAACCTGAATATAAGCCGAGGCACCTAATTTTACCACAAAAAACTGACTCGAGTATAAGCCTAGGGTGAGAAATGCGCAGCTACTGTAAGTGGAAAAGAGGGTCAACAATGCCCATGTGCAGCCTCACTGTGCCCATTTGTAGCCATAGGTCCTCCGAACTTCAAACTCGTAGTTAAGGGTTCCTAGATGCCCCCTAGCTGCAGCCAAAATTTGGGGTCTCTGGACCCAAAGGGTCCCGAAATGACATTGCTGCAGATGGACACAGTTGACTGACTTTGGGGCCCCGTATCTCGGGGCCACTTGGTGCTAGGAACCCCAAATGTGGTGTGCAAACCCAGTGAATCTAGCACTACAACATATCCAAAGCTGGGGTTCGTAGCACCAAGTGGCCAGGAGATACGTGGCCCCAAAGTCAGTTCGGAAAATGTCAAGCACTTTTCAGCAGAGAATGACATTTTCCGAACCGACTTTGGGGCCCTGTATCTCGGGGCCACTTGGTTCCACTGGGTTTGCACACTAGATTTGGGGTTCCTAGCACCAAGTGGCCCCGAGATATGGGGCCCCAAAGGCGGTTCGGAAAATGTCATTCTCTGCTGCAGAAAAGTGCTTGACTCGAGTATAAGCTGAGGAGAGCATTTTCAGCACAAAAAAAGTGCTTAAAAACTCGGCTTATACTCGAGTATATACAGTATATATTTTATTATATACATTATGTTAATTATTGATCATATTTCACCCTTATTACCAACGCTGCTAATACTGTTAATATTATTATTATTTTTTATTTGTTATTATTATGAGTAAGAACTCTATCATTTTACTATTATTTCCTATGATTCTCACTTTTATTACCATATTTATGAATACTAATACTATTGATTTATTATCTTTAGACTTTTACTATGCCCTAACTGGTATTTCTCCTTGTTGTTTGACTTTCCAGATTATGTGTTGCAATGATGTACAGTATATAATAGAATTTGTTATTATATATTTTCTTTTTTCTGTAGCATTTTAATCCTGATGATGGTGTTACAGTCCCCAAAACACATTGGACTTGTAAACATTCACTTATTTCTACCGCAACCCAAGGTTATTGTGGGAGCCCTTTGATGTTCAGCACAATATTTAGGTTATTATACAGTATATACACTATGTCACCAAAAGTATTGTGACACCTGCCTTTACATACACATGAACTTTAATGGCATCCCAGTCTTATGCCCCGTACACACGGTCGGACTTTGTTCGGACATTCCGACAACAAAATCCTAGGATTTTTTCCGACGGATGTTGGCTCAAACTTGTCTTGCATACACACGGTCACACAAAGTTGTCGGAAAATCCGATCGTTCTGAACGCGGTGACGTAAAACACGTACGTCGGGACTATAAACGGGGCAGTGGCCAATAGCTTTCATCTCTTTATTTATTCTGAGCATGCGTGGCACTTTGTCCGTCGGATTTGTGTACACACGATCGGAATTTCCGACAACGGATTTTGTTGTCGGAAAATTTTATCTCCTGCTCTCCAACTTTGTGTGTCGGAAAATCCGATGGAAAATGTGTGATGGAGCCCACACACGGTCGGAATTTCCGACAACACGCTTCGATCGGACATTTTCCATCGGAAAATCCGACCGTGTGTACAGGGCATTAGTCTGTAGGGTTAAATATTGAGTTGGCCCACCTTTTCCAGCTATAACAGGTTCAACTCTTCTGGGAAGTCTGTCCACAAGGTTTAGGAGTGTGTCTATGGGAGTGTTTGACCATTCTTCCAGAAGCGCATTTGTGAGGTCAGGCACTGATGTGGATGAGAAGGCCTGGCTCGCAGTCTCCTCTCTAATTCACCCCAAAGGTGTTCCATCGGATTGAGGTCAGGACTCTGTGCAGGCCAGTCAAGTTCCTCCACCCCAAACTCGCTCATCCATGTCTTTATGAACCTTGCTTTGTGCACTGGTGCCCAGTCACGTTGGAACAGGAAGGGGCCATCCTCAAACTGTTTCCATAAAGTTGGGAGCATGAAATTGTCCAAAATGTCTTGGTATGCTGATGCTTTAAGAGTTCCCTTCACTGAAACTAAGGGGCCAAGCCCGACCCTTGAAAAACAACCCCACACCATAATCTCCCCCCCCTCCGGATTGCCCACCTAAGAGCGGACTGCTAGTATGAAAGGAACTTAACAGCCCTGGATAGCAGAAAAAAATTCTGACATGGGTTCTAACCCTTCTCACTCTATACAAATCTAAGATAAAAAATTTGACTAGACAACACTTTTATCATTCGGAGGGGGACAGGGGGTCCACATGCTTTTGGCCATATTGTAAATTTCACATGGTGGCAGCATACCTCCTAACTTTTTGAGATGGGAATTAGGGACACCTTTTAACAAAAGTATGTAGGCATAGGACACGCCCCCTGCCACGCCCCTTAACCTCCCTGGCGGTATGATTATTTCGGATTTTAGGTGCTGAAAGCGGTACAATTATTTTGCATGGAAATTTGGCGTTTTATATTGTAGGTCTGTAATTCTTAACAATAACACACTTAAATCTGTCCAAACAAGAGTCTAGTAGATATCCCGGGTATGAGAAAGTTTGAAACACAAAAACATAAATTATAATATAATAAATAAAAATAAATAATTAAAAAAAAAATAAAAATAAATAGTAATAAAATAAATTTCCCCACGATTCACTATCGCTCAATTCTGCAAGTGTTCTAATTTACTATCGCTGTTTTCTAGCTGGTCTAAAGCCACTTTTGACGTAAAGGGACACTTTTTGGTTGCTATGGACAATCTCCAGTTTCCAGGCAGAAAGAACAGTATATATCACATAAAACTGCATGCAGGGCATGGGCCAAAGCACTGGGGACAAAAAGGATGTGAAATCATTTCATACAGTACTGTAATCTGTAAGATTACAGTACTGTATGTGTTATGATTTTTACTTTTTTATCGAATTTGCCGCCAGGCTCCGCCCCCGTGCGTCGCGACGCTCGCAGGGAACGGAGCCTGGCAAGGAGAGGCTTCGGAGGAGGACGGAGCCCACAGACACTGCGGGGGACATCGCAGGATCCCGGGGACAAGGTAAGTAAAGCCACACCAGGATCCTGCGATGTAATCCCGAGTGTGGCTCGGGGGTTACCGCTAATGGTCCTGAATTTTAACCCCGAGCCACACTCGGGAAAACCGCCAGGGAGGCTACAGGAGAATTATACATAATAAAATGATTAGTGAAATCCACGAGTGCTTTTTTTTTTTTTTTACCACTGCTATTTCTTTTTATTGGCTCTTGAAATTTACAAATGCAGCACAATTAGAAATTGGATGAAAGGTTTAGCACTGGGAAACACTTTTTGAGAGATGAAAAGTGCATTTTATATACAGTGGAACCTCGGATTGCGAGTTATTGGGGTTGATTTACTAAAGGCCAATAGACTGTGCACCTTGGAAAGTGCAATTGCACTCTGCAAGTGCAGTTGCTCCAAAGCTTAGTAAATGAGGTAAAGCTTCACTTTGCAAAGAATACCCAATCACATGCAAGGAAAATAAAAAAAACAGCATTTTTGCTTGCACATGATTGGTTGAAGAAAGTCAGCAGAGCTTCTGCTCATTTACTAAACTCTGGAGTAACTGCTCTTGCCGTGTGCAACTGCACTTTCCAAAGTGCACAGTCTTTTTGCCTTTAGTAAATCAACCCCATTGTCTCGCAAAACGAGCATGATTCAGGCCAAAGCGGTGTGCAGTACCGCATTTGGCCTGAGGTGGGGGGGCGCCGGAGCCGAGCAGAGCCGAACGTCACGTTCGGAAATGCACAGAAAGGCCCGAGTACAGCACGGCTGACCTCTGCAAATCTCAGGTAGGAAGTCTTTCTAAAGTTTGCCGAGGTCCGCCGAAGTGTCTTCGGGCCTTTTCGGCCATTTCCGAGGCTCTCCGGTGCCCCCCCCCCCGCCTCTGGCCGCATGCGGTACTGCATCCTATTGAAGTCAATGCGGAACAAATTATTTTCGCTGCCATTGACTTCAATGGGAAAACTCGCTTTGATATGCGAGTACTTTGGATTATGAGCATTCTCCTGGAACGGATTATGCTCGTAATCCGAGGTTCCACTGTACAATTACATAGATCAGACCAAAATGAGAGACAAATGAGGAGGAAAGAGGGACTTTGTTTCAAATCAAGGACAGTCCCTTGAAATCAGGGACAGTTGGAAGCTATGTGGCAGAAAAGTACATTAAATATAACTGTCAGCTGCAGAGGAGGCAGACTAGCCAGAAAACCCGTTTCTTTGTCCTGGACAGGCACATTTCAGGTTGACTTATTCTAGAAGCCGGGTGGGCAGCGGCGGGGGGGGGCTCTGATTTGAGTTGTGTTTTAAACCGCCCTCCTCCAGTTGTTAACTTTGCAGATTGACCTTATTACGTGTCATGAAAGAAAAAAGAATGATGCCCATTAGGATGCTGGGCTTAGAATTGTGTCTCATTCAAAGGAGAACACTTTGTCATTGTCTGTCATGTTGAACTCTAATAATATTACAGGAAACCAGAGTTTATTTACGCAGGGAGCCCAGAGCAATCCCGCACATACCCCAAATATGCTCTAATGAATTGCTTTAAATTAGTATGAGCCTGCCGCTTACAGATGTCTGAGCCCCAATGAGACCTTCACTGCTTGTGTTCACTTTCCCTAATGGCACAGGAGCACAGACACCCCGGGAAATCTGCAGATCACAAGGATCTACAATGAGTGACTTAAGAAGAGTCCTAGGGTAAGGTGACCAGATTTTTAAAATGAAATCCAGGGACATATTTTGTTTATTTTTTTTATTGGCAAATAGTAAATAGTAAAGCATATTTTTCTCAAATGATATATGCAGTGTATGTGGTATGTGTTTCTGTATACGTTATTTCTGGAAATCATTTCATACCAACCCCATAGAATTATTATACCAACCGCATAACATCATTAAACTGTTAAAATGTTATATTTCCTCCTTCCCGGTCCCCCCCCCTCCCCCCATATGACTTTACCATTAAGATCAACAGCATAACCATTGGTCCCTCCACACATGGCAGGGTGCTGGGTGTCATCCTTGACCTCTCCTTCAGCCCCCACACCCAATAATTGGTGAAATCCTGCCGCCTTAACCTCCGCAACATCTCTAGAATTCGACCCTTCCTGACTAATGGCACCACAAAGCAACTTATTCACTCCTTGATTATTTCCTGCCTTGACTACTGCAACTCTCTCCTTAATAGCCTACCCTTATGTCTATCCCCCCTTCAGTCTATTAGGAATGATGCTGCTAGACCAATACACCTCACTAATCGATCTGTGACTGCTGTTCCTCTCTGCCAATCCCTTCACTGGCTTCCCCTACCGCACCGTATAAAATTCAAAATGATAACCGCAACATACAAGGCCATCCACAACATGGTCCCCAGCTACATCACCAACCCTCATCTGCAGATATCACCCAAATCGTCCCCTCCACTCCTCCCAGGACCTCCCGCTCTCTAGCTCCCTTGTTACCTCCTCTCATGCTCGTCTTCAGGACTTCTCCAGTCCAGTGCACTAGTGACCACAGAGCTGGCTCCTCTCACAGCCAACGTGGCCCTCGCCCACCGGGAAACTGCTCGCCTAGAATCGGCCCTGCAAATGCGGGGACAAAACCGGGGACAGATTGGGTTCGGGGACCATCCTCAATGATCCGGGGACGTCTGGTCACCATATCCTAGGGACCAATGGGCTGTACATTTTTCTGTGGGAGGTCGAATCAACTAAAGCTGGCCATACATGGTTCAGTTTTTTTTTTTTGTTTTATCTTTTAGCCAGAACTGATTTCCCTATCCACAAATTGGAGGTGGAAGGGGGAATCCTCCCCACTAACCTTGTTCTATCAGATTACCGCTACCCATCAGATTGTGTAATGGAAGTTACGTTCTGACCAAAAATTACTTACTGCGCATGCGTTATGCATTTCCAACATGCGTTCTAAACACTTCATGATCTGACGGGTAGCAATAATCTGATAGAAGACCCATGCGGACATCTTACTACACCCAGCTACACCTTGAATTTCAGAGTCATTTTAGCAATAAAGTGAGCGTATATAAATAAGTATAGTTTATTGATAGCTGTGATGCTGTTTTAATGTTTAATTTTGAAAGCCTAAAGGTTTAGCGCTGAGCAGTGCGGGGTGTACAAAGATGGCCTCCGCCACCTTCCTACTGCTGGCGTCCAGCTTCTTTCAAAATGTAACATCGAAACAGCATCACAGATGTCAATATACTATATTTATTTATATACGCTCACTTTATTGCTAAAATTACTCTAAAATTTAAGACGTGGCTGGGTGTAGTAAGATGTCTGCATGGGTGTTCTATCACATTACTGCTACCCGTCAGATTAAGAAGTGTGGAACGCATGTTGGAACGCATTGCACATGTGCAGTAAGTCATTTTTGGTCAGAACTTCCATTACACAGTCTGAAGGGTAGCGGTATTCTGATAGAACACCCAATTGTATTCTGATAGCAGGAAGACTCCCCCACTGTCATTATACACAAATCAGCCATTGGCTGCCGCCATTGATTGAGCAGCTTTTATCTGACAGGGCAGCTGAACAGAAGTCGCCCAGTAAATCGACTTCTGTTCAACTGTAGTAGCCACACATGGAATGAAATTCAGCTGATTCCTGATAAACCAACTTTCAGGCCTTGAAAGAAGGCCGTCTAATCTCCCTTCCTCTAATTACTATGAAGATGCACAAATAAGGTCCATAAAGACATGAATTGCATTTGCTTACACTTCAATAATACCTTCACCATTAATCCTCAATGTGCTTTTGGTCTATTTTCTGTGTATTATCATAGAGAGGAAAAAATACTAAAGCCTCGTACACACGATCGGATTGTTGGCCAACAAAACCGTGGACTTTTGTCCAAAGGGCGTTGGCCCAAACTTGTCTTGCATACACATGGCCACACAATTGTTGGCCAACAATCACGAATGTAGTGACATACTACATTGTTTTTCAGCTCTTTAGCGCCACCCTTTGGGCTCCTTCTGCTAATTTCGTGTTAGTAGAAGTTTGGTGAGTGTTGATTCGCACTTTTCATTTCGCATTTTTCAGTTCACGCTTTTCAGTTCACGCTTTTCAGTTTGTTTCTGAGTCAACCAGACAATCAGAGGAGATAACGTGTTATTTATTATTGGCCTTGGAGTTATTGCTTTGACATTATTTTTTTGGTTGAATAATGATTTGATTTGGTATATTTTCTATATTTTTGGATGCATAGAATGCACTTTTTGGTTAAGTTCTATTGGCAGATAGCATGTCTAATTTTATTTGTTTTTCTTCTTTTAATGCACAAAAAAAAAATTGTGTAGAATAATACTTGGCTATGTATTACTTACTTCAAATGACAGTTTGGGAGTAGGCAGTTACATTTTAAAAAATACAATGTAAAATTGACAAGGGACACCAACATAGTTGTATCTTTGATCTTAAAAACTACGGGATAATGGTCTTGTGGTAACTTGCCCAAAAAAAACAAAAACATAATAATATTATTCTTGATATCACTAGAAAAAAAAAGCCTTTGAAAATTAGTTTGCAATAACTCCATCAGTATCACCAGGAAAGCAGCTTCATTATTATCCCATTAAAAAAGAAGAGAATGTGCGCTGCATTTTGAGATTTCATAATTTGCCACGTCACAAATGTTACTTCTTCATTACGAACGCTAGTTTACAAGACCGACCGCTTCTGGCTCATCCTTGCTTCCGAGCATGCGTGTTTGTACTTTGGACTTTTGTCCGACAGACTTGTGTACACACGCTCGTAAAATCCAACAACAACAAACATTTGTCCGCGGAAAATTTTAAAACCTGCTGGCCAACATTTGTCCGCGGAAAATCCGACAACAATTGTCCGATGGAGCGTACACACGGTCAGATTTACCGCCAACAGCCTCTCATCGAACATTTCCCATTGGAAAGTCTGATCATGTGTACGGGACTTTACGGTTCAGTTACACAGAGGTGAGTAACCTATATCCAGGTGTGTTGGTGGGGACCGAGCAGTTTCATGACTCATGGCAGAGGGCCCAACACACCAAGCGGCACCTGCGGGGGTAGCGCTACAGAGCTAAAGGGGCAGTGACTGGGGGAGGGGTACAACCGCATAGTTTTACTGACCCCCAACCGCCAGTGTAAACGAGGCCTAAAACATCTCTTTTACATGCCAAAGGACTTGTATTTCTGTCCATTCAGTGATTCACACAGCTGTGCTACACAGTACAGCCCTGTCTGGCAGGGCAGAAGACCCGAATTTTCTCTTCTGCATCCCCTTATTACCTACAGGTCCTGTTGCTTTCCCATCCTGTGACTGGACAGCGAAAAGAGAAGGAGTAGAATGATGAGCTCATATCTGTGTCACTCTGCATTCTCCTCCTATCAGCATGTACCTTGGTACCACATGAGTGCTGCAGCACAACTGGCTCTTTGTGCTGCTTCTTCCATTCCTATTCTGAGCTCTGCTGTAATGTGGACTGCATACAGCTGACAGGTCAAATTCAAGTACTTACACTGCTTGCATTAAAAAAAATACAAGTCATGAGTTTCCCTTCTGTTATATAGACGTGCATTCCTCTTCAAGGAGAAGTTGCCTTCAGAGAATGATTTTACTTTTTACTTTTTACTTCTAAAGGAGGTGCGCCATATGAACTGCAATCAATTAATTTTTTTGTTACATCTAACACTACTGTATCTAAGCAATAGTTGATTTTTTTGGAAACACATAATAAACATACAGTATAGTGAAGGTACATGGGCAGAGCTAGAGGGGGTCACAGGGTTCGCAATGGTGACCCTGCCCATGCTCCAGGAGTCAAGAGGTATTGCCACAAGAAATTAGCAAACATATACAATTGGGGGGTACCATCATCCTGTATTGATATAATAGAGAGAGAAGGGTGATTGGACAAGGGCTACTCCAAAAAAATGCCCTCAATCACCAGGAAGGGTTAGGACTATCGCGGCACCGCGATAGTCCTAACCCTTCCTGGTGATTGAGGGCATTTTTTGGAGTAGGCCTTGTCCAATCTCCCTTCTCTCTCCATGCTCCAGGAGGCCCATGCGGGCTCTTTGTCACATTAGGGTTTACACTGTGTCGTTGGGGAACAGCACTTGGCACGTGACCCTGCGTAGGTCATTCAGTAATGCCGCGTACACACTGTCGGACTTTCCAGCTACAAAAGTCCGACAGCCCGTCCGACAGACTTTCGACGGACTTTTGGCGGACTTTCGACGGACTTGCGGCGGACTTTCTAACGAACAGACTTGCCTACACACGATCACACAAAAGTCCGTCGAATTCTTACGTGATGACGTACACCGGACTAAAATAAGGAAGTTCATAGCCAGTAGCCAATAGCTGCCCTAGCGTGGGTTTTTGTCCGTCGGACTAGCATACAGACGAGCGGATTTTTCGACCGGACTCGAGTCCGTCGGAAAGATTTGAAGCATGTTTCAAATCTAAAGTACGTCGGATTTGAGGCTAAAAAAGTCAGTTGAAAGTCCGGAGAAGCCCACACACGATCGGATTACCAGCCAGCTTTAGTCCGTCAGCGTCCGTTGGACTTTTGTAGACGAAAAGTCCGACCGTGTGTACGCGGCATAAAACTTAGACAGCCCAAGTCGGCCGGTCAGGCAGGGGCCCACCCAGGTCTGTCCCAGACCCTCTGAGATTTGAGATTTCAGTTTCACCTACACAGGGTGTCGGGACAAGCCCTGTCCCCCAGTGGCACACTCTCTGCTCAACCCCGTTAAGCCCAGTACAGCCCCTCCCTCCTCACTTTGCTCACACGTGCACGTGCACACAAGGTGGGGGCAGGCAGGCCACACTCTGAGCTGCCGGGTGAAAGTGGAGAGCTTGTATGTGAATCTGGAAGTCAGAGGATTTGCCCATTCTGGGCAGGGCCCAAGCCAGGCCCTCCGAGTCTCCTCTTTTACATAGAAGCCCACCGCTTTCACTCGGCAGCTCAGAGTGTGACCTGCCTTCCCCACCTTGAGTGCACGTGCAGCAGGAGTATCTTGGTGCATGGTGAGAGTATCCTGGCACTCGGTGGAAGCACCGGGTGGTGGTGGGGAGGCCCCCGGTCAACTTTTGCATCGAGCCCCACAAGCTTCAAGCTATGCCTCTGCACACAGATGATATACATACCGCGAGTATAAAGCTGGCAATACACTAGAAGAATTTCGCTCACAAACTTTCATTTCAGGAACATTCATTTGATATTTGAATCATTAGTGGGGTTGAATCAATGCTCATTTTCAACCGCACTGATGAGAAAATTAAAATAAGCAGGATGGAAATGTTCCTGGGACAAACAAATCTCTAACTGTGAATGTGGTTTTGGTTTAGGACATTACAGTCATTTCAAAATTGAATGTTAACCCGAAAACAAAATTTTGAAATACTTTTAAACAACATTCTTTAATTTATCAAATGTATAAAGAATTTTCATACAAAAGTTCAGTCGTTTGAAAATTTACTGGTGTATGGGGAGCCTAAGGACTAGTCTAGCGTTGCTCTCTGAAGAGTGATCTGTGTTTGGAACGCTCTTCAGGGAGCATTTCACAGACACTGAAGAGGAGTTGTATTGCCTCTGTACCGACTGCTTTAACCCTTTGAACTCTTTACTAGAATCCCTCAGCTGTGCGCAATGCATACGGTTGCATGACACCCCATTTAGTTGAATGGGTCATGTTCAGAGGGTTGTACTGCTCATTTAAGGCAACAGCAGGAACAATTCTTGCTGTGATGCAAATAATTGCTGCTGTGGCTTATGTACACACCCCTCCCCTGCCTTTGCAGCTGTAGCTGGGTGTGCTAGTGCTTGCATGTGCCTCTCTCCCTTCACTTCCCTCGCCCCTTTGTCGTCACTGTGCTGCAACAGCTGCCTCTCACCCCTAGCTTCCCTGCTGTGTGTTAGGAGGGGGGCTCTGCCCCCCCCCCCCCCCGACGCTCGTTCCTGCCCCCTCCCTCTGCCTTCTGACAGTGAACTTGTGCCAATGGGAGAGCAGGACAGCTTGAGCCAATTAGAGCATCAGAGAGAGGACTTACTGTGCAGCAGTGGATCATGTGATATGTAGTCCTTAAAGGGGTGCTGCTCAATATGGCTGTAGAATTACAGGTACACAATTCACTGCATACAGAGAAGGAGAAATACAATTAGTTAACCTAACTAATACCTTCACCCTAATAATCCTCAATTTGCTTGTGGTCTATTTTCTGTGTACTATCATAGAGAGGAAAAATATTAACGGTTCAGTTACAACTGGGGTTCTCGGGTCCCTTCCGGTTAACGAGGGGTTAAACGGGAAGGGGTAAAAATGTAGGTCACTACGAATGTTGAGTACCTTCCAGGGGTGGACTGACAACTCATGGGGCCCCTGGGCAATAGGAGAATATGGGGCCCCCAGGCAATCAGAGATTATGGGGCCACATAGTATACACACACACAGTATACAATCACACAGTATACACATACATGTACACACAGTATACACAGTGTCCCTGGTCCATACTGTCTATTGGCTGTCCCTGGTCCATACTGTCCCTGGTTTTACTGAGGCTGGCAACCCTGATGGGGCCCCCTAGTGGCCCAGGGCCCTCGGGCAGAGCCCGAGTGGCTCAATGGTCAGTCCGCCCCTGGTACCTTCTCTAAGTCGCTGGCTTGCGGCTGGAGGCTTAAAGTTTAAAAGACGTTGTTCGCAGTGACCAAGTTTTGTGTCATTGCCCTCGAAGACCCCAAAGTATATAGAGAAGTTGGGTTGATGGTTATTTAAAAAATTTTATTTATTTAAATTACATTAATTGTTAATAAAAGGTCGTAAGGTCAATTTACTCCAAAAAACCTTGTCACATCATTTTTTGGGTAAGTGGAGGAGTTTGGAGATTATGTTATAACAGGTTGGAAAAAAAGAAAAACTGGAGGTTATGTCCTTCATATGTCATGATTTTACTTTTGAGTGTGGCTCAAGTCTAGCACCCCCTATGGTGTACAGATGAATTATGCGTCTAAAGGACGTGCGCCACATGAACTGCAATCAATTAATATTTTTTGTTACATCTAACACTACTGTATCTAAGCAATAGTTGATTTTATATAAGGGTGTAAGCATTTAATATCACAATGGTTTCTTTAATGGAAAACAAAAGTTTATTGAGCCTGGTTGATGTGGTTTGTAATATGTCTGCCACACATGTGATACTGGAGTCAGAACATTTAATTGGAAAAAACTGTAATTACAAAACTGATCAAACATATGTTTCAGTTAAGGCTATGTCCATGTTAGTACAGAGAAAGGGTTTTTTTTGTCCCCCTTGAATAAAATGTCATAGTGTTCCTGTTATTTCATTATGCCTATGATCACTACGCATGAAGATGTTAAAAGGACTTCAATTACAATCAGATGGGTTACACTTGGGTCCCATTCAAGCGGCTTGATTACACTGGAAGCGTATTATAGAAGACGATAAAGAACAATTCTGAGGCCAAATCTCAAGTCAGTTTTGTGTCCTCTGAGTAATTCTGGGATTTAATGACTATGTTTGCCACACACAGAGGAACCATATCCAGCAATTAGTGTAACCACCCCAACAACTTATAATATAAAATAATTATGCTCTAAGCATAAAAAAATCACGTAAATACATTTCATGCTGAATGTCTGAAAGTTCCTACGCCCTTTGAGTCCAAAAATCACTCTTTATTATGTATTTGTTAAAAAAGTAATTGAAGTTTATGTAAACCCAAGCAATGAACTTCTCTTATTTGCTCCTTTTTGATCTTATATACTTATAATATTGGATTTTGTTTTATAAGTGTAAAAAATCCCCCGTTGATCCTGCCATATTTCTTGTGAGCTGATAATTACCTGTGCTGCACTCCAATCAGTTACATTGTTCTTTTTGTAAATGATTAAATATATGTTATGAAGATGGGGGGGGGGGGGGGGTCTGTAGTCCTGTCCTAGGGCAATAATGCTGTTCCTACATACAGCACATTGAGTAAAAGTTGTCACCCTGTTTATAAGACTATGTCTTAAAATGAATATGCATGTCCCAGCGCTTTATAGTTACCTGCATTTCAATAGAAGTTAATGAACGAAAACATTGTCACCCTAAGATAGGATCACCAGGTTAGGCCCCTTTCACACCTGCGCAATGCGACGCAACGCTTTTTTAGCTGTTTTTGTGCATGCCAAAGAGCCAACTCTTGGAATGACACTATAAGCACAATGCATGTTTTTGCATGTTTTTCGCATGTTTCCAGGAATGCGAAGGTGTGAATGCAACGAGGAAGAAAAAGAAGTCCCAGGAACGTGGGCAGGGCTAAACATTCTGGGGGTGTGGCCTGGGTGGAGTCTATGCTGAGGCTGCTTCCACTCTTTACATGAGGGCTTTGTGTGATGTGCGATGTCCTGGGCCTTTTGTTTTCTTCCTCGTTGCATTCACACCTTCGCATTCGCAGTTTTTCACACGTTTCCAGGTATGCAAAGGTGTGAATGCAATGAGGAAAGTAAAGAAATCCCAAGAGCAGCACGTCACACAAAACCCTCATGTAAAGAGTGGAATCAGCCTCAGCCTAGACTCCGTTCAGGTCACACACGCGACATGTTTCAGGCCAACCTACTGTGCTTAGTCATGGCATTCCCATGACTAAGCCCCATGGGCAGGGCAAAACATTCTGGGGGTTTGGCCTGGATGGAGTCTAGGCTGAAGCTGCTTCCACTCTTTACATGAGGGTTTTGTGTGATGTACGGCTCCTGGGACTTCTTTTTCTTCCTTGCTGAATTCACACCTTTGCATTTGCAGTTTTTGATACGTTTCCAGAAATGCAAAGGTGTGAATGCAACGAAGAAGAAAAAGAAGTCCCAGGAGCCGCACATCACACAAAACCCTCATGTAAAGAGTGGAAGCAGCCACAGCCTAGACTTCGTCCAGGCTACACACCCGACATGTTTCGGCCCACCTACTGGGCTTAGTCCTGGCAATCCCATGACTAAGCCCTGAGGGCGGGGAGTAAAACATGTTGGGGGTGTGGCCTGGACAGAGTGTAGGCTGAGGCTGCTTACACTCTGACGGTTTTGTATGATGTGCGGCTCCTGGGACCTCTTTTTCTTCCTCGTTGCATTCACACCTTCGCATTTGCAGTTTTTCACACGTTTCCAGGAATACAAAGGTGTGAATGCAACAAAGAAGAAAAAGAAGTCCCAGGAGCCGCACATCACACAAAACCCTCATGTAAAGAGTGGAAGCAGCCTCGGCCTAGACTTCGTCCAGGCCACATACCCGACATGTTTCGGCCCACCTACTGGGCTTAGTCATGGCATTCCCATGACTAAGCCCCGTGGGCAGGGCAAAACATTCTGGGGGTTTGGCCTGGATGGAGTCTAGGCTGAGGCTGCTTCCACTCTTTACATGAGGGTTTTGTGTGATGTGCAGCTCCTGGGACCTCTTTTCTTCCCTCATTGACTTCTATGGAGCTGGGACGAGCTCTTTCCCTGCCTGCACTCCCAGCGGTTATCCTCATATAAGGACCTACTAGAGCCTGAAGCGGCACCCTTAAAGTGGATGTAAACCTGATTCATTACATTTGCGCTGGGCACATATATCTGTAGTGTTTTCTTATCTCTATTCAAAGCCCTATGTCCCATAGCTTTGTCCTGCTTTGTTCGTCTGTTATCAGCCTGATAACTTTTGACAAGGTCTCTGAGACAGGAGCCTGAAGTGTGTGTCGGGGGAGGTTGCTATAAATAGATTAGCACAAAACTAAACTATTCACGGACACGCTCTCATGTGTGGGGAGGGGCGTGTTTGCCTTACCTCCAATTAGCTGTCTCACAGTCTCTCACAGCGTATAGCAAGTATCCACACCTACAGGGGAACCAGGAAGAGAACATTCTAATATGATGTGCAATTTCTGTATAAAAAGCTGAAGACAGCAGATATACATGTAAAACTTATGTAGGGAGATTTGTTTCATCTCTGTATCATCTGAGGCTGTTCACTTCACTGGCTATGTGTCAGGGTTTACATCCACTTTAATTTCTTCGTATAAATTCACAAGGTATGAATACAGCCTTAAGTTGCTTTCACACTGCTCCACTAAAAAAAATGCAGCAAAAACGCATGTGTTTCAGGGTGCCTATTACCCAACATGAACCTGTGAAACTTGGACATGTAACTCAAAAAATGCACCAAAAACACAATGCAGGTGCGTTTCTTATGCGTTTTTGGCTAATTTTCTATTAATTTCAACGGGGACCTGCATTTTGGTGAAGTTTTGAAAACCGCACCAAAGATGTTGCAGGACTTTTCAAAACGCACCGCACCGGCAGCACAGTGGTGTGAAAAGTCCCAAAGGATTTAAAGAGAAATATTTTTCATTTTTTTGTGTATTACATGCTGTTCATACTCACTCAGTCACTATGGGATTTGTTTTCTGTATTCTGTAAAAAAAAAAAATGGTTGATCCTGCTGTTCTCTATCTCCCCTTTCTGTCCATGTCCCCAATTCAGCTAGGGATTTTGCAGCTGTAGTGGCAACTCTGCACATGTTCAGTCTTCAGTGAGTTTCCATGCTGAGCATTTCCTTCCTATCACATCTGAGCAGCCCATGTGACTATAGAGTCACACATGTAGGCGTATACACAGTGGTAAATGACAGCCCACTCCCCCCCCCCCCCCCCCCTCTTCCATGCCCACTAACCAGCTAAACAGAATGGGGGCGGGATATTACATGAAGATTAATTGAGGCTTCTCCTCCCTGTTATTCGTAGACACAGGCTGGAGGAGTGTGACACAGCCAGTGACTGGCAGAAATCTGCCCATACCATGTTCTTTCCACAAAATAAAGATTTCATTTTAAATACATATTTGCATGAATATTTAAAACAGTTTATTGATATTAACTATTTATTTTTACTTGTATCCCAAAGGCTGTTTTTTATTTTTTTATCATGAACATGTGACCAGCAGCAGACGACTAGAAGCTCCACCTGCTTATTTTTCCCTGGAGACAGGCTGAGAAAGAGCTGGGTCGTGTGACAGCTGTATATCGATTAGGAAAAAGATACTTAGATTTTTTTTTTTATTAAAATAATTACAGGCCATCATCCATAGACAGAAAAAAAGGTAAACAGTGTGTGTTTAGAATCACTTTAAAGTAAAGGAAAAAAGCATGAGAAATGAAAACGAATGCAGCCACCACCTGTGACTAAAGACCGGTAAACTGCAATAGATTACATTTTGTTCTTGGGTTTAGATGCACTTTAAATAACAGAGGATGTATTTATATAATCCCCTTGTAGTCCCCAGCACTCAGTCTGAAGGAGGGAGGCTCAGCACTATGAGACAATCATGCCATACTGTTTATCGCAGTCAGTCTAACAATGTGAGTATGCTTGCAGGAGGGGTGAGCACAGAAACGACCTGCTGCTGATCCTTGCTTGTTTAATCACCAGATGAAAGAGGAGAGTAAGGAGCCATAACAACAGGGTCTACTGCAAGTACATTAGGTGCACTGTAAGCTTGCAACAGTTATTCATATGGGCCGCACAGTGGCTAAGTGGTTGGCACGTCCACCTAGCAGCACTAGGGGCATTGGTTCAAATTCCAACCATGGCACTACCTGCATGGAGTTTGCATGTTCTCCCTGTGTCTGCATGGGTGTACTCAGGTTTCCTCCTACACTCCAAAGACATGCTGGTAGGTTAATTGGCTTCTGTCTAAATTGGCCCTATTGGCCCTTGAGGTCAGTAGCTGATGTGAGTGAACAATATATATGTAAAGCATTGTGTTAATTAATGGGGCTATATAAGTTCCTGCATGTGATAATGATCACTTCTGATCATTGAGAACTCTCATGTAAAAGTTGAACTCTAAGCATTATTTGTATTGTTTTTTTTTTAAATTCAAGCAGTAGTGTCTTAATTTAATTTGGTATCAGCCACTTCCAGCCTATGTATAGAAAAGCTCAGAGGTGTGAAGGAAAAGTAGCACAGGGCAGGGCTGTCTTAATGCATGGGCACCCCTGGGCACTGCCCAGGGGCCCCAGGTGCACGGGGGGCCCCATGATAATCTTGCATTACATCATATTTGCCAACTGTCCCAGCTTTGCTTTTTACTAAGCTGTCCCAGGATGGCAGTGTCCCGGGAACCTGCACTGTGCCCTCCCGACCTTCCCTGTACTGTGTCTTTCTGCCTCCCCCTAGTACTGTGCCCTTTGTGTTGATTAGCCTTTGGATTATAGCATGTTTTCTTATTGTTTAAAATTAATTTTATTGTAAGTTTTGTGTGTTTCATCTGTGTATATAGGTGACTAAAGTTTAGTCTTATGCCCCGTACACACGGTCGGATTTTCCGACGGAAAATGTGTGATAGGACCTTGTTGTCGGAAATTCCGACCGTGTGTGGGCTCCATCACACATTTTCCATCGGATTTTCCGACACACAAAGTTGGAGAGCAGGATATAAAATTTTCCGACAACAAAATCCGTTGTGGGAAATTCCGATCGTGTGTACACAAATCCGACGGACAAAGTGCCACGCATGCTCAGAATAAATAAAGAGATGAAAGCTATTGGCCACTGCCCCGTTTATAGTCCCGATGTACATGTTTTACGTCACCGCGTTCAGAACGATCGGATTTTCCGACAACTTTGTGTGACCGTGTGTATGCAAGACAAGTTTGAGCCAACATCCGTCGGAAAAAATCCTAGGATTTTGTTGTCGGAATGTCCGAACAAAGTCCGACCGTGTGTACGGGGCATAACATCCTACATTGCCAGAAGGTTTCCATTGTCACAGGCGATGCTTGAAACATCCAACTGCATATGCCCACTCTCAGATGACCTTGCTGTCCATTAATACTTTTGCCCTAGGCCTTTCCAGAGAAAACATCCTGACCTCTCCTGTGTGGCCTTTCCAGTTCACACCAGTAATGCCTTTTTTATTCTTTCCCTCTTTTACAAATAGGGGGAACATCCTCTTTGTAAACTTTATCTTATGTATATTTTTAATTGGATAGTCAAACGACCAAACAAAGACATGAAGTCTGCAGGAATGCAGCCGGCTTCAGTAAGGATATACAGAAGGCCAGTAATTTGACAGGTGAGAACATCCATAGCAGACACACAAGGAAGAAAGAATGCTGCTTTTCAAAGGTGGAATTCAGAGGTTAGTTCCTCTGACTGCATTGACACTACAGATAACCCCAGTACATCCATCTTGAATTGGCAGCTCAGTTACAATGACTGTCACTTTGCTAATTACCCATTTTCAACCTATCTTTCTGCAGGCTCCGCTCACAATCTCATTTCTTTTTCATTCTAATAAAAGGTGCTTCAACGTGCAAAATAACACGCAATCCATCCCACTTTAATGCAATTTGGTATGCCAGACTTGGCTGGGTTTCTGAGGCTTCTGTGGAAATTATATGGGTTAAACTGCTTAAAATTGGCTAGTGAGGAGGCTTCATTCAATACAAAAGCTTCGGCCTCCCTGGAAATCCCACTGCTGGGTGATCGGATGGTGGCCTGGTCTGGGAGCAGAAGCAGTCCTTGATATTGGTAAGCTCTACCACAATGGGGGGCAAGGGGGATGACAAGCAAAACAAAAGATCAAGTCATAGAAAGATCGGGAAGAATTTGATTTTTTTTTGGGGCATCAATGGGTCTGCAGAGAGTAAAAAATGCTCAAAAAAGTCGAAAAAATTGAAGCTTTCATGGGAATTAAGGGATATGTGATACTATATTTGTTCTAATTGCCCATTTTAACAATCATAATTAGCCATGAGTGAAACTTAGAATTTTCATTTCCACAAAAGCTGGGAGATTTTAGCCAAATTTCACCATTTGGCAACCTGCATTGGAGTCAATATAATGTAAAAGGAGGAATGAAAATGTTTTTGGTGGTTTTTAAAGGTGCAATGGGACCATCTGAACGGGACGTAATTGAATGACTTTTAATAATTACATTTTTTTTTTGTTTAACACCAACAATGTTTATTAGAGCATAAGGTAACAATACAATCAAAATGCATCAAGAGAGAATATCTTATACATAGTCTAAACAAGTATCCTCACAGCTCTCTATATATCCAATACAAGCAGCGAAGAAAACAAAAGTTAGTATCCCAACGTGGATATAGTGATGCATATATCCAAACCAATTCCTTCAAAAAAAAAGTAAAATACAGTTGCGAATTTCCCACAATTACTGCTTATTTTATTTATATAGTGTTGACAATTTTACTCAGCGCTTGACTTCACATCAGTCACTGCCTCCAAGGAGCTTACAATCTAAGCTCCTTATCTCACATACATGCATATACATACTAGGGCCAATTAAGACAGGAGCCAATTAAACTGCCAGGAAAAAGTGGGAGGAAAACAGACCACCTGGAGGAAACTCAAACATAGGGAGAAGATGCAAGCCCCATATAGATAGTGTCCTGGTTGGGATTTGAACCAAGGACAACCAGTGCTGCAACGCAGGAGTGCTAACCACTATGCCACTGTACTGTCCCATATTATTTCCTTTCTTCTTGATATTATTTAGATTTTCTCCAGCCTCTTCTCCTTCCTGCACTGTCTGATCATCATTTCTCTGGGCCTTCCTGATAGTGACAATGGTGGACCATGTGTGCTCAGTGAGTGTTGGCACTGTTGCTTGTGCGCTTAGCCAAGGATGCATGTAACAGGGTGACAATGCATTAGCACAACTGGGAGACAGTTGCCATGTCTGTCCGAACAAGGACCTTCATGGCAGGAGCACCAGGTATTATTTTAATAAAAGAAACATATACGGTATATAAAAAGATTTAAATCAACTTCTGAAATTTCAGTAGCTTGTCAAAATTAATATGGGGTTATTGGATTTAGATCCACTTTAACCAGCTCAGCTTTGTTTTCCTACCGCCCCCTGTTGGCGGTATTAGGAATAGTGGAAAAGTGAACACGTCCCATTCTGCTGTTCCTCAGTTTATTGGGCTGAAAGGAATAATAAAAATGGATGTATGCTGAGCAGAATAAAATCGTTAAGAGCATTGTGTTTAGCAGGCACTGCTATGCAACAGGGAAGTAAACAATTAGCAATGTCAGCCTTAATATAAAACAATGGTGCTTGAAAGCCTGTTCTCTCGCACAGTGGGTATTTAAGGGAATTTCCATAAACACGTGCCCTGAGTTCATGTCTACATTTTACATTCATCATTTCTGCACAGAGAGGGTTTTGCCCTTAAGGTTTAAATGTCAGCTCTTGGCACAGCAGCTGATGGTCTGACACCAGTACAGAACCCCCCCCCCCCCCCCACCACCACACACACCCTCCACCGCCACCACCAGCATGGTGCCCTAGACCTCTACTGCTTTCTTCTCTATGCAATAACAAGTGAATAGAGGTGCCTGCGGACACTACTGTATATTGAAGCTTTCATAAAGAGTTGGTAGTCCTCCCCCATGCAGTGCAGATGACACACCACTGTGTTCTTCCCTGTGTGTACGGCTTACAATGCCCCGTAACACTACCAAAGAATATGATGAACTGCTTATTCAGCTCCTTGCTTGTCACACTGGACCTGTTGTCAGCTACAAACACCCACATCCTGAGGGCAGAGGTTTGACTACAGGTGGCCACATGGGCCAGTTTAAGGCACGCCATGTTTTAGGCTGTGCAGCGGTTAAAAGGGCAATAATGAGCACTTACAAGCACAGGAAGCGTACCATTGGAGGTAAGTGGTCTATTGTGCTGCAGAGAGTGGCGCTTGGTGATGTCAGTGCCATTCTCTGCCACTTTCTCCTGTGAGCCCATGACGACCTGGGTAGGGGGCAAGGCATTGGATATGAATCCTCTACCAGTAAAAATGAAGTGCTTAGTGGAGCTAAGTGGCTTGAGTATGGCTGCCCTCCACAAAGTCCATGCAAAAAAGGTAGAAAGGCTGGTGCTATGGAAGTTGGCTAAAACATCGTTTTATTATAGCATGTGAACAACAGTCAAAAAAGCCAACTCTCATGGCTGTGATAATACAACGATGTTTTAGCCAACTTCCATGGCACCAGCCTTTCTCTCTTTTTTGCATGGATTACATGGAGGTTTGCAGAGACTTCCCAAGTGCTGTGTTCTTGAGGCTCAGCAGGCATTGCACAGGAGGTAGCAGCTCGGATGCACCTGTTCCAGCTCTCCACAAAGTGGCGTCCCTAAAAAATAGGGATCACCCAAATTGAGTAGTCTTTTTTTTTTTTGGGGGGAAGGGGAGGTGGAAGGGAAGGGGAGAGGGAAGGGGGAAAGGAAGGATAGGGCAATGGGGAAAGGGAAGGGGGAAAGGAAGGATAGGGCGATGGGGAAAGGGAAGGGGAGGGGAAAGGTAAGGAAGGGGAGGGGAAATGGAAGGGGAAAGGGAAGGGGAAAGGGAAGGGAAAGGGAAGGGAAAAGGGACCCTCCTCCTTTCTCAGCACGGACTTGGGACCGGCCACGGGAGGGAAAGGGAGGGGGAAGGGGAAGTGGAAGGGAAGGAAGAAGGGGAAGTGGAGAGTTAAGGGAAAGGGCAGAGGGAAGGGGAGGGAAAAGGGAAATGGAAAGGCACCCTTCTCCTTTCTCAGCACGGACTTGGGACAGGCCACAGTGTAGTTAACAAAAACATTGTATATTGAAAATGGTTCCCTCTCCTTCTTCCTTGCCATTTTTGTCCATTTTCTTTTATGCTCTAGTGTGCACCATCAGGTGGGACCACTAGTTCACAGCTTAAAGCCTCTGACTTCGGTGGCTCAGCCGACATGTTCAGCTGGCTGATGTTGCTACAGGGCTGGAAGGGAGAAGGGGAAGGTAAGGGGGAAGGAAAGGGGAAGGGGGAGGGGGAAGGGAAAGGGAAGGGGATGGGTAAGGGAAGGGGAAAGGGACCCTCCTCCTTTCTCAGCATGGACTTGGGACCGGCCACGGGGGAGTAGTCTTTATACGGTTACACCAGAAAAAGTGTCAAATGATCCAAGAGTCCAAAAATGATTTAATAGTTCAGTAGGCTACCATGGAAAGGACATGAGATAGAAAATGTATTTTGTGGGAACAAAGATCTCCCCTTCTCGTCCTCAGGACTTCAGTATAATGAAAAGATTTCACCAGAGTTTTAACTGTTTTACTGTATGGAAAATCAGATAGGACCAAGATCAGCGGATCAAAGAATCAGAAATTGAGAGGTGATGGATCTCATTCAACCTGGTAGGGACCAATGGCGCATGCAAAAAAGGAGTCAGGATAAAAGCTACATGTCACATGCACCTTGTAATGAACATAAGGAGTAAAAAAAAAATGATAGCAGCTTAGGGGAAAAATTTGGTGGTGTCTGAACATACCTACCGTAGCATTCAGCTTCACTCCACCACCATATATATTTGAGGTGGAGTTCAGAACACAACTAGGTGCCATTGGGTGCATCCCATAGTCTTGTAGAAAATTTCCAAGTGGCATTCACACACTCCATACAACTTACCATGGATTGTTACCACACAGCTGATCTGTACAAACAGGGAATGGCTGAATCTGCCCTGTCTTATTTCTCTATTATTTCCCAGTGCATTCTGGGATACAGGAACCTCCACTGCCTCTCCCCCAGTGGCTAGCCAACACTTTATAAATGCTTCACTAACATGCCATAATGGTTATAGGTGCAGGTAAGGTGCAGTTTTGGTGCGTTACCATTGAAATTAATGGAGATGGCTGACTATCTTTGATGCCTCATGAAAGTTACATGCTGTTTAATTGTTAACACAACATATCGCTACTGCTCCTGTGTGTACTGAACCAGTGGCATCACTAGGGTTGGTGTCACCTGGTGTGGTAAAACATGGTGTCACCCCCCCGTCTATCCTGCCCAGCGCCCTGCAGGCAGTGCACATCACGCACTTCAAACCGGCTCCTGTAAATTATAGTATAGGGTGGTATAGTGGCGGTTAGGGTAGTATAGGGCAGGTTAAGGTGGTATAGGGCAGGTTAGGGTGGTATAGGGCAGGTTAAGGTGGTATAGGGCAGGTTAGGGTGGTATAGGGCAGGTTAAGGTGGTATAGGGCAGGTTAGGGTGGTATAGGGCAGGTAGGGGTGGTATAGGGCAGGTTATGGTGGTATAGGGCAGGTTAGGGAGGTATAGGGCAGGTTAAGGAGATATAGAGCAGGTTAGGGAGGTATAGGGCAGGTCGGGTGGGGCAGGTTAGGACTCTATGTAGTCACAGCATGCAGTAACTTACAGCATAGCTGCAGAAATGAAGACACTCAAGGTTGCTGTGTCCTCGCCTCTTTCTCCTCCTTCAGCCGCGGGATTAGCCAGATTGAAGGAGTCTGTGGGAGGAGTGGAGGAGGCAGCCACACCCCCAGCTCCGCCCACCAACTCCAGCTGCCTCAGGAGAGATTGGAGATCCCAGAGGGACATCTTCACCTGATTTAATGACAAGGGAGTGTTATAGTGAACTGTGCAGCGGCGGCCCCGGTGTCACCCCTCTGGCGGGTGTCACCCAGTGTGGGCCACCCCCTGCCCCCCCATAGCGACGCCACTGTACTGCACTGTGTGGTGCCCATAGTATTATACATGGGAGGCATTGAAAGGCGGTTATGAGGCTTTAAAAATGCTGCACAAATGATGATACCTAAACACAGGGTATTGACGAGCATGTGAACGAACCCTTTCAGTGTTTTTGCAGTTGAGAAATGTGAAGTCTCTTTTTCCCAAAAAAAGGTATTTTTGGTAAAGTAAAAGTCACTTTAATTAAAATACCTAGGATTTTAAAAAACGCATCCCCTCACCCTCTCCAATGCACACACCGTAAACAGAAATGCAGACATTAGATTGCAAGCTTCCGCATAAGCGTCTTCAGGGAGACTAAAGATGCTAATACGGCGAAGCATATGTCGGAGCAGAGGAGCCGCCATTCCAGGTTCTGATCCCACATCCTATCTAGGCTTGGCCTTAGGAGAGAAGCGGACTTCACGCTATCTCTTTAGGACTAGCCAACTTGCAGATGCTGATTACACCTGGTGCCCGGGTTGGCACTGTAACATGTGAGTGTAATCGTCATTTGTTGTTGTGAGTGTGAGTGTAATCGTCATTTGTTGTTGTCATTTGCTTTTATCTATTAAAAATAGCTCCCTCTATGTCTCTTGTGGAGTCGTTTTTCCCATCCTAGTTTCATCTTGAGGGGCCAGTGGGGTGGAACTGTGCTGTCAGTGGAATCAATTTGTATTCCAGAAGCGCTGTTTGACCTTCCTGTAAAAAGGGGTCATAATTCTCTGGTGAGTGGCCACCCATCTCTTGAGAACTTGTGGTGAAGAACTAGGAATCCGATTTTGAGCATCACAATTTGGTATTGGGATTTATCATATATGGACTTTTAGCTTGCTATTTATTTGTATTTGTATTTTTGATTCACTGAACATTACTAGCGCCTCATCCTTTAATATAATTTTCCTGCAGCATTTGGTGACCTGTTCACTTTTAAAGAGGCAGTTTCCATTATGTTTGTTCAATGATTTCACCGGCACCATTCATAGGTTTTCATTTTTTTAGCAATTGGCTGCTAGACCTGAGCACTGTAACATGAGGCAGTCACGTGCTCCCCATATTCAGAGGCTCCATGTGTTGTCGCCAACTGGAAAGAGCTGCAAAGGGAATGCTGGCAAGGTGAGTATCAGAGGGTAGGGAGTCCCTTTTGCAAAGACACTGTCACTATGTTGTGAATTAAAGTGGTTGTATACCCTTATACCCTTATAATAAGGCTTACCTGTAGGTAAAATTAATATCTCCTAAACCTGTGCGGTTTAGGAGATATTCACTTTGCATGCAGCCGCTGACGTCAGCGGAGAATGCACTGTGAAGGTCATTGAAGCTTCACCAAAGCCTCATCGAAGCACCAAGCAAAAGCAAGGTGTAAACAGGACTGTAAGCTAACCATTTTATTTAGTGACATGAGCTTTGACTAGTGTTCAGAGAGCTTTAACAAAGCATGTCCAAAGCCTTGCTTTGAAGCAAGTGTAAACTAGCCCTAATGTGTGTTGAAGCCAAAGCAAGTGTAAATGAGCCCTAATATGTTTTTTTTTTCATTGTCACAAAGTGTATGTGCTTTGTACTGTAAATGGTGCCCTGGGCTGGCAGCACACTAGAACGCTGTACTGCTGCTCTCACACAAAGAACAGTGGTCCAAGTCCCCAGCAGTCTGATACTCCCCCTGCTCAGTACTCCAATGAAAAAAGTTAAAGTGGATCTTCGCTACATCTGAGCCAGGGATGTACTGGCCATTGGGACTACCGGGAGTTTTCCGGTGGGCCAATGGCTCAGTGGGCCGGTTTCTGTGACAGAGGACTCAGAGCTGGGCTGCCTGGGAGTGGGGTGGGGGGGTGAGCACCACCGGCGGGTGGGGTTGATCGGGATTCGTTCTCCCGGCGATCGCCCCAGGGAAAGAGAGTATCGAGGAAGAGGAGAGCCGCGGGATAGCCCGCTGTTACAGCTTACAATACAATTGATTTCGCTCTGCTCCCCATCATACACAGCCCCGCCTCCTCCTGGCCCTGCGCCCGTGATAGACAGAACGCTGGTCCAATCCTGGGATGCGTTCTGTCTATCACAGGCGCGGGGTCAGGAGGAGGCGGGGCTGTGTATGACGGGGAGCAGAGTGGAGTCCATGGAATGTAAGCTGTTCCGGCGTGCTATACTGCTCTGTGCCCCCGCGGCTCTCCTCTTCCCCCAGTCATGATCAGGCCACCCTCTCTCTTCCTCTGCCCAGGTGAGGCTGCAATGGTGGACACAGTGAGGCTGCAATGGTGGGCACAGTGAGGCTATCTGTTATAAATATATATATATAAATATGTGAATATAGCTGTGTCCAAGAGCATTCCCTCCCCGGTGCCGGAGGTGTTCTGGCTAAAAAGAAAAAATGCCAAAGGGAGCCAGGGCTTTCTCCACCCTCGGGATGGTGTCACCCCTCTGGCGGGTGTCACCCGGGTGCGGACCGCACCCCCCTAGCAACGCCACTGCCCTGGTCATCTTGAGCAAATGATTCATGTAACATTTACTTTCTGGAATCCATCTGCCATGCCTAGCTCAGGCATGCAGGTGTTTCGTCTGATTAGGCGACCCGTCAGAATTTGTAACGGAAGTGACATACCCACGCCGCCATCTTGCTACACCCCCCACTCGTCCACAGTAAGGATACTGTGAGAAGACGGCACAGGGGACATCTTGTTACACCCACCGGAGTCTTGCATTTCACACTTATTTTTAACAGTAAACTCAGCTTATATAGTGAAATTCAGTATTTTCAAATCCCTCAGACTGTTTTGATATTGATTTTTCAAAGCAGAGGTGTACTGTCAGATTAGCAAACCAGCAGGTTTTCCGCTGCTTTTAAAATTGAACATCTAAACAGTCAGACAGTTCTTTAAATACCGTATTTCACTGTATAAGCTCCGTTTACTGTTAAAAATAAATGTGAAAGGCAAGACTCAGGTGGGTGTAACAAGATGTCCGCTTGCCGCCTTCTCACTGTATCCTTACTGTGGACGAGTGTGGGGTGTACCAAGATGGTGGCGACGGAACGTCACTTCTGTTACAAATTCTGACGGGTCGCCTAATCTGATGAAACACAGGCAGGAGGGTGTGCTTAGCTGAGAAAACCCTCCCGAGGACTCCTGAGATGTATGACATCATTTGCCTAGACAAGAAACCAGGAAGTAACTGAAGTAATGTAAAAAAAAAGAGTTTAAAACAAGTAAATATGATACACTTTCCAATCTATTTACTAATGCTAGCAGCATAAGGAATACAAATATTCAATGTTGATTGGGAGAGTGAAGTTCCACTTTAAAGTGGAGTTCCACCCAAAAGTGGAACTTCCACTCATGAGATTCCTCCCCCCCTCCGGTGTCACAGTTGGCACCTTTCAGGGGGGAGGGGGGTGCAGATACTTGTATATTACAGGTATCTGTACCCACTTCCGGCATAGATAGCCGCAGAACCTGCGGTTATTTACGCCACTTCCTGTTCCCCCCCCCCCCCGCTGTCTGCTGGGACACACACGGGTCCCAGAGACAGCAGGGACCATCCGTATTGCGCTGCACGACTCGCGCATGCGCAGTAGGGAACCGGGAAGTGAAGCCGCAAGCCTTCACTTCCTGATTCCCTTACCAAAGATGGAGGCGGCAGCACCCAAGGACCGAGAGACGGTTCGGCCTCGGGTGCCGACATCGTGGGCGCCCTGGACAGGTAAATGTCCATGTTTTAAAAGTCACCAGCTGCAGTATTTGTAGCTGCTGACTTTTAAAAAAAAAATTTCGCCGGAGCTCCGCTTTAATGTTCTCTGAGCAGCATTGTTGATAGGAGCACTGTCATAGCTCCCAACTGTCCCTGATTTCGAGGGACTGTCCCTGATTTTGAGGGACTGTCCCTGATTTGGAGCAATGTCCCTCTGTCCCCACTTTCCTCTTTATTTGTCCCTCATTTTGGTCTGATCTATATAGATGTATATAAAATGCACTTTTCATCTATCAAAAAGTGTTTTCCAGCGCTAAACCTTTCATTTGATTTCTAAATGGCTGCGTTTGTAAATTCCAAAAGCCAATATAAAGGAATAGTAGTGGTAAAAAAAAAGCACTCGTGGGTCAACCAATTTGTTTTTTTGTACAATTCTCCTTTAAGGGGGTGTGGCAGTGGGTGTGTCCAATGCCTGCATACTTTTGCTGATAGGTGTCCCTCATTCCCATCTCAAAAAGTTGGGAGGTATTCACTGTGCATTGGGAGTGTCCGACTACTATAAAGCTTGACTGCTACTCAGGGACAGCAGCGGCCCGGCCCTCCAGTGCACTGCCAACACAGAACAGCTTGTACAGTACAGCTTGTACAGTGCCAACACAGAACAGCTTGTACAGTACAGCTTGTACAGTGCCAACACAGAACAGCTTGTACAGTACAATACACAGTAACCTTTATTTAAAAAATATACCATATTCTTTATTTTTTATGCAACCCCTAATGCATAACAAGCACCAAACCTCCAACAGGGCTTCGAATAGTACTTTATGCCCCACACGTTCCAGCTGTCGCGAGCGATGCTCAGCTACGTTTTTTTGTAGAGAGAGCGACGTGAAAGATCGGTAGAACAATGTGTGCACGTCTTTAGAAATCTTAGCAGTTGGCTGAGTAATGATAAGAGCTTTAGACAGATATGACATGCTGCATATTTTAACGGCTTGTAACAATGGACGCCTATGGACTAAGAAGATAGATACATGTGTAGTTAATCAGTAACTCAAGTGATGGAACCCTGCTGGTAGAGAGGATTGTTCTACCCAAACCTCACATCATGGAGAGAGACCTGAAGGACGGGTTCACCCATTTTGCGCTGTCCAATCAGTAAAAAGCCATGGCATTTTATAGGACAAACTTCCCATGAACTCTGACCTCCCAGCCACTAATGATTCTCCTGTTTAAATTAAGCTGCGTTAAACTGTCAGGCCAAATACTTCGAAGATGGTTAAAAGAGACAAAAAAAAAAAGGACCCGGTTTAATCTCAATTCATCATACGTTTTCCTATTGCAAACATTCTGGAGTGCAAACATCCCGAAGATGCATCTCACTTTCTGCTACCTAGTTTCCTGTGTATCCTTCTAATTCATGAGATAAAAGACAACTCTCAAGACATGTCAGATTTATCATAACAATGTTGCACAAATGAGTTAGCAGGATATACAGGATCTCAGAGTATATTAGAACGGTGACAAATGACTGCAATATTTTTGCACGTCCTCATAAGACTTTTCCCATTTCATTGGACATTGAAAAAGGGGAACTGTGGTGGATTCTAAGTTCAGATCCTGACCTAAAAAAATACGTACTCAGTATATATCTGAAATACATGCATAGTTTGCTATATTTTGTTTCTTTAAAAATGCTGTAAATACAAAACAAATACCTGTTGGTCCGCCAGAAATTCAGCAAGCTCATAACTTCTTATTTGGATGGACCTTCTTGCCTTTATTATATTGAATTTACATAGTTACATAGTTAGTCAGGTTGAAAAAAGACACAAGTCCATCCAGTTCAACCATAAAAAAATAAATGAAAAAATAAAATAAAAAATAAATATTGTACAATCCAATATACCCAATACTATACCCACGGTTGATCCAGAGGAAGGCAAAAAACGCCAGCAGAGCATGCTCCAATTTGCTACAGCAGGGGAAAAAATTCCTTCCTGATCCCCCAAGAGGCAATCGGATTTTCCCTGGATCAACTTTACCTATAAATGTTAGTACCCGGTTATATTATGTACATTTAGGAAAGTATCCAGGCCTTTCTTAAAGCAATCTACTTGCTTGTAGTGTTGTCAGCCCTGCCCAATTCTCCCACCCCAGGGCCCAACCTCCTATGTGACTACAGAACACCTCTCCTCCGTCTTATGTCATGAGGACAGGGGGAGGTGTTCTGTAGAACAGCAGGAAAACCTTGTAAGGGCTTTCCAAACCGCTATTTATCGAATGGGTTGACCTTTTCATACACATTTTGTATACCCCCCAACATTTTGAGATGGGAATGAGGGACACCTACTAACAAAGGTATGTAGGCATAGGACACTCCCTCTGGCACCACCCCCTTAAAGGAGAAATAACAAAAAAAAGGTTAACTAAATCCACATGGACTTTTTTTTACCACTGCTATTGCTTTATATTGGCTTTTAAAATGTACAAATGCAGCAATTTAGAAATCAGATGAAAGGTTTAGCACTGGGAAACACTTTTTGAAAGATAAAAAGTGCATTTTATATACAACTATATAGATCAGATCAAAATGAGGGACAGAGGGACATTGCTCCAAATCAGGGACAGTCCCTCGGAATCAGGGACAGTTGGGAGCTATGATTGTTGTATGTATCAGCATGTACTGTATATTTAGTAATTGTACAACTGTTTCCGTTGTCCTGTCATTTATGATAAAAAGTTCTGAAGAGGTCTGAAGATATCTGGATTGCACGAGTCTGACATATGGATGGTGAAATTTAAAAATCAGACCAACTTAGTTAAGTCAAGACAGTGTAGGTCACCTGATCTTAAAGCTAAACTCCAGGCATGTAGCTAAATGTACATTTGAGATTAATTTCATGAAAGTGCTTTTTTTTTTTTTTTTGCCAAAGTATTTGAAATCTGTGCAGCCAGTCTTGTGATCCATACGACCTGTCAGACAACACAGCCAGATCCTGGGCCTCACTTCAGCAGAAGCAAAGCTTTCTTAAGAACACAATCCTAGGATGCTGATTGGATAATAAAATAGCAGCAGCAGACTGTTTTGGTCATGCTTCTCTCTCGTCCTGTCAGTGTGTTGTAAGTACATGCACATGCAGCAGAATCTAGGAGATGCTCCTAGTATTTCCCCTTCCTCTCCCAGTTTGACCCCAGGCTGTACAAGGGATAACAGGAAGCTTATATCAAGACAAAAGCAGGTGCTTACATTCATTGCATTCAAAATATATATTCTATTTAGGAGTTCGTTTTTTATTTTTGTTCCCCCAAAAAATGTATCTTACATCTTACAGATTATATCTAATAACTATTATTTTCCAAAGAGCTTTTAGTAAGGTTAATGAATTTACTCATCAGTGTCAGTTGGGCAGACTAAGCAAAAATAAAAATAAAGAAGTAACAATAAATGTAAAAAATTGTGTTACTGTGCAGCTTTTTAACCTACTGATGTAGGCACCAGCATGTCAAGTGAAAGGTGTGGTGATCGATCATTGGTGTCAATGGAAAGAATAGTGACCCATCACTGGTGTTAGTGGAAGGAATAGTGACCTATTGCTGATGTCAGTGAGAGGAAAAGTGTCCCAACATTGGTGTAATTAAGAGAGGAAGAGCCCCATCATTAATGTCAGTGGGAGCAATAGTGCGCCATCGTTGGTGTCAATGGAAAGAATAGTGACCCAATATTGGCATCAGTGGGAGGAATAGTGCCCCAAAGTTGGTTTCAGGGGAGGAATAGTGCCCCTTCATTGGTTTCAGTGGGAGGAATAATGACCCAAGGTTGGTGTCAATGGGAGTAATAGTGTCCCAATGTGGGACTGACCTTGGGTCAATAATTCTCCCACTGACACCAATGATGGGGCACTATTCCTCCCCTAATACCAAAAATAAAGGAGAAGTAACAGAAAATGTAAAAAATTGTGTTACTGTGCAGCTTTTTAACCTACTGATTTAGGCACCAGCATGTCAAGTGAAAGGTGTGGTGATCGATCATTGGTGTCAATGGAAAGTATAGTGACCCATCATTGGTGGTAGTGAAAGGAAGGTGGTGGTGTCTTTGGAAGAATAATTGTTGGTGTCAGTGAGAGGAAAAGTGTCCCAACATTGGTGTAATTGTGAGAAGAAGAGCCCCATCATTAATTTTAGTGGGAGCAATAGTGCGCCATCGTTAGTGTCACTGGAAAGAATAGTGACCCATTATTGGCATCAGTGGGAGGAATAGTGCCCCAAAGTTGGTTTCAGGGGAGCAATAATGCCCCATCATTGGTTTCAGTGGGAGGAATAATGACCCAAGGTTGGTGTCAATGGCAGTAATAGTGTCCCAATGTGGGAATGACCTTGGGTCAATGATTCTCCCACTGACACCAATGATGGGGCACTATTCTTCCCCTAATACCAATGATGGGGCACTATTCCTTGCACTGATACTAATGATGGGCCACTATCCATTCTATTGAGATCAACGATGGAGCATTATTGCTCCCACTGACGTCAATGATGTGGTGCCCCTCATTAATGTCAGTGGGAGGAAAAAGTTCCCTTTTTTAGTGTCAATGAAAGAAAAAGTGCCCCATCGTTAGTGTCAGTGGGAGAAATATTGACCCATTGTTAATATCAGTGGTAGGATTGTTACCCCATCATTGGTGTCAGTGGAAGGAATAGTTTCCCATTATTGGTACTGTACCTATGAAATTTGGAAAGACCTCCCCAACTTTTGTGTTTACAGGCCCTTACCTTTGAACTATTCCCACACTGTTTCTCTACTGTCTGAGTGACATTATGGCAGGAACTATATGTGCAGCATCAGTCAGGAGATCACACTATCGGGTAGGAGATAACTCCACCAGCAGACCTTAAGACCATTGTCATTCTGAATTTAGCATCTTCCTCCAGTGTGCAAAGAGCAAACTTTGCACGTGGTACCTTCTTATCAGGGGCGTAACTACCACCATAGCGACCCATGCGGGCGCTATGGGGCCCGCAGCCGAGTGGGGCCCAGTGAGGATAAGAGCACCGCCGTCACAGTCTCCCAGCCAGGGGAAGAGAGAGTAAAGGAAGAGGCGAGCTGTCCGTATCAACAGAGAGCTGAATTGCCCGATGTAAGAGCTTTCATTAGAACTTCCAGTGTTCCGGGGGCTCACGTCACATAGCTCCACCTTTTGGTCCGGTGCCTTTGATAGACAGAACGCCGATCCAATGCGGGACATGTGACGTCATCAAAGGCGTCGGGCCAAGAGGTGGGGCTATGTGACGATGAGCCCCGGGAAGACAGGAAATTCAAATGAAAGCTATTACAGCGTGCAATCCCACTCTCTGCTGATTCGGGTGGCTTGCCTCTTCCTCTGCATAGGTGGGGCTGTATGGGGCACAGACAGACCAGGCTGTATTGGGCACAGGTCACGCTGTATGTGGCACAGGTCACGCAGTATTGGGCACAGGTGACGCTGTATTGGGCACAGGTCACGCTGTATGTGGCACAGGTCATGCTGCATTGACACTAGGGCAGCTGTGGGGGGGGGGGGGGCTGTTTGCAGGGGGGCCCCATACAACATTTTGCTATGGGGCCCTGCTATTTCTAGTTACGCCCCTGCTTCTTATTGAAGTGACTGGTTTACGGCAAGCAGTAGTTTGAGGACCGCTGCTCTAACCCTTTCCTGCTCTATTGAAAAACTAAAACTAAACTTTGGTTTAGCTTTAATGTAATTTTTTTATAATTTAAGAATGAAGTCCTAGTACCGGAATGTAGGAGGTATAAGGTGAGAATGTTTGGTGTCTTCCTGCAGAGAGCAGGCATTCTAAAGTAAACCTTGCAGAGACTCTTGCAAGAGAAAGTGATCTGTATGTGGATGAGAGCGGCTGTGTGTGGATTGTGGATACGGCGCTGGGGCTGTACAACTACACACCGAAGCAGATTAAATATCAGAATAGGTCACGTTCTCATGGCCCATGCACAAGTGCCAACATTCCTCCAATTATTCAAGGCCATCGAGAGAGCAACCTTGCTGACATAACAGCGGCACTGTCTGATTACAGCGGCTCAGAAGCCTGCCGAAAGGGATACTTTGATATTTAGGCTGACGGGGAAGGGAATGGCATCTGAGTTCAAATGGCCATCCTAGAGAAAGTCCGGGTACTTTTATCAAATATGTGAGCGTGTATCTGCCGATGTAAAGTAACCACTTAAAGAGCCCATTGTTACCTGAAACTGGAGGAAAGGAATGGCAGATCGATATCTAGTAAATGAAGCAAGATGCTTGAAGGGCTTTATAACATGAATCTATAGGAAGTGTTCTCAGAACTTTTCATCAGGCCGCTAATGACAGCGAAAAATGCCCTCTGGGTCCATCTCGTGGGCCATTCTTACCATAGCTTACAATCACAGGGAAATAACGTATAAGGATGAAGGTCGCTCTATAACCCCTTGCCTACCGGGTACTTAACCCCCTTCCGGCCCAGGCCATTTTTCAGCTTTCAGCGCTGTTGCACTTTGAATGACAATTGCGCGGTCATGCTACACTGTACCCAAACACATTTTTTATCATTTTCATCACAAAAATAGAGCTTTCTTTTGGTGGTATTTAATCACTGCTATTTACAAAAAATAAAAAGAGAGAGACCAAAAATTTTGAAATAAAAATGTTTTTTACTTTTTTTCTGTCAGTAAATTTTTATAACTAAGTAATTTTTCGCCTTCACTGATGTGCGCTGATGAGGAGGCACTGATGGGCACTGATCGGCTGAACTGGTGGGCATTGATGAGGCGGCACTTATGGGCACTGATGAGGAGGCACTAATATGCCGCACTGATAGGTGGCACTGATATGTGGCACTGATATGTGGCACTGATGAGCACTGATAGGCGGCACTGATGGGCACTGTTAGGTGGCACTGATGGGCACTAATAGGCGGCACTGGTGGGCACTGATAGGCGGCACTGGTGGGCACTGATAGGTGGCACAGATAGGCAGCATGGGTAGGCGGTATTGATGGGCATTGATGGGTGGCACTGATGGGTGACACTGATGGGCATTGATCGACAGCAGTGATGGGCATTGATGGGCAGCACTGATAGGTGGCACTGATTGTCAGCACTGACTGGCATCGCTAATGGGCACTGATTGGTGGCACTTGTGGGCACTGATTGCTGCCAGTGGTGGGCACTGATTGCTGGCACTGGTGGGCACTATATGGTGACACTGTTTTACTATACTGTAATTAGCGCACTGACGATCAGCGCCCTGATTACAATCCTACATGTCCCCCTGCGTGGAGATGCCGCTGATCGGCTCTCCTTGCCACACACTCTGTCAGTGTGAGGCGAGGAGCGCAACTGTCGGTGTGGGCGCCAGTGTGGGCGGGCGGCAACTAGTTAAAATTAATTCTTATCCTCCTTTTTTTTAATTTTTTTTATCTGGAAGTATGAATACCTAATACAAAACTGATCTAGAACAAGTATACAACCCATATCGTATTGGGACACCTGATATACACATGTTCTGGGTGAATGGCTGGACAAGTGGTAAAGAAAGGATAAAGATGGCAGTCCTTGACCTAATACCTGCTTTCATTCTGACAGGTTCTCTCCAAAGCAGATCACTGGTATCACATAAGAGTATATACATGCTACAATGGGCATACACATTAAAATATGAGCAATATTCTTTTGGTCTACCAACGACCATGTGGTGCAAGGGCTTGCCTGTCTGGGCATAAATCGGATGACTTGTTACAGTAGGCCTTTATATTATATAGCTTATGTTGGAAAATTTAAAGAGAATTCACAAATGCCATGAGCAGGGGCCTTCAAACCCTCCTGTATTGAATTGTATTGTAAATGTAACTCATTTTGTTAGTGCTGCACAAACTGTTGTTGCTACATAAATACTAATGATAATACAAATAATAATAATAATAATGTCAGCATTATCAATCATTGTGCTGAAAACTGCGTGACGTTATATAATGATGCCACTTTGGTGCAGGAACAGAGAAAAAAAGGTTTTCTTGAGTATTCCTGATATTCTGTCTGTGATGCCAACCCTCTCCATTCAGTCTGAAGTTTTAAAGTATATGTAAACCCTCACCTTGTAAAATGACGCGTTGGGTTTATATACAGGTGCATCTTAAAAAATTAGAATATCATCAAAAAGTTAATTTATTTTAGTAATTTAATTCAAAAAGTGAAACTCATATACTGTATTCTAAATATTCATTACACACAGAGGGATATATTTCAAGATTTTATTGCCAGTGCTTTAAGAGCCACCACACACAGACGTACAGGACAGACTCAGGCTACAACTGTCGTATTCCAGTGTCAAGCCACTCTTGAACCAGAGACAACGTCAGAAGCGTCTTACCTGGGCTAAGCTGAAAAAGGACTGTACTGTTGCTTAGTGGTCCAAAGTCCTCTTTTCGGATGAACGTAAATTTTGCATTTTATTTGGAAATCAAGGTCCCCGAGTCTGGAGGAAGAGTGGAGAGACACAGAATCCAAGTTGCATGAGGTCCAGTGTGAAGTTTCTGCAGTCAGTGATGATTTGGGGAGCCATGTCATCTGCTGGTGTTGGTCTACTGTGTTTTATCTTAGCACAGCCCTCTACCAGGAAATTCTAGAGCACTTCATGCTTCCCTCCGCTGATCAGCTTTATGGAGATGCTGATTTCATTTTCCAGCAGGACTTGGCACCTGTCCACACTGCCAAATATACCAATACCTGGTTTAATGATCATTGTATCACTGTGCTTGATTGATCAGAAAACTCGCCTGACCTAAACTCCATTAAGAATGTGTGGGGTATTGTCAAGAGGAAAATGAGAGACACCAGACCTAACAATGCAGATGAGCTGAAGGCCACTATCAAAGCAACCTGGGCTTCCATAACACCTCAGTGGTGGCACAGGCTGCCTCCATGCCACGCCGCATTGATGCAGTAATTCATGCAAAAGGAGCCCCGACCACGCATTGAGTGCATACTATACTGTACATGGACATACTTTTCAGTAAGCCAACATTTCTGTATTAAAAATCATTTTTTTATTGGTCTTATGTAATATTCTGATTTTCGGAGTTGAATTTTGGGTTTTCACTAGCTGTAAGCCATTATCATCAAAATTAAAAGCAAGAAATGCTTGAAATATATCACTCAGTGTAATGAATCTATAAAAAAAAATATGAGTTTCACTTTATGAATTGAATTACTAAAATGAATGAACTTTTTGATGATATTCTAATTTTTTGAGATGCACCTGTATATTGCAAAGTTCAAGGGTATAGCTCCTCGGGACCACGTGCAAAGCCGTTTGTCTTACATAAAGGTGTTTATTTTTCTTTCAAAGCAAACACAAACAGCACTTTCAGCAGCAGCAAAAGCAACACTTTCAGCAGCAGAAAAGTCCGCTTCTTTTCAGCACAAACATCATAAAGAAAAAATAAAGAAATGTAAAGTTCGTATATGGGATTTACCCCAAGGTTAGCACAGTCCAACTCTGGTTGTTTGGAGCTCCCAGCACTCAGACAGGTCTCTCTCTCAGACTCCTACTCCCAACCCATAAGCACTAGGGACTTATTGCCTTATGTGCTGAACCCTATAGAGACCGGAGTCAGGAGTGGAGGTCCTTTTCCCACCCAGGTGTAACTCTGGACCTCCAAATAAGCCACTACTAATGTCGAGAGGACTGCGAGTCAGTCCTCTCCTTTACTTTCTATCCTGGACTACCTCACCCATCACCGGTGAGAACCCTGAGTGCATAAAACATTTCCTTTCAAGGGACCATACCCCAAAATATTGGTGACACGTAGAAATCATCCAGGACCCATCCTTGGCGTAATATATAGGGTATATATATATCTATATCTATAGATATATATATAATATATATATCTATAGATATAGATATATATATATATATAGATATATATATATATATATATCCATAGATATATATCTATATCTATAGATATAGATATATATATATATATACCCTTTTTCGCTTTTTTATAAGTGATTACATACCCTTTGTTCTCAGCTGCATAAGGATCTTAGAGAGCTAGGGGAGGAGAAACAGCAGTACACTAGTCTCCCAAGCACAAGTCTGATCATTGGAGGAGAGCAAGCTGAGTTCTCAGCACAGCTGACCATGCTGTGTTCTCATGCCTAGTATGGTCAGTTTTTGGACAGGAAAGCAGAGAGACTGACAGGAACACCAGGGATTTCACACAAAGGAAGCAATACAAATAGAACAGGATACTTTTTCATACAAATACATGGTTCAGCAGGCACAAATCAGGAATATGAAATTTTGAGTTGACATATTCTTTACAGTGAAACCGTCCTTTTTCCCTTTATCTCAAATCAAAAGGTTTGCTGTAATGCCCCTCTCCCCAGTAGCACATATTCATCTTTCCTTCAGTCCCCTGCCACTCTGTTCAACTACCAAAAGCAGGGGTAGAAGACCAGTGTAAGCTTTGAGCCGCTTGATCGAAATTTCAACAGGGCTCCCTCTCCATCCCATGTTACAGTGATTAACCACTCACCCAGCACCAGCGCTGTCATATGGGACGGAGAGAAGTAACTTGCGCTTTCATATTTGGAAGCACCATTTATGCTGCATCCGGCAAACAAATGAACCGCATGCACAATAATGCGTTCTATGTTGCACCTTATTATGCATTCTTTTACAATGGACTGCTGATGCAATACACTGACCTTTCCTTGTCAAAAATATTTTATTTAGTACAATAAAATATACAATATACAATACAGATATATTATATAACGTATAATGACCAATACAATGTTCTTCAGGGTTAAGAAATTTGTTAAGAGTACAAACAATAAATAGACAGTTATATATATGACCAGATATATTATTATCAACCTGTTAGAGTGTGGTCATTAAAAATGTGAAAATTTCCTGAACAAACTAGAGTCGGTGGGGTGTCTATAGCAGTGGTCATCAACCCTGTCCTCAGGGCCCACTAACAGACCAGGTTTTATGTATTACCTTGGGGAGATGCAGAGTAGAATACTGCAATCACTGAGCAGCAAATGATATCACCTGTGATGTATTTCAGTTATCTTGCAAACCTGGCCTGTTAGTGGGTCCTGAGGACAGGGTTGATGACCACTGGTCTATAGGTTCCAAAGCTATAGTTTGTAATTTGAGGAGCTTCAAAATCATAAGAGAGGTATAGAGACAGAATAGAAAGGAGGAGAGTGAAGAGTAATGCCGCGTACACACGACCGGTTTAGCCGTCGGAATAAACTCTGAAGGTTTCTCCGACGGAACTCTGACGGAATTCCATTCAAGCGGTCTTGCATACACACGGTCAAACCAAAGTCTGACCAAAGTCCGACCGTCCAGAACGAGGTGACGTACAGCACGTACGACAGGACTTGAAAAATAAAGTTCAATAGCCAGTAGCCAATAGCTTCCGTCTCATACTTGCTTCAGAGCATGCATCGTTTTTGGTCCGTCGGAACAGCATACAGACGATCGGTTTTCCCGATAGGAATTGGTTCCATCAGAAATATTTAGAACATGTTCCATTTATAGGTCTGTCAGAATTTTCGAAAAAAAAAGTCCGATGAGACATACACACGATCGGAATAGACGATGAAAAGCTTCCGTCTGACTTTTTCTGTCGGACATGGCTTAAGGAGAGTTCATCAGTTTGATCCAAGAGTCTCAATCAGGCATAGTATGATCTTAAGTATGTAATTTAGAACCATCTACCACGGCATTAGGACTGAGTCGTTAAAAGATGGCGGTAGGTAATGTTTAATCCAAGGCTGCCATATTTTATGAAATTTGGGAACTTGGTTATGTTCAATAGCCTCCATTTTAGCATATATCATAGCATTGTTCATTTCTTGTTTTGTCTCAGCCAATGCCAAAGAAGGAGTTTTCCAAGCCTTTGCCACTGTTTGTTTAGCTATACATAGACCTTTCAATGCAAGTCCACCTTCTTTTCACCATGGTCCATTGTGGTGACGCATGTTTTGTAATATGAATCAAGCCTTTACCTGGCCATACAGTAGATAGATTGAAAATCTAGTCAGAAGGACCAGATGAATCCTGATCCATCTTTGGCTGTTCCCAATTGAGAGAAGTCCATCTAACGATCTGTTTCTCTCGATCAAGAATGTTGCAAAATTTTCATATAATCAGCTCTGCAGCTAATTGGCTGCTGTGCTGATCAGTGTATTCTGACAGCCGCTGTGAAAATACAGTAGCACAGCAGGGAGGGTTCCTTCATCGACCTCAAATGTGTGGATGGGTGAATCTGTTCAGTTTTTTTTTTTTGATCAGCTCCAATGCTCTGTGGGGTTAATTCCTTCTTCGACCTCAAATGTGTAGATGGGGGGGAATCTGTTCAATTTTTTTTTTTGATCAGCTCCAATGCTCTGTGGGGTTGATTCCTTCATCGACTTCAAATGTGTAGATGGGGGGGAATCTGTTCCGTTTTTTTTTTTTGATCAGCTCCAATGCTCTGTGGGGTTAATTCCTTCTTCGACCTCAAATGTGTAGATGGGGGGGAATCTGTTCAATTTTTTTTTTTGATCAGCTCCAATGCTCTGTGGGGTTGATTCCTTCATCGACTTCAAATGTGTAGATGGGGGGGAATCTGTTCCGTTTTTTTTTTTTGATCAGCTCCAATGCTCTGTGGGGTTGATTTATTACAGGCAAAAAGACTGTGCACCTTGCAAAGTGCAGTTGCCTTTTGTAAGTGCAGTTGCCCCAGAGCTTAGTAAATGAGGTAAAGCTTTACTTTGCAAAGAATACCCAATCACATGCAAGGGAAATAAAATAAAAAACAGCATTTTTGCCTGCACATGATCGGATGATGGAAAGTCAGCAGAGCTTCTGCTCATTTACTAAGTTAGGAAGCAACTTTGCATGGTGCACAGTCTATTTGCCTTTAATAACTCAACCCCTGTGTGTCCTTGATCACTGTCTGTATTAGATCCTCTTGCTGATTCTTTCTTACAGCCAGAAAAGGTCAGCATACAATAATAAGTGCTTGAGATGGTCAGAACCACTCCAACTGCATAGCACTGGAATCTACCGATGGCCATCTAAGGTTTATGGGAAGCTCATGTCCACCCTTAATGGCCCCTTTAAGCACCAAAATGTTGTCATGCCCCAGGTTATAGGAAATCCCACAGAGAAAACACATCAAAGATGAAAACCCTCATGTGTTTATACACGGACAGTGGTAACACTGATAGCCATCTGTTTTGTTTGGGATGTGTGCATCACATCTATATTTACACTTCATTCCTGGAAGGGAATGACCCTTGCAGATAATTGCAAACACTGGATACTGCAGGGAATCTGATGTGGGCTGGGAAAGAGTCCCCACAACCAGCTATCAACAGTTCCAAGTCACTAAACGCTGTCACATGTCACAGCCAATAGAATGCTAAATACGTTAAAGAAAATGGAAACTGACACATTAGTGATTTAGTGTGATATTCTTCATTCATTTGTATAATGGAGGTTAGGGACGAGCAAAATTGCGCATTTTTTTTATTTCCCTTAAATTTTAGCAAAAATTTAATTTTGGCAAAAATTGGGAGATTTCAGCAACATTTTACCATCTGTAGAGGAATTTAAGTCATTAGAAAAACTCAAGTGGTTATATTTCGTCTTATAGCTGAACTTAGACAAACAGTCAAATACACATATAGTATGTGAATGGTCTTATCTGCCAAAGGATTTGTAATTATGTCCAGCCACTTTTGCCGTTCATACACACCTCTGCCAGACAGGCAAAAAGGTGACATCACTTTGTCTTTGAACAATAAAGGGACAACACACCAAAGGGTCCACCAATAAAGTCATGGTATGGGCCTACTGTGGCCATATGGCAATGGACAGATGCACCTTAAAATGGTTGTCAGATGCAGTACTGGTTAGAGGTGGACCTAGCAACAGATAAACTGCCTCCGGACCACTGATGGTTCCCTTATTATAACAATGGGAAGAATAGAGCACTCTTTTAGGCAACTCACAACCCGCTGACTACTTATATAGGGGACAGTTCAGATCTTCAGTGCAAGGTGTTATCTTGCCAGCACGTTTGGGCCGAGTGATGTTAAATCTGTAAAGGCCAACAGTATCAGAACAGCGACTGAAGTAATAATAATAAGGTTTCCTTTAAGACTGGAAAGTTATGGTGTCTGCATGCAGTGTCTCTAATCAGTGAATGGCAAAAGTGGGGTTTGGGTATCTGCCAGCTCACCAATTCTGGCTTTGATAACCCTCCGTGGTGACAGGCTATGTGGGGTGAGCTCTGATGTCTTGCGGTGATGAGGAGTAACCACTCGGTTGGCTGTCAGCGTGATGAAGGCAGAGAGCAATATCGGGGTATTCTGTGCTGATTCTGAGTTGAGGAGCGATTGCAGTAACCAACCTCATGATCTGTGACTCAGCTATGTGGATCCGTCATCTGAAAAAGGCACTGGAACCAGCTAGGCTGCAGCGATGCGCTGTTACTGTGCGCAGAACAGTAATCTCGACTGTCTTGTCTGACATCTTCGGCCAAGAGAGCAAGCCCGCTGAATGCAATCAAATATACACCTTCTCCCATAAGTCTACTCTGCAATTCAGTTGTTTGGGATGTGGAGTTCAAAAGACGTTTAATAATTTAGTGCCAGGTAACTGCGGGACTACAGGTCCCAAGATCCCTTGAGCTTGTTCATTTAGTTAGTTCTCTCACTCTGCAGATAGGAGATGAGGTATTGGTCTGAATATTGAGCACTAGAGAATACATCATTGAAGTTTGAAGGTTCTATTTGGTAATGTCTATGACATTTTCATAATGGCATAGCCTGCACTAAGCTACACATACAAATGACAACAAACCACAAACAGGTACTTAAAAATAATTGTGTTCTTTTAATTTTTTGCATACCGTATCATTTTTTTTTCCTTCCCATTAGTGCCACAGTGGCTATTTTTAACTAAGGGCATGAATACATCTCCCTTTACTTCCTGGAAGTCTACCTAGAAGTCTGAGTCTGCCTCCTGGACACGTGACATGAACTTCCCAGGATGCAGCTGTATGGTCAGGGTGACATCACCAGTGTCTCACTCAACTAGGAGGAAGTTGAAAAACAGTAATTGTAAGTAAAAGCAAAAACTGTTTGTTTAACTAATGTATGTAAGATGATTTCATAACAGCATGCCGCTGTGATTTTTACTGAAAGAGGGGAAAATGTTCATTAAAAAAAAAAAAATGTTTTAAAAAACATATATTTTCTTTTTTTTTAAATAATGTAAAGGTTTATTGAGATGTCACAAATTTGTACAACCAGGCATTAAAAGTACATGTAGTTCACATCAGATATCAGTTCAGCATACCAGTATTGTAGTTCACGTCATGGGATTTCTTTAAGCGCCCTTTAGAGCCATATCTAGGGTCATGCACAACGGGGACATTAGGGCCACCATATCAAAGCAGGTAGACAAGCATTAAACATTTGGAAAGCAAGGGCATGCAAATTCCAGCCATACCATATCAGCGTAATTAAACATATGCATTTTTCTGATAAATTTCACAATAACCTGTCCATTACTAAATCAGCTGGGGCCAAACAAGGAGAAGCCAACCAACTACCCCATACCTTCTCAATTTTGGAAAAGCTGCCCCTATGCTGATATATCAGCTTTTCTATCCTCAATGTTCTGCGCATCTGTGCAAGCCACATTTGAGGCGAAGGGGGACAGGTGGAAGTCCAATGAAGTAAAATGAGCCTCGAGCCTGAAACAATGCTCTGGATGCGGCCTCCTTAACATACCTATCTGGTATTACAGCATCAAGAAAACCCAGTATACAGTGTTTAGGATCCTAGTATACAGTGTTTAGGATCTCCGTAGTGTTTGAGAGGGAATAGGGTCCAGGGGGCAGGTGGTTAGGTGGGCGTTAGAATGGAGTTTAGCAACTTTGTCTGTAGAAGCAGATTTGAATAAGGGGAGTGTCAATTGTACCTGTTGATATGGGGTCTTAACTGGGAGAGATACCTGTAGAGTGGAGATTTCATCACGGATTGTATCAATCTTGTTTTTGAAGTGATTAGCAATCTCCTGGGCACTGAGTGAGTCAGTGGGTGGAGGCGGTGGAGGACGAAATAGAGTTGAAGGTAGAGAAAAGTTTACGGGGATTGGATGAGAAGGTGTTAATAAGAGTTGTAAAATAGGTCTGCTTGGCAGTGTGGAGGAAAGAATAGTATTTTTGGAGGGCAGATTTGTATTGGTTGAAGTCTTTGAGAAACTTGGTCTTGTGCCACAGATGCTCAAGAGCGCGACTACGTTTTTGAGAATTTTAGTGTCAACTCTTTTTCCAGGGTTGTAGGGGTCGAGGCCTGATTCTGCATGTAGTGAGGGGAGCGAGCTTGTCCAGGGTGGAGGACAGGGATTTATTGTAGATGGAAGTGGCTTGGTTGGGGCAGGACAGGGGAGAGATTTTGTCATAGAGATGGTCAGTAGCAGAATACAGGGGAGAAGAGTTGAAGTTGTGAAAGTTTCTAAGGGTGATAGTTAGGCGATTGGAGGGAAAGGTGGTGAAAGACAGGGAGAGAGAGAAACGAATAAGGTGATGGTCGGAGAGAGGAAAAGGATTGTTTGCGAAGTTGCATGGAGTGCAAAGGTAGGAGAATACAAGGTCAAGGGTGTTGCCATCAGAGTGAGTAGAAGCCTGTACCCATTGCTTCAGGTCAAATGAAGAGGTTAGACTAAGAAGTGGGAATTTCCGAAGAGAGAAAATAGGGTAGCCAGGCAGAGGTTTAGTTATCCCAAATAGGACTGTACCCTGTGTAACCCGTAACCTTTTGTAGTTGTTTAGCTTTCTCCCAGGGCTTTTTTTCAGGGGGAACGGTGGAACTCAGTTCCACCACCTCTAGCTCAGACCCTTGGGGGGGGGCTGCTCACCACAATCCCTTGTAAACACAGAAGTCCGGTTTCTGTGTTTACAAGTGACAGCTCTGCACTCTGTCAGTAACCCCCCTGAACTCTGCACTCTGTATGTAATGCAATCCTGGTATTTAAGGCCTCTTTAAGACCCTCCTACTGTTTGTGAAATTTGACTGACCACACCCACTATTTGATGTGATTTGGAGGGTGTTTTGGGGGGTCGTGGTTGAGGTCGTGGTTGAGTTCCAGCACCTTTTGTTTCATAAAAAAAGCCCTGCTTTCTCCCATATTTTGTGCACAAGCCTGTAAGTCTGTGAGCCTGTAAGTTGGATATTGTTTATTTTGTTTGGAAAAAAGCTGTGCCTCTAGACCCTCAGCTATGGTACTGGTCCCACTAAAATACAACATTACAGACAGCATGGAGTCATGAGTTCCATCCTCAGAGGCTGTTGTCCTCGCTAGGCCTCCCACCAAGTGTTGAAGTTGAGATGCAATGTAATAGAGCCAGGGGTTCAGGAGAGCCAGACCTCCCCTAGCAGATGGTAGAGAAGTTGGGGCATCAAAATCATTTTGACCAGATTGGCCCTTCCTGCCACAGAGAGCCATAACTTGGTCTAGAGTTTAACCTTGTCCCTAAATTTCGTTAGCAAGGGGAAGATATTTAAGCGACAAAACATATATTTTCACAGTGAGAAAATTTCTAATTATTTTTCCCTTAGGAGTAAATGTTAGGGCTTAAAAATAGAGCTCCGAATCAATTTAGCCTTGTTATTTATTTTATGTTACAAATGTGTGACCACCCATTTTTATTTATATCCTAGGCTGATAAAAAACAGTTGTATGATGGAAATACAGTATTCAAACTTATCAGCTTCTGTAAAACATTTCCTGTTCCAAAGTGAAAAGTAGTAAGAATAGTTTTCAATGATAGGGGGTGGCTGTCTGCCAAGGTCTATTATAATAAATGGTCCAGCAATTGGTAGGAGGCCACAACTTATTTGTTTCAAATACACTTTACCACAGTCTGGAACTTAAGTGAGACAGAAGGCACCAAGATCTCCAGTAAACACTGGAGGTCCATTGACTGTCACTATGACCCCCACATAGATGGGGATCGCTTTCCTTATCTCCAGGATGGTCATAATTAAAGAGGAACCCTGCTGAGCACTCTTTGCATCTAAGATAAGATTACAAGTACTTGTAGAATCAAAGAGGAGAGTATTTATATCCCTATATACCAACCATAAATTTAACATAGGTTTACAAAATGTATTAAACAAATGCAGGCACAGCACCCCCCTTTGAAATACAGATTAAAAAAATATATAATTAATTACAAGGGAATTTAACTATTGAAACACAGTATTAAAAACTGAGATTTAAAAAAAAAAAAATAAACCTTAAAGAGCAAGTCTGGCATCAACTTTAAATGTAAATCTGGGGATCTCCATTTTTTTCTGTACTAGGGTCACATTATATGTTTTGAAAATATTCGTAGGCCATAAAAAATCATTTAAAAAACAAAACAAATAAAATGTAAAAGAATGAACATAGTAGAACAAAAGAGAAAGAACTTTAGTAAAAAAAAAAGCCCCCCCTATATCAAATTACAGTTCCTCCTTACATCAGTGTCCCCATTAGATTCCCCCTTATTTCAGTGTCCTCGTAAGAGTTCCTCCTTACATCCGTGTCGTCATCAAAGTCCTTCCTTACATAAGGATCCCCATCAGAGTCCCCCCTTACATCAGTGTCCCCATCAGGGTCCCCTATTTATCAGGATCCCATCAGAGTCCCCCATACATCAGGACCCCATAAGAGTCCCCCTTACCTCTTTTGGTGTGCAGCAGGGGATTGCGCCTGGATGGAGGAAGTTCTGTTCCCCTGTCAATGCTGGGGTAACCACATGATAGGTTGATAGGTTGCCAGAAAGTGGGTGGTGCTAGCAGCTGATACAGCACAGTGGGGAAAAACTTATGCTAGAGACTGTGCTCGGGGAAGGATGGGGGGTTACTGTTGGGGGGAGACTATGCACATCAGCAGTGGACCCAGTAAAACTGAAGACGACTGGAGACTGCACTGTCCACGCTTAACTCTTTCCTGTAAAAACCAAAAGTTCAGGAAAGCAGCACTGACAGGGCAGGAGCTGGCACCATTGAAAGTTGTAAACTGCAAGTGCTGGGGTAAAATTTTTAACAGAGAGTTTACTGGGGAATGTTTATTTATATGTGCTTAATGAGTTAGGCAAAAAAAAAAATGCCATGGGTTTATTACCACTTTAAACCACATCTGTACCATGGTAGCCCAACAGGTTTTAATCATTTTCCCTATAACTGCTCCAAAGAGGTTAGACTAAGAAAAACAGGCCCAGAACAAAAGACATGAAGCATAGGTGTCAGACCTGCATGACTGGGTTTACAGGTACACTAGGAAGCAAAGAATAAAGGTTAGTCAGATGTGGTGTGAGGAGAAGGGTACTTACCTGATTGCATAATGTTAACTGTTAACATTAGGAAAGGCTTAAGAGCATTGTTAACCAGTTCAATACAGTGCACTTATACATATATGTATTTACACAAAATTATCATATTAACAAGTTATTTCTCACACACAGCATATGCATACTTGCAAATACACCCCAAAATACATTCTGCTACTCCTCCTGAGTATAGCGATACCACATGTGTGAAACTTTTACACAGCCTGGCCACCTACAGAGGCCCAACATCCAAGTAGCACCTCCAGGCGTTCTAGGAGCATAAATTACACATATAATTTCATGATGACCTATCACACTTTTGAAGGCCCTGGAGCACCAAGACAATGGAACTCCCACAAAATGACCTAATTTTGGAAAGCAAACACCCCAACGTATATTCTAGAAGGCATTATGAGTCTTTTGAACATGTCATTTTTTTCCACAAGTGTTTGGAAAACGTGGAAAGAAAATAAAACCGTATTTTTTTTTTTTTTTACACAAAGTTGTCAATGTATACAAAATTTCTATCACGTACTGTACATAGCAAAAATTACACCCCAAAATACATTCTACTACTGTGTGAAACTTTTACACAGCCTTTCCACATACAGAGGCCCAACATCCAAGTAGCCACCATCACATGTTCTAGGGCCATAAATTATACATCTAATTTCCTGACAACCTATTGCATTTCTAACACATAGTATGTACATAACAATTAAACCCCAAAATACATTCTGCTGAGCAAAGGGTAAACAAATAATTACCTGTGGTTTTAGTAGTGTAGTGGTCCACAGAGGTGAGCATCAGTCCAAGCAGCAGGCAGGGATGTGGTCAGCGACAGCAAAAGCAATTGTCCAGGCAGCAGGCAGGAATACTGTTCATAGTCAGTACAGGCAGCAGGCAGAGATACTGTCAGTACAGCCAAAGCAATGGTCCAGGTAGCAGGCAGAGATGTGGTCAACAGCAACTAAAGGAATCGTCCAGGCGGAAATACTGTCCACAGTCAGTAGAGGCAACAGACAGGGATATGTATTCATTCCATTTTTAATTAATTTATCAAGGACTATATCTTAAGACCCAGTGGGGCTGCCTCATGGTCTTTTGAAATGACCATCTACGTTTTATACCCTCACGGCCCCTCCCCCCCCATTTTTTGACACAGCTTGGCAGAATACTACCACTATTTGTGAAAAATTAGTAGTGTTGGGCTGCACACCTGGCTGTGTGGTTAAAGGGGGGATTATAACTAGCTCTGAGCTGGCAGGCAATTATAAAAGTTTTGCCAGGGCATCAGGAAGGTAGGTTTCTTCGGGTTTGGTGTGTTATTCCAGTACTGGTACTGAGCTCCTCTTCCTGGGGTCTAGCTCCGTTTGTGTTGGTGCTGTTGGGGTGTATGGCGCTGTTGGTGACAGGCAGGTCTTCTGATCTTATTTTTATTCTTTTAGGAGGGACAGGTCACTGATGGCGGTACCGATGGCCTGTATGACAGGTCACTGATGGCGGTACTGATGGCCTGTATGACAGGTCACTGATGGCGGTACTGATGGCCTGTATGACAGGTCGCTGATGGCGGTACTGATGGCCTGTATTTAATCTCTCCTCCCAATAGAAATCCCCTCTCTGCTCTAGCATAAATCTTCCCCCCAAATCTCCCCCTCCCCCAATCCCCCCTCCCAGCACAAATTCTCCCCTCCCAAATCCTCCCTCCCGGCACAATTCCTGCCCCCTCCCAAATGCCCCATCTAATACAAATCCTCCCCAACCCCTGTCCCTTGCCAAAACAACAAGTGAGAAGAAATCCCTCCAAAGCGAGGAAATCCCAGGATGCCCTGTCAAGAGAACCTGTCACATTTTCCTTGATGGGTCAGTCGATCAGTTTTCTGGTATTTTAATGACGACGACATTTGATTCACACATGAGCAACTTGAGACTTTCTAGGTGTGGAGGAGCTACAAACCCCAACATATCTAGCTTTCTAGACCTGTTAAAGATGGAGAAGCCTATGTTCTATCTATTATGCTATTACATACAAGTTTTAAATGGTGTCTGGTTGGGCATGCTGGGACAAGTAGTTCTTCTTTGGGTGGAGGTAGAAGTAGGCACAGCATTGATGCAGTTGATAGTGATGACTTCAACGTCCAATCAATCCTTCGCTACATTCGAAGGAAATGTAATGACTGTGTGCGCTCAGCGTGGGCCTCTGCACCTCTCCTCTGCATTACCCCGCTCAAATCCCTCCCAGAATTTCAGTCTCTGCATCAAAGAAATGCCTCTGTGAAGGCAGATCTGTTTCAGCCCCCAGGCCAAGAGCCCATAAGTCCCTTCTCATAAATTCTAATTCAAACGTTTTTAGTTATCAGGAGGAAGTTTCCAATTGCTCTCTCACGTGTGGGAAAATATGTAAGCTACTGAGAGGACCTTTTGTTTTGGGCTTTAATGGGGCAATTTGTGAAGGACAGAAGCAGGTCTACTCTACTCAGTGTGCACAGACAGTAAGCAGGCTTCGGCTCCCAATGAATAAACTTTCATGAATCATTAGCCATAGCCAACCACAGGGTCCCATAAATCACCTGCAGGAGATATTTTACACCGGTACGTTTTATAAAATTAAGGCCGTGCATTGAAGCTCCTTCTGCAGAAGCAGGACGTTCGTTCCCCTAAGATGGGCCCATTATTAAAGTTGAGAGAGAGGGGAGGTGGAAACTGAACAGTAAAATTATTGACACATTTTAATAAGCTGACTGTTCCACTAGTATATACCACGGAGGAGGGGCAGCTTCGTTAATAGGCGCTAATATGTAGCTGGAACTGGAAAGAACACCTTGTAAAACCAACCTAACCAATTGAAAGGTGTGCCTTTTTCATAACAAAAATAACAACATTTAAAGAAAAACTTTGTTAAACCTCAATATTTGTATTTAAGGACCAATTTAAAGAGGAACTTCACTTCCCCACTGCCTTCTCCCCAATCCCCCTTTACCTGTTGTGCTGGATTCTTTCCAAAATATACAGTATACTCATCTGACCGGGGGATCCAGCATTGCCCTGCAGCAATTCACTATTCTGGTGTCACACCCTGTGGCCCACACCACCATCTTTGTTCTGCCTCTTCTAGGTTCAGGCAACCCAGCCCCATTGATGCAATGCAGCTCTGCCCCCAGCCTCTCTGTGAAGGGGCTCCTGCAGCCTCATTGGACATGTGAAGAGGACCTCCCAAGGGCTCACTGGAAGAAGGTCATGCCATTCTTGCCTAGGCGAGAATGGTGGTGGAGTGGGAGGCACCTCTAAAAGAATACAGAAATATATCCCCTGTTAAAAGAAAAACTTGGGCTGTGTTTATTGTGGGGAAAGGGGGGGGGGGGGTGAAACCGTAAACCTAAAGTCAATTTGCAGTCTGAAGTTCTGCTTTAACTTTCAGTTGGCCTTCATCTCTGCAAAGGACAGTTATGTAATTTGGCTATTTTAAAGGAGAACTGAGCTTTCAGCTTTACATCCACTTTCAGTCAAATACATTTTAGGTGAACGGAAACAAAAGGTGTGGAAAGTCATACATTTTTTAGAAGCCACAACCTTACTAGAAAAGCCTTTCAAGCTTGCTCTCTGTGTGGAAGCAGTGGTGTCTCTGTAAAGGTCTAACTTGTCCCCTGCTGAGTCAGACCCCTGTTGATTGAAGAACTCTAGCTGTGACTCACAGGGGCTGTTTCGGACTTCTGAAGAGACACCACTGATTCCACCCAGGGAGCAAGGGTCCTTTGCTACAACATGCTGGCAGGTAACAGGTTTTTCTAGTCAGGCTGTGACTGTTTTTTTTTTTCAAAGAAAATGAACTGTAAAACATTTCATTCCTTTTGTATTGATGCATCTAAAATTTATTTGCTGATTCAAACTGAAATTATTGTTCGGTTTTAAAATAGTCACACAAAATAATTGTCAGGTGCAGATATAAGGAAAGGCCATGTAGACTGGTGCCTAAGGCAGACACATTTTTGGCTGTGTGGTCCCCCTTTTTAAAATATTTTATCACTTTTTTTTCTTGTGTATTTCTTGTGGAAAAAATAATGGCATAAGAAAAAAAGCTGACTTTCTCTTTAGAAACTAAATCCCTCTGTCTCTACTTCCTGCTAATGCCGCGTACACATGATTGGACTTTCCGACAACAAAATTTTGAATTGAATGAACTTTTGTTCGAAGGGTGTTGACTCCAACTTGTCTTGCATACACACGGTCACACAAATGTTGGCCAACAATTACAAATGTAGTGACGTACTAGACGTACTACATGGATTTTCAGCTCTTTAGCGCCACCCTTTTGGCTCCCTCTGCTAATTTCGTGTTAGTAGAAGTTTGGTGAGTGTTGATTCGCGCTTTTCTTTTCACGTTTTTCATTTATCGCTTTTCATTTCGTGCTTTTCAGTTTGTTTCTGAACGGCCGTTCATCAACCAGACATGTTGCGGAATTGGAGGAGATAACGTGTTATTTATTAATGGCCTTGGAGTTATTGCTTTGACATTATTTTTTTGATTGAATAATGATTTGATTTGGTAAATTTTCTATATTTTTGGATGCATAGAATGCACTTTTTGATTATTTTCTATTGGCAGAGAGCCAAGAGAATTTTTTTTTTAATGCACAGTAAAAATATTGTGTAGAATAATACTTGGCTATGTGTTTTACTTAAAATGACAGTTTGGGAGTAGGCAGTTAGTTACATTTTAAAAAATACAATGTAAAATTAACAAGGGACACCAACAGAGCTGTATCTTTGTTCTTAAAAACTACGGGATAATGGTGCTGTGGTAACTTGCACAAATAAAAAAAAAAGCATAATAATAATATTCTTGATATCACTAGAAAAAAAAGCCTTTGAAAATTAATTTGCAAAAACTCCATCAGTATCACCAGCAAAGCAGCTTCATTATTATCCCATTAAAGAAGAGAATTGTGCGCTGCATTTCGAGATTTCATAATCTGTCACGAATGTTAATTCTCCATTACGAACGCTAGTTTACAAGGCCGACTGCTTCTGCTTCTGAGCATGCGTGTTTGTACTTTGGACTTTTGTGCGACGAACTTGTGTACACGCGATCGGAAAGTCCGACAACAAACATTTGTTGGCGGAAAATTTGAGAACCTGCTAAAAAAAAGTCCGACAACAAATGTCCAATGGAGCGTACACACGGTCGGACTTACCGCCAACAAGCTCACATCCAATATTTCCCATCGGAAAATACGATCGCGTGTACGCGGCATTAAGGCCCATACACACGATCGGACTTTTTGACAACAAACATGCAAATTACCTGTTTTAAGGGAAAATCCGACCGTGTGTACGCTCTGTGGGACAAACTTTTTTATGTTTTCATCGGAAAAATATTCGCTGTGCAATCAGACAAACTTTCTTGCAACAAAAGTCCTATGTCGGCTAGTCCGATCGTGTGTTCACAAATCCATCGGACTAAAGTCCAAATAGCAAACACGCATGCTTGGAAGCAAGGACCAGCCGGAAGCAGTGGGTCTTGTAAAACTAGCGTTCGTAATGGAGATAGCACATTCGTGACGCGGCAAATTATGAAATCTCAAAATGCAGCGCACATTCTCTTCTTCTTTTGAATGGCTTAATAATAAAGCTGCTTTGCTGGTGATACTGACGGAGTAATAACAAATGTATTTACAAAGGATTTGTGTTCTAGTGATATCAATAAAATATCTTTTTTTTTTTTTTTTTGGCAAGTGAGCACAATCCCATTTTCCCATAGTAGTTTTGAAGCTCAAAGCTCCAACTCTATTTGTGTCCCTTGTTCCTAATTTTATAAATGTACCTGCCTACTCCCAAACTGTCATTAGAAGTTAAACACATAATCACATTTTTTTTTGTAAATTTAATATTTTTTTAATAGTAAGCAAAAGAATGCCATATCAAAATCAAGAGGAAGGCAGCAATGGATCAACTGGTGGAATTGGTGAAGCCTCTGTACCCCAGGGCAGACATACATTTTGTGAATAGCTAAATTGGGAACCTGAGGAGTGCGTACAATAGGGAGCACAAGAAGGTCATGGACTCCAAGAGATTGTGAGCAGCAGCAGATGACATATATGTCCCCAGGCTGTGGTACTACAACAGGCTGTGATTTTTGTCAGACCAGACCGAACCACGCACATCGCTCTCCACTAGGGATGAGCCGAACACCCCCCTGTTCGGTTCGCACCAGAACATGCGAACAGGAAAAAAATTCGTTCGAACACGCGAACACCGTTAAAGTCTATGGGACACGAACATGAATAATCAAAAGTGCTAATTTTAAAGGCTAATATGCAAGTTATTGTCAATAAAAGTGTTTGGGGACCTGGGTCCTGCCCCAGGAGACATGAATCAATGCAAAAAAAAGTTTTAAAAACGGCCGTTTTTTCAGGAGCAGTGATTTTAATAATGCTTAAAGTCAAACAATAAAAGTGTAATATCCCTTTAAATTTCATACCTGGGGGGTGTCTATAGTATGCCTGTAAAGGGGCGCATGTTTCCCGTGTTTAGAACAGTCTGACAGCAAAATGACATTTTGAAGGAAAAAACACATTTAAAACTACCGCGGCTATTGCATTGCCGACAATACACATAGAAGTTCATTGATAAAAACGGCATGGGAATTCCCCACAGGGCAACCCCGAACCAAAATTAAAAAAAAAAAATGATGTGGGAGTCCCCCTAAATTCCATACAAGGCCCTTCAGGTCTGGTATGGATATTAAGGGGAACCCCAGCCAAAATTTAAAAAAAAAATTGACGTGGGGTTCCCCCTAAATTCCATACCAGACCCTTCAGGTCTGGTATGGATTTTAAGGGGAACCCCGCGCCAAAAAAAAAAAAAAAAAAACGGCGTGGGGTCCCCCTAAAAATCCATACCAGACCCTTATCCGAGCACGCAACCTGGCAGGCCGCAGGAAAAGACGTCACAGGGAAGTCCCGTCAAGTCACCGTGCGTCAGAGGGGGCGGGGTCACCGGGTGGCCCCGCCCCCCGTTATTTAAGAACCGTCAGACGAAGAGACGCCGTCACACAGCGGGAGCCTCCCTCCATGCCACAGCATGGCTGCGGAGCGGCCCGGAGAAGACATGAAGAAGAGAAGAAGGAAGAAGAAGATGAAGAAGAAGATGAAGAAGAGAAGAAGATGAAGAGAAGAGCGGGAGCCTCCCCTCATGCCATGGGTGCGGAGCGGCCCGAGGAGAAGAAGATAGAAGACGCCGCGGAGAAGATGCTGGACGAGAACGCCGGAGGAAGAACCAGAAGAGCCAGAAGAACCAGAAAGAAGAAGAAGATGAAGGAAGAAAGAAGAAGCATTTAAATAAAGGAATTGTCAAAAACTGTCTCTTGTCATTTTTAACATTTTTAACATTTTTGACAGTTTTTTAGTGAAATGGTAGGGGTAAGTACCCCCTTACCATTTCACACAGGGGGGGGGCCGGGATCTGGGGGTCCCCTTGTTAAAGGGGGCTTCCAGATTCCGATAAGCCCCCCGCCCGCAGACCCCCACAACCACCGGCCACGGTTGTGAGGATGAGGCCCTTGTCCTCATCAACATGGGGACAAGGTGTTTTGGGGGGCTACCCCAAAGCACCCTCCCAATGTTGAGGGCATGTGGCCTGGTACGGTTCAGGAGGGGGGGGGCCGCACTCTCGTCCCCCCCTCTTTTCCTGCGGCCTGCCAGGTTGCGTGCTCGGATAAGGGTCTGGTATGTATCTTTAGGGGGACCCCACGCCGTTTTTTTTTTTTTTTTGGCGCGGGGTTCCCCTTAAAATCCATACCAGACCTGAAGGGTCTGGTATGGAATTTAGGGGGAACCCCACATCAATTTTTTTTTAAATTTTGGCTGGGGTTCCCCTTAATATCCATACCAGACCTGAAGGGCCTTGTATGGAATTTAGGGGGACCCCCACATCATTTTTTTTTTTTTATTTTGGTTCGGGGTTCCCCTGTGGGGAATTCCCATGCCGTTTTTATCAATGAACTTCTATGTGTATTGTCGGCAATGCAATAGCCGCGGGTAGTTTTAAATGAGTTTTTTCCTTCCAAATGTCATTTTGCTGTCAGACTGTTCTAAACACAGGAAACATGCGCCCCTTTACAGGCATACTATAGACACCCCCCAGGTACGAAATTTAAAGGGATATTACACTTTTATTGTTTGACTTTAAGCATTAATAAAATCACTGCTCCTGAAAAAACGTCCGTTTTTAAAACTTTTTTTTGCATTGATCCATGTCCCCTGGAGCAGGACCCAGGTCCCCAAACACTTTTTATGACAATAACTTGCATATAAGCCTTTAAAATTAGCACTTTTGATTTCTCCCATAGACTTTTAAAGGGTGTTCCGCGGCATTCGAATTTGCCGCGAACACCCCAAATTGTTCGCTGTTCGGCGAACTTGCGAACAGCCAATGTTCGAGTAGAACATGAGTTCGACTCGAACTCGAAGCTCATCCCTACTCTCCACACCTCTTTCCACATCAGCTGAGGCCATTTTGTTTCTTGTGCATTCACAACATAAAGAAAAAGAAAAAATTAGTAGACATATTCTCTGTCATCCAAATTTGAAATTAGAAACCAAAGGGGCAAATGATACACAGAAAACTAAAAAAGTATAACCTAGAAAATCATACTAAAATCAAAGATACAAAATTCAAAATTAGTAGCCCCTAAATTCCCCAGACCACTGGCCTTGTTGGGCATCCTGGGGCTGATTTGGCCACTGATCACCATGCTGCTGGGGTGGGTGGGCTTGCTGAGGTGGGTAGGTTTGCTGAGGTGGGTAGTTTTTCTGGGGTGGGTAGGCTTGTTGTGGAGGAGGTGGAGGTGTGTGCTCCAAATGACACACATGTGATTTTGGGGTTAGCTCTTGTTTTCTGGCCTTGCTGAGGAACTGGATGATTATCCCCTCACATAGCTCCCTTTGATCCGCGTCAACCTCGCGGAGCTTATTAGCTGTAAAACAACAAAACCCTTCGGGTGCTGTGGTGATGACAGATGTAGCCCTAGTTATGAAGTCAGCTGTGGCCTCATCCAGGTGGTGGCTCTTCCTGGCCCTTTTGTTGGGAGGGCACAGGGGAGGGATTCTGCACTCAGTTGTCTGGCTGCTGGGCCCAGCCTCTTCTTGGCTAAAAAAGTTCCTGTGTGTGAAAATGCAACATCATTTTAATTTTTGGTCATCAATCACAAACACTTTTCAGCTCATGACTTTTTAAATTGGAATTTGTCCAAATAGCAAACACTATCATTCTGACTCCAGCATTTCTCATTCTTGTCCTAAACCTTTTTGGCCACTACTATCTATTAAAATGGAACTCACTTTTTTAACACAACAAATTAGTATCCATACTAACATCTAATTAACATCATTGTATTTTTTAAATCCAAGCTTTTAAACAATGCTATACCTGGGTCAAGCTGATCTCCTCCTCCTCTTCATCCTGTGTAGGATCCGGCTCAGTATCAGTGGCCTCAGCTGATGTGGAGGGTAGTGTGGAGAGAGATCTGCGTGGTATAGTTTGATCAGACAAAAATTGGAGGCTGTTGAAGTACCACAGCTTGGGTACATATACGTCTTCTGCTGCTGCTCTGGATTTTTTGGATTCATCGATCTTCTTTCGTTCCCTGTTATACATGCTCCTGAGGCCCCCAATTTTGGTCTTTATCAAACTGTAGGTTGCCCTGGGGTGCACAGTTTTCGCAAATTCCACCAGTTGATCAATTGCTGCCATCCTCTTGTTTCTATTGCAATAATTATTATGTTTGACTTGCCATAGACAGGTGTGCTCCCTGTATTTTTCTATAAATTGGCTAAGAAATTCGTGGGAATTCAAACTTGACCTCATTTTGGTGACAAGTATCAGATGGCTGCAAGACAGAACACAAGACAAACCATAATGGGTGGCTTTTAGCTCATAATCTGGTCACAATATAGGCCTTTATGTAAGCAGTATATGCCACTAACCACCGGTTACCTCATTTATAAACGTACCTTTTTTTCATGGCTCCTTTCGGCTTGCGTTCGACTCACACCTATCGTAATGTTCCTACGGCGGTTACATCGCACGCTCGCTCTGGATTGATATACACTGTGCATGCGTGAAACTCCGTTCTCCGAGCGTCATGACGCAGGGGCGTGACCAGATTCTCTATTCTGCATTCCACATACACAGAGGAAGATTCTGAAGGGAGGACATGATGGCGGAATCACCGAAAACGAGCAGGCCCCTCGGTGGTGAAGCTTATCGCAAACATAAGGCCACCCCCATGAGAAAGGGGGAGATGGTGGAGATGGTGCGCGTATTGGACAAATATGACTACGACTGTAAGCTGCAGAACTATGATAGGCCCAACAGCCGTAAAGACTGGATTCTGGAGGTCATGACGGTATTGAAGGGAGAAAATTCGGTGCACCGAGCGAAGGAGCAAATCTGCAAGCACTGGTCGGATTTAAAGCACCGCGAGAAAGAACAGATATACTCCATCCATCGCATCCTAAAAAAAAGTAAGCCAGATTAATATCTAAAATCATAATGTAAATTTTGGAATTAGCTGTCTGTATATTTGCTTGAAACAAGTAGGTCTTCAAAACTAGACATCATGTTTTCTCTAATCTAAGTATGAATAATTTGTGTGAAGATGAAGTTAACTTTAAAGCAGATATGAACTATACTTGATTTCATTTTTGAGAAGCCTTTTTTGGTGTAATAATTTTTAGTGTATTTTCTTCTTTACACAGGAAACATGAAAAGACAAAGTGAGCAGACAAGCCACCAGAGGGGACAAAGGGAGGCTTCCCTTGGCCGGGCCTCAACAGGGGAGACAACATGTCCATCTTCCCCCCAAAATCGTAAGTGACAACTTCAAAAAGACTCATTTAGCCACCGACAGGGGTGTTTCTAGGTGGGCCAAAGGCCATGGTCTTAGGGCATAACTTAAGGATTAAAGAACACTTTATGTTTGCTGTGTGGCTCATCACTGCCCATTAATGACGGCTTGCCAGGGTAGACATGGGTAGAGGAGAGGCCCAGGGGATCACAGTCACACAGAGTCACGCCTGCTAGAATGATCATCATATATCCCTTATCCCAGGGATATGCAATTAGCGGACCTCCAGCTGTTGCAAAACTACAAGTCCCATCATGCCTCTGCCTCTGGGTGTCATGCTTGTTGATGTCAGAGTCTTGCTATGCCTCATGGGAGTTGTAGTTCTGCAACAGCTGGAGGTCTGCTAATTGCATATCCCTGCCCTATCCCATAGGAGACAAGAGGGGTGGGTGGCAACTGCATGAGTTGTTTAATGTGGGCATTTAGCCATTTCTTTTCCTTTTTAAAATGACATCATCTTCCCTTTTCAATGCATTGTTCAATTTTTTATAAAGCATAGTGCAGCATGTTGGAATCCACTAGGAGCAAACAGTGTCACCAATGTAAGGTCGGGCAACTAATTCAGCAAAAGGGATGCTAGGAACAGATGTGACTTGGGGTGGCTTCATGAATGTTGTATTGTTTATTTTTAGAGGAACGTGAGTGTGGTCACCTCCCACATTTTGAGGAGTGTGATCTGAGAGCTGGACCCAGCACAGAGCCTCCACTGGACAGAACATCCCCTGACACAACACAGACAGAGGGTGGAAGAGTGTAACAATTTGAAGAAAATACTTTGGAGCCTGTTGTTTGCCCCAGTAAGGGCTCTTTCACACAGGGCGGATCAGTTATGATCCGCCCCGTGAACATCCGCTTGCTCAGCGGGGATCGCTCCGCCGATCCCCGCTGAGCAGGAAGATGACAGGTCCGTCGCTGCACACTGTGCAGCGATGGACCTGTCAGAGCGCCGCTCTCCCCTATGGGGGTTCGGGTGATGACGGACCGTAGAGTCCGTCGTCACCCGATCCGATCCGAAAACGGACGAAAAAGTAGGGTTTTCCTCCGTTACACTTTTCGGATCGGAGCGGGTCGGATGTCAGCGGGCATGTCACCACTGACATCCGACGCTCCATAGGGATACATGTATGTCCGTTTTTCATCCGAAAACGGAAGGATGAGACATACGGATCGTCAGTGTGAAAGAGCCCTAAGTATTTTTGACATCTGGCTTCAAATGTGTATACATGTCTAGTGATTAGATGTACAAACGAAACACCCACACCACACATGAGCAAAGTATGTAGTGCCTTGAACATTAGCATGGAGAAGGAAGAGGTGGAAGGAGCTGGCAGTGTTGCTGGGTACCCGAGTTTAGTAGACACATGCACCAGGGCGAAGATTACAGAGTAGTTACAGTGTGTACATTCCTAGTAGTGTAGGTGTCTGAAGGTCAAGCAGGTTGCAAGCAATAATAGACTGGCTAGGTAAGTTATTTCACGGTCGGCCTATAATAATAACGTGACCATAATTAACTATGTAGGGCCTCATCTACTTGGCCATCATTCCCATTCAATATTTTTTGCTCTTCTTCCAAGGCCACGAACTACCAAGATGCACTATTGGTCTTATCAGTGCTGACATGCTGCAGGCAATGATTGAACTTGAGAAAATAAAGGAGGCTGCCACTGCTTTACAGAAACGAATCCAGGATTATGTCGACCTGTTAGCAAAATTTTAACATATTCTGACCTTAAGTTTTCTTCAAATTGTTGCCTCCTGTTTTTGTGTTGTTTTTGGACATCTTTTTGTAATACTTTCAAGCACAGGCTCAGGTTGATACTACTTTGAAATTGCGCTACTTCCTTTTAGAACTACTGCAATTTCAAAGTAGCAAGGAACACTGCCATTGCCTAAAATAGGCTGTGACTTGTCATGCGATTTGACCTCTCAAATCGCATGTCCAAATCCACAAAATGTGAACCTGTGCTTTTTGAATGTGTAAGGTCAGTGTTTCTCCACTCCCCTTCTCTAGGTGCACGACCATGTCCTGTTTTCTTTATTTTCGGCAGTATAAAAAAGACTGTGTCAATTATTTGTCACAAATATGACCACATCACCTGTCGCAAAAGTAACATATAGAGAGAACAGGACCTGGTAATGCATCTGGAGAAGGAGAGTTGATAAACACTGCCCTAAGTATAATGGTTTGTTTTTACTTGATGTGTTTTTTTGTATAAGAAAAACCAAAATTTGAATAAGCACACAAATTGGGACACAAACATTAATTTTCACTCATGATCACATGTCTAAATTATGTGAGTTTCCCTCCATGGAGTTAGCAAAAGCCACCAAACACACAGTGGGTGTTATTTACTAAAGGACAATCAACTTTGCACTACAAGTGCACTACAAGTGCAGTGGAAAGTGCACTTGTAGTGCAAAATGGATTTCCATTTTGGAAATAACCCCCACTGTGACAACATGTGCTATCTCCCATCATGTGGTATCAATGGACGTGTTTCGGGGGATCAAAGCATTCCTCTCACCTTCTTTTGTTTTGAGGAAGGGGTTGCACCCCAAAAACATTGATATCCCGTGATGGGAGATAGCACATGTTGACACACTGTGTTTTGTGGCTTGGGCAAATAACCTGTTTGTACCTACACACATTTTAGGCAGGGTATCATAAGGGACATTTAACAGTTATGCGTCTTGAAAATTTGGCTTTGAAAGGGATGATCTCATCACACCTGAGGAAGGCAAGATATTCACAACTTCAGAATAATAATATTAATGTCTTATATGGCCTTCAAAGTCAAAATTTAGACATTTGTAAGTTCCAGAGTTGGGGATGTGGATGCTTTGCTTTCAAACATGACTGTTTAGCCACTACAAATGCTAAAGAAGGCCAAATATACAGTGGGGACAGAAAGTATTCAGACCCCCTTACATTTTTCATTCTTTGTTATATTGCAGCCATTTGCTAAAATCATTTAAGTTCATTTTTTTTCCTCATTAATGTACACACAGCACCCCATATTGACAGAAAAACACAGAATTGTTGACATTTTTGCAGATTTATTAAAAAAGAAAAAACTAAAATATCACATGGTCCTAAGTATTCAGACCCTTTCCTGTGACACTCATATATTTAACTCAGGTACTGTCCATTTCTTCTGATCATCCTTGAGATGGTTCTACACCTTCATTTGAGTCCAGCTGTGTTTGATTATACTGATTGGACTTGATTAGGAAAGCCACACACCTGTCTATATAAGACCTTACAGGTCACAGTGCATGTCAGAGCAAAGGAGAATCATGAGGTCAAAGGAACTGCCTTAAGAGCTCAGAGACAGAATTGTGGCAAGGCACAGATCTGGCCAAGGTTACAAAAAAATTTCTGCTGCACTTAAGGTTCCTAAGAGCACAGTGGCCTCCATAATTCTTATATGGAAGACGTTTGGGATGACCAGAACCCTTCCTAGAGCTGGCCCTCCGACCAAACTGAGCTATCTGGGGAGAAGACCCTTGGTGAGAGGGGCAAAGAAGAACCCAAAGATCACTGTGGCTGAGCTCCAGAGATGCAGTCAGGAGATGGGAGAAAGTTGTAGAAAGTCAACCATCACTGCAGCCCTCCACCAGTCAGGGCTTTATGGCAGACACCTGAAGGACTCCAAGATGGTGAGAAATAAGATTCTTTTGTCTGATGAGACCAAGATAGAACTTTTTGGCCTTAATTCTAAGCGGTATGTGTGGTGAAAACCAGGCACTGCTCATCACCTGTCCAATACAGTCCCAACAGTGAAGCATGGTGATGGCAGCATCATGCTGTGGGGGTGTTTTTCAGCTGCAGGGACAGGACGACTGGTTGCAATCGAGGGAAAGATGAATGCGGCCAAGTACAGGAATATCCTGGACGAAAACCTTGTCCAGAGTGCTCAGGACCTAAGACTGGGCCAAAGGTTTACCTTCCAGCTAGACAATGACCCTAAGCACACAGCTAAAATAACGAAGGAGTGGCTTCACAACAACTCCGTGACTGTTCTTGAATGGCCCAGGCAGCGCCCTGACTTAAACCCAATTGAGCATCTCTGGAGAGGCCTAAAAATGGCTGTCCACCAACGTTTACCATCCAACCTGCCAGAACTGGAGAGGATCTGCAAGGAGGAATGGCAGAGAATCCCCAAACCCAGGTGTGAAAAACTTGTTGCATCTTTCCCAAAAAGACTCATGGCTGTATTAGATCAAAAGGGTGCTTCTACTAAATACTGCAAAGGGTCTGAATACTTAGGACCATGTGATATTTCAGTATTTCTTTTTTTTAAATATCTGCAAAAATGTCAACAATTCTGTGTTTTTCTGTCAATATGGGGTGCTGTGTGTACATTAATGAGGAAAAAAATGAACTTAAATGATTTTAGCAAATGGCAGCAATATAACAAAGAGTGAAAAATTTAAGGGGGTCTGAATACTTTCCGTCCCCACTGTACATGTTATACATAAATAACGATGTTAGTTTGTTCTAAAACCATAAAACGCACATGTGAATGTGCTTGTATTAAAAATATTTTGTATAAACAATGTGTGGCTTCTTATTTCAATGCTCAATACCTGTATATTTGTTAAGTTGGTGTAGTTACATTGACAGTGTACTCTAAAATGTGTGTAGCCGAGACACAGCACAACATAATAGTTAGCTCAAGGCGAGATTGTCACCTCATTTTGCACATCAGATTGGTTTGCACTAGTGGAAAAAATGACAAAAATCAAGGCCATTTGCAAACCTAGTAAACACAAACAAAGAGTAGTTCAAATGAAATAGTATTTTATGAAGAATTCAAATATTTACTCATTATCAAGTACATTTTGCTGCCAAGACACTGCCCCTCTACCCACAAAGTAGTCCATATACTGTTACCGTTAAAGAAGGGCATTCTGGGAGGCCAAATCAGCACGCACACTTTCGAGAGCTAGTATCACAGCCTCTTCAGCTGGTCGTGAAAAAGAAGGCTCATGTGTTTGCCCTGAGGCAATGTAGCTGCTAGCATTCCTCCTTAAAAAATTATGTAGGATGCAGCAGCACAACACCACATGGTTGATTTTATACTCTGCCAAGTTTATGGCGGTTAAAAATAGCCTAAATTGACTTGAAAGGATGCCAAAGGCATTTTCCATAACCCTTCTGGAACGAGAGAGCCGATTATTGAAAATGCGTTGCTCTGGGGTAAGGTTCCTCATTGGGAAGGGCTTTAGAAGATGTTCCCCCAGAGCAAAGGCCTCATCTGCCACAAACACAAAATTGAGGCCCTCAACATTGTCATGAGCACGTGGCAAACGTAAGGTGCCATTCTGTAGCCGATGGTAGAATTCGATATGCATCATGACACCTTCATCCGAGTGGCGGCCATTCATACCAACATCCACGTACAGGAACTTGTAGTTTGCAGACACAACAAGCAGAACTATGCTGCAAAAGCCTTTATAATTAAAAAATAGGATCCTGAGTTGGGTCGTGGAACAATCCTCACATGCTTCCCATCAATGGCACCCACACAGTTGGGGAAATTCCACAAATTGGCAAACTGGGCCGCCACATCCTGCCATTGCTGGGTGTTTGAAGGAAACTGGGGAGTCAAACAAAGAAAAAAGAATTAATACTTGAACACATAAAATTGCAAGCATATTTGACACAAACATTGTTGGGCAACATAAAATTATAACATTTAAATGAGTATTTCCAATAAAAAGGGTAAGTTCTAATTATATGCTTCCTCATCCCCTCTGGTTGCACATTCTAAAAATGTTAGGGGGGGGGAGTTGAATGGGTAGATTATTTGATGAAGGTTAATTTGGCCAGCCCCCCCCCCCCATTTTTACAAGATTGGCAGCCCAGTGGACAGGTAAGAAGTGGCATAATCCAAAAAGAAGAATACACACTGTCCAAATCTATACACATTTTGACATACATAACTTACCATTAAGATAATAGGAGAACAAAAATTAATAGTGTACATTTTGAAGGTAATCAGACAGGCCCTTGCACTACATGCTTTGGAGAATTCATGCAGAAATCCTAACACAAAAAAGAGGTATACTGTGTATGGGTTTTGCAAAGTCAGCAGATAGAGTAGTTGTATCGGTTGACTCTGCATTTTAGGGGGGGAGGGTTACAAAAAAGTTGGTGCACCCCAAAACAGGAACTCTTGCACTCTGCATGAATTTGAGGACAACAATCAGATTGGGACACATTTTAGAGGGTGTTTAGGGTAAACCTAAAAATGAAGCATAAAAAAACAAGTTACTAGGCTAGGTGTGTATGGGCCCAGGGTAGCATGCTGAGGAGGTTAGTGAAGGAAAATATGCATGTAGGCCACGAAAAAGCTTACAGCATGCATGAAGACAAAGAGGACATTCACAGCATATTACAAAAATGGGAAGGATGGAATACAAAAAATATAAAATACATTAGAAAACATGAAGGTGATATTAAAGCAAAAATAATTACACGAATATAGTCCTTCTGCAGGACTTAGATAATGGCACTACATGTCTCAGGAATAATGACTCCCAGAGCCTGGGGAGAGATCCCAGTAGTAAACTTTATATCCTGGAGACTTCTCCCTGTCGCCAAGTACCGCAAGGTGGCTATGAGCCTTTGCTCTTCTGGAATAGCAGCCCTCATGCAGGTGTCCTGCTTCCTAATATAGGGGGACAGCAAGGACAATAGTTGCTGAAAGCAGGAGTCCGTCATCTGGAGATAATTACGAAAATCATTTGGATTATTCTCTTGGAGCTCACGCAGCAAGGGCATATGACAAAATTGGTCACGATTAAGTAACCAATTTTTGGCCCAAACACTCCTCATCCTACTACTCCTATTCCTGGACCAGGCTAGAGTCAAAGCAAGAACTCCAAGCCCATAAATAGCACGCTCTCTCATAGGATTGTGCAACATGGCTGGTTGACCAATGACCGCTTAGAAACGAACAGAAAAGCACAAAACTGAAAAGCGTGAATCGACACTGACCAAACTTCTACTAACACGAAATATGCCTATATACATGCAATCCAGGACCTGCTACATGGCATTGTTTCAGGGTGGGTTTCCTAATAGTGACAACAGTTGCCCATGCCTGTGCAAGGTGAATTGGCACAGCCTCTTGTATCTCCTTTTGAGAAAAGTGGAAAGATAGGATAGGATTATATCACTGGTATTGTTATCTTAAAGTATTGTTGATGTAAATGATGTGGTTCCTAGGAAGGTGGCTTTGACACCACACAAGCTCTCCACAGTCTTCTTGGCTTATAGTGTAATGTAACAAAAAATGTAATTGAAGCACCACACCACTGCTGAGAGGTCCTGATACAACTTTATCCCCAAGTGAGGGTTTCAATCCAAAAAATATCCAATGCATTTCAAGGATCCAAGAGCACCGCCTTCATCAGAGGTTGATTGACAAACAAGCTGCTGACATGGCCTGTGCTTGTAATTCACTCTGGAAAAGTAACATTGTAGGCCCAGTTAACTTCTTGTTTGTTCACATTGTTGACAATTGCTCATAGCAATGATGTGGTGCTTCAATTTCCATTCTTGGATCTCCATGAAAGAGTGTGTAATGGGGTGATAACACAGAAGAACAATTGGGAGACAGAAAAAAAAGAGAGCTACAACAAGAAAGACTGCTGCATTACAGCAATTTCTTATTGACTTAAGCCTTATACACATGGGCTGAAAATTGTCCGAAATCGACCAGTTCAGCAGGAACCGGCTGACTTTAGGCAGTTTGTGAGCATTTTTTTTCTGCTCCTAGAAGCAAATAGTGTTATCGTATGTGACCATGCACTCTATTTTAGTCTAGATGGGTTTTTGAAGCTTCAGCTTCTAAGGGTAGAAAAAAACTCTTTTTTTTGCGTTTTTGTGAGCATTTTGCCAGCAGAAAAAAAGCTTCAAGCTCTCTATGCTCCTAACCATGGGTGTCCATATGGAGGGGGGGGCAAGTGCCCTCTCCCCCCTTGGAGCAAGGTGTCCGCACATGCATGTATCGCTTCTACCAAAATCGATCAGACAGGAAACTGTCAGAAGCATCAGGCAGCAGGATGACACAGAATGGGGATCTTCCGCTGAGATGCGGCTTGTATATGAATAGCCGCTGTCAAACAAAGTCCCACCTCCTGGACCGACATTGGACCAGTGTGCTGTCTATTATAGTAGCCGATCTAGGAGGCGGGACTTCATTTGACAGCGGCGGCTATTCATATACAAGCCGCGTCTCACTGGGAGATCCAGGCTCTGTGTCATCTGGCCGGCAGATCCTTCTGATTCTTCCCTGGTGCATTGCTGGGCACTGATGAGGCTGCACGTTTGGGCAATGATAAGCTGCATTGATGGATACTGATATGCTGCGCTGATGGCCAATGATCTGCTGCACCGATGGGCAATCATATGATGCACTGATGGGCAATGATACACTGCACTTATGGGCAATGATATGCTGCACTAATGGGCAATGATAGGCTGCACTGATGGGCAATGATACGCTGCACTGATGGGCAATGATGGGCTGCATTGATGAGCAATGATATGCTGCACTGATGGGCAATGATACACTGCACTGATGGGTAATGGTACACTGCACTGATGGGCACAAATACACTGCACTGGTGGGCACTGATAGGTTGCACTGATGGGCAATGATGTGCTGCACTGGTGGGCAATGATAGGCTGCATTGATGGGCAATGATGCGCTGCACTGGTAGGCAGTGATAGGCTGCACTGATGGGCAATTATACTCTGCACTGATGGGCAATAATACTCTATACTGAAGGGCACTGATACGCTGCACTGATGGGCACTGATACGCTGCACTGATGGGCAATAATACGCTGCACTGATGGGCAATGGTAAGCTACACTGATGGGTACTGATAGGCTTCACTGATGGGCAATGATGGGCTGCACTAATGGCCAATGATGGGACTGTACTGATGGGCACTGATCGTCTGCACTGATGGACATTGATAGATGTTAATATTGTTAAAGTTGTTGCTAATATTTATTTTTGGAACTTAATTCTGCATAAAACATTTAACAATGTCATTTCATGAGATATTTACGAGGGCGTGTTTAGGGGCGGGGTAGGGGTTAAAAACAGATTAGAAATTGCTGATCAGACAATGGCAGCTTGATCCTTCTTTTAAGCGTTTGCACCAGGTTTCTCAAACCTCTGCATGCCTGCGCTTCATATGATGACTAAGCCCCTCCCCTTTAAGGTGACCTTAAAATAATGCCCCCCCCCCCCCCCGAAAAACGTTCTTCTTTAGTGTGCATGGAGCAATATTTCAATACATTTTTTGTATTCCTATGGTTTTATTATTTGAGTATAAACTTCTTTTTACTGTTGGGCCATGGATGGCTTCGAAAGAATTTAGCGGGCCCTGATCTCAATAAGCTTGAGAACCACTGTTTTAGACCACTCTTTATATAAACCACATGCTCATATTGACCAGGCATGCATGTTCATGAGCTGATTAGACACTTCTGAAATTGGCAAATCACAATAGAAAAATTACTGATATACATCAATGTCAATCAACTGGAAAAACCCTACCCAGCTGATCATTTGCTCCCCAAGGGTTTGTAATAGGACAAGATCGTACAACCATTATCTAATCTCTATGGATATTTTCAGGCTTTTTATAGACGGAGTGAGAACAGTAAATGGTGAAAAGTTAGGGTACCTATCTTTGAAAAATGCAAAAATACACTTTACAGCTAGCCATCCAAAAAAAAGAATTAAACTGTTTTAACATTTTGAGTTAAAAAAGAGTTGCTGTAAATATTTGCAAACGAACGTAAATCCACACTGCCACGGAAAGTCACGTCCCCAACTATGATATTATAGATAGATATAGATATTGTTGCTCTGACTCGGCCCATCAAGTGGTGACAGTTTTGGTCCCTTTTCTCCAGAGGTTTTCAAGAGTGTGGAAATCTTTGCATAAAGCTTTAACACTTGGTGCCCATTATAACATTAAAAACAAAAACCTCCTATTTCGCCCAGTCCTTGCCAGCAACATATGTCACATCAGTTACATAGAACATACCAAGTTTGGCCTGCCTTATGATAAATAACACCCTGGTATGAATTTACAAATTGCACTTTAGACTGCATCCCTTATTAAACATTCTACTTGTCTTTTCAATCATTGTGGATATAGGATGTGATGCCACTTGGACAATAGGTGAGTGATGTTTAACTAATTACCTGTAATCAGTAGATGGAAATGGTGATATGCAGTCTGCTGGTTATATGATAGGGCCATTGTTTCTTGTAAGCTTTGGTCCTCCTACTGATGAGAGATAAAATCTGTCACAGCGGCATTTCTTTGTACAGAAATCCTGTCCTGCCATTATCATCATGAAGATTACATTATCATGAGTACAATTATAGGGGCATAATGTGTTAATAACAAAGTGCACAGAGAAATGTTAACACCTGGGAACTTAAAGAACGGTGAGCCTGAGAATCCCGGGAAGGGAATTTCGTGTTATAGTGGAGTGTGGGACTGAGACTAACAACACTCTGCACAGTGCACCATGGTGGAATGTAAGAATAATATATATATCATAACAGTGTGACATAGTTTAATTGGCTCCTGTCTAAATTGGCCCTAGTATGTCTATGTATGAATGTGAGTTAGGGACCTTAGATTGTAAGCTCCTTGAGGACAGGGAATGATGTGAATGTACCATATATATGTAAAGTGTGGCATAAATTGACTGCGCTATATAAGTATCTGTAATAAATTAAATAAAATAAATGAATAGAAAAACGGGGTAATATCGGTGTGGTTGTAACAAGCCTTCAGGGGCTTATATTATAGTATTACAGCCCCCAAATAAACACAGATAACTTGACAATGTGTGTGTTTGATATCAGTTCAGTATCAGACTCTCTATGATACTCTGGGCTAGCTCTCAGGGCACCATGTCTGATATGTTTGGAAATCATTTCCATAGATTTTTCTTGGCATTTTTTTATGAGCTAAGCCACCAGGTCTTTCCTCAACCTTCCCCAATTGCTCAGCTTGGGACTGGCATGTGCATAGCCAATTTGTACACACATACTAGGACCAATTTAGACTGGAGCCAATTAAACTCCCAGCATAACTTCGGAGTTTGAGAGAAAACCAGAGTGCCCAGAGGAAACCCACCCAAACACAGGGAGAACATGCAAACTTCATGCAGGACTTGACAATATGTAGGCAAAAAATTGCAACCCTAACAAGACATGGACTACAATCGTAAACCATACACAAGCACCCAATAGACAGTTATTACAATATGCAGAGAGTAAACTTTATTATGCTGGATAGAAATAGGCAATTGTTACAATAAGTTGGTCCACAACATGTAACCAATATAATATACAGGTAATAATCAGCTTTGGTCTCAAACGGTCCTTAATTACAATACGTGTGCTCCAAACAGGCAATCCTTAAACTATGCAGGCAACAAATGCGTAATTTTTTACAATACACGGACAACAAGCAATATTGAATAGGTAAACATGACAATACACAAGCAATGACCAGGAGCAGTGACAATAACTGGAGCACAGTCTGCCCATCCTTCCCCCCAAAACCCCTGTCACATTTTTCTTGCTGTCTGGGTCTCTGCTGGGCTGATTTCCCCTCACATTCAGTATAAAGATTTTTAACTAGATGTTTGACATCAACCAAGCCTGCATGTTATCACACCCTAAAGACATTGGGTTTTGATGCTCTTTATCAGAAAACACTGATAATAAAAATATATTCAACCTAAAGACATTGGGTAGATTCCACTGGTACTGATCTCAAGAAAACAATTTTGTATAGGCGAAAATCCCAATGCAATCAGGTGAGAATGCTCTGGAAATTGCATTATTCGGATGCATTCCATGATACCCATAGATGTGTAATACCCTTTGCCTAATTTAGCTACATCAGATAACAATTAAAATGAATTGCAAATAACGTCTTTGGGGCAGACTCCCAGGTGAGTATTCTTTCTTTGCCAAACTGTCACAATCAGAATCATCTGTACTGTTGTTTGTGTGGTACCAAAAGCAGCTGCAATCTTCATTCTAGATCAGCCAGTTTGTGGAAACCTACAGTTCTTCCAGAGGTTGCTAGAGGTTCCTTGAGCAGTGAGCAAATTCTGGGTCTCAAATTAGTAACCAATGACAACAATGATCTTTTTAGATATCTATAGGTGGGCCTTTCCTCCCATTGACATCCAATGTAAGGGGGGTCCTTCCACCTCAGACCACCAATCTAAAGGTGCCCTTCTCCACTGACCACCAATGAAAATCTGGCTATACAATATGCAAATTTGATCTAGTTCCTGGTGAACCAGCCAAAATGACTATTATTATTTTTTTTAAAGATGTTTATTGATTTTCTAAATTGTACAAGGCTCAAATACCATAACAAAAAACATAACTTTTACACCTTTTACAAAGTCTGTGTCTTGTGTAATGCATATACATATCCATTAGAAAATGAAGCCTGGTTATACAAAATCAAGTCAAATGTATCTACAAGGAGTTTTCATATTAAGATATGGTCTAACAGGAACCCAGTTGGGTTACATAGTAAGAAGAGAGTTGGTCAAAGGCCACTAAATTTTCTCGTTTTGGAGACCCCCTATTAGTGTTTGTAAGTTGGTACAGAGGAGAGAAGAATTGATCAGCTGTTTCCACTCTGAGAGGGTTGGCAGGAAGGACATCTTCCAGGTGATTAAAATAATCTTTTTTCCTACATCATGGGACACAGAGTCAGGCTAATATTCATTACCTACTGGGTTATACTCTATCTCCAGGTGAATGGACAATGGTAGACCAAAGATCTTCAGACAGGAAGTGATCCCCTAATAACCCCCCATACAGGAAGCACTTCAGTTTTTTTTACCAGTGTCTGAAAGGTGGATGGCACAGTTTGTTTGAGCTCTCTGAGATCCAGGTCTCTAGTCTCACAAACGGTTCTTAAATGAATCAAGGGATTGACCGACTGGATCCATTTCACACAGGCTTTATATGCTTAGATAAATGGTACCCGAGCCTCGCAAAGAAGACTCAAGATCCTGCGAGGTTTTGCCTGTAATGCGGCCTCCGCGCGCTGGACCCTGCGAAGTGGAATCCTGGACACCACAGTGCTAAGGTATTCCTGCAGGGTGCTGTACAGGTCCAAGGGAGTGGACCCTAAACATGAAAAGGGTACCCAGTCCTTGAAGGTCCTCAAGTGACAGGAACCCGCCGTGATGGGTGAAGTTTGGGCTCTTAGTTTCTAAGCTGCCCTGTGCCCGGACGGGTAAGTGAAACCCCTTTACTATTATTCTGGGGTGTCCCAGTGATTGTAACAATCAGTCAGGCTAGCTAGAGGCTGGACACCTATGTGCGGTGACCATAGGGGGGAGTTTTGGGCTAGCTGTGGGTGTTTGTAAAGTGTACCTTTTTTGCTTGTGTCTGGCTGTTTCTTACCTGTATGATGGCGCACGATGGTGTGCCATTTCACCTTGGTTCACCATGGCGCACATGCGTTCGCAAGAGTGTCGCTGTGTTCAGCAGTTGTTTGGCACCATGGTGCACGTGCATTCACAAAAGCGCCACTGGACTTAGCAGTTGTTTGTTTGGCGGCTGCACATATGCAGTAGCCTTTATTTGGACACACGGGGATTTGGGTCATATGCCAATACAACCACGCCGTTTGCCGGGACCAGGCACGTGCAGAATGTTCTGGTGCAAACCAAGCCTATTTAAGCTGTATAAGCCAAGCATGCAGTACTTCCAATACTTCCAGAAGGCAGCTGTGGGACACAGAGCAGGCTCTGAACAGACTCTTGCATCGGTTCATTCTTTCCTTACCGGGACACGTGAGTCACGAAGTGTTGCTTGGCAGGCTAATGGTGCTTAGCAGGATTGTTACATAGGGGCTTGGGAGGCCTATTAAAGGGTCTCCCTTCTGAGGTGTTTTAATACCACACCCAAGTACTCTCTTTTTGTGGCTGGTAAATGTCTTCAAAAAAGAAGAGCGGGACTAACACTATAGGGAAGGGCACACTGATGTCGTCAGTTGTTCCTGATGAACCTAGTCGTATCCCTAGTGTTGTATCCCCTGAAAGACCAGAGGCTTCCGGGCAATATGAGCCGCTGCACCTATCTGGTATTGTGCCTACAGTCAACGCTGCTGCTTCACCCTTTATCACTAAGGATGAACTGTCCTCAGTCCTAGCCAGGTTAGAGCACAGGATTGCTGGCATGATTGCCTCCATCCCGCAGGGTAGCAGGAAGCGTGACAGATCCCCCTCCCCAGAGCCTCCTAGCCTGTAGCAGGAATAGGTTGAGGATGGGGAAGAGCTTAAAGCTCAGGACTCTGTGGAGGGCCCGTCAGATGAGTCTGCTTCCGAGCAATCTGAACAAGAAGATGTCCAGTTGATGTCTGCCTCTCAGTTGCAGAGGCTTTTCATCCTGATTCTGACCAAAATGGTTCGTTCTGCCTTTAAGTTGCCTCTTGCAGAGGTGACTGAGCCCCCCTAGTCCTCTTTGGGATCACCAAGGCCTCTTCAGGCCGCACAGGCTTTCCCTCTACACCCCCTGTTGGAACAGGTGGTGTATGCTGATTGGGAAACCTCCTAAGAGGTTTTCCCTTTTATATCTCATGGATGAAAAGTTTGTTAAAAAATGGAGCATGCCAGCAGTAGATGCAGCAGTCTCTTCCTTAAGCAATAACTTAACTTGTCCGGTAGATAACGTACAGGGTTTGAAAGACCATGTTGACAAGAAATTGGAGTAATTTTTAAAGGCTTCCTTTTCTTTGGCCAGTTCAGCTATTCAGCCAGCTGTTGCAGCAATTGGTATCTCTTTTCTACAGTCAGCTGTGGAAATCAAATTGGCTTTGAGTACAATCAGAGGTCAAGTTTCGGCCCTATCAGTAGTATTCCAAAGTCCTTTAGCATCCCATTCACTGATCCGAACCTTTATGCAGGGGCAACTCGTTTGCTTCCGCCCATTAGGTCACCTATGTGTCCTTGGGACTTGAACTTGGTGCTGTCTGTGTTACAGAAACAACCATTTGAACCTATCAAGGAAATTCCATTAGACTTGCTGTCACGCAAGCTAGCCTTCCTGATGGCTATCGCCTTGGCTAGAAGGGTGTCGGAGTTGGCAGCTCTTTTATGCAGGGAACCGTACTTGATCCTTCACCATGACAGGGTCGTGTTACAACCTGTTCCATCCTTTTTGCCAAAAGTGGTGTCGGCCTTTCATTTAAATCAGGACATTATTTTGCCTTCTTTTTTTTCTCAGCCTTATTTGGCCGAAGAGAGACGACTGCATTCTTTGAACGTTGTCCAGGCAGTCAAGTTTTATTTGTCTAGATCTGGGGAGATCCGAGGTTCAAACCCCTTTTTTGTTTTACCAAAAGGACCCAAGAAAGGGCAGGCAGCTTCCAAAGCTTCCATTGCCAATTGGGTCCGTCAATTGGTCATTCAGGCCTACGGTCTGAAACGTAAAGCTCCCTTTAGGGTGAGAGCTCATTCTACCAGGGGTGTAGGAACCTCCTGGGCTTTTCGCCATCAGGTATCTGTGGCTCAGATTTGTAAGGCTGCTACCTGGTCTTCAGAGCATACATTCACAAGTGGATGTTCGGGCAGCCAAAGATTTGGCTTTCGGCCGCAGTGTACTGTGGGCTGCCGTAAAAGGTCTGATGGCTTTTGTTTGGCACGGTGTCTCCCTCCCCTCAAGTCTATTGCTCTGGGACGTCCCAGTAGGTAATGAATATTATCCTGACTCTGTATCCCATAATATATGAAAAAGAGAATAGGATTTTTTTGTCATACTTACCTGTAAAATCCTTTTCTTTGAGTACATCATGGGACACAGAGATCCCTCTCCTCTTTTTAAGGATTCAGTGCTTGCTACAAAACTGAAGTGCTGCCTGTATGGGAGGGGTTATATAGGGGATCACTTCCTGTCTGAAGACCTTTGGTCTACCAGTGTCCATTCACCTGGAGATAGAGTATAACCTAGTAGGTAATGAATATTAGCCTGACTCTGTGTCCCATGATGTACTCAAAGAAAAGGATTTTAACAGGTATGTATGATGAAAAAATCCTATTATAAAGAAAAGTATACACAGCTGTTTTTTGGTATGAGAACTAACCAATAGATCCTCCTCCAGCCTCATTAGATAGACCCTAGGGTACTGAATATTTGGGAGACCCATAGCCAACTCAAGAAGTTCACACACCTGTGACCAAAATCCTTGTATTCTGGGGCAAAACCATAAAGCATGAAAAAAATGTGCTTCTTGACCATATAAATGAAAGTAAAGAGGAGTATGTCTAATCCTTAGGCTATACATCAGTTGGGGAGTGTGAACCAGCCAAACTTTGCATAGGTGGCTCTGTTGCTATCCTCCAGCCCGCCAACCTTTGATTGAAAAATCAAAGGCAAATGGGAAATTGTTGGTCGAACATGGGTTGCATCCATTTTGATGCAGCTACTATTTGGGCGTTCTTATAGCTGCCACTGGTGGCTGTCAGATTACATTAGCCACAGTTGGAGATTTATCCATCCCCACTGTATAAATTGGATAGAGGAATTTGGTAATTTTTTTTTTGTTTAGGCTGAAAGGGAAAAGGTTACCTGTCTATGGCCAGCTTATGGGGACCCTTCTTCACTAATAATTTATGTAAAGAGGGCTCTACATTGACCACCAGTATAAGGGGGCCCTTAACTACTGACCACCAATTTGAGGGTTCACTCAAGTAGAGCATCCCTGAATGTCAAAACACTAATGCCCCGTACACACGGTCGGACTTTGTTCGGACATTCCGACAACAAAATCCTAGGATTTTTTCCGACGAATGTTGGCTCAAACTTGTTTTGTCTACACACGGTCGCACAAAGTTGTCGGAAAATCCGATCATTCTGAACGCGGTGACGTAAAACACGTACGTCGGGACTATAAACGGGGCAGTGGCCAATAGCTTTCATCTCTTTATTTATTCTGAGCATGCGTGGCACTTTGTCCGTCGGATTTGTGTACACACGATCGGAATTTCCGACAACGGATTTTGTTGTCGGAAAATTTTATCTCCTGCTCTCCAACTTTGTGTGTCGGAAAATCCGATGGAAAATGTCCGATGGAGCCCACACACGGTCGGAATTTCCGACAACAAGCTCCGATCGGACATTTTCCATCGGAAAATCCGACCGTGTGTACGGGGCATAAGAATGCCACATTACTTATTCTTTTATCACAGCTTACTGTTAATGCTTATATACTGTGATCTCTAGCTACAATAATTAGTAGAAGAGCTTTACCAAGACCTGAAAGTTATTTTAAGGGTACCTACATGTTGAAAGGGTTGAGTCTGCACTAGATACAGTGGTTGAACAGTGGAGGGGCTGTTCCTTTTTCTAAAGAGTAAAGGACAACTGTAGATCATTTCCAATGTGCTCCTTCAACACACTTGAATGCTTGACAGCTAGCTTCTATATATGTCTGGTTGCTAGCTGCGATAAAGTGTCATTCCAAATTTCAAGTTATGTACAAATATCTTAAAAATTATTTTGGCAAGTCATAGATGAGCAGATTTTGCAGCCAATACTAGTTCTGCTTTTCTTCAAAATGATAGAGACCATTGTAGCCATTGCTCCCTACTCTCTGTCTGAATTAAAACAAAAAATCAGACAATGTACGACCATCAGACAGACAGCTGTTTATTGTGTGATTACCATTTCTATAATTTCCATCTTAACCAGCAAACAAGCCAAAAAATGTATTCTCAAATGTGTGAATGCAAATGCGAGCGGAAGTCGAGTTTATTTTTTATCAGAATAGACAATGTCCATACCTTTACAGAGTAAACAGCCGATGTATTATCTGTAATATAATTTCCATTTTATTTGAATGCAGTGGACATTATTGCCATGCCATTTCAACAGTATCCAGTGATATATACAGTATATACAGGTATAAAATAACAGATTGAAAAATATATATATATATATATATATATATATATATATATATATATATATATATATATATATATAAAAAATTTATATATATTTATATATATTCTTTTTCTTTTTTTTTTTTTTTTTTCAATCTGTGTTATTTATTCAATGTTGTGTTTTAATAAGATTGTATGTTTATTATAGTATAGTATTTAATTTAGTTTTAAATTTGTTTTATTTCAATGCATGTTAATGTACTGCATATATTAATTTGTTGCTAGTGGTGATTTATGTTATGTTTGTTGTTATGTTTTAGTTTTTTCTTTTTTTTTTTTTTGTTATTGTATTTTGCTTTGTTCTGTGATGAGTATAATTGTGTTTTTTAAATTTCCTATTGGGATTAATAAAGTATTCTGAATCTGAATAATTCTGTGCTAGTTTGCTTGCATCATGCAATATCTTTTTTCCCAGCTTGTTTTACGTAAGAAGTAACCATAATGATTTAGATTTTTTTTTTTAAGGTTTAAAAATGTATAAACTGGTCACATATGTATTTAGCTGCTTGCCTGGAATTCATGGGCCCCCGGATCTAAAACTTCATCTTAAAAGAAAACTTGGCTTTAATTAAAAATCTGGCACATATATGTTAAGCCGGATTCACATCTTATCTGTTGCGGTAACGTGCGGAAAAATACTTTAACATGCCACAAAGTTTGGAAGAGGCCTTCTCCCCTTCATTCTTTTTATTTAATTTGGTCATTGACATTTGCCCATTTAGAGCAAAGTAACAAAATCACTTTAAAGCCTATTCCCAACCTTACTAATTCTCCATTGGTACTCTGTTGCTCTGTAGTCCTAAAGCATAACTAAAGGCAATACACGTTTAGATCTGGATGTACTGGTGAGGGGTTAGAACCACTGTCAGGTTTTTATTGATATATGTGTCTCTGTTAAGGAGATTCACTCTCACCAACTGTGCTGAACTCTAATGTCACCAGAAATTAAAGTGAGGGAACATCCTAAATTTTGAATTGCTACCAGAACAGGAATAGAGGGGAGCGCTTCTAATTGGTACATTTGTTCCGATAAAACACTGTCCAAGAGGAGATGTTCCTCACATTGGAATGATATCCTCTCACTTCCTGTTGAGTCTACAGGAAAGGAAGTGAAGGGAAATTTTCCTAAGAGGGAAAAGTATTGGCTTTAAATTTACGTAAAGCCCCATACACACGATCCGAATATCGGACGAATGATCGTCCGTTTTTGTTTGCATGCTAATCTCACATCGAATCTGATGAGTTTACTAAAGTCCCGAAAATTCCCGTGCGACAGAATAAAAATTCGGAAGCAATGTCATGTGTTGCAATGCATTTGTATTGCATTTTCGAATGATAGCTGTACCGATTAAACGAAAATCGTATGATCTGGCATCGTACGGAAAAAATTTCCGTGCATGTCCGATAGAATAATATCGGATGAACTGTCCTGATCGGCTCTCGAAAGCTCTGTACTAACGATCCGATTATCGTACGATCGTTTCGAATGCGGCATTTTTCGTACGATTTTCGGATCGTGTGTACGGGGCATTACTCTGTGTGCGCTCCATGTTGGATGGTGGCTATAAGTGTGGCGGGACTTTAAAGAGATTATCATTATATTAAAAAAAATAATAATTTGGACCAAAAGTAAAATAATTAATTTTCCTTAAACCTTGGCAAACAATACTCTATGTAAAGATCTTTCCAGATATCCCATTACCCTGCCAATGTGATTGGCTCACTGGTTTTCTTGGTTTGCCAAGAGCTTGAGGTCAAATTATAGACATTCCCTGTAAAAATGTAATTGTTCTTCAGATACTTTCACTCCATGAACACATAAAAGGAGGAAAATGGGGTTAAAGCTTTTTTAATCACGATACTGAAACCAATCCTGTTCATACAGTAAAGGCTGATTATTCTACTTTGGGAGAAGGCACTGTGGGTGGTACAGTGGTGTAGTGGGTAGCACTCTCAACTAGCAGTAAAAAGGGTCGCTGGTTCAAATCCCAACCATGATGCTACCCGCATGGATTTTGCATGTTCTCCCTGTGCCTGCGTGGGTTTCCTCCGGGTACTCCAGTTTCCTCCCACACTCCAAAGACATACTGGTAGGTTAATTGGCTTCTGTCTAAATTGTCCCTAGTATGTATGAATGTGAGTTAGGGACCTTAGATCGTAAGCTCCTTGAGGGTAGGGACTGAAGTGAATGTACAATATATATGTAAAGCGTTGCGTTAATTGACAGCGTTATATAAGTACCTTAAATAGTAATAATTAGTGGGATCAGAATCTCCAGAAAAGCAGCAAGTGAGGATCTACTCTAAATTCGGCTAAAACCCTAGCAATATATGTACAGTAGCTGACTTCTTTTCAATAAAAGTGAAGTATTGCTTTAAAGCATCCTCCCTATTGAGACCCCAGCCATACTACCATTCTAAAATAATAAACAATGCAGTCACATACTGTTTACTTTCACAGCAGTCCAACAGAGTTGTCTGAACCATATATACTTTCACATCCTAATTTTTTCAGCAAATGGCATCTATGCTGCCTGGAGAAATCATTATTCGGTCACAGAATTTCATGCTTCAGGAACTTCTAGCTGTCACATGATTTGTCATGGCTATAGGTATATCTATGAATAAGGCTTTGTTATTATTATTATACAAGATTTATATAGCACCAACAGGTTACGCAGCGCTTTACAATATAAAAGGGAGACAGTACAGTTAAAATACAATAGAACACAAGAGGGTTAGGAGGGCCCTGCTCATAAGAGCTTACAATCTAATAGTGTGGGGCAAGTGTTACAGAAAGCTGTAACTGTGGGGGATGAGGTGATGGAAGTAATAAAACATTAGTTGGAGGCATGATAGGCTTCCATGAAGAGATGAGTTGTCAGGGATCGCCTAAAGGCAGCCAGAGTAGGAGATAGCCAGACAGATTGAGGTAGAGAGTTCCAGAGGATGGGAGAGGCTCTGGAGAAGTCCTGGAGATGAGCATTGGAAGAGGAAACAAGGGAGCTTGAGAGCAGGAGGTCTTGAGAGGAGTGGAGAGGATGATTTGGGTGATATTTGGAGACAAGATTGGTGATGAAGCTCGGGGCAGAGTTGTGAATGGTTTGTATGTTGTTGTAAGTATTTTAAATTTAATTTGCTGGGCCATCAGAAGCCAGTGTAGGGACTGGCACAGAGGGGTGGGTAAGTTAGATGAGTCTGGCATCAGCATTCATGATAGACTGAAGAGGGGATAGCCTATGGACAGGTTAAGCCAGTGAGAAGAGAGTTGCAATAGTAAAGGCGAGAGATAATGAGGGAGTGAACGGGTAAATTGGTGGTTTCATTAGTTAAAAAGGGATGCATTTACAGAGGTGAAGTCTACAAGCTTTTAACAACGATTGGATTTAGGGCTGAAAGGACAGGTCGGAGTCTAGGATTACACCTAGTACTTTGACGTGAGGAGAGGGATTGATGGTTACATTATTGACCTCAATGCAAAAGTCATGGAGGGGGGCAGGGGAGAATATTATCAGCTTGGTTTTAGAGAGATATACTGTAGTTTAACTACCTCCTGCCCACCATATAGACAAATGACGGAGGGAGGAAGTCTCAGTTGTTCTGGGACGACGTCATAAATCTCACCACGCTTGTGTGCCCATGGGGGCACGCAGCACAGCAATCGTGGGTGCGCTGTGCCAATTTGACATGGAGTGCCCCAGATCTCAGTAAAGAGCCGATGACGCGGCTCCTTACCCTTGTGATCAGCTGTGTCCAATCACAGCTGATCACATGAAAACAAGAACATGGTGGTGATTGGCTCTCCTCGCCTCACAATGACAGAGTGTTAGAAGAGGAGAGCAGGGGAGTCCTGTACAGTTAATCTGGGCACTGTTCATTAGTGCAGCCCCAACAGTGCCCAGCAGTGATGTCAATCTGTGTGCATCAGTGATGCAAGTCAGTGCTGCCTTTCAGTGCCCATCAATGCCACCTATCAGTGCCCATCAATGCCACCCATCAATGCCCATCAGTGCTGCCTATCCGTGCCGCCTATCATTGCCCATCAGTGCCACCTATCAGTGATCATCAGTGCTGCATATCAGTGCCTCCTCATTAGTACCACCTCATCAGTGCCCTTCAGTGCTGTCTCTTCAGTACCCATCAGTGCAGCCTATCAATGCTCATAAGTGCAGCCTATCAGTGCCCATCAGTGCAGCCTCATCAGCACACATCAATGAAGGAGAAAATATACTTATTTACAAAAGTTTCTTACTTTTCTTAAGCTGTGGGAGGTTATCAAGTGACCATATAAGGATCTAATTTATTCTACAAGTTGTTGCGTGGCCCTTCCACTTTATTGAGTACAGGGCTGGGATGATATACGTCTGAACAGAACTGCTGGGGAGGACACCAGAGATCACTGGGAGTAAGGACCTATTCACATTATCCAGTTGTGTCAATGCACATTACATGCGCCGCTGCCATGCAGTGTCATTTATTCTGAATGGCACCCCAATGCACCTTGCTGACGCACTTTTGGGTGCAGTGGCAATGCACTAACGTATAATGGGGTGAGCTGTGGTCGTGCATGCACCATTTTTAGTGCTATTTGGTGCATTGGTATCCCATTTATTTTGAATGGGCCGCCTTAAGTCAATGCTTGCTGTTGCACAATGGTATGAATGGGCCCCAAGCCAACTATGGGGTTGATTTACTAAAGGCAAATCCACTTTGCACTACAAGTGCACTTGGAAGTGCAGTCGCTGTAGATCTGAGGGGAAGATCTGAAATGAGGGGAAGCTCTGCTGTTTTTATCATCCAATCATGTACAAGCTAAAATGCTGTTTTTTATTTTCCTTGCATGTCCCCCCTCAGATCTACAGCGACTGCACTACCAAGTGCACTTGCAGTGCAAAAGTAGATTTGCCTTTAGTAAATAACCCCCCATACTTTAAACACCTCTATTTATTGTCCAACCCTCATGTCTGATGATGTGGTTCCTTTTCATGCAGAATTTTATTTAGTGTCACGGGAAGTTTGCACTTCCTCTCTTATTTCTTAAATGTGCCGTTCTTCAACATTACTGAAAGAAGCACGCGTGCGGTTTCATACGTTGATGCTTTAGGCCTGTAATTTAATATCTGGTCGTAGTTATCCATAGGTTCACCAGGAGGTATCCCTGACTACCAACAATGTCTCTGCTGCTTTAGAAAACAGCTGCCAGCATCCTGGAGGGAAGGGGCTGGTGTTTATGTTGAAAATGAAGCAGCTTGCTCTAGACATAATGAAGCATGACATTAGGAAGATGAAAGGCAGCAACCAAAGAAAAACACAGGCCACCACCATTGACATTGGGACCACCTCTCCCCAGCCACCGCTTCCCACAGTCCTGCATTCACAAATACCTTCTCACTTCGGGGAAAGGAAAAAAAAAAAAAAAAAAACGTGAATGGACATTTGGAGTTTATCTGCCCCGACCTCTCTCCTCTGACGACCTCTCTTTCATGTCCAATCTCTTCACTAAAGCCTCAGCATGTAAGGTCCCTAAAGTCCTTTGTCTGTCGTCCTCCTCATTATTTCTCCTAATGACAGATAGGCCGCTGGCCAGGAAATTCCTCCAGCAAACTCAATATGGGGGAAAGAGCATTGATTAACCCCATCGTCGTGACCTCTTTGAAGGTATAGGTCCATACCTGTGGCAATTAAAGGGTTAATGTCTAAAATGCGCTATTAGTGCATTTACAACATTACAGTTGAGTACTGGCTGTAATACTCTTTTTTTTAAATTTGCATTAACAGTAATTTTTTTTTAGGACAGGTCTTTCAGGGTCTAATGCCTTCGTCTACATCCAAGCAGTACTCAAGCTTGTTCTGAAAAAATGAACTGTTGGGAGTCGTTCACACCACGACACACTTAAATGCACAGAAAACACATGCGTGTTGCAGCAGGTTGACATTTATTATTTTTTTACATGTTGAATTACCTTTTACTGTGATTTAAACTGCATATTTAAATATGTTTTAATTTATATAAGCCACATCACAAAAGTCAAAATGATAACTTTTTTTTTAATTCTTATTAATATCCTCTTCCAGACCAGGCCTTTTCTGGCAATTTTTGTTTACATGTAACAATAAATATTTTTTAACATTATATATTTTTTTAAAGAAGAGGCCCTAGATGGTGAGTTTTTCAACTTTTTATGTCACACGGTATTTGCACAACGGTTTTTCAAACACAATTGTTTTTTTTTTTAAATACGCTTTTTTGAATTTTAATGCAAAAAAAACTGAATACATAACCCAATTTTTTGTAAACTATGAAAGATGATGTTACGCCAAGTAAATAGATACCAAACATATCACGCTTTAAAATTGCATATGCCCGTGCAACGGCAACAAATGACGTACATTTTACTATCCATAGTCTTCGGTTTAAAAGCCTACAGGTTACCACTTTAGATTTACAGAGGAGGTCTAGTGCTAGAATTGTTGCCGCTTTAATTTTAATTTTTTTAATTACTAATACATTTTTTTATTTCCTTTTACATTTGAATTTTTCTTGATCACTTTTGTAAACATCCTTGTGACAGACAGCAATAGGCATGTGACAGGTACTTATGGAGAGATCTGGGGTCTATAAGACCCCAAATCCCCTCCTCTGCCTTTTAAGCATTCAAAAATTGGTGTTTTGAAATGTTTTTGATTTTTTTAAAATGGCGCTGACATCCAGGTAAACTGAAAGTGATGTCAGGTCATCGCTTCTGGGTTACCATAGCCGTTACCATAGCCGAGAGCCAACCAAAGCCATCCCAGTGGGACAGGAGAGCCTGCGAAAGCCGCAGAAGGCAGCAGGGGACGTCCCTTCCTGCTGCGTGTAAAAGAAATCCGGTGGCTAGTTAGCCACTAGGATTGCTTTTACAAGAGAGCCAACCACCGACTCTAAAATACGGTACCGGGATGATGCCTGCGGGTATAGCCACTTGAAGTCCAGCAACGTACCGGTACTTCGCTAGTTCAGAAGTGGATATGATAGGTGTGTTGCGTTCACATGCTTTTTTATGCAATGCTTTGCTGCAAATTTTATCAACACACTGCAAAGCACCTGTATAGTGTAAATAGGTTGCATAGGAAACAATTGTTTCTATGCGTCCTTGCATTGCACCTACAATGATGAATGCAGATCAATACAGCTCAACAGACATGGTGTGAATGAGCTCTTATTGAAAATAAAGAAAATGTATCAGGGACATCGCTCTACTATGTAGCTGCTTTGGATATACTCTTGACCATGCTGGAATTTGTTTCCTTGGATGGCATGTCCACCCATAAGTGATATTTCAGTTATGGATGGAGTCTAAAGGACTAAACCACCTGCTAGCTCCTTATATTACACAGCAATCCCAATGGGTAGATTTCTCTAGTTCCTGGCTCTGTTCTCACCTTCTTCTACTGAATTACCCTGGAGTGATCCCACCTTTTCTAGTGAATTGTCCATTATATAAAATCAATTAAAAATCCAACCGGCAATGCAGAGCTGGCCATACGCTAGTAGAAATTTTTTCAGTTTTTGTTGGACTTTAGGAACCTTCATTCAATTTTCTAATTGTTTTTGGGGTCAAATCGCCATTGATTTTCGACTGCAGTGATCAGAAAATACGAAGGAACAGCAAGAAATATTTTTGTTGAATGAATTTCTAACAGTAAATGTGATTTTCCTTCAGGAAAGTCCATTCATTCTAAAATTGAATGTTAAAAGCAAACGAAAACAAAAACAAAAGCAAAACTTTAAAGTGCGACATTTGAGCGTATAAGCGTTCGCACAAAAATCTGCTAGTGTGGGGCTAGCTTAAAACGCCCTATAAAGAAAAAATATTTGGGTTGCAGTTGAACCTCTGGCTTCAGCAAATGTTGATAGAAATTAGTAACATTTTTTGATGGAAGATCTGCTACAAACATTAGACGGTGCTTGTTTGACCCAACCAACTAAAAATCTTTGGCACAAAAGATGTTTCACAACCATGAAAGATGACACCAGGCAAACTTGCATGTCTTCAGAGGAGAGAAGGGGAGAGCCGGCTTTCTCTGATGAAACAATAGTGATTGGTTGGGAAAATCCATGCCAACCAATCAACTTTCCTCTTAGCAGGGTAGACCAGGAAGGCTCAGCTACAGTCATGGAGGTGCCTTTGGCTCCTTAGTTCTTCAGCATCTGCAGGCATCCTAAATATAAAGGACAGCTTTATTCAAACTTAATAGGTCAGGTCTGGTAGGTCTAATGATTTCTTGTATTTCTTGGAGACTCCAATGACAACAAACGGAGCGGCGACTGCCTGCTGATGCTGAGACTTAGTTGCTTGCTGCAGAGAGAAGAGAGTAGGAACATCAGTAGCGGGGCACCCTAGGCGGCTGCCTAGTTTTCCTAGTGGAAGCACCGGCCCTGATTGGAACCCTAGGGTTGCTCCATAGGTTGCTAGGGGTTCCTTTAGCAATGAGTAAGTTCTGCCTCTCAGATCAGTGGTGTCAGTGGGAACTTATCTGAGAGGCAGAACTTACTCATTGCTCAACGAACCCCTAGCAAAATCTGGAGGAACCCTAGGGTTCCATGGGACCCTGGTTGAGAAACCCTGAGCAGACACTAGTAGACATTTGTTAAAGGATAAGTACAGCCAAAGCTTGTTTAGCTGTATTTCTCCTTTGGATCACAGGAGTGCAGTTTGTTCTGCACTCCTGTGATCCGTTTTCAGCCAGCAGCGGGCTGAAGCCCCCTGTCGGTTGACATCACAGAGCTGGTCCAGGCTGGGGAAAGATCGCGACCATAAGGTCGCGATCCACCTAGATCCTTGGACCATCACCTAGCTCAGGCTCTCAGCGAACCACTGAGAGCCTGAGCCAGCCACTCGCTCCCCCCTCCACAGTCCAGTGCTCCAAGGAGTGTGTGGGAGGGGGGGGGGGGGGTGTAGCAGAGCAGAGAGCCAGTAACTGACAATCACCAGCACTTTGCTCATGGAGCTCTGAGAACTGAGCGATCAGCGGTGTTTAATTGCTCAGTTCCCAGCCTTGGAGCTGGTGGGGGACAGATGCAGCATTGAACTGATGCTGCATACACCTAAGTAAGTATTATTTTTTTTAAAGAAACAACTCCATAGTTCTCTTTTAAAAATATTTTTTTTTTGGAACATTTGTTTGATTTTCTAATAGTTATTGTAGTCAAACTGATCTTCCTTTTTTTACCGCTAATGATGAGAAAATTAGAGCAGAATGAAATATTTTTCTCAAACATACAAAATTCTAACTGTGAATGTGGTTCTTGTTCAGGAATAATCGTGAATGTTGTAATGAAACTTGTTTATTACTTCTGGGATTCCATTGTAAGGGCTTTCAAATTAAATGAATTGACTCAATGATGACAAGAACAATGTCCCCACAAACTATTTTTCTACTAACGTTCAAAACAAAAACATAACTGTGTATTGCCAGCTTAAGGCCATCTTCACAGCTGACACATCCTGGTTTGAGTGTGATAACACACTATTCAAGTGTCTATTAATCGGACTTTAAAGGAAACCTTGAGATCTCCAACTTGCTAATCACCAGCTTGACTAACCAACCATAAACAGGTCAGAGGTGGACAAAATAATGCAGAATCCAGGAGCCACTCAAATAAATCCAGAGCCAAAAGGTTCATTGAGAGTAGCCGGAGAGGTAATTCATCTATTCACTTCAGTGACTTCCAACACCAGACAGAAGCAGGAACATATGATAGGCTTGCCTGATCACTAAAGGTTAACCTGCACTTACAGATTCATTTGTGATAAGGGGCATATAGGGAAAAATTGGAGACGTTGGCTTAGTTTGTGAACATGAAATACACATCTTACTCAGAATAGGTATCAAAAAAGAATAATTGAAGTAAATCTAAATCCACCTCTAAAACATAAAATAAGCTTCTTCTATTCTATATTTTATTGCAGTTTTTAAAACTTTTATTTCATTAAACAATACCTGTTGATCCTTCCATTAAAGTCTTTGTTCAGGCACTTCCTGTTATGGGGTGACAGCTATCTCCTAAATGTTTTCCTGCATTGTCATCCATTCTGGTGTGCTCCTGGTGAAAACTACAATAGGTCCTGCTGACACATTTTGTCCACTGTTGCCACTATTAAAGCCGAAGTAAAGTTGACGCTCCCGTAGACGTCCATGTGACGAAACGTACGTAGGGCATGGCTTAATCTGGACGCCTTGCAGACATCTCCTTGTAGCTGACGCTTTGGAACATCTTATTGCGCATTGCTTATCGCTCATTTTTTTCTACCACAATGTGAGTACCACCTGTATCTGACCTAATAAAAAGTGTTAAACGGTTTTACACTATGGAACCCTTTTTTTTCTCCTTAATGTCCTAACGATATCACCTTGATCCTGGTCTTGCCAAGTACTGCGGCACAGTGGCACATACTGTGACTGCACGCTACCCCTGAAGGGGATAAAAAGCTGGTGAGTCTCTGCACAATCACAGCGTGGGACACCAGCACTTGGAATACACCTGGTTTTGACTTAAAGAGATACACCAAGAATTTTCACAGCAAACGTTGTTTTTCACTTTATGGTACACTGGGCACGTATCACAGCCAGCTTTAAATAGCAATTTTACCACGAAGCAACACTATTTATTTGGACTGTTCATTAATATTTTAGTAATCACATAATTTATGGTTTATGATAATTTTGCATGTCAGGTGTGATACATTTTATCTTGTTTATTTATTTCTTTTAAGGAATTACGGCACAAGTCACTTTGGTATTTATAATTTATTGGAGGAGTGATTTATTTGTTTATTTATCAGAATATCGTTTTGATGAATTATAGCACAAGTCACTTTGAATTTAATATATAATTTTAATTTTTATACTTATAATTTATTGTAGAAGTTGGTCTTAACAATAAGACTTTGGATGGCGGCACACTCACATCCTTTTTCTTTCACAAAAAAATAAATAAAAATCTTCTCCCTGTAAGGTAAAGTCATAATGTGCTAGTATACAATGCATACTAGCACATTATGAAAGACTTACCTTGAAACAAAGCCCTCCAGTGGCGCAAGGTCACCGGAGACAGGGCTTCCATCTTCACCTAGTCTTCTGAATTTGCAGGCTCTGGTCCTTTGAGTGGCATGCACACGGGAGTCACTGTTTACAGCACAGAGCTCTGAAGGAATGGCACCGTTATTGTATTATGCCAGTTGTGTGCCATTGGTTGTCAGAATATCCAAACAGGGACTGCATCTGATTGGCTGTAGATCTAGTTCGTCTGATGGTTTTCATCTTCAACAAGTTGACTGAACAATCAACTTTCACAGGGAGCGATGCCGGTAGGGTGGCCATACATCAGCCAAGCCAGCAGGAATCAGACGAAATGCGAGCATTGTATGGCCTGCTTAAATGTCATTTATTGAGGGTTTACATCTTTTTTAAATATGATTCTGTCCGAAAACATACAGTTTGGGCTGGCCAACCCAGCTGGAATTTGTCTTTCAAAGATCCCATCCTAAAAGGTTAGTGCATAGTTGGCTTATCCTCAGTGATCTCCATTGTTGGACAGTTCTGTCCAGGTGACCCATCCCTCATTCCAGTGGAAGGTTTGTCCAGAGGACTCAATCTAGAGGGTGGTCCACACACCCCCTGGACATATTTGTGGATCAAAATAGATTCTTACACAGGCATGTGCAGGGGGTGTGCCCCTACTTCTCTACTTAAACTGTGTTCACTATGCTTCAGTTTGTGAATTGGAAGCCACTCAACACAGACCAATTTATTCACTGCCCCATGCATTAGAAAGGCATGTGTGTTTGAGCATAGGGATGCACACCCTAATGCAGTAGGCTGCACACACCAATGGATAACACATTCTTACCTAAAGATATGTCTAGTGGCAGAGAGCCACTTAGGGTTAAACCAGGGTATCTCAACCAGGATTCCTCCAGAGGTTGCTAGGGGTTCCTTGAGCAATGAGCAATTTCTGCCTCTCAGATAAGTTCCCACTGACACCATTGATTTTTTTTAGCTCTGTATAACGAAGTAATTCTTCCCAATGACCACAAATGTGAGCTTTCTTCCCTCTGACCATTAAAAAAATGTAACATGGTTGTAGATATAGTAATATAGTAATTTTTAGCAGGGGTTCCCTGAAAGTTATTTCAAGGGTTTCTCTATGTTGAAAAGGGTTGAGAAAGGCGGGGTTAAACCAATCATTTTTGTGTCTTAATTCTTTGTGGTACAAAAAGGGTGAGGTAACAGTGTGTCCTTTGTCTTACCATTTCAGAAAGTCTGGAGTTATGCTATATGTTGATGTAGAACCCTGGTGTTTAGGCAGGGTTGCTATTAAATGTATCTGCCAAGTGATAGTTGCCTTGGCTAATTCAATTGATTTCACCCTAACTCTGAAATTGCTGCATTTCTCTCTTCTGTCGCTAGGTGGCCGGGTACCTGGTGACATTAGACAAGACAAGGGCATTGCAAGGACAGACTAGGAATGAATAGGGTGTCTCAGCCAATGATCCCTGCTGGAAGAGCCTATTTATTTGGGTCGAGTCAGATGATCGGGGTTCTGTGCCACCTGGACGGCTGTCTGGGTGGACGTGTGTTGTAATGCCCGGGGCTGCTAGACCATAAGCCTTGGGCCTATCCTGGGGACCTTTGGCTGCTAGGCTATCTGAGGGCTTATTCAGAAGCAAGAGAGCAGCATAGGGTTGGTTGCAGTCCAACCAGAAGCAACGGTTCTGCCAGCTGGAGAACCAGCTGTGGTCGGAGGTAGAAGGGAAGCTGTCGACACTAGGAGACCATCTACCGGAGACCACTGTGAGTAGCTGAAGAAAGTACCAGAGCAGTATTCTCACCAGCCGGGGACGGTGAAGAATTGGGAAGACTTCAGCAGGTGTCAAGCCAGAAACCCAGCCAGTGGAGGTGACGCTTGCAGAGCATTATCGTGTGCCAAGCCAGGGACCGAGCAGGCCAGTGGGGTGACGCTTGAGGAGTATCTGTGAGTGCCAAGCTAGGGACCCAGCAGGGATGCAGGGGTGACGCTTGAGGAAGATCCTGAGTGAGAAGATTGTAAAAGCTCAGGGGATCCAGGTGACTTGTGGATCTGTTAGTCTAGTGAAAGACTGGGAGCTCAGCTGAGTGAAGTTCTACAACAGGAGATTGTAGAAGAAGTGGAGGATTTCATTGCAACCGTTGTTAGAAACTGTTACAAGATTGTTGCCATAGGAGACAACGGCCCTACTCATGCAAACAGGGTGTCTAGCTGGATGCCTTCCCCTGCATAGCTGTCTGCCTATAGAAGTCTCGGAGTATGCCAATTAACATTGCATCTACTAAAGCCCTAACCCTCTCTCCCACAGTTCTGTTTGAGAGACAATAAATCTCTTTGCATTCAAGAAGTGTCTGGCGCCCATCAATCTACCTTGCATTACACCCACTATGACTTGTAACCCACTCTACACAGAAGGATGTCAGCTGTCCCTAATTCTGGAGGTCACCATTAGGCCTCAAGGGGTCCGGGACCTTGCTACATTAAAGCCACCTAAACAGTATATCAGACATTTTCAGTATTTGGAAATTGGTATCCCTTTAATAGAAATATAGCAGTTCTTAGAACATTAGATAAATGCAGTAAGTATGCTGCAGCATATATTTAAGGCTCATGAAGTCCAGTGTGAAGTCCCTAAAATGTTGTCCTCACTCACCCATTGCAGTGCATGTCACTCACCTCCCGCATCACACAACACCCTCTGCAGCACCTCTTTCTCTCCATGCCCTGAAGCTTACACACAACACTTTACATGGGATAAATATAGAAATTTACTTTCGATAAGAGAACAAAAGTGTTCAAATTGCCTGTCTTTTTCTGTAAATTGACACTTGATTTCAGAAACACATGATTATCCGCTGTATCTGATAGCTGCTAAATGTAAGGCGCACTATCTTACTGGATGAAAGGGTAACAAGAGCAGAGACATGCACAGGGTGGCAGTGATCACTAACAGGCAAGGCAGTGGTGATGGGTGACAATGTTTCCCTTGGGGCCTGCTGACAGCTCCCAGACATAGAGAGGTATATTGTACGGCACATCAAGTACAGATCACGCTTATATAGCAGTAATGGTTGGGTTGATCAATAGCCCAACTAAGAGAGACACATTAATGACTGATATACAGCGGCTGGATCAGAAAGTCCACTCTATTTAAATTTAACCTGATGTTTTGTTGGAAAGCGGCTGTAGATATGACTCTTATGCCGCATACACACGGTCGGACTTTTCGTCTACAAAAGTCCGACAGCCTGTCCAACAGACTTTCAACGGACTTTTGTCAGGCTTTTGGCGGACTTTTGGCGGACTTGCGGCAGACTTTCTTACGAACGGACTTGCCTACATACGATCACACAAAAGTCCGACGGATTCGTACGTGATGACGTACACCGGACTAAAATAAGGAAGTTTATAGCCAGTAGCCAATAGCTGCCCTAGCGTGGGTTTTTGCCCGTCGGACTAGCACACAGACGAGCGGATTTCTGGGTCCGGCGTAGTTACGACGTAAACATTTGAAGCATGTTTCAAATCTAAAGTCCGTCAGATTTGCGGCTGGAAAAGTCTGCTGAAAGTCCGCTAAAAGTCCGGGGAAGCCCACACACGATCGGATTGTCAGCCGGCTTTAGTCCGTCGGCGTCCGTCGGACTTTTGTAGACGAAAAGTCCGACCGTGTGTACGCGGCATTACCAGTTAAATGGTGCAGGACATATCATGGCGGAGCCCTTCTTGTTTTATTGGGAAAGAAGAACATAGAGACAGGAAATGACATCATAAACCTATAAATTCCATTGGAAAGAACAATACATTAGGTATAAAGCTACCACTTAGTGGCAGAACATCAGTATAAAATATTAGAATGGCTGTTGCACCTTTGTCTGAATTAACAGCAGGCTAACACTCCTACTCAACCACTACTTCTCATATAAATCCCATCTTCTTTTTGTGTTCTTCAAGCTTTAATTTTGGAAGTGACATTGTCATAGCATCCACTACCATTTACAAATTTTCACAATATTCAAGCACAATCACGTTTAGTTCCACGTAGTCTGAGAGGTAATGCTGTCTGGCATCAATTTGCCTGGTTCTGGCTTTGATCTTTTTCACTCTTTGCAAGATCTTTGATTGACCTTTAAAAAACTGTTGGCTGAAACACTAGTTCTCCAAAACCTTCAAGTGCCACAACCCAATGACTTATTGACAAGCATAAGCTTCCGATGTGTATTCAGCTTCTGTAGAAGATAATGACACTGACTTCCTTTTTGGTGGATCAGGATATTAGGCCATGGCCTAAATGGAACAGGTAACCAAAGACTCTGCTCTTACCGTCTGTAAGCATGTTCCTTTGTTCTGCCCTCTTCTCTTCCTAGCCCACTGCAACTACAGCAAAAAGGGCAATAATGGGAATTCTGACATCTCTGGAAAGTGCAAGAAGAGGTGGTGTGTTTCAGAGTTTTGATAAGCCTATGTATGTTTCCAGGGCTTTTCTTCTCAAACAATAGGTGCTGGAACTCAACCACGACCCCCCAAATCCCCTCCACCCACACACACCCTCCAGATCACATCGAATAGTGGGTGTGGTCAGTGAAATTTCACGAACAGTAGGAGGGTCTTAAAGGGGCATTAAATACCAAGATTGCATTACATACAGAGTGCAGAGTTCATAGGGGTTACACACAGATTGCAGAGCTGTCACTTGTAAACACAGAAACCGGACTTCTGTGTTTACAAGGGATTGTGGTGAGCAGGCCCCCCTCTGAGCCAGAGGTAGTGGAACTGAGTTCCACCAAGTTCCCCCTGAAAAAAGCCCTGTATGTTTCTGCATCCCCAGTAATGGGTAAATTCAGACATTAAAATTCTGCCAGACCATAATGAGCATGATTCAGCCCTCACGTTGTAACGTTCCTATAACCTTAGTAGAATCATGATATTGCTTGCTCTTATGTAGAGAGGTGGAGAAGCAATCTGTTGCAACCTTTAGTCCTATTTTTGCATACCTCCCAACATTTTGAGATGGGAATGAGGGACACCTACTAGCAAACGTATGTAAGCATAGGACACGCCCCCTTGCCACACCCTCTTAAAGAAGAATTAACCAAAACAAAAGGTTAATTAAATCCTCAAGAGCTTTTTTTTTTTTTTACCATCACTATTCCTTTAAATTGGCTTTTAAAATTTACAAATGCACCAATTTAGAATTCGGATGAAAGGTTTAGCGATGGGAAACACTTTTTGAAAGATAAAAAGTGCATTTTATATACAACTATATGGATCAGACCAAAATGAGGGACAAATGAGGTTGAACGAGGGACAGAGGGACATTGCTCCAAATCAGGGACAGTCCCTCGAAATCAGGGACAGTTGGGAGCTATGAACAATGAAGAAACAGCAATACAGTATAATGTTAAAGTGGAGTTCCACCCACTTTTACAACTCTTTAGCATCCCTCACCAAACTGTGCACTGTAAACGAATTGGATACTTTTTTTTTCTCAGCACCTACTGTATATCTGCTGTATTCATTTTTCACTTCCTCCTCCCTGGCCGCGGCCCATTGCATCATTTCCTGTTTGCAATGCCTTCTGGGAAGGGGCGGCAACTTCCTCTGACTCTGCTGTTGCTATGGAAACCTGACCTGAAACCTATTACACTGCTTGTGCTGCACTGAGCATGTGCGAGATCTGCAAGGATGCGATCCAGGGAGAAATACAGTCTGGCTTCAGATGCCCACACTTAAGATGGCCACGGCCTGCTGTAAGTTTATAAAATAACAAGCTACTGCTATAAACTAACAAAACAGACCTTAGTTTACAGACTAACTTTACTAGAATACATTAAGCTTGTGTATTATAGGGGGTAATTTTTATTTAAAAAGTATAATTTCGGCCGGAACACCACTTTAAGTCCTCAGGTCTACTCTCTCCTCCGTCAGCATGTTTCCTGTAGATACATGTATACAAAAGAGGATGACAGATAGCTAATATCGAAAAGAGTCAGGAACTTGTTCGCTGTATGTGAAATACATACTGTATAGTAATTTTTAAAGAAATAGGCAACTGCTTTAAATGTTGTTTCTTTATATTTGCTTGAAGTTCAACCTTTATGGATATCTCAACTTAACCACCTCACACCAATTTTTTTTTCCAAATTTCATTCCTTTTTTTTTTTCATCTGTCTTCCGAACGCTTTGTTGGCATCATGGGTCCTACATCCTCTTGCGTAGTATCAGAGGTGGGTGGTCCTCACTGTAGTACCGAATGGTACCCATATAATAGTCTTTGCTGCAGTACTGTGAAACCAAGTCAGCATGTTCTGGGCTCACAGAAAGGCTTTGCAGGACCATGGGCTTTCATTCAGCCTAAAAATAGACAAGTAGCAGAGAAGACCCTAGACAGTTGTGTTGGGGAGTAAAGATGGTAAGTTGTGTATTTTTTTGGGGAAAAAAGGGGGTAGGGAGAGGGTTTAATGCCAAAGCTGCTTTATAAACCCAGGATGGCACTGAAAGGCCATTAACCTTTGCAAATCTAAGCGCTGAATTGACACCATCACAATATATATTTATTTTTCCTTTTATTCCCAGAAGCTTATGCCATTCCATCCTATTACCAGCAGCACAAAACCACTGTGACAGGCCAGACTGGTCATGTACAACATGTGGCACTCAGTGAGCAGACATTGTAGGTAGGTGGGATTGGGAAACCTGCGGATTCTGTCTCCTCCAACCCCCATCCTCTAGAAGCTCCTCCATAAATGGGAGTCTATGCCCTTTGACCTTGTCTGTACAGGACTTTGAATGGACCATCGTCTTCCAATTTCACACTCCTAATTCACACCCTGCTCTCACCACAACTGCAGACGGAGGGAAGCAAAATAAAAAGGAAAACGAGGAAGAGAAAATTTATTTTATGGCTCTTTAGTGCAAATTGTGGGAAACGTCTGATTACCGTGTTTAACCCCTGTTTTTGTATCATTCTGAAATGGTTGTAAATATGTCAGCACTATGCAGATTGCAATAGCCGGCTGACCTTGGGCAGGACGCTTTGTCGCCTCTTTGGCCCGGGTGGTGCTCTCTGCTTTAGATATACTACAAAATGCATCTGCCTTTTATCCTTCAATGTTATGCCATTATACTGCTGGAACAAGAGCCTTTTCTGCACGACCACACTTAGAACGTACACACAAAAATAACCTTGTAGTTTTGGGCTTGTTCACACCAGGACTGCTGAACTGCATTTCTCAACGCAGGTGCAAAACAAGGACAACTGCTTTCTATAGGGGGGGGGGGAGATTTACTAAAGTTGGAGCGTGCAAAATCTGGTGCAGCTCTGCAAAGAAACCAATCAGCTACCATGTTTTGTTGTCAAAGCTCAGGGCCGATCCTAGGGTCACCGGCGCCTGGGTGCAGAAATATTTCTGGTGCCCCCACATGGGCGTGGTCATCTTACCAACTCCTCGCCTTTACAAATGTTTCTATGGCAACGACTCAAACACAGAGATTCTCCCCTAAGAAGACTTAGTTACCCTAGGATCCTCCCATGATTTTTTAACAATAAAAAAAATACAGGAAGAGGGTACACTAATGAGATCTGGAGGGGAGTCTCTCTGATGCACACAAAGAGGGCTTCTGTTAGAGAATCTGTTAGAAAGAGCCCCCAGACATAATACAGGAGATGCTTAGAGATTGCAGACATACTACAGGAGATGGTCAGAGACTGCAGACATACTACAAGAGATGGTCAGAGACTGCAGACATACTACAGGAGATGGTCAGAGACTGCAGACATGTTACGAGAGATGGTCAGAAACTGCAGTTCCTATGGACATTAGTACATAATGGCCAATCGGCCCTCTCACCTGACCCGGCGATACAGCAACGGTTCCTCTGATCAGGAGTCAGCTCACTCTGAATTGCCCATGGTGACTCCGCTGGGTAGCACCCAGATCTGTATTCCGGCAATGACTCCATTCCTTTCTCTGCCAGGGATGGCGCTAGGCTGTGTGGCTTTCCCTCTGGTGGCGCAGGTCAGCGGGGTTCTCTCTCTGATGGTGTTCTTCCAGCACTGTCCTCTCCCTCTGGAATCCTGGGTGTACTTCCCTGAAAGCTTTCCCGGGCTCCTGTATCTCTCTCTCTACCATTCAGCTGAGCATGCTGTGTGGGCTGCAGTTTCCGTGTTACAGTGGGGCTGCCAGTCCTCAGGACTACATGTCCCACAATCCTCTTCTCTGCTCCTTTTTCTATTCTGTTTCCTCCCTGGTTGATATGAAGGCGGGGGAAGAAACATAGTGGGCAGCTGTGCTGGCAAGCACCGCTCACTAGTACAGCAGCACGCAGGAGGAGAGGGAGGGGGGAAAGGAGAGGGAGGGGGGAAAGGAGAGCCCGCAGCTCCATTGGCTTCACTAGGGTTGGGGTCACCCCCCTTCCACCAACTATAGTCGCCCCTCAGTACAGACGCCCCTCCACTACATATAGACCCCCCTCCGTCAGTGCAGAACCCGCACTTAGTATAAACCCCTCCCTTAGTACAGACCTTACTCAGTACAGATCCCCCCCCAGGTAACCCCCCCTCCATTAGCACAGACCCCCCCAGGACAGATCTCCCTCTCCATTAGTACAGACCCCCACAGGACAAACCACCCCTCCATTAGTACAGACCCCCCAGGACAGACCCCCCCATTAGTACAGACCCCCCCTCCATTAGTACAGACCCCCCAGGACAGACCCCCTCTCCATTAGTACAGACCCCCCCTCCATTAGTACAGACCCCCCTCCATTAGTACAGACCCCCCCCTCCATTAGTACAGACCCCCTCCATTAGTACAGACCCCCCAGGACAGACCCCCTCTATATTAGTACAGACCCCCCTCCATTAGTACAGACCCCCCTCCATTAGTACAGAACCCCCAGGACAGACCCCCCCCCATTAGTACAGACCCCCCAGGACAGACCCCCTCTCCATTAGTACAGACCCCCCTCCATTAGTACAGACCTCCCAGTACAGACCCCCCCATTAGTACAGACCCCACCTCCATTAGTACAGACCCCCCATTAGTACAAACCCCCCAGGACAGACTCCCCTCCATTAGTACAGACCCCCCCCATTAGTACAGACCCCCCCCCTCCATTAGTACAGACCCCATTAGTACAGACCCCCTCTCCATTAGTACAGACCGCCCCCTCCATTAGTACAGACCCCCCTCCATTAGTACAGACCCCCAGGACAGACCCCCTCTCCATTAGTACAGACCCCCTCCATTAGTACAGACCCCCCTCCATTAGTACAGACCCCCCTCCATTAGTACAGACCCCCCTCCATTAGTACAGACCCCCAGGACAGACCCCCCCTCCATTAGTACAGACCCCCCAGGACAGACCCCCTCTCCATTAGTACACACCCCCCCTCCATTAGTACAGACCCACCAGTACAGACCCCCCATTAGTACAGACCCCCCTCCATTAGTACAGACCCCATTAGTACAGACCCCCTCTCCATTAGTATAGACCCCACCTCCATTAGTACAGACCCCCCATTAGTACAGACCCCCCAGGACAGACCCCCTCCATTAGTACAGACCCCCCCATCAGTATAGACCCCCCATTAGTACAGACCCCCCCTCCATTAGTACAGACCCCATTGGTACAGACCCCCTCTCCATTAGTACAGACCCCCCTCCATTAGTACAGACCCCCCAGGATAGACCCCCCTCCATTAGTACAGACCCCCCCATTAGTACAGACCCCCCATTAGTACAGACCTCCCCTCCATTAGTACAGACCCCATTAGTACAGACCCCCTCTCCATTAGTACAGACCCCCCCTCCATTAGTACAGACCACCCCCATTAGTACAGACCTCCCCTCCATTAGTACAGACCCCCTCTCCATTAGTACAGACCCCCCCTCCATTAGTGCAGACCCCCCCTCCATTAGTACAGCCCCCCCTTCCATTAGTACAGCCCCCCCATTAGTACAGCCCCCCTCCATTAGTACAGCCCCCCCTTTTGTACAGCCCCCCATTAGTACAGCCCCCCTCCATTAGTACAGCCCCCCATTAGTACAGCCCCCCTCCATTAGTACAGCCCCCCCCTCTATTAGGGTACATAAATACACCCGGGCGGCAGAGCAGTTCAAAGCAGGCAGGAGTGGGAGACACAGAGAGGAGAATGTGTCAGGCACGGACCGCTCCTCTGCCCCCCCCCCACGCGACATCAGTGCGCGGCTGGTCTCTCTCCACACAGAGACCAGCCGCTCTGCCTCCGATGTCATCTCCGGCTGGCAGCTGCTCTCTTTCTCTGACAGGAGGAGGGAGGGGCTTGAGCAGCAAACACAGCGGCGCCTTTCTTCGGGGAACACCGGCGGAGAGCCGCCGCCGGACACAAACAAGAGGAGGAGGAGGAGGGAAGGGAGCACTCTGGCGCTTCAGCGCCCCCACCTCTCTGGCCCCTGGGTGCACTGCACCCCATGCACCCCGTCTAGGATCGGCCCTGTCAAAGCTTAATTGAGCAAGCTGAAGTTAGAAGATGATTGGCTACCATGCACAGCTGCACCAGATTCTGAGTGCTCCAGTTTTAGTAAATCTGCCCCTATGTGTCCTGTTCATATCACACTAGTGCAATGGTGCGTGTTGAGAAAAAATGTAGACATTAAGCTCTCATAGTAAAAACACGTGACTGCTCCCAATCAAGCTACAAAGGCAGTGGATGACGGTGTTCACATGCCACAATGAATTTAATCAATTCACCTGTATGGTGCACTGCCATTGGTGTGCCAGGTGTGCCTGGGCACACCCTAATCACCCTGTGTGCTGCAGATTCCACCTGTTTAGATCCCTGATATTTCACTAATGGGGCTATTTAAAAAAATGTAAAAAAAAAAAGAGTAAAGCAAAATATAAAATATAATAAATTAATAAACTAATAAAAACTACTGACACATCCACTGCCCTACTGACACCGTCCACTGCTCTACTGACACTGGCATTATATATACACATGCACACACACACATATGTGCTTGAGCTTTGGGGTGCACACCCTTGTTGCAATAGGCAGTGCACTGTGCACACCTATGTGCACTGCCATTACTGCCCCACAACCGTGTGCAATGCACATGGTTCCAGCACGGTGGTGTAGGATTTAGAGGTTAGAACAGGTCGTGGGGAGATGACATGCCTCCTCTCTACCAAATGCCCTCTGATCGTTCTTCAGAGAGCCAATGCTTATGTAAAGCGCTGACAATTTATCCGTTACATATATTGTACATTTACATCAATCCCTGTCCTCCAGAAGCTTACAATCTAAGGTCCCTATCTCACGTTCATACATACACATACTAGGGATCATTTAGACAAGAACCAAATAATCTACCAGCATGTCTTTGGAAAGTGGGAGGAAACTGGAGTACCCGGATGAAACCCATGCAAGCACAGGAAAACATGCAAACTCCATGCAGTGTCCTGATTGGGATTCAAACTGAGAAACCCAGGCATGTCATCAAGTAACATTGCCATCAAAATACAAAAACAACCTTTGCTGTAGCTGGTACAGAAAAAAATACATTAGAAAATACAGTTCAATGCGCAGTAAAAAGTAGCATAATGCATTATATAAAATGCATGCAAGCTTTCATATGTAATCTCAACCGTTGGTAATATGAGTAACAAAAATAGCCCTCCTATCTCATTTACCACCACTGCGCCTTAGACCTATACTCAAATTAATCTAGAGCTGCCACTTTAAAGGATATAAATACTGTACACAGTGTTTCTTAGTGTGAAAATAAATAAATAACCTTAAACACAAAAATAAACACAGTGGCGCTAATAAAATTAATCCTATGCAAAAACACCTCAAAAAAAGGATATACACATCGACTATGTACATCAAAAAAATAAATAAATAAATAAATTAAATAACCACCCAGTGACAAGTGTTAAATTGGAACCAAAAAAAATGAAAAAATAAAAATAAAAAATCAGTTCATAATAGTCCTTTCACTGTGAACTTGCTTTTCTTTTCTTCCACCACACCCCAGTGCTTGGTGATCCCACTCCCTGTGGTAATCCACTTACCGACTCCTAATGCCCACACTCTCGTGTTAAGGCTTACACGCTTGTTGACCACATCACATGGGTCACATTGGCAGATCACAATAACAGAATCGTGTGCAGGGATCGTTCCATATGTGAAGGATACAAAAAATACTCCAATAGTGCAAAACCGTTTGAAAATTTATTAAAAGCACTTCAAATCTTTAGTATAAAACTCACATGTAACCAGTGTAAAAAACGCAGATGACACACTTTCCACTGCAAACCGATCTTCAAAGCACAGCAACAGATATATACAGATCAGCCACTATATGGGTTGTGGTCACGGCGGACCCGAGCTGTGCAGGCGTTTCGATGTCTCTCTCACCTACTCCCGGCGTCTCACCGCTCTAACAGTGTAACACTTCCTCATACGATGCGGCAGCGTCACTCGTCATTGGTGGAATACGTCACACAGCCACGCCCCGACATGTTTCGCCCCGAAGTGTTACACTGTTAGAGCGGTGAGACGCCGGGAGTAGGTGAGAGAGACATCGAAACGCCTGCACAGCTCGGGTCCGCCGTGACCACAACCCATATAGTGGCTGATCTGTATATATCTGTTGCTGTGCTTTGAAGATCGGTTTGCAGTGGAAAGTGTGTCATCTGCGTTTTTTACACTGGTTACATGTGAGTTTTATACTAAAGATTTGAAGTGCTTTTAATAAATTTTCAAACGGTTTTGCACTATTGGAGTATTTTTTGTATCCTTCACATATGGAACGATCCCCGCACACGATTCTGTTATTGTGATCTGCCAATGTGACCCATGTGATGTGGTCAACAAGCGTGTAAGCCTTAACACGAGAGTGTGGGCATTAGGAGTCGGTAAGTGGATTACCACAGGGAGTGGGATCACCAAGCACTGGGGTGTGGTGGAAGAAAAGAAAAGCAAGTTCACAGTGAAAGGACTATTATGAACTGATTTTTTATTTTTATTTTTTCATTTTTTTTGGTTCCAATTTAACACTTGTCACTGGGTGGTTATTTAATTTATTTATTTATTTATTTTTTTGATGTACATAGTCGATGTGTATATCCTTTTTTTGAGGTGTTTTTGCATAGGATTAATTTTATTAGCGCCACTGTGTTTATTTTTGTGTTTAAGGTTATTTATTTATTTTCACACTAAGAAACACTGTGTACAAGCTTTCATATGTGTGCGCAGCCTATTGCATCAGGGTGTCACCCCAGAGACGCACAAACACTTATAAATAAATGTAAACAAGCATTTTAAAATGTATTAAAGCATGGACAGTGTCGTTAGAACAGAGGTTGGTGCCAGTAGGACAGTGGACGTGTCAGTAGGCAGTGGTCAGTGTCAGTAGAGCAGAGGTTGGTGTCAGTAAAGCAGTGGACACGTCATTAGGGCAGTGGATGGTGTCAGTGGGGCAGACATTCATGCCAGTAAGGCAGTAGACTTTGTCAGTAGGGGAGAGATTAGTGTCAGTAGGGCAGTAGATTTTGTCAGTAGGGGTGTAGATGGTGTCAGAAGGGCAGAGATTGGTGTCATTAGGGCAGTAGATTTTGTCAGTAGGGCAGTATATTTTGTCAGTAGGGCAGTGGATGATGTCAGTAGGGCAGAGATTTGTGTCAGTAGATCTTGTCAGTAGGGCAGTAGATGCTGTCAGTAGGGTAGTGGATGGGGTCAGTAGGGCAGTGGATGGTGTCAGCAGGGCAGTGGATGGGGTCAGTAGGGTAGTGGATGGGGTCAGTAGGGCAGTGGATGGGGTCAGTAGAGCAGTGGACGGTGTCAGTAGGGTAGTGGATTTGGTCAGTAGGGCAGTGGATGGGGTAAGTAGGGTAGTGGATGGGGTCAGTAGAGCAGTGGACGGTGTCAGTAGGGTAGTGGATGGGGTCAGTAGGGTAGTGGATGGGGTCAGTAGGGCAATGAATGGCGTCAGTAGGGTAGTGGATGGTGTCAGTAGGGCAGTGGATGGTGTCAGTAGGGCAGTGGATGGTGTCAGTAGAGCAGTGGACGGTGTCAGTAGGGTAGTGGATGGGGTCAGTAGGGCAGTGGATGGTGTCAGTAGGGCAGTGGATGGGGTCAGTAGAGCAGTGGATGGTGTCAGTAGGGCAGTGGATGGTGTCAGTAGGGTAGTGAATGGGGTCAGCAGGGCAGTGGATGGGGTCAGTAGGGCAGTGGATGGGGTCAGTAGGGCAGTGGATGGGGTCAGTAGAGCAGTTGAAGGGGTCAGTAGGGCAGTGGATGGGGTCAGTAGGGTAGTGGATGGGATCAGTAGGGCAGTGGATGATGTCAGTAGGGCAGTGGATGGGGTCAGTAGAGCAGTGGATGGGGTCAGTAGACCAGAGGACGGTGTCAGTAGGGTAGTGGATTTGGTCAGTAGGTCAGTGGATGGGGTAAGTAGGGTAGTGGATGGGGTCAGTAGAGCAGTGGATGGTGTCAGTAGGGTAGTGGATGGGGTCAGTAGGGTAGTGGATGGGGTCAGTAGGGCAATGAATGGCGTCAGTAGGGTAGTGGATGGTGTCAGTAGGGCAGTGGATGGTGTCAGTAGGGCAGTGGATGGTGTCAGTAGAGCAGTGGACGGTGTCAGTAGGGTAGTGGATGGGGTCAGTAGGGCAGTGGATGGTGTCAGTAGGGCAGTGGATGGGGTCAGTAGAGCAGTGGATGGTGTCAGTAGGGCAGTGGATGGTGTCAGTAGGGTAGTGAATGGGGTCAGCAGGGCAGTGGATGGGGTCAGTAGGGCAGTGGATGGGGTCAGTAGGGCAGTGGATGGGGTCAGTAGAGCAGTCGAAGGGGTCAGTAGGGCAGTGGATGGGGTCAGTAGGGTAGTGGATGGGGTCAGTAGGGCAGTGGATGATGTCAGTAGGGCAGTGGATGGGGTCAGTAGAGCAGTGGATGGGGTCAGTAGACCAGAGGACGATGTCAGTAGGGCAGTGGATGGGGTCAGTAGAGCAGTCGATGGGGTCAGTAGGGCAGTGGATGGGGTCAGTAGGGTAGTGGATGGGGTCAGTAGGGCAGTGGATGGTGTCAGTAGGGCAGTGGATGGTGTCAGTAGGGCAGTGGATGGGGTCAGTAGGGTAGTGGATGGGTTCAGTAGGGCAGTGGATGGTGTCAGTAGGGCAGTGGATGGGGTCAGTAGGTTAGTGGATGGGGTCAGTAGGGCAGTGGATTGGGTCAGTAGGGTAGTGGATGGGGTCAGTAGGGCAGTGGATGGTGTCAGTAGGGCAGTGGATGGTGTCAGTAGGGTAGTGGATGGGGTCAGTAGGGCAGTGGATGGGGTCTGTAAAGCAGTGGATGGGGTCAGTAGGGCAGTGGATGGGGTTAGTAGGGTAGTGGATGGGGTCAGTAGGGCAGTGGATGGGGTCAGTAGGGTAGTGGATGGGGTCAGTAGGGTAGTGGATGGGGTCAGTAGAGCAGTGGACGGTGTCAGTAGAGTAGTGGATGGGGTCAGTAGGGCAGTGGATGGTGTCAGTAGAGCAGTCGATGGGTTCAGTAGGGCAGTGGATGGTGTCAGTAGGGCAGTGGATGGGGTCAGTAGGTTAGTGGATGGGGTCAGTAGGGCAGTGGATGGGGTCAGTAGGGTAGTGGATGGGGTCAGTAGGGCAGTGGATGGTGTCAGTAGGGCAGTGGATGGTGTCAGTAGGGTAGTGGATGGGGTCAGTAGGGCAGTGGATGGGGTCTGTAAAGCAGTGGATGGGGTCAGTAGGGCAGTGGATGGGGTTAGTAGGGTAGTGGATGGGGTCAGTAGGGCAGTGGATGGGGTCAGTAGGGTAGTGGATGGGGTCAGTAGGGTAGTGGATGGGGTCAGTAGAGCAGTGGACGGTGTCAGTAGAGTAGTGGATGGGGTCAGTAGGGCAGTGGATGGTGTCAGTAGGGTAGTGGATGGGGTCAGTAGGGCAGTGGATGAGGTCAGTAGAGCAGTGGACAGTGTCAGTAGGGTAGTGGATTTGGTCAGTAGAGCAGTGGATGGGGTCAGTAGGGTAGTGGATGGGGTCAGTAGAGCAGTGGACGGTGTCAGTAGGTAGTGGATGGGGTCAGTAGGGTAGTGGATGGGGTCAGTAAGGCAGTGAATGGCATCAGTAGGGTAGTGGATGGTTTCAGTAGGGCAGTGGATGGGGTCAGTAGAGCAGTGGACGGTGTCAGTAGGGTAGTGGATGGAGTCAGTAGGGCAGTGGATGGTGTCAGTAGGGCAGTGGATGGGGTCAGTAGAGCAGTGGATGGTGTCAGAAGGGCAGTGGATGGTGTCAGTAGGGTAGTGAATGGGGTCAGCAGGGCAGTGGATGGGGTCAGTAGGGCAGTGGATGGGGTCAGTAGGGCAGTGGATGGGGTCAGTAGGGCAGTGGATAGGGTCAGTAGAGCAGTCAATGGGGTCAGTAGGGCAGTGGATGGGGTCAGTAGGGTAGTGGATGGGGTCAGTAGGGCAGTGGATGGTGTCAGTAGGGCAGTGGATGGAGTCAGTAGAGCAGTGGATGGGGTCAGTAGACCAGTGGACGGTGTCAGTAGGGCAGTGGATGGGGTCAGTAGAGCAGTCGATAGGGTCAGTAGGGCAGTGGATGGGGTCAGTAGGGTAGTGAATGGGGTCAGTAGGGCAGTGGATGGTGTCAGTAGGGCAGTGGATGGGGTCAGTAGGGCAGTGGATGGGGTCAGTAGCGTAGTGGATGGGAACAGTAGGGTAGTGGATGGTGTCAGTAGGGCAGTGGATGGGGTCAGTAGAGCAGTGGATGGGGTCAGTAGACCAGAGCACGGTGTCAGTAGGGCAGTGGATGGGGTCAGTAGAGCAGTCGATGGGGTCAGTAGGGCAGTGGATGGGGTCAGTAGGGTAGTGGATGGGGTCAGTAGGGCAGTGGATGGTGTCAGTAGGGCAGTGGATGGTGTCAGTAGGGCAGTGGATGGGGTCAGTAGGGTAGTGGATGGGGTCAGTAGGGCAGTGGATGGTGTCAGTAGGGCAGTGGATGGGGTCAGTAAGTTAGTGGATGGGGTCAGTAGGGCAGTGGATGGGGTCAGTAGGGCAGTGGATGGTGTCAGTAGGGCAGTGGATGGTGTCAGTAGGGTAGTGGATGGGGTAAGTAGGGCAGTGGATGGGGTCAGTAAAGCAGTGGATGGGGTCAGTAGGGCAGTGGATGGGGTTAGTAGGGTAGTGGATGGGGTCAGTAGGGCAGTGGATGGGGTCAGTAGAGTAGTGGATGGGGTCAGTAGGGCAGTGGATGGTGTCAGTAGGGTAGTGGATGGGGTCAGTAGGGCAGTGGATGAGGTCAGTAGAGCAGTGGACAGTGTCAGTAGGGTAGTGGATTTGGTCAGTAGAGCAGTGGATGGGGTCAGTAGGGTAGTGGATGGGGTCAGTAGGGTAGTGGATGGGGTCAGTAGGGCAGTGAATGGCGTCAGTAGGGTAGTGGATGGTGTCAGTAGGGCAGTGGATGGGGTCAGTAGAGCAGTGGACGGTGTCAGTAGGGTAGTGGATGGGGTCAGTAGGGCAGTGGATGGTGTCAGTAGGGCAGTGGATGGGGTCAGTAGAGCAGTGGATGGTGTCAGAAGGGCAGTGGATGGTGTCAGTAGGGTAGTGAATGGGGTCAGCAGGGCAGTGGATGGGGTCAGTAGGGCAGTGGATGGGGTCAGTAGGGCAGTGGATGGGGTCAGTAGGGCAGTGGATAGGGTCAGTAGAGCAGTCGATGGGGTCAGTAGGGCAGTGGATGGGGTCAGTAGGGTAGTGGATGGGGTCAGTAGGGCAGTGGATGGTGTCAGTAGGGCAGTGGATGGGGTCAGTAGAGCAGTGGATGGGGTCAGTAGACCAGTGGACGGTGTCAGTAGGGCAGTGGATGGGGTCAGTAGAGCAGTCGATGGGCTCAGTAGGGCAGTGGATGGGGTCAGTAGGGTAGTGGATGGGGTCAGTAGGGCAGTGGATGGTGTCAGTAGGGCAGTGGATGGGGTCAGTAGGGCAGTGGATGGGGTCAGTAGGGCAGTGGATGGTGTCAGTAGGGCAGTGGATGGGAACAGTAGGGTAGTGGATGGGGTCAGTAGGGCAGTGGATGGGGTCAGTAGGGTAGTGGATGGGGTCAGTAGGGCAGTGGATGGTGTCAGTAGGGCAGTGGATGGTGTCAGTAGGGTAGTGGATGGGGTCAGTAGGGCAGTGGATGGGGTCAGTAGAGCAGTGGATGGGGTCAGTAGGGTAGTGGATGGGGTCAATAGGGCAGTGGATGGGGTCAGTAGGGCAGTGGATGGGGTCAGTAGAGCAGTCGATGGGGTCAGTAGGGCAGTGGATGGGGTCAGTAGGGTAGTGGATGGTGTCAGTAGGGCAGTGGATGGGGTCAGTAGAGCAGTGGATGGTGTCAGAAGGGCAGTGGATGGTGTCAGTAGGGTAGTGAATGGGGTCAGCAGGGCAGTGGATGGGGTCAGTAGGGCAGTGGATGGGGTCAGTAGGGCAGTGGATGGGGTCAGTAGGGCAGTGGATAGGGTCAGTAGAGCAGTCGATGGGGTCAGTAGGGCAGTGGATGGGGTCAGTAGGGTAGTGGATGGGGTCAGTAGGGCAGTGGATGGTGTCAGTAGGGCAGTGGATGGGGTCAGTAGAGCAGTGGATGGGGTCAGTAGACCAGTGGACGGTGTCAGTAGGGCAGTGGATGGGGTCAGTAGAGCAGTCGATGGGCTCAGTAGGGCAGTGGATGGGGTCAGTAGGGTAGTGGATGGGGTCAGTAGGGCAGTGGATGGTGTCAGTAGGGCAGTGGATGGGGTCAGTAAGTTAGTTAGTTACTTACTCATGAGTAAGTCAGTGTGTGACGAAACATGTCGGGGCGTGGCTGTGTGACGTATTCCACCAATGACGAGTGACGCTGCCGCATCGTATGAGGAAGTGTTACACTGTTAGAGCGGTGAGACGCCGGGAGTAGGTGAGAGAGACATCGAAACGCCTGCACAGCTCGGGTCCGCCGTGACCACAACCCATATAGTGGCTGATCTGTATATATCTGTTGCTGTGCTTTGAAGATCGGTTTGCAGTGGAAAGTGTGTCATCTGCGTTTTTTACACTGGTTACATGTGAGTTTTATACTAAAGATTTGAAGTGCTTTTAATAAATTTTCAAACGGTTTTGCACTATTGGAGTATTTTTTGTATCCTTCACATATGGAACGATCCCCGCACACGATTCTGTTATTGTGATCTGCCAATGTGACCCATGTGATGTGGTCAACAAGCGTGTAAGCCTTAACACGAGAGTGTGGGCATTAGGAGTCGGTAAGTGGATTACCACAGGGAGTGGGATCACCAAGCACTGGGGTGTGGTGGAAGAAAAGAAAAGCAAGTTCACAGTGAAAGGACTATTATGAACTGATTTTTTATTTTTATTTTTTCATTTTTTTTGGTTCCAATTTAACACTTGTCACTGGGTGGTTATTTAATTTATTTATTTATTTTTTTTTTTGATGTACATAGTCGATGTGTATATCCTTTTTTTGAGGTGTTTTTGCATAGGATTAATTTTATTAGCGCCACTGTGTTTATTTTTGTGTTTAAGGTTATTTATTTATTTTCACACTAAGAAACACTGTGTACAAGCTTTCATATGTGTGCGCAGCCTATTGCATCAGGGTGTCACCCCAGAGACGCACAAACACTTATAAATAAATGTAAACAAGCATTTTAAAATGTATTAAAGCATGGACAGTGTCGTTAGAACAGAGGTTGGTGCCAGTAGGACAGTGGACGTGTCAGTAGGCAGTGGTCAGTGTCAGTAGAGCAGAGGTTGGTGTCAGTAAAGCAGTGGACACGTCATTAGGGCAGTGGATGGTGTCAGTGGGGCAGACATTCATGCCAGTAAGGCAGTAGACTTTGTCAGTAGGGGAGAGATTAGTGTCAGTAGGGCAGTAGATTTTGTCAGTAGGGGTGTAGATGGTGTCAGAAGGGCAGAGATTGGTGTCATTAGGGCAGTAGATTTTGTCAGTAGGGCAGTATATTTTGTCAGTAGGGCAGTGGATGATGTCAGTAGGGCAGAGATTTGTGTCAGTAGATCTTGTCAGTAGGGCAGTAGATGCTGTCAGTAGGGTAGTGGATGGGGTCAGTAGGGCAGTGGATGGTGTCAGCAGGGCAGTGGATGGGGTCAGTAGGGTAGTGGATGGGGTCAGTAGGGCAGTGGATGGGGTCAGTAGAGCAGTGGACGGTGTCAGTAGGGTAGTGGATTTGGTCAGTAGGGCAGTGGATGGGGTAAGTAGGGTAGTGGATGGGGTCAGTAGAGCAGTGGACGGTGTCAGTAGGGTAGTGGATGGGGTCAGTAGGGTAGTGGATGGGGTCAGTAGGGCAATGAATGGCGTCAGTAGGGTAGTGGATGGTGTCAGTAGGGCAGTGGATGGTGTCAGTAGGGCAGTGGATGGTGTCAGTAGAGCAGTGGACGGTGTCAGTAGGGTAGTGGATGGGGTCAGTAGGGCAGTGGATGGTGTCAGTAGGGCAGTGGATGGGGTCAGTAGAGCAGTGGATGGTGTCAGTAGGGCAGTGGATGGTGTCAGTAGGGTAGTGAATGGGGTCAGCAGGGCAGTGGATGGGGTCAGTAGGGCAGTGGATGGGGTCAGTAGGGCAGTGGATGGGGTCAGTAGAGCAGTTGAAGGGGTCAGTAGGGCAGTGGATGGGGTCAGTAGGGTAGTGGATGGGATCAGTAGGGCAGTGGATGATGTCAGTAGGGCAGTGGATGGGGTCAGTAGAGCAGTGGATGGGGTCAGTAGACCAGAGGACGGTGTCAGTAGGGTAGTGGATTTGGTCAGTAGGTCAGTGGATGGGGTAAGTAGGGTAGTGGATGGGGTCAGTAGAGCAGTGGATGGTGTCAGTAGGGTAGTGGATGGGGTCAGTAGGGTAGTGGATGGGGTCAGTAGGGCAATGAATGGCGTCAGTAGGGTAGTGGATGGTGTCAGTAGGGCAGTGGATGGTGTCAGTAGGGCAGTGGATGGTGTCAGTAGAGCAGTGGACGGTGTCAGTAGGGTAGTGGATGGGGTCAGTAGGGCAGTGGATGGTGTCAGTAGGGCAGTGGATGGGGTCAGTAGAGCAGTGGATGGTGTCAGTAGGGCAGTGGATGGTGTCAGTAGGGTAGTGAATGGGGTCAGCAGGGCAGTGGATGGGGTCAGTAGGGCAGTGGATGGGGTCAGTAGGGCAGTGGATGGGGTCAGTAGAGCAGTCGAAGGGGTCAGTAGGGCAGTGGATGGGGTCAGTAGGGTAGTGGATGGGGTCAGTAGGGCAGTGGATGATGTCAGTAGGGCAGTGGATGGGGTCAGTAGAGCAGTGGATGGGGTCAGTAGACCAGAGGACGATGTCAGTAGGGCAGTGGATGGGGTCAGTAGAGCAGTGGATGGGGTCAGTAGGGCAGTGGATGGGGTCAGTAGGGTAGTGGATGGGGTCAGTAGGGCAGTGGATGGTGTCAGTAGGGCAGTGGATGGTGTCAGTAGGGCAGTGGATGGGGTCAGTAGGGTAGTGGATGGGTTCAGTAGGGCAGTGGATGGTGTCAGTAGGGCAGTGGATGGGGTCAGTAGGTTAGTGGATGGGGTCAGTAGGGCAGTGGATGGGGTCAGTAGGGTAGTGGATGGGGTCAGTAGGGCAGTGGATGGTGTCAGTAGGGCAGTGGATGGTGTCAGTAGGGTAGTGGATGGGGTCAGTAGGGCAGTGGATGGGGTCTGTAAAGCAGTGGATGGGGTCAGTAGGGCAGTGGATGGGGTTAGTAGGGTAGTGGATGGGGTCAGTAGGGCAGTGGATGGGGTCAGTAGGGTAGTGGATGGGGTCAGTAGGGTAGTGGATGGGGTCAGTAGAGCAGTGGACGGTGTCAGTAGAGTAGTGGATGGGGTCAGTAGGGCAGTGGATGGTGTCAGTAGAGCAGTCGATGGGTTCAGTAGGGCAGTGGATGGTGTCAGTAGGGCAGTGGATGGGGTCAGTAGGTTAGTGGATGGGGTCAGTAGGGCAGTGGATGGGGTCAGTAGGGTAGTGGATGGGGTCAGTAGGGCAGTGGATGGTGTCAGTAGGGCAGTGGATGGTGTCAGTAGGGTAGTGGATGGGGTCAGTAGGGCAGTGGATGGGGTCTGTAAAGCAGTGGATGGGGTCAGTAGGGCAGTGGATGGGGTTAGTAGGGTAGTGGATGGGGTCAGTAGGGCAGTGGATGGGGTCAGTAGGGTAGTGGATGGGGTCAGTAGGGTAGTGGATGGGGTCAGTAGAGCAGTGGACGGTGTCAGTAGAGTAGTGGATGGGGTCAGTAGGGCAGTGGATGGTGTCAGTAGGGTAGTGGATGGGGTCAGTAGGGCAGTGGATGAGGTCAGTAGAGCAGTGGACAGTGTCAGTAGGGTAGTGGATTTGGTCAGTAGAGCAGTGGATGGGGTCAGTAGGGTAGTGGATGGGGTCAGTAGAGCAGTGGACGGTGTCAGTAGGTAGTGGATGGGGTCAGTAGGGTAGTGGATGGGGTCAGTAGGGCAGTGAATGGCATCAGTAGGGTAGTGGATGGTTTCAGTAGGGCAGTGGATGGGGTCAGTAGAGCAGTGGACGGTGTCAGTAGGGTAGTGGATGGAGTCAGTAGGGCAGTGGATGGTGTCAGTAGGGCAGTGGATGGGGTCAGTAGAGCAGTGGATGGTGTCAGAAGGGCAGTGGATGGTGTCAGTAGGGTAGTGAATGGGGTCAGCAGGGCAGTGGATGGGGTCAGTAGGGCAGTGGATGGGGTCAGTAGGGCAGTGGATGGGGTCAGTAGGGCAGTGGATAGGGTCAGTAGAGCAGTCAATGGGGTCAGTAGGGCAGTGGATGGGGTCAGTAGGGTAGTGGATGGGGTCAGTAGGGCAGTGGATGGTGTCAGTAGGGCAGTGGATGGAGTCAGTAGAGCAGTGGATGGGGTCAGTAGACCAGTGGACGGTGTCAGTAGGGCAGTGGATGGGGTCAGTAGAGCAGTCGATAGGGTCAGTAGGGCAGTGGATGGGGTCAGTAGGGTAGTGAATGGGGTCAGTAGGGCAGTGGATGGTGTCAGTAGGGCAGTGGATGGGGTCAGTAGGGCAGTGAATGGGGTCAGTAGTGTAGTGGATGGGAACAGTAGGGTAGTGGATGGTGTCAGTAGGGCAGTGGATGGGGTCAGTAGAGCAGTGGATGGGGTCAGTAGACCAGAGCACGGTGTCAGTAGGGCAGTGGATGGGGTCAGTAGAGCAGTCGATGGGGTCAGTAGGGCAGTGGATGGGGTCAGTAGGGTAGTGGATGGGGTCAGTAGGGCAGTGGATGGTGTCAGTAGGGCAGTGGATGGTGTCAGTAGGGCAGTGGATGGGGTCAGTAGGGTAGTGGATGGGGTCAGTAGGGCAGTGGATGGTGTCAGTAGGGCAGTGGATGGGGTCAGTAAGTTAGTGGATGGGGTCAGTAGGGCAGTGGATGGGGTCAGTAGGGCAGTGGATGGTGTCAGTAGGGCAGTGGATGGTGTCAGTAGGGTAGTGGATGGGGTAAGTAGGGCAGTGGATGGGGTCAGTAAAGCAGTGGATGGGGTCAGTAGGGCAGTGGATGGGGTTAGTAGGGTAGTGGATGGGGTCAGTAGGGCAGTGGATGGGGTCAGTAGAGTAGTGGATGGGGTCAGTAGGGCAGTGGATGGTGTCAGTAGGGTAGTGGATGGGGTCAGTAGGGCAGTGGATGAGGTCAGTAGAGCAGTGGACAGTGTCAGTAGGGTAGTGGATTTGGTCAGTAGAGCAGTGGATGGGGTCAGTAGGGTAGTGGATGGGGTCAGTAGGGTAGTGGATGGGGTCAGTAGGGCAGTGAATGGCGTCAGTAGGGTAGTGGATGGTGTCAGTAGGGCAGTGGATGGGGTCAGTAGAGCAGTGGACGGTGTCAGTAGGGTAGTGGATGGGGTCAGTAGGGCAGTGGATGGTGTCAGTAGGGCAGTGGATGGGGTCAGTAGAGCAGTGGATGGTGTCAGAAGGGCAGTGGATGGTGTCAGTAGGGTAGTGAATGGGGTCAGCAGGGCAGTGGATGGGGTCAGTAGGGCAGTGGATGGGGTCAGTAGGGCAGTGGATGGGGTCAGTAGGGCAGTGGATAGGGTCAGTAGAGCAGTGGATGGGGTCAGTAGGGCAGTGGATGGGGTCAGTAGGGTAGTGGATGGGGTCAGTAGGGCAGTGGATGGTGTCAGTAGGGCAGTGGATGGGGTCAGTAGAGCAGTGGATGGGGTCAGTAGACCAGTGGACGGTGTCAGTAGGGCAGTGGATGGGGTCAGTAGAGCAGTCGATGGGCTCAGTAGGGCAGTGGATGGGGTCAGTAGGGTAGTGGATGGGGTCAGTAGGGCAGTGGATGGTGTCAGTAGGGCAGTGGATGGGGTCAGTAGGGCAGTGGATGGGGTCAGTAGGGCAGTGGATGGTGTCAGTAGGGCAGTGGATGGGAACAGTAGGGTAGTGGATGGGGTCAGTAGGGCAGTGGATGGGGTCAGTAGGGTAGTGGATGGGGTCAGTAGGGCAGTGGATGGTGTCAGTAGGGCAGTGGATGGTGTCAGTAGGGTAGTGGATGGGGTCAGTAGGGCAGTGGATGGGGTCAGTAGAGCAGTGGATGGGGTCAGTAGGGTAGTGGATGGGGTCAATAGGGCAGTGGATGGGGTCAGTAGGGCAGTGGATGGGGTCAGTAGAGCAGTCGATGGGGTCAGTAGGGCAGTGGATGGGGTCAGTAGGGTAGTGGATGGTGTCAGTAGGGCAGTGGATGGGGTCAGTAGAGCAGTGGATGGTGTCAGAAGGGCAGTGGATGGTGTCAGTAGGGTAGTGAATGGGGTCAGCAGGGCAGTGGATGGGGTCAGTAGGGCAGTGGATGGGGTCAGTAGGGCAGTGGATGGGGTCAGTAGGGCAGTGGATAGGGTCAGTAGAGCAGTCGATGGGGTCAGTAGGGCAGTGGATGGGGTCAGTAGGGTAGTGGATGGGGTCAGTAGGGCAGTGGATGGTGTCAGTAGGGCAGTGGATGGGGTCAGTAGAGCAGTGGATGGGGTCAGTAGACCAGTGGACGGTGTCAGTAGGGCAGTGGATGGGGTCAGTAGAGCAGTTGATGGGCTCAGTAGGGCAGTGGATGGGGTCAGTAGGGTAGTGGATGGGGTCAGTAGGGCAGTGGATGGTGTCAGTAGGGCAGTGGATGGGGTCAGTAAGTTAGTGGATGGGGTCAGGAGGGCAGTGGATGGGGTCAGTAGGGCAGTGGATGGTGTCAGTAGGGCAGTGGATGGTGTCAGTAGGGTAGTGGATGGGGTAAGTAGGGCAGTGGATGGGGTCAGTAAAGCAGTGGATGGGGTCAGTAGGGCAGTGGATGGGGTTAGTAGGGTAGTGGATGGGGTCAGTAGGGCAGTGGATGGGGTCAGTAGAGTAGTGGATGGGGTCAGTAGGGCAGTGGATGGTGTCAGTAGGGTAGTGGATGGGGTCAGTAGGGCAGTGGATGAGGTCAGTAGAGCAGTGGACAGTGTCAGTAGGGTAGTGGATTTGGTCAGTAGAGCAGTGGATGGGGTCAGAAGGGTAGTGGATGGGGTCAGTAGGGCAGTGGATGGTGTCAGTAGGGCAGTGGATGGTGTCAGTAGGGTAGTGGATGGGGTCAGTAGGGCAGTGGATGGGGTCAGTAGAGCAGTGGATGGGGTCAGTAGGGTAGTGGATGGGGTCAATAGGGCAGTGGATGGGGTCAGTAGGGCAGTGGATGGGGTCAGTAGAGCAGTCGATGGGGTCAGTAGGGCAGTGGATGGGGTCAGTAGGGTAGTGGATGGTGTCAGTAAGGCAGTGGATGGGGTCAGTAGAGCAGTGGATTGGGTCAGTAGGGTAGTGGATGGTGTCAGTAGGGCAGTGGATGGGGTCAGTAGGGCAGTGGATGGGGTCAGTAGGGCAGTGGATGGGGTCAGTAGAGCAGTGGATGGGGTCAGTAGAGCAGTGAACGGTGTCAGTAGGGCAGTGGATGGGGTCAGTAGAGCAGTCGATGGGGTCAGTAGGGCAGTGGATGGGGTCAGTAGGGTAGTGGGTTGGGTCAGTAGGGCAGTGGATGGTGTCAGTAGGGCAGTGGATGGGGTCAGTAGAGCAGTGGACGGTGTCAGTAGGTTAGTGGATGGGATCAGTAGGGCAGTGGATGTGGTCAGTAGAGCAGTGGAAGGTGTCAGTAGGGTAGTGGATGGGGTCAGTAGGGCAGTGGATGGGGTCAGTAGAGCAGTGGATGGGGTCAGTAGAGCAGTGCACGGTGTCAGTAGGTTAGTGGATGGGATCAGTAGGGCAGTGGATGTGGTCAGTAGGGTAGTGGATAGGGTCAGTAGGGCAGTGGATGGTGTCAGTAGGGTAGTGGATGGGGTCAGTAGGGCAGTGGATGGGGTCAGTAGAGCAGTGGACGGTGTCAGTAGGTTAGTGGATGGGATCAGTAGGGCAGTGGATGTGGTCAGTAGGGTAGTGGATGGGGTCAGTAGGGCAGTGGATGGTGTCAGTAGGGTAGTGGATGGGGTCAGTAGGGCAGTGGATGGGGTCAGTAGGGTAGTGGATGGGGTCAGTAGGGTAGTGGATGGGGTCAGTAGGGCAGTGGATGGTGTCAGTAGGGTAGTGGATGGGGTCAGTAGGGCAGTGGATGGGGTCAGTAGAGCAGTGGACGGTGTCAGTAGGTTAGTGGATGGGATCAGTAGGGCAGTGGATGTGGTCAGTAGGGTAGTGGATGGGGTCAGTAGGGCAGTGGATGGTGTCAGTAGGGTAGTGGATGGGGTCAGTAGGGCAGTGGATGGGGTCAGTAGAGCAGTGGACGGTGTCAGTAGGGTAGTGGATGGGGTCAGTAGGGCAGTGGATGGGGTCAGTAGGGCAGTGGATGGGGTCAGTAGAGCAGTGGATGGGGTCAGTAGAGCAGTGGACGGTGTCAGTAGGGCAGTGGATGGGGTCAGTAGAGCAGTCGATGGGGTCAGTAGGGCAGTGGATGGGGTCAGTAGGGTAGTGGGTTGGGTCAGTAGGGCAGTGGATGGTGTCAGTAGGGCAGTGGATGGGGTCAGTAGAGCAGTGGACGGTGTCAGTAGGTTAGTGGATGGGATCAGTAGGGCAGTGGATGTGGTCAGTAGAGCAGTGGAAGGTGTCAGTAGGGTAGTGGATGGGGTCAGTAGGGCAGTGGATGGGGTCAGTAGAGCAGTGGATGGGGTCAGTAGAGCAGTGCACGGTGTCAGTAGGTTAGTGGATGGGATCAGTAGGGCAGTGGATGTGGTCAGTAGGGTAGTGGATAGGGTCAGTAGGGCAGTGGATGGTGTCAGTAGGGTAGTGGATGGGGTCAGTAGGGCAGTGGATGGGGTCAGTAGAGCAGTGGACGGTGTCAGTAGGTTAGTGGATGGGATCAGTAGGGCAGTGGATGTGGTCAGTAGGGTAGTGGATGGGGTCAGTAGGGCAGTGGATGGTGTCAGTAGGGTAGTGGATGGGGTCAGTAGGGCAGTGGATGGGGTCAGTAGGGTAGTGGATGGGGTCAGTAGGGTAGTGGATGGGGTCAGTAGGGCAGTGGATGGTGTCAGTAGGGTAGTGGATGGGGTCAGTAGGGCAGTGGATGGGGTCAGTAGAGCAGTGGACGGTGTCAGTAGGTTAGTGGATGGGATCAGTAGGGCAGTGGATGTGGTCAGTAGGGTAGTGGATGGGGTCAGTAGGGCAGTGGATGGTGTCAGTAGGGTAGTGGATGGGGTCAGTAGGGCAGTGGATGGGGTCAGTAGAGCAGTGGACGGTGTCAGTAGGGTAGTGGATGGGGTCAGTAGGGCAGTGGACGGTGTCAGTAGGGCAGAGATTGTTGTCAGTAGGGCAATAGACAGTGCCAGTATTTTTTTGTTAGTTTATTTTTTACAATTTTTTTTCCTTTTTACAATTTCACAATTTTACAATTTCAATACAAATTTTAGTAACTGGTGGTCTGTGGTAAAATATCAGGGGTCTAAACAGATCCCCTGATGTCTCACTTTTGAAAGGGACTGAGGACAGAGAGCCCCCATTCCCTTTCTCTGCAGCCTTGGCTGCTTTGGACTGTAAATAAATGGGAAGAGTTCTGTGCTGAGTGGCTTCCTGTTCATTCACAGACTGAAGCATAATAAAACAGATCCATAATGCAGCGCTGTTCAGAGGCGTAAGAAAAAATAGAAAATTTGACATCTGAGTGCTTTGATTTATACGCATACATGTGCATATGCAAGTATATATGAGCGTATATGCATCAGTTGCAACACTGGCAGGTAGAAGAGGATGAAGAATAGATTTATGCATATATACACATACGTGCGTCTGTGCGCCTGTACATACATATACACAAGGTCTTTGCAAGACATAACTTGTGTTTTTTAATTAGGATATTTCTGCCAACAAGATCCTCCATATAAAATGATTACATCCTTGTATAAGAAGCCTCATATTTCTTTGCAAAATAACAAATGCAATAATTTAGAAGTAGGACAAAACTTTTAGAGCAGTAAACACTTTTGGTAGTTAAATCCTACATTTTTTTTTTTTTTTAATAGAGATCTATATGTGAGACCAAAAAGAGGGACAACTGAGGGTAAAGTAAGGGGCTGGCTCTTAATTTGGGACAATTGGGAGCTATGAATATAACAAGTAAAAAGTAGATATTTTCGTTTACATTTGGAGGCATTTAATTACAGTCGTTCTTTATGGGCTACTGAAGATCTTGGAACAAAAGTCCACATTGCTAGGTGAGGAAAATGGCTATTAAAGGATTTCACGGTTTTGCCGCTGCATTGGCTCCCGATCCCTGGAAACATTCCAGACAGTAATGGTGACAACATGTTGAAAGCTACAAGCGCCACACATACCTGAATGTCGGAATTTTTTAGGCAGATCCAGCTTTGCAGATAGATAGCTACAAAGGAACATTATTGAGAAATTAGAAATAAAAGCAGGAATCTGATTGGTGAATATCTTGAAGAAAGCTGACTGTTTTGTTTATTGAAAAACTCTTGAAACCGCTAAATATAAACATTTATTGTGCTCATTATTTCTTTTTAGGGCTCATCCAGATGTGTGGCAACCTTTGCCGCCTCTCTGAAAAGCAAGCTGCAGTGGATGGCTTTTTAGAAAGTGGTTGATAATTAGCTGGAAAGGGATATGTCGCCCCTTCACTGCCTGTTTTAACCCTCAAAAGGCCGAACCACTGTGCTGCAACCACGTTGTGACTCCATTAACTTGAAAGGGTCAGTCTTTGAAATTGCAAGAAAAGGGACTTTAAAGATGCCGTAAAAACATATTTCATAAAAAATATTAATTTTTATTTTACTCCAACATGAAAAATATGTAAATGTAGCACCCTCTACCAATAGGGAGGTGCTAGTAAGGGTTATTTTACTAGGGTTTGTCAGGCAAATTTAGGCAGGCCTATGCTGCAAGCTAGGCCTGTCTGTTTTGATCTGAGGGCTGGGAGTGGTCAGAGTAGCAGTGGGGGTGACCACCTGGGCTCTAGTTCTGGGGCACCTCCCCTGCTTCCAGAGAGAAGATTCTGGAAGAGGGGCTTGGCCTGGAACTGGAGTGGCAGGCAGCTTATGTGGGAACTTGACCAATCCCCAAATGGTATTGGCAGGGGGGGCTCCTATATAAGCCGAGGTGAGATGCCACTGGCGGGAGAAGTCAGCTAAATGAAGTGAGGAATGGAATGCTGGGCAGCAGCAGGAGGACATCCCCATCTGGGGGTGTAGGAGGCAGGAGGAGACCCAGGGAGAGCTGTGAGGGAACATTGCCTCTACACGGTCATTGGCAATGTCTTTGCCACCACATGATCGGTGGTAGAGAACTTTCAGGAGCAGAGGAGCAGGTGAAGCTGTCTGAACGCATGGCCGGGTCAAGTTCCTGATCAAGGACTCAGGGCAGTGGAACAATATCTTTTGTGTTTAAATCTTAAAGTATGATGGCAATGATATGTTCTATGGGCATCCCATATTCCTAATTCCTATCCAAGTTGTACCCCCCAATAAAACAACAAAAACAAAACCAGCAAAAGACTGTTCATTGTCTCTGGAAGTGATGTATGAAGTCTGGCAGCGGGGTGAATTGGTGGATTGTTTGTTACTAGCGGCAACTACATCGCTACATAAATACAAACAGATAATAGAAGCAAGCAAGGAATATCGTATACAAATTTTTACATGTTTCTCTAATCTGCTTCTTCAGGAGCTGTAAAGGTAGCTGACTCCTGCACTCTCTTCATTACTCACTCCCTACCCCTGTGGGCACCTTAACGTGTACCTGCTGGTATAAAGGGGTTCTTACTGATAGATCTTTAGATTATTACTCTACTAGAGTATGAGAGCTCCCAGCACAGCTACATTTTTTCCCATTTACCATTATCATTGAAAGTGGAAGTAAAAGAAAATCCCAAATTTTGGAGGGGAAATCATCAAATGGGGACACTAGTTCTGGTGACCTGGGGGTCCCCTTAATTTGCCGGGGTTTTCCTCTCACTTCTTCTTTGGCTAATGGACAGGAAGTGAAGGTAAATCTCCCCAATGAGGCGGCAAAAAAAAAAGAAGGAAATTGACAGGGATTAAAGCACTGCATTATTCTATCCAAAATGGGAAAAAAAAGTTTTGCCTTTAGTTCTACCCTAAACATACCCTTAAATGATCCAAGTTTCATCCCTCCCACTTGTTTGACACATGGTAATTGCTTCCTTAGATAACAGGAAGCCTATCATGAAGACCCTCCTTGTAGCTTTGATGAAAGGATGCCGTGCCATGCTCGTAAAATTGACAGATCATAAGCTTTATTCCAGGTGGTTCTTGGAGTATTTATCATGTGATAAATATGCGCACTGATCACGCCTGCTGTCACTGGAAAGCTCCGCTGTTAGGAAGCCAGGACAATACTTCCAGAGCCAACGAAACCCAAGCATGAAAAGACAGGTCTGCCGGTGTACCTGCCACAGTTTAATGATATTATCTCATGTTTTGAAATCTAGCATTTAATCAAGCTTTCATCATCCTGTAATATATTGTGAACCCTTATCCATGGGCTGTGTTATAATTTCCTTGTGAACGCCACAAACTCCAAATGTGATTGTTTCTGCTTTAAAGTTTCAAAGACCCGAGGCGCTGCAGTGATAAAATGTCAGAAGTCATGAAATGTCTATTCTTGCAATCAAAGGGTGGGGATGAGTTTAGCAAGACACTGGGAGATTTTTTTAAAGGAAAAACAGAAAGGTTAGAAAAAGTCATTGGATTTATCTAACAGGTTATCACCACTTAAAGTCAGCTTGTGCTTTGCCTATGCAGAGCAATACAACAGGTTTACTTAACCACTTCAGCCCCGGAAGGATTTACCCCCTTCCTGACCAGAGCGTTTTTTGCGATTCGGCACTGCGTCGCTTTACCTGACAATTGCGCGGTCGTGCGACGTGGCTCCCAAACAAAATTGACGTCCTTTTTTTCCCACAAATAGAGCTTTCTTTTGGTGGTATTTGATCGCCTCTGCGATTTTTATTTTTTGCGCTATAAACAAAATAAGAGCGACAATGGGCCCTATGTAACTATGTAACTATGTAACTATGGAATAATGCAGAGACAGTTCACAAGCAACCCAACCTGGAACACTCACAGTTCCAACAGCATGTAAAGAGTAGAATGTAGCCAAACTGGCAGCGCCTGTATAGAAAGGAAGAATATGGCCTGGCCGTCTTGTGCCCAAACAGGTAGGTGCAGGGCTGCTGTTAGAAATCATGGGACCCCATACAGCCTTCCTGACAGACCCCCCCTCTCCCCAATCCTTCCTACACCCCCCTCCCCAAGGTGCAGTGGACGAGTGGCACTAACTTTATCCACCTACACCCAAAAAATGAAAAAAAGTCTCTCTTCTGTTCCCACCTTCTGGGCCCCACTGTTGACTTGATGGGGCCCAGGGAAATGTAATTAAAGCTCTAGTATGCAAGTGAAAGTGGGGGTGTGGTCTAGTAAAATCCAGGCACGGCAGAAATAAACAATAAAACTGCCCCGGCCCCCCTTGTTTAGCTGATGGGGCCTGGGCGAGCCCTAAGCTTTCCCTTCTGGTCAGGAACCTTTTCCTGCCTCTAGTTCTCTCCCTACCAGGCGGGGTACCTGACCCTACTCTATCAACTCGCAAATGTGCTCCAAACCTGGGAGCCAGGGCCTTAAAACGGCTCTGCCTGACCCAAGATGGCCACCAGAGTCACATAACTGGGATAGCTTCCCCAGTGAGCTCGGAAACCATAGAGAAACCCTTTTCCTCCTGACTTCCTCTCCAACTCCAGTGCTGCTGCGGAAGAGCGCCACCTGCAGTGGAGAAAGTAGACTGCGCCTGCCTACATGCGCATTTTTACATTCTTTTACAGAGCCTTTGCTTGCAAAGAAATCCCAACCGCCTTGTCAGCCCTGTCTGCTCGACAACAGAACTCCTGCCTAATCCCCAACCTTCACTCCCACTCTACATGCATACACTGATTCTTTCCCAGCACGGCAATGCTGTTGCTTTAACTCCAAGGACCATGCTTACACACTGTGTATAGGGAAAGGGCTGTTTGGAGATGTAGTTCTGGAGATACGTATATGTCAGTAGGAACTGAGCTCCTAAGGGCTGCTCCTGCAAGAATGTTACAAGCCTGCTAATGACATCAGAAAGCAGGTTCTCACTATACACATAGGATAATCCTTTGGCCTGTCAGGGAAACCTCTGTCTGATTTTTATTATTAGAAAAAACACACAGCCAATGAAGTATGATGATGACACATACCTGACCTTCAGTCCCTGAATCCCCAATGTAGTACAGGTAGGCTTGGTGCATGTACATTTAGTTAAATTCTGTTTTATTAAAACAGGGGGAAATAAAAGTACAGAGAATATAGAATTTATAATGTGTGAATTAATGAGTATACACATCAATCACTGGTAAGCAGGTTCAGGTTTAGATAATGGTGGCCAAGAGGTATTAGAAGATAGGCATTGCCATTTTGGATCATCTAAACGCTGACATTCACAGACATGACCAGGCATGATGGGAATTGTAATTCCTGAACAACTGGAGGGCCTTAGTTTGGAGACCCCGATCTAGGGGAAAGCTTGTAAGGCAACAGCCAAACTAGAGAAACCATGTGGTATCTCCAATAGGTTGTGCATTGGAGGGTAACATAATGTATTTGGGGGAATTATTGGTGCATGCACATTTAAAAGACACATTAGAAATGCCAGCTGCCAGGTTTCTATACTGATATGTTCCCTATAACAATCTCTGGGAGAAGTCACCATTTAGCGGTGTAATTACTTTTTTTATCTGCAGGTGTCAGCAAATAAAACTTTCCACCCGTAAGAGTGTTGCCACCTACAGGGTAAAACAAGGTATTACTGAGGGATGAATAATAATAAAGTGGTCTTGTGCAATTCCTCTTTTACTTTGATGTGTGATAAAACATACCACCTTAATAGCAATAAATAGTGACAAGAAATGAATAAATCACTGATAAACAAATCCAAACTATTCAATGAACTATCAAAGTGTCCCAGTGATAAATAAAAATGTGTATAGTCCTTCTTAGTTGAACTTCCAATGATGGCTGTGATTTCACCAATCACCTCAGTGCTCTCAGAACCCTCACCTCATAGCTGTGAATAGAAAGCCTTCAGGACAAGGCTTAGGGATCATGGCCTCCTTAACAATGTCCTTTTGCATTACATAACAGGATATCTTCCTAAATGCTTGTAGCTCCCTCAAATGCCAGGGCCCATAGTTGGTAGGCAAGAGGCTAGCATTCAGTCCCCTCCAAAAGCCTCTGTCCCAGGTGAGTCTATCACACACATGAAATTTAATGGCGTCCCAGTCTTAGTCCGTAGGGTTCAATACTGAGTTGGCCCACTCTTTGCAGCTATAACAGCTTCAACTCCTCTGGGAAGGCTGTCCACAAGGTTTAGGAGTGTGTCTATGGGAATGTTTGACCATTCTTCCAGAAGCGCATTTTGTGAGGTCGGGCACCGATGTTGAACAAGAAGGCCTGGCTCGCAGTCTCCGCTCCTATTCATCCCAAAGGTGTTCTTTCGGGTTGAGGTCAGGTCTCTGGAAAGGCCAGTCAAGTTTCTCCACCCCAAACTCGCTCATCCATGTCTTTATGGACTTTGCTTTGTGCACTGGTCTAAATCATTTGGTGCAGGGTGGATTATGGTGTGGGGTTATTTTTCAGGAGTTGGGCTTGGCCCCTTAGTTCCAGTGAAGGGAACACCTAAGGCGTCAGCATAACAAGACATTTTGGACAATTTCCTGCTCCCAGCTTTGTGAGAACAGTTTGGGGATGGCCCCTTCCTGGTCCAACATAACTGCGCACCAGTGTACAAAGCAAGGTCCATAAAGACATGGATGAGCGAGTTTGGGGTGCAGGAACTTGACTGGCCTGCACAGAGTCCTAACCTCAACCCGATAAATCACCTATGGGATGAATTAAAGCGGAGGGGGTGTAGCAGGGGATGTTTCCTATGCCTACATACTTTGTTACCTTTTGCTAATAGGTGTCCCTCATTCTCATCTCAAAAAGTAGGGAGGTATGCATTAAGATTCCTTGGACAATGGCCATTGTCCACTCCAAATCCACTCCAAATCCTAAATCCAACAATGCACGTGGGAAAGGCACATTGACGCAAAATCACACCTGCCTAATGCTACAAAAAATACTCACCTCTATGCACACGTATAAATCTAAATGGGTCCTTCGTTTATGAAAAGGATTGTTCTTCTAAACCAGCACTGGAATTATGTGGCCACTTTAGATGCAAACAGTTGCTTAGCAGAGTCATTACATGAAGGCCTTTGAGTTGCATGCCTAATCAGAAAGACTGAAACACTCGCCAATTTTCCCCATGAATAAATGGTGACCTCTTGGTTTCTTCATGTTTTTTTCTCTTCTCTGTTTCCATGCCAGTATTTCCTTCTCTCTGTGCTTGTCTATCTAGACTTCCTCCCTGTAGGGCTGGCGGATTCCTGTACCTGCTTTGTGCGCTGTGTCCATGGCTGGACTTCCTCTGTGTAGCGTGTTTGATGAATGCTCGCAATCCCTGCGTGCATTAACCCCTCTCCGAGTTCCCTCTAGCACTTTGTCTGGCGAGACGTTCCGATGTGTACACAAACAAACATTTGCGCGGTATGACATATAATACTCACATGGGTTCAATGATCTCTTTATTCCTTCTCTCTCTGGGGAATATATTACATCGACGCTTCTATTTATTTTTGCTTTTATATTACCTCACTTGACTTTTTTTTTTTTAGTACTATCAAAACAAGCGGCTTCCCTGCGACGTTCCACAAGGGATCCATCACTAAATAGCAACCCTGTTTTGTGTCACTGTAGTGGAACACCTTAAGAAGATTGTGTAAAAGCTCTGCTAGTGCTTCTATACTAGCTGACAAAAGTGCAAAATCCTTCTTAATGTTATATTTGCACCATACCATGTATATCAGCTGCAATAATTAAATAGTCTAGCAGTGGGAGTGGCTGGAGTGGCATCTGTGGTTAAATAACAATATGGTTTGTCAGGGCTGCTGATATGGGGATGGAACCAGCCCATCACTGATTCCTGCACATGGTACGAAACATACTCCTGACACCTACACTGTGTACATTACATACTCCTGACACCTGCACTCTGTACGGTACATACTCCTGACACTTGCACTCTATACATTACATACTCCTAACACTTGCACTCTGTAGGTTACATAATCCTGACACTTGCACTCTGTGCATTACATACTCCTGACACCTTCACTCTGTATGTTACATACTCCTGACACTTGCACTGTGTACATTACATACTCCTGACACCTGCACTCTGTATGTTATTTACTCCTGACACTTGCACTCTGTACATTACATACTCCCGACACCTGTACTCTGTACATTACATACTCCTGACACCTGCACTCTGTACGTTACATACTCCTGACCCTTGCACTCTGTACATTACATACTCCTGACACTTGCACTGTGTACATTACATACGCCTGACATTTGCACTGTGTACATTACTGTAGCGCCCTGGGGTTTAGTCAGGGAGCTCCTCACCAAATTCCTTGTCAGGAGTAGCTACTGTGGATAGTTGTTAGAGATCCATTGATATCTCCCTATGTTTGGCCTGGTTGTACTTTTCTCTTCTGACACTATGTGGCCGGGCACTTGGTGGCATTAAATGTGAGAAGGTCAAGTTATGGGTATATGGGATATCTCAGCCAATGGGCAGGCGTTTTCTTGAATCCCTTGGCCTGCTATATATTCGGGTGGAGTCAGGTGAACTATGTTCCGTGCCACCTGGACCGCTGTCTGGGTGGACGTGTGTCGTACACCCTGGGCTGCTAGGCTGGAGATTAGGCCTATCCTGGGGGCATGTGGCTGCCAGGCTGTGTGAGGGCTTATCCAGAAGAGGGCAGCGCAGGGTTGGGACTGCGCCTTGCAGTCCAACCATCAGTGACGGTTCTGCCGGCCGGAGAACCTGTCGTGGTGGGAGGTAGAAGGGAAGCTGTCGCCATTAAGGGCCCAACCACCTTTACCAGGGACCACAGTGAGTAACTCCTCCTATAACTCAGGTGGACACTGATTAGAAGTACTGGCGGGGGATGATGGGGTGCTCCATCCCAAGGGGTCTGGTCAGGACCCACCTGAGTTATAGTAGTCCTTTTAGTTCTCCCATAAAGAGGAGTGTATTTCTCCCATGGTTGAGAAGTGGGAGCTTTCATTCTAGGATTAGTGTAGGACCCACTGAAAATGGGGTACTTTGACGCAGTAGTGGGCTTAAGCACTGTATGGCCATATGGTGTAACCAAATCCCTATATTTGCTTATTTGCTTATTATGTTTAGGTGCTTTAAATTGCCTTGTAGGATTTAAATGACATTTTTGTATGCGTGTGCTATAATCTTTTGTTCCATTACATACTCCTGACACCTGTGCTCTGTACAAAATATTAAACTCTGCTCACCGCTAGTGAGCAGACACCCTAGTTTCACCACACCCTAGTTTCGCCACACCCTAGTTTTGCCACACCCTAGTTTCGCCACACCCTACTTTCTCACTGGTGCACTGCCTCCTGCTGGTTGCCTGCAAGTTAGGGGAAAGTGGCCCTGGCCCTGTCATGTGGGGAGGCTGTCAGGTTGCCTGTATGGGACCCCATGATTTTCAACCAAAATTTTACAGCTGCCACCTGAATAGGAAACTAGGGGAAATCGTTCGATCCAGACACATGTTGCAGGGACAACTGCCTAAAAGGAAATGTTTCCGCACTTGTTCCAATTTGATCCAGTTGAACTTTCAGTTTAAATCCACTAAATACATTCCAGGTGCATCAAAACAAAAGGCGTCCAGTCTTATAGTTCATTTTCTTTAGAAAGCAGCCACAGCCTGAATACAAAAGCATGTCCCCTGCCAGCATGCTTCTGAGAAGAACCATTGCTCTCTGTTGGAAAAAAGTGGTCTCTCTACAGAGGTCAAACATCCTCCTGCTTAGCTAGACCTATTGCAAGGAGCATGCGCTTTGCTGATTGCATTGATTTAGCTCCGACTTGGCAGTGGGAATCGGACATCTTCAGAGAGATCACTGCTTCCACACAGGGAGCAAGGGTCTTTTCTACAGAATGCTGGCAACAGGTTTTTCAACATAGGGTTAGGGCCACTATGAGGTTTTTAATGCTGTCCTCACTGAACAGAATCCCTCTCTCTATTTGTCCTGCTGAGCATAGTCATGGGACAGATAATGGTGGAAAATCCAAAATTCTACAGTTGTCACTGGAAAAGAAATAGAGGGGAAATTTTCCTCAATTTGGAGGCATTTCTTCTCACTTCATGTTGAAATATCTGGTGATCCTCCAACGAAGGTCCTTGTTCAGGCACTTCCTGTTATAGGGTGACAACAGTCTGTCTCGAAATTGTGTCCCAGCGTTGTCATTCTATCACATGAGCTTCATATGGATTTCATGAAAGTAACTGTTTGAACACACATCATACAGGCAAGGTCCACTGATTTTACCATCAGGAAACCCGCCCTGAGAATTGCCAGGCATCCATCGTTTGAGTGCATGTAGACAGAAATGGCTGTGGGGGCTGCAACAGAACAGCAACACAGGCAGTGTTTCAGCCGTCGGTATTTTTACTGGCAGCCAGTAAAAAACGGGCACTTTTCTCCTGCCAGTAAATGTCAGTAAATGCCAGTAATGCCCCGTACACACAGTCGGATTTTCCGATGGAAAATGTCCGATCAGAGCGTGTTGTCGGAAATTCCGACCGTGTGTGGGCTCCATCGGACATTTTCCATCGGATTTTCCGACACACAAAGTTTGAGAGCAGGATATAAAATTTTCCGACAACAAAATCCGTTGTCGGAAATTCCGATCGTGTGTACACAAATCTGACGGACAAAGTGCCACGCATGCTCAGAATAAATAAATAGATGAAAGCTATTGGCCACTGCCCCGTTTATAGTCCCGACGTACGTGTTTTACGCCACCGCGTTCCGAACGATCGGATTTTTCGACAACTTTGTGTGACCGTGTGTATGCAAGACAAGTTTGAGCCAACATCCGTCGGAAAAAATCCTAGGATTTTGTTGTCGGAATGTCCGAACAAAGTCCGACCGTGTGTACGGGGCATTAGAGGAAAAGGTTGCCAGTAAAAAAAATAGCTGTGACGCTTGGCTCGGAACTGCGCATGCGCGGTTTGGGTCTGGAGGCAGCCGAGACCATCCAAGTGCCTGCTACAGTGTGTTTGGGTGGTACCAGCAGGGGGCGGGTCTAGCGGAGGTCAGAGCCGTCTTTAAAATTGATTGGACCCTGGGTAAACGTTTTCTAGGGCCCCCCCCCCCATACAATTTCACTCTCCACCTGCTCTGAGACATATAATAAATAGCAGCTAGACTTAGAATCAGTTTACTATATCAGATCAGGTAGCGATTGCGATTGGTTGCCAGAGGTTACAGTGTATCATTAACGCTTACTGACTGGTTGCTAGAGGTTACACCACACACAGTTCATTGATTAGTTGCTAGATGTTGCAGCACATGATTTCTGCTTGTTGATTGGTTGCTAGAGATTACTGTACAGTAATACTGCTCACTGATTGGTTGCTAGAGGTTACAGCACATCATCTCCTCACTGCAGGGGGCATGATATACATATGAATGCCGCCTTTATTTACATATCTATGCCACGGATGCATCTATTTGCATATGAATGCAGCTGCTATTTACATATGAATGGTGGTTATTTACATGTAAATACAGGGTCTGCGGGTGAGTCATCTGTACACAGCAATAGGGCAGAGCTGGGCAGCATTAGTAGCAGCACTTCACACTGAGATATCAGGACACAGCAAGGGACTTAAAACTTCAAGGGACAAGGGAATTTAAACTGACATAGTTGGCAAGTATGAGGCAGCTGCTTAGGGCCCCACAACAATGACAAGGCCCTTTTTTCCTGCCTTAAAGACGGCCCTGGCGGAGGTGGTGCCTGAGCCTGTCATGTGATGTCATGGTGCAAGGGAGCCGAGCGGAGTAGCCAGAGCCTCGTGTGCAGGTCTGCGGGATGGAAGCAAGGCAAGCTGGAAGTGGGACTGTCAGTGCTGTTTGGACTGGAGGGGACTGAAGAGACCACCTAGCATGGAGAGAGACTGTCACTGTGACTCAGGAGGGGGCGTGTTGGTGACCTGTGCTGCTGCACACTGCTCAATTTCATGTGTGTGTGCCTGTCCATTCTAATTTCCTGCCCTCCTGAGTCCTGTCCCTGAGCCACTTACTAAATTGAAAATAAAATAAGAAATATGCTTTTTGCTTTAATATCTACCTTAAATCACATTGCTAATTGCATATTGTACTTGTTTGTAGCCTAAATACTCTAATTTGCACTTAAAACTAATTTTGTAACTTTTGGAAATGCCAGTTAAAACTTGGCTGTGCCAGTAGATTTTGAGTGTTGTGTCAGTAAATTTCAATCTGGTAGGTTGGCAACACTGAACACAGGGTGAAAATAAGAAAGAAACAGGAACTGTATTTAAAAATAAAAATAGTTCAGTTAGGATTTACTGCTTCATTGTTTTTTGTTTTTTTTCTTCCTGAAGCCAGTGACACAAGTTTGTAAATTAATAAAGATGTCACTCCTTTCTTCCCCCTCACCATCATTGTGCTCGTCTAGTGACCGTGCTTTCCTGAACAAGGTCCTTGTCCCGACAATGGCGTAGACCTCCGTGTGGCTCTCTGCAAGCACCTTTGAAAAGGCCTTTGGCACAGCGAGGCTTTTAAGATGCTTGTCAAAGGCCTTGAGGCTATTCATGCAAAATAGGCTGAGAAAGTGTCTGAATTCAGCCTCGGTGGCAGTGGGCCCTGTCCAAACAAGAAAGCCCACATGAGGTGAAGGCCTGCTGGTAGGCGACTCCATCTTAAGGCATGCTGCTAACTGGCCTCCATGTGCCATACTGAGAGCATGCTTCCAGCAGGCCTTATGGGGTCTGTTTTGCTGAGGGCACTGAAGGAGTGCATTTCTCAGCTGCTCCATGTCATAAATACACATTAGGACCACAATCAACCTCATGCATACAAAAGAGGATTATGGAGAAAGAGCAGATATGAAACTTTTATTCCACAAATGCCATTTTCAAGGATGAGTTTCAGTCTGACTTTCTATTATCAGACAGTACCCATTTCTGGTACTCGGAAATGACCCAATATGCAGCAGCAACCAATCAGTAGCAACCAATCTTCTTCCAGATAAGTTCATATACAATGCTCAATGTACATGGATCAAATGGATTAAAAGCCAAATGGAGTTCTGGATGGGCAGTTGAGGAGCAAATTGATGGCCTCTAAGATCCCAGTGTTCCAATTATCCAGCATTAATGTCCTCAAATTGACAAGTGTAGAAGTAAGGCAGCCCATAGACATTTCAATTTTTGTTTTTGTTCAAATTGTTAAACGAAAAAAAAAAAAAGACTAAATTCTCCTATTCACATATTCAAAATAGATGGGGAAATCCTACCCGCTGAGCTATTGTATTCTAACAACCGGGGAGACTTCCCTGCCATCAGAATACACTGATCAGCGTCGCCAGCTATAGCCGATGGTGTTAATCAAGTGGAAATTTTACAATAAAACGGTTGTAGAGAAGTCAATTAGTAGATCAACTTCTGTACAAGCACCCTGCCCAGGGGCATAACTAGAAATAGCAGGGCCCCATAGCAAAATGTTGTATGGGACCCCCCTGCAAACAGCCCCCCCCCCCCCACAGCTGCCCTAGTGTCAATGCAGCGTGACCTGTGCCACATACAGCGTGACCTATGCCCAATACAGCGTGACCTGTGCCCAATACAGCGTGACCTGTACCCAATACAGCCTGGTCTGCCTGTGCCCCATACAGCCCCACCTATGCAGAGGAAGAGGCAAGCCACCCAGATCAGCAGAGAGCAGGATTGCCCGCTGTAATAGCTTTCATTTGAATTTCCCGTCTTCCCGGGGCTCATCGTCACATAGCCCCACCTCTTGGCCCGACGCCTTTGATGACGTCACATGTCCCGCATTGGATAAGCGTTCTGTCTATCAAAGGCACCGGACCAAAAGGTGGAGCTATGTGACGTGAGCCCCGGGAACACTGGAAGTTCTAATGAGAGCTCTTACATCGGGCAATTCAGCTCTCTGCTGATACGGACAGCTCGCCTCTTCCTTTCCTCTCTCTTCCCCTGGCTGGGAGACTGTGCCGGTGGTGCTCTTATCCTCACTGGGCCCCACTCAGCTGCGGGCCCCATAGCGCCCGCATGGGTCCCTATGGTGGTAGTTACGCCCCTGACCCTGCCCACACATTAATCAAAATTCGGCTGAATTTCAATCCACGTATGGCTGGCTTAAGTGCCACAAACTGAGTTCCCCAATAAATAATTAATTGAACATTACAAAGGAACTGGGGGTGTATGTCTCCATAATTTGGCTTGGAGTTCTAAGAGGAAGTTGGTATGAGACCTTCAAACTCCATTCCGCCCATCAGGCAGCAATGCTTGGGCTTGATGTCCAGACCTCCGCAGCTCTACCACAAAGCAATGGCCTCCACTGAGAAATTCAGGTGAAATCAATTAAAAAAAAGAGTGGCAGTCATTTTAAGAGTCCATGTTATCTATTGCAGATAAATTTGAGGCACATGGAAGATAAAGAGTAGCCAACACATTTTGGGGGTTAAACAATCTCCCTTCAACAGGGCTTGAATAAGCAATGACAAAGCTCTCTGTAGCAATCTAACCAAGAAACCTCAGAAATGGTGATCTATCATAACAAAACATGTTTGTGAAAGAATCATGCAATCATAATGGTTTTACACTGCACGATTCCTTCACAGATGTTTTATTTTATGATCAATGCTCCTCTCTGAACATAGGGGTTTTTAGTTAGGGCCCTACAGAGAACTTTGTCTTTGCGAATTTAAGCCCTGATAAAGGAGGGTTGTTTGGCTCCAAAACACGTTGAATAACTGTTATCTTTCATGTGTCCCAGATTTATCAGCACTAAATTAATATGGACTCCTAAAGTATAACTAAAGGCAAAAGTTTTTTTTTTTTTTTTTTTTTTTTTTTAGTTTTGAATAGAATGGAGGGGGATTAGAACACCTGCAAAGTGTTTTGTAGTCAATCTTTCAGTTCTTAAAAACATATATTAGGCCCTGAAAAGGTAAAAGTGTAAAGAGTCAGGGTTGTAGGATGAGGTCAAGGTCTTAACTTATTGGTGGTTTACTGTTGGGTGGTAGGGTGGAGCTGGGGACCGCTGGGAAGATCATTTCTGAATGGTCGACGGAGAGAGAAGTCATCCCAGGCTCCTCTTTTTTGAGGGATCGGGTGGCAGTTTGATGGTCATAGAAGCTTAACTGGTAAGGGGGCCTTTTGGGATCTGTGGAAGAGTTGGGTTTGCTTTAAAACGGGGGCCCATCTAGTGGTATGGAGCTTCCTTTTTTTTTCCTTGGTAATGTTTCTACCGGCAGTTTGTTTCCTTGGAGGAGGTAAGAAATACTACATTTGGAACTATCATCAAGCCAATGGAAAGAAGCTGGGGAAAAGGGGATCCTGGCAGGGGCGGACTGACAACTCATGGGGCCCCTTGGCAATAGGAGAAGATTATGGGGCCCCCGGGCAATAGGAGAAGATTATGGGGCCCCCGAGCAATAGGAGATTATGGGGCCCCCGGGCAATAGGAGATTATGGGGTCCCCAGGCAATAGGAGAAGATTATGGGGCCCCTGGGCAATAGGTGATTATGGGGTCCCCAGGCAATAGATTATGGGGCCACACAGTATACACACACACACATACAGTAGACACACAATATACACACACAGAATACACATACACACACTGAAAAAGTACTGGAGAGGCGGGGCAGCTATAATCTTGGGATTTTTAAAAAAAACACAGATTTTTACATACTGTCCCTGGTTTTATTGAGGCTGGCAACCCTGATGGGGCCCCTTAGTGGCATGGGGCCCTCGGACAGTGCCCGAGTGCCCGAATGGTCTGTCCGCCCCTGGATCCTGGTCAAACCCCCAGGCTAGAGAACACCCTAAGACCCTCCCTGGTAACCCTTGCCGACAGTTGTCACATTATTTTATGTAGATAGGGTTATTTGTTTTAATGTTATATAATTTTTAATTGTGAAGAAAGGACTGCCATGGCCAGTTTAAAACCATGTTGCTCAGTTTGAGTCATCATTTGGGTTCAGCAACGGAAGGGACAAAAATTGGAGGGTCATGCATTTTAAATACAACCAGTATAAATACTTAAGTGTGGCCTTCTATCACCTTCCTAGAGACAACCGAAATGCAGAGATCAGTTGGGTAAAGGAAGAGTAAGCATTGTGAGCCAGCCAAGCTTAACTGCAGTGCTATCAGTCTAATAACACAGGGATTTGTTCTGGGACAAACTGTTACAAATCCCATCATGTTCTTGGGCAATCAACGTTCCATGGTGATTGGATCAAGGTGACTGAGTTACCCGTGTAGCTATGAGTATGAGGTATGTTTCTGACACTCATTAGGACTGAGGAAGCTACTCAGATGAGTAGCAAAACATCTTCAACATTAAAGGGCAAGTCCAGTTGAATATGGCTAAAAACTACAAGCTAACACTGAAAACTTGCTGACAGGAGGAGAGATGATCACCTAGTCCTATTATGGGGTCCATGTTGCACTGGGGATCCTGTAGCTGGTGAGAGTATGGCAAAGGGAGGATCATTATGGAGGACACAGCAGGGAGTAAAAACACTCACCTGCTTGCATGTGTTGCTCTCTTGCTGGCTGGAGGAGCAAGACATCATTCTCTCACCAGGTTTTACAACAAGTTCAGCAGTGAGGGAGCAACACATAGCAGATATGTGTCCTCCTAACATTTTCTTGTGATCATTCACTGGCAAAAATTAGCAACGGGATTTCTGGTGTGACATGGGCCTTAGTACTTCCTCACTGTCCAACAAGCAAGCTAGGGGACATCTCTGACCTCCATGGCTAGGTGGGGCGATACGCGTAGGGGTCGTGGCTAGGACAGAGTCTGGGCTTAGGATGCTTTCACCATTTGAAACCACTGGGCTTTGTTGAATGTGGGACATTCCCTTTTTCCAAGTTAGTGGATATGTTACGATCAAGCAGGATAAAGTGAGGTTACTCGTCTGGTTATGATATGGTAGGGCTGCCCGGATGACAGAACCTACCGATCAGAATCACAAATCTTTGGGAAGATAAAACTGTATGAATATATGTGCTTCAACTGTATATTCTGTGCCTTGAGTTCTGCTTTAAGTTTAGTCAAGGTAAAAATAAAAAAATAAAACATACAAAGGGCAGTGCTTACATTCAATGAGAAGTGTCTGTTTTACTGATGACTGCTGTTTTAGATGAGATCCAAAATCCTTTCCTTCCCCCTCCCCCACACCCCACGAAGTGTGGTCTTCCTGCGCTGCGGAGCTTAAAAGAGCCGAGAGACCTATCATAGGCTCTCGTCAACTGCCAATTATGGTGCCAACTATAAGCGCCCTTTCTGCCCCCTCCTCCATTCATAGAAGCTGTAACTCTTTAGAGGCTGGTGTGACTACAGCCCTAAGAGTCCTTGGAGAAAGTAGTTGTAAATCTCAGACATGAAATATGAACAAAGCATATCCCTCTATAGTGTGTGCTTGTCTCAGTCCAGAGCACTAAGTGTCATTTCTGTCTGCTACCACATTCCTCTGCTATCAGCATGAGTCACTTCAAGTCTGACAAGTTTGACTGACACCAAGAGAAAAATGGTGACAGGGGAGGGACCTCTAGCACACGTCTTGTGATTGACAGCCTCAGTTCTGTTCCTTTGTGCTGTGGAGGAGGGAAGCAGGAAGGGTGGGTATAGTCAACGTTCTTGGGGACTACCTATCTTACATAGTTACATAGTTACATAGTAGGTGAGGTGGAAAAAGACACAAGTCCACCAAGTCCAACCTATGTGTGTGATTATAAGTCAGTATTACATTGTATATCCCTGTATGTTGTGGTCATTCAGGTGATTATCTAATAGTTTTTTGAAACTATCGATGCTCCCCGCTGAGACCACCGCCTGTGGAAGGGAATTCCACATCCTTGCCGCTCTTACAGTAAAGAACCCTCTACGCAGTCTACGGTTAAACCTCTTTTCTTCTAATCATAATGAGTGGCCACGAGTCTTATTAAACTCCCTTCCACTGAAAAGTTTTATCCCTATTGTGGGGTCACCAGTATGGTATTTGTAAATTAATATCATATCCCCTCTCAAGCGTCTCTTCTCCAGAGAGAATAAGTTCAGTGCTCGCAACCTTTCCTCATAACTAATATCCTCCAGTCCCTTTATTAGCTTTGTTGCCCTTCTTTGTACTCGCTCCATTTCCAGTACATCCTTCCTGAGGACTGGTGCCCAGAACTGGACAGCATGCTCCAGGTGCGGCCGGACCAGAGTCTTGTAGAGCGGGAGAATTATCGTTTTATCTCTAGAATTAATCCCCTTTTTAATGCATGCCAAAATTCTGTTTGCTTTGTTAGCAGAAGCTCGGCATTGCATGCCATTGCTGAGCCTATCATCTACTAGGACCCCAGGTCCCTTTCCATCCTTGATTCCCCCAGAGGTTCTCCTCCCAGTGTATAGATTGCATTCATATTTTTGCCTCCCAAATGCATTATTTTACATTTTTCCACATCAAACCTCATTTGCCATGTAGTTGCCCACCCCATTAATTTGTTCAGATCTTCTTGCAAGGTTTCAACATCTTGCAGAGAAGTTATTGCCCTGCTTAGCTTAGTATTGTCTGCAAATATAGAGATTGAACTGTTTATCCCATCCTCCAGGTCGTTTATGAACAAGTTAAATAGGATTGGTCCCAGCACAGAACCCTGGGGAACCCCACTACCCACCCCTGACCATTCTGAGTGCTCGCCATTTATCACCACCCTCTAAACTCACCCTTGTAGCCAGTTATCAATCCATGTACTCACCCTATGGTCCATGCCAACGGACCTTACTTTGTCCAGTAAACATTTATGGGGAACTGTGTCAAATGCTTTTGCAAAATCCAGATACACCACGTCTATGGGCCTTCCTTTATCTAGATGGCAACTCACCTCCTCATAGAAGGTTAATAGATTGGTTTGGCAAGAACGGTTCTTCATGAATACATGCTGATTACTGCTAATGATACCGTTCTCATTACTAAAATCTTGTATATAGTCCCTTATCATCCCCTCCAAGAGCTTGCATACTATTGATGTTAGGCTAACTGGTCTGTAATTCCCAGGGATGTATTTTGGCTCTTTTTTAAATATATGACAGGTCTGTTGGTTCTAATAACCACAACAGTACAGGAAGATCACAGTTGTTGGGGGTTTGTGGAGAGGAAATGAAAGGGGGTAGAAGACCTCAGATTTAAACTAAAACAGTAACACAAGGGACCCAATGTGAATACCATCCCTTGTGCTGTTTTTTTTAAAATTTTTTATTTGACTGAACTTAAGCTCTAATACCCGGAAGACTAGAAATCATTCACTGTTGCTGACATTAAAACAAAGGGAAACACCGTTTAGTCTAACATCTATTGGAACCAAATGTGCACTGCCATTAATTTTGAGAAGATATTTGAAAAATGTGTTCTGTTGTGGTCCCCGAAGACTGGATTAGGCAAGACTGACCTACAGCATAACAATTTTTTGCTGACCCTTTAAAAAAGACTCAAGCCCAAACCGATCCAAAACACCTACAGTGTGCTGATTAAAGGGAAAAATGAATTTGGCAGCTGAGAAAGGGGATGAGTAGGCAAAACTCAGAGAGATTTCCTATTATCCGAGAGTGAACACACAAATAAAATGTTCAAACGTCTCCTTTTATTGCACCTACTAAAAACAAACTTTTCCTTTCATTTGATGAATATGTGTTGTTTCATCTCTAGGAATATAGGTTGCCCTTGAAGTCTGTTGGAACCACAAAGGGTTCATTGAAAAGAGGTCCACAAACAGAACTTTTCGAAAGAATTAGTTATGTTATAATTTATGCAAAACATATGACCAAACAGGTCCTCTCATCTCAGCGTGGGACTTGCGTGTAGCAGATTTCCTGACAGCAGAGGATGGTTTGTCTCCATAAATCATAATGTACGCTATTCAGTGGGCTGGATTGGAGAGTCCTATGTGGAAGGAAGTGGCACGCGGCAATGTGACTGTCAGCTGCCTGCTGGGAGGTCTCCGCAAACAAGGATGAAAAAAGTAAAAAAAAAAACTCTTCCTCAAAAACACTTCTGATTAGAATTTTCAGTAGATCACATTACCTTGAAAGAACCGCAAAATTACCGGGAAGCCTCAGTAATAATACTTTCATCAATGGTCTACACAGAACTGGTAGACAAAATGCAACAACAAGTATGGATTTCACTGTTTTAAAGCCTTACGTCAGAAAAGACGCTAAATACACAGCTGACCCCTGCCTGGGGGTTTGTACTTCTGTCCATTTAGTCCTTGTAAAAAAGAATGTATACCCCAACAATGAACCATTGAAAGTGTTTTATTATATCTGTTCAATAATTGTAGAAAAAGACCTATAACTTCTGCCAGAAATGTATTAAAGCTGAACTTGCTAAGGTCTAGGGGATGCAAAAAAAAAAAACGTTTTACTAAGGTTTCATTCGCACTTGTGCGACTTGTCATGCGACTTTGGACATCAACGTCGCATGACACGTCATTCCCCATGTTTTCCAATAATAACCCTTCATATACACTACATTGCCAAAAGTATTGGGACACCTGCCTTTACAGGCACATGAACTTTAAAGTGGTTGTACACCCTGTACAGCAGTGGTTCTGAACCTTTCTAGTGTCGTGACCCCTTGATAAAATTTCCCAAGTTGTGGGGACCCCTAACAGTAAAATTATTTTCGTAGCGAGGGTTGTCAGCACCCAAGGCAAGACAAGTAATTTGTGCCCCTAACCCACGGACATTTAGCGCTCCCTGAGTCCCTTCCACTCGTACAGTATTAAAACCCCTCATGGTACATTTTAGGATGTACCCCCTTTTTTTTTTCTCTGTTCTCCTTTCTTTCCCTTTTATCTCTCTCTATCCTAATTTCTTGTTTTTTTTCCCCACCCCTCTCTCTAGCCGACTTTCTTGTTCTTTCTCTTATTCTTTCTCTCCCTTTTTCTTTGTTCCTCCCCCTCTTTTCCTCTCCCTTCTCTTACTCCTTGGTGGGGGGGGGGGGGGGGGGTATGGGATGAGTGGCAGTGCTGGGAGGGAGTTCTGATCAGCCAACTTAGGTGCTCTTGATCAGAGTCATCTGCTGATCTGAGAACTGTAGTGAGGACTTTTAATGGCAACTATAATCCCAGGTAGTGTCACTGTCTCAGACTTTGTGGTGTTTCGCAGCAGTGACACCTATGCCGAAATCAGGAGATAGGGTCTCCTCCAGCCCCTCCCACTTCACATTCCTCACCAGTCAGCTGACCTCTAGTCTCTGCCCCCCAGCCATGCTGTGAACTGAATGGGCGGCTGCAAAGAGGCTGAGTGGGTGGCCGCGGGTTTTGGGAACTGCCCAGCTGGGTGGCAGCAAAAAGGCTGGGAGAGCGGTGCAGGCTTTAGGAACAGCCCAGGATTCGGTGACCCCTGGCAAATCATCGACCCCGGAGGGGGTCCCGACCCCCAGGTTGAGAACCACTGCTGTACAGGGTGCACAACCACTTTTACCTACATGTAAGCCTATATTAAGGCTTACCTGTAGGTGCTTGAAATATCTCCTAAACCTCCACGGTTTAGGAGATATTTACTAAAAAGCTGAGCGCCGATGACTACGGCGCACGCGCTGATGACATCGTCGCATGCGTCCTTTAGAAAGGGCAGATCGTGCCGTTTCTAATAGGGGTCATGCTGTGCCTGGCGGCTCCCGCGGAAGGAAGAGGGGCGAAGATGGACACTACCTGCTAGTCGGGACGACGGAGACATCGCAGGCTTCGGTGTCAGGTAAGTGACACATAATGGGCTACTATGCGATGCAGAAAATGATAAAAAATTTCACATGGTTACAGTGTAGCATGACCGCGCAATTGTCATTCAAAGTGAGACAGCGCTGAAAGCTGAAACTTGGCCTGGGCAGGAGGGGGTGAAAGTGCCCGGTAGGCAAGTGGTTAAAGTAGTTCATGCACTAGTTTGGTCCGACTTTTATGCAACTACAGGGTAGCGATGCACCGAAATGAAAATGCTGGTGCCGAAACCGAAAATTCAAGATGCACTTGGCTGAAACCGAAAATGACCATTTTTAAAAAATATATACAGGTATATTTTTATATATAAATGTATTATATTCAACTTTTTAATTAATATCATGAATTTAAATGAATATGAATTCATTATCGGCCATTATCGGCACATTCAGTGCAAGAAAAGCACAAGAAAAAGCATTCAACTTGCTGCATTTTTGGTCGGTTAAAAAAAAAACGCACTTCCCCGTTGAAATGCATTGAAAACGCAGCAAGAACGCATCAATAAAGCACCCGTGTTACATTTTTTATGCGTATTTGAGTTACATGATCTATGAAAAACAAGCCATAAGCATGGTAAAATTGTGGCAAAATCTTGGTAAAATCGTGTGCGTTTTCGGCGCCATTGTCTGCACCTTTTTCTCAAAAATTATCAGCTGATTTTCTCTATCGGCAAAACCAGCGTTTTGCCCATAGAGAAGATCGGTTGATAGTTTTTGGGGACCAAAATTTCAGTGCATCACTTCTTGAGGCCCATAGACTTCAATGTTAACTCTCAAAAGCTGCATGAAAGTCGTACCTGAATGTTATACAGTGCAACAGTTGTCCATTATCACCGGTCAAAACAAAGTCGTATCCTTGTTGCACCCATACAAAGTTGCGTCAAAGTCGTGCAACTTTGGAGTCCTACAAGTGTGAATGGAGACTTACCCCAGACACAAGACCAGTTCCTGCAGCCTCTTCTCCAAAATGCAGTCACGGGTCCTCTGACATCATCAAGGCCAATGCAGAGCCCCTAGCCCTGAACTAGACATATTGATCCTGATAGACAGTCCATTGCCAGAGTGGAGGACAGGATAGGTAAGTGCCAGATGCTTGGTGAACAGAGAATCGGGTAAGTAAAACTGCTTTTTACAGCCCCCTAGACCTAAATAAGCACTTAAAGGGTTAATTCACCTTTACAGAAAAAATAAAAAGGTGAACCAACACCGTCCCCACCCCTTGATCCCCGCTGTACTTACCTCCAGGGATGCTGAGCTCACACCTCTCAACTTTTTAAGATGGGAATGAGGGACACCTATCAGCAAAAGTATGCAGGCCTAGGACACACCCCTTGCCACACCCCTTAAAGGAGAATTGTACAAAAACACAAGATTAATTAAACCCACAAGTGCTTTTTTTACTACCACTATTTCTTTATATTGGCTTTTGGAATTTACAAATGCAGCAATTTAGAAATCAGATGAAAGGTTTAGTGTTGGAAAACACTTTTTGAAAGATAAAAAGTGCATTTTATATACATCTATATAGATCAGACCAAAATGAGGGACAAATGAGGAGGAATGAGGGACAGAGGGACATTGCTCCAAATCAGGGACAGTCCCACAAAATCAGGGACAGTCCCGCAAAATCAGGGACCGTTGGGAGCTATGGCTGAGCTGTCATTGCCCACACAGGTACTCCAGCAGTCTGGGGATTTGAAATCCTGGCTCTTCTTCCTCTTTTCTCTGCAGCGCTGTCAGGATGGATCAGAGCGATACTCTGTGACAGTGCTGACCAATCAGAATTGCTCTGATCTGCCCCAGGAGTACTGCACAGAGAAGGGCGGGATTTCAACTCCCAGACCGCTGTACCGACTACTTGGACACTGACAACTCAGCATCCCCGGAGGTTAGTACAGCGGAGACCGGAGGGGAACTAACATTTTAAGCTAAAGTTACATTTCAGATAATTATACTAAAAGTATTTAAAGAATGCACATGTTGGAATGATCACCTAACCGGACTAAAAGTCAATTTTTATATTTGCTTGAATACCCCCGAGCATCCTTTCATAACTGAGATACCAGATCTGGGTGTACTGACACTTTACAGTTTAATGCCAACAATATTAAAAATAGCAATCAGTAAACATTATTTATTCAGACTCAGATCATGAGAAATAGTTTAGGGGCCAAAGTACTAATCTCTGCTTTTTCTTTTCTCCATATGTCTTTGGAGTGGCAGTCTTCAGAGAGAAAAGTTATAGTGCCCATTCAGACCTACACTATATTGTCAAAAGTATTGGGACACCTGCATTTACACGCACATACACTTTAATGACATCCCAGTCTTAGTCCGTAGGGTTCAATATTGAGTTGGTTCACCCTTTGCAGCTATAACAGCTTCACCTCTTCCGGGAAGGCTGTCTACAAGGTGTGTCTATGGGAATGTTTGACCATTCTTCCAGAAGCATTTGTGGGGTCAGGCACTGATGTTGGATGGGGAAGGCCTGTCTCGCAGTCTCCGCTCTAATTCATCTCAAAGGTGTTCTTTGGGGTTGAGGTCAGGACATTGTGAAGGCCAGTCAAGTTCCTCCACCCCAAACTCACTGATCCATGTTTTTATGGACCTTGCTTTGTGCACTGGTCCAAATCATTTGGTGGAGGGGGGATTATGGTGTGGGGTTGTTTTTCAGGGGTTGGGCTTGGCCGCTTAGTTCCAGTGAAGGGAACCCTTAAGGCGTCAGCATAACAAGACGTTTTGGACAATTTCTTGCTCTCTACTTGGGAACAGTTTGGGGATGGCCTCTTCCTGTTCCAGCATGACCGCACACCAGTGCACAAAGCAAGGTCCATAAAGACATGGATGAGCGAGTTTGGGGTGGAGGAACTTGACTGGCCTGCACAGAGTCCTGACCTCAACCTGATAGAACACCTTTGGGATAAATTAGAGCGGAGACTGCAAGCCAGGCCTTTTCCTCCACATCAGTGCCTGACCTCACAAATGCACTTCTGGAAGAATGGTCAAACATTCCCATAGACACACTCCTAAACCTTGTGGACAGCCTTCCCAGAAGAGTTGAAACTGTTATAGCTGTAAAGGGTGGGCCAACTCAATATTGAACCCTACAAACTAAGACTGGGATGCCATTAAAGTTCATGTGCGTGTAAAGGCAGAGGTCCCAATACTTTCGGTAATATAGTGTATGTGCATGACAATGGTGTGCGTATCATGGTGTGTTGTGCTGCAGTGCTGTTCATTTTGAATTGTACCCCAACGTACCAATACAATGCATCTTTCTATGCACCCTCAAGCATCCCATAGATGACTCCATTTTCTTTCCTTCCACCAAGGGTGGAAGAAAAGAAAATCGCTTGATTCCCCCATCAACACTGACTGTGCCTCCCGCAGTACTAATGTGTTCTTTGGGGGGGGGGGCACTGGGAGGCTGCCCAGCTGGCAGAACACAATGATTACTGCCAACAGCTATAGCCGCCAGCAGAAAAAATCTTACAGGCTGGTTGTACCCAAGTTAATCGATGGAACTGAATCAAATTGAATCTAGAATCGCTGGTACTGGCGATTCTAGACAGCATTCGTCCCTTGGCGTTGAGTCCACTGCAGAACTTTGGTTTTTCGGTGCTTGAATGCCCTCTATGGTCACCTTTAGCACATGGTCCTTTGGACGCAGTTAGATACCTGTGACCCTTTAGTGATTTGACCAATATTTCAAGAGACCAAGAAGGCTTGTACCTCTAGCTGGACAACATCCCCTGAAGAAGCCCGATAAATGGGTGAAACATGTTGGGAATTCTATCCTTTTATGCTGTATCCACAAAATCTTGTTGATCTGTACTTGCCAATTGTTGTGTTTTTAACAATTTTTTATTTTTTCTAAAATAAATTTTTTTCTTATATAACATAGTTGTTACTATTCTTCAAATTAATTTGCACCTTAAAAATTTCATTCCCTCTTTCCACATATAATCGACTTGGGTACAATCAGCCTGCCCATACATAGATCGAATTTCGGTGGGTCCCTGCTGATCTGGTGAATTTCAATCCATGTATGGCCGGCTTAACACACTAAAACGCATCAATCATATGCTGTGGTAAAACAAAAAAATTGGTGCATGGTGCATTGGCTACTCAGTCAAGAGAACTGGCTGCCTTAGCACAATGTACGACAATATAGAATATAACACTCATTTGCTAATGCACTGCAATGCAACATATAAATCTAGATAGGCTCTTTTATATTTGCTAAGGTTGGAAGTGCACAGGGGCGGACTGACCATTGAGCCACTCGGGCACTGCCCGAGGGCCCTGGGCCACTAGGGGGCCCCATCAGGGTTGCCAGCCTCAGTAAAACCAGGGACAGTATGTATAAATCTGTGGTTTTTTTACATCTGTCTGTGTATACTGTGTGTACATGTATGTGTATACTGTGTGATTGTATACTGTGTGTGTTTATACTGTGTGGCCCCATAATCTCTGATTGCCTGGGGGCCCCATAATCTCCTATTGCCCGGGGGCCCCATAATCTCCTATTGCCCGGGGGCCCCATGATTTATCAGTCCGCCCCTGGAAGTGCATATACAGATCAGTGATATTATTTGGGGATAAATCAGAGGCAGCATGGGGTACACATAACTTATATCTGGCCCTACCTATAATATCTGTTACATTTTATATCTGGTACAGTCAGTGTTGTTTCTCTAGACATGGGAATGGTGGTCCGTTCACCACTGGGCACATTTGGGACATTAATTAATAACTATTCCATCCTGAATTCCTGGGATTTTTTTTAAACGTACTTTTCATTCACCAATCAGACTACTAAACAATGCCTGGACAATGCACTGGTCAGTCTAGGACCCTGACCTCTACATGCTAACGTCTTGGGACTGTTCAAGTATGTGGTTTGATTGTTACCGTACTACAATGACCGACTGAGCAAACCAGCAAGGGTTATTATGACTGTGTGTGGTCATGTTCCTTTCATAGCTTCCAGCATTCCAAAAAACGCTCCGTTTTACAAATGCAGTATGAAAAAAAAAAAATAGAATTTCTCTATGGAAGACCTTATCCATGGAGGTGCCTGCTATGTAGATCAATCTCATGCCATCTGCAGATCTGGGAGTTTTTGAAACCCAATTAGCCTTGATTTAATTTGAAAGCTCCACTGTCATTCCCCTGTCCAATTAGAGTGCCCTTATTGGCCGCAGATAAAGGGGTGTTGTTGTGGAGCCCTAGGTTCCTGGGTGTGAGTTGCTGTCTAAGTTGGGTATGTAGGTCCCAAATGAAGGCTATGTCTATGATATTATACCTATGTCTGCAAAAGTGTATAGAAAACAAATCTTGTCTAGAACATGATTCTTTACACTGACACCAACACTGGGGCGTAATTCCTTCCACTGATATAACTGATAGAACACTGTTCTTCCCACTGACATCAATGATGGGACACTATTCCTCCCACTGACATTAATAATGGGGCACTATTCCTCCCACTGACATTAATGATAGGGCACTATTCTTCCTGCTGACACCAATGATGGAACACTATTCCTCCCACTGATACCAATGATAGGGCACTATTCCTCCCACTGATGCCAATGATGGGGCACTATTCCTTCCACTAACATCAATGATGGGGCATTTTTATTCCACTAACATCAATGATGGGACAGCATTCCTCCAACTGACATTAATGATGGGGCACTATTCCTCCCACTGATACCAACGATGTGGCACCATTCCTTCCAATAACACCAACAATGAGCCACCATTTCTTCCAATGACACCAACAGCGGGCATAATTCCACCAACTAACAACAATAGGGCACTATTCCTCCCACTGACATCAATGATGGAGCACTGTTCCCTCCACTGACACCAACAATAGGGCACAATTCCTCTCACTAATATAACCAATGGAACCTTATACCTTCCACCAATGATGGTGTTCTATTTCTTTCACTGACACCAATGATGGAGCATTATTCCTGGAACCAATATCAACGATGGGGCAGAATTTCTCCCACTGATATAAATGATGGAACATTATTCCTTCCACTGACACCAAGGATGGGGCATTATTCCTCCCACTGACGGGGCACTCTTCCTGCCACTGATACCAATGATGGGGCACTATTGATCTTTTATTAAAAGAATCAAGCAACCAATTTTATACAAAAGTAAAAAACAAAACCATAGTACAAAACTTCAACAGAAATCCAAGGAATACACATCCATGTTCAGAATATATACAATATATACATAATCCACTACCAAAATTATTTACATAAAGCAGCAGAGAGGGCCTAAGAGGCACAACCCATCACCTATGTACGCAGCCATTTATCAAAAATTAATCCAAAAAAATAATAATCTAGGGTGATAAGAGACAGACAGCCACACCCGGGAAAGAGACTCCTGGCAGTCAGGGAGGCTTGAAACCCCTCCACGCCTTCAACCAAGCCCCCTGACTCCGCTTGTCTCTCTCAAGTACCCGAATCTTCTCCACCTCATGCAAAATGTCATACACCACCACCTGAACAGGAAGGATTTTACGCCGAATGCAGACCTGACACCGTGCGTTCCAAGTGAAATAACGGACTACTAGGCTAACTAGAAAAAGTGTATCTAAACAAAAAACCCCACCAGTATTGAATGCTCCGTACACCCACTCAGCATAACCCAGCCTGGAGAGGAAAGGGACACCGAGGGCCCGTCCCACCTGTTTGTACACCTCTATGTTAAAAGGGCAATGAAGCAGAAAATGGTCCATAGTCTCCTCCTCACCTGCACACTCCTCCCGAGGACAGCTACGATCCACCCCACTGCGGAATTTCAAATTGCCCCTAACATAGAGTCTCCCATGGAAGCACAACCAGGCCAGATCCCTGAATTTAGGGGGTACTCTGTCCAAATTAATAAGTCTTAACCCTGCCCTCAAAACTGGGCCTGGGCAATCCCTTAAGGCCAGTGGGTCATGAAAGACTTCGCTCAAGACTCGACTCATAAGGACTTTCCTCGGAACCGATCTGAGATCTTCAGCTGACAATCGCCACTGCCGTAGTAACTTCAGGCACGGAGCGACATAGGCTGGTAGCTGACCACGATGACCCCTGAGATTCTTCACTTGGCCACCTTCTTCCCAAAGTCGTAGAAAAGGCCTAAACCAAGATCTAAATATGCCTGCCCATCCAGGAGGTTCCACTGCAAGCATATTACCAATATTAAACTTGAGAAAAAGCAGTGAAAAGAAAAGAACTGGGTTGACCATACCTAAGCCACCCTCCCTCCTGGATAGATAGGTGACATTCCTATTGATGGGGTTCAGTCTGTTCCCCCACAACATCTGGAAGAACACACTACTGACCCTAGCATAGAGAGACACTGGCAAGATGCAGACAAAGCTGACATACAAGAAGATCGGAATCAGGTAAGTCTTAATCAGATCAACCCTTTCCCTCATAGATAACTTCCATCTCTTCCAGCTGACCACCTTAGTATTGGCAATTTCCAGTCTGCCTTCCCAGTTTTTGAGGCCATAATCGCCAGGTCCAAATTCAATGCCTAAAATCTTAATTCTTTCCTGGGGCACTGGAAAGGTGTCCGGGAGATCAAACCCCTCACCTTCCTTTCCCATCCAGAAAACTTCACTCTTTTCCTGATTGATCTTGGAGCCTGATGCTTCAGAATACCGTGATGTCAGAGAGACCACCTCCTCTGCTTCATCCGCCCCAGTGACAATCACCGACACATCGTCCGCATAGGCAACAACCCTCAAAGGCGGCTCACCCGGAAGCCCCACTGGCACCCCACACAACATGCCGCTCTCTAGCCTCCTGATGAAGGGGTCGATTGCAAACACATAGAGCAGGGGACTCAGGGGACAACCCTGGCGCACCCCGGAGCCAACCTCAAAGGACTGCCCAACCCAACCATTAACAAGAGGAAAGCTCTCTGCCCCCTCATACAAGACTTTTAACCAATCGACAAAACCACCCGGCAGACCGTACTTACTAAGGAGCAACCACAGGTACTCATGGTTAACACGATCAAAAGCCTTTGCCTGATCCAATGTCAGCAAATACTTTCCCCAGCCTGCAGCCCTGCACCGCTCCAAGGCCTCCCGGACAGCTAAAACTGCTGTGAAGGTGCACCTACCCTGGACCGAACAGTGCTGATGGCGAGAAAGCAAAGACTCTGCTACTGACGATAGGCGCCAGAAAATGATCTTTGCCAGTATCTTTCTATCGACATTAAGAAGGCTGATGGGGCGCCAATTCTCAATCATCGAAGGATCTTTACCCTTTGAAAGAAGAATCACAGCTGAGTGCCTCATGGAAGAGGGAAGTACCCCCTCAGCAAGGCAACTGTTAAAAACCTCTACCAAATGTGGGGCCAGAATAGACTTAAAAGCTTTGTAAAACTCAGCCGTCAAGCCATCCGGTCCAGGTGACTTTTTGATGGCAAGCTGTTCAATTGCCCTTATCACCTCTTCAACTGTGATCTCCTCTGTCAAATTCATCAATGGGACATCTTCATCATTTAGACCTGGAATAGAGTCCAAAAAGCTTTCCATCTTGTCACGGTCAAGCTCTTTCCTCCCAAGAAGGTCAGCATAAAAGGACCTCACGACCTCCAGAATCCCTGACCTGGACTTTGTCAAGGAACCTGTACTGTCCTTAAGGCCAACGACCGTTTTAACAGCTACACCTTGTTTGCAGTTCTGGTAAGGGTCAGGCGAGTGGTACTTCCCATAGTCCCTCTCCAGAACCAAAGAGGCATGCCGGTCATATTGACACTTCCTGAGAAGGAGTTTCACTTCGGAGATTGCCCCAGGATCTCCTCCTCTCGAGACAAGAATATACAGCTTCCTCCGTAAACGTTGGTAGGTCATGTATTTATTAAACTGCTTTCTATTGGCTAGGCCCCTGAAGAATCCAGCAATCCTCTTTTTGGTCAGCTCCCACCACTCAGCCTGCTACAAAAGTCCAGGATGGTCACCTGTGCCTGAAAGAATTCCTCAAAGGATTGTCTAACATGTTCTTCCTTGAGTAGAGTCGAATTCAATCTCCAGATGCCCCTACCCCTCTGAGGGGCGTCTGAAGCATTCAGGACCACAGATAGCATACAGTGATCAGAGAACTCTACTGCCTGCACCACTGGGGGTGAGAAAGCAGAGGTCTCCTTCAAAAAAAACCTATCTATTCTACTCTGACTATTACCTCGATGAAAGGTGAACCCGGTGTCATCCGGGAGGTGCTTAATGTGCACATCCACAAGACCAGCATCCCTAACCATACTATTTAAAAAAACGCTATCATATCCCAGCCTGTCCTTGAAGTCCTTCCTGTCCTTGGGCCTAGTTACTGTATTAAAGTCACCTCCAAAGACCACTTGCCGGGATGTAAAAAGAAATGGCTTGATCCTTGTAAAAAGGCATTTCCTGTCCCACTTTGTGTGCGGTCCATAAACATTAATTAGGCGCAGGTCCTGCCCTCCCACAAGGACGTCTAAGACCATACATCTCCCAATCTCCACCTCAATAACCCGCCGGACAGTTACCATGCCGGTTTTAAACAACACCGCCACACCGCCGTAAGGCTCGGCCGCAAGAGACCAGTAAGATGGACCATACCTCCACTCTCTCTTGGCCATATGAATATCTGCCAAGGAGGTGAGCCTAGTCTCTTGCAAAAATAAAATTTCAGCATCTAATTGGCTGAACAAAAAGAAGGCCATAGAACGAGCTCTTACTGACTTAATGCTGGCGACATTTATTGTCACCACTTTTAACGGAGGGGGAACCGCCATTTGGGTTATTGGGTGGATTGCTTCTTAGCTCCCCTCTGCTGCTCATCACCAGAAGCCTCTCTCTTTCTTGAGGCCGCCTCAAACTCCATTTCGGAATCAGAACTTCGCTCCGAAGAAGCTCCAGATGAAGAGATATCCCAATTAGAGGACCTATACCGGTTGGAGACAGGCACTGGAGCCTGTTCTGTCCTCACCACCTGCTTCTTCCGCTTCCCAACCTTCCTTCTCTCCTCCAGGTACTGCAGGTCAGCTTCAGAGATGCCCTCATCTCTTACTTTTTTCTGTGAAGTCTTTACAGAAGACTTCTTTACAGAGGAAGAAGCAACCTTTTTAGTACCCACTACCACTGCTGGTGGGGGGGGGTGCTCCCTTTGAATCAGACTTAGGAGGGGTAGACTCCTGGGGGGTAATTGACTCAGGGGGCACAGACTTGGAAGGTTCTGACACAAGAGGAGGGGATACAGTAGGCTGGGGGGAGACAGATACAGAAGGAATACTTACAGACACATGAGGGGTGGCCACAGGAACTGGAGAGGGATCCTGAGCAGGACCAGGGGAGTCAGTCACCGCAGAGGAGGATGGTACACCAGGGGCATCACCCTCCATCCTGTCCAGCCTTGACATGTCATCTATTACCTCCTTCTCCATATTGTGCCAGGCTTCAGGACATCTGCTGTAGGGGTGGCCAAGGCGCAGGCACAGGTTGCACCTGATCATTTCGGTGCAGTCCTTAGCCATATGACCCTGACCCCGACACACTGAACATATCAAGGCTGAACAGGAGGAACTCAAATGCCCCTTTTCTCCACAGCGGTGACACAGCTTCGGCTGACCAGGGTAAAAAACAGTCATCCTATCCCTCCCTATAAAAGCTGAGGAGGGCAGGTGACGGACAACATTCCCATCCCTGGCCAACCTGACTGTAACCGACCAACCCCCAGTCCAGATGTTACGCTCATCAAGGATTTTATTGGGCTTGGTCAAAACCTCCCCATAGTTCCTTAACCAAACCTCTAGATCCCGGGCAGGGACACTCTCATTAGTGAGGATAATTGTGATTTTTTTTACTGTAGACCTCTGAGAAACTGCAACTGGGGCCAGACCTTCCCATTCAGGTCTTGACCTGCAACGAGCCTCATATCTCTCCCAGAACAGGTCAAGACCCTCTGGCCTGGTGAAGCTAACTGTATAATCCCGTGTCCCAGCAACATGTATAAAGGCATACAGATCATTTGCTCCAAAACCCATCTCTAAAATCAAATCCACCACTGCACGCCGTGCTGGAGGGATCGCACCACCTTCCCATTTCAGAATAACAACATTACGTCTGGGACCCCCAGCAGAAGCCAGAGACCCAAGACCAGATCCTGGGGTGCTCAAAGTGGTAGCCTGTAGGGGAAAACCCCGCTTGGGGGCAGAGCTACCAGGAGCAGAGCTTACCACCTGAGCAAAGGTAAGTTTTTCAGGGCCAAGGCCCCACACTGAAGTCACAGCAGTCTGTACATTACTATTATTATTCACTGCTTGAATGGAGTTGGTAGGACTGTCCACACTTGAACTGGGACCATTGTTCATCACACTGGTACTGGGATGATTTTTATCAGTCACACAAAACTTCACATTCCCATCAGGAATAATCACAGTTTCTGCTGCAATATCAGCTGTCTCCTGAAGCTGTGCTGTAGAGTCCTCAGCAGCTGTGGGGCAAACAGCTTCAGCCAAAGGGGGGTTAATAGGCTCTGCTGAATCTTGTAGTGCATCTGCAGGAATGTCATTTTTTAAAAGCAAACTTTGCTGTACTGCAGCATCAGCAGGCACAGCATTGCTACACATAGGACTAGCAGCCTGACTCTCACTGGGCACATTGTCTGTATCAGTCACAGTGTTGAATGACACAAAAATTGTTTTATCCACAATATGGGACTTGACAGGCTTTACCTTGTCAGGCACATTGTCTGTAATGTCCTCATTATTAAATGCCAGCTGATCCCCCCGCATAGGAGACTCCATTACCTGGATGGCCCTGAGCATGCCTCCTGAGTCCTGGGAAGGCATGGGGCTGCTTACCTCTCCCTGAGGGGGCAGGGGGTCAGAACTGGGGGTCTCCTCCTCCACCTCCATCTTTGTCATCCTCGCAAATCTTTTATCATTACAAAACTTTTCTTTAAATGGCCCATCTCTGCCTTCCATCATGGCCACAATGGTCTCCTGGTGTTCCACCCGAACCTTGGCCAGTTGGATCTCCGGATCCATGGATCCACGTCTCTGGCTATGTAAGCCCTCACGTTGCCTTCTCAGGCGCTTCAGCTCCGCTCTGAGCTTGTACAGCTTGTCTCTTTCCCTATTCAGGACCTTAATCCCGGCCACCACTCGCTCCCGGATGGCCCCGGAACCTTCATCTTCACCAGGGGCAGAGAGATCACCAACCATGGGTTGTATAGGGGCAGGTATGTTACCTGATGGCCCAGGAGATGGCTGAGAGCTTCCAGCAGGAGAGGCCCTGCTGGCCTCCATGGCTTCCCCAGAAAGGGGCCAGGAGAGCTGGGATAGATTTCCTCACCAGTCCCCTCTCACACGGATCTGCAGCAGCTCCAGAGAGACAGCCTCCTCCTGACACACCTGTGCTCCAATGATGGATGGGGCACTATTCCTACCACTGACACCAATGATGGGGCACTATTCCTACCACTGATACCAATGATGGGGCACTATTCTTACCACTGACACCAATGATGGGGCACTATTCCTACCACTGATACCAATGATGGGGCTTTTATTCCTTCCACTAACACCCATCATGGGGCACTATTCCTCCTCCTACTGAACACAGGCACTTTGTAATATTTTTTGCTCCACCTGACCACCAAGCCTGAGGCATTTTCTACTTCCACTGGCCACAGTCTGGCCCCCTAAAGTCTGAAGAAGAGTATAGTGGCCCTGTGTTTAGAAAGTTTGGAGACATCTGATTTACACCATCTGTATTGAGTGAGAATTAGCCTTAAACTGCCCATAGATGATTTGATTTTTTTTCCTTCCTTCCAAGGAATGCCACCCACAGCGCTATTGTATTCTGCCAGTGGGGGACACAAAGAGCCTTCCTGGCCAGCAGAACACAATAATTACTGCTAGAAGCTATAGCCCCCAGATGTAATTGCATGTAAAATATCCGACAGGCTGGTTGTACCCAAGTCGATCGCTGGATCGACTTGGATACAATGAGCCTGCCCATTGATGAATCGAATCTTGGCTGTTTCCTGCTGAACCGGCCAAATTTCAAACCCTGTATGTCCGGCTTTAGATGTTATGACTTCAGTTCACACCAATGTGTTGTGTCGGAATGTGCTGAAAAAAAATGGGTATGAAGCATTTGTGCATTTCAGCATACAGCCATGCAGTGCAAGGTGTGTGTTATAGATGCATTGCAACACAGCGGATCATGTATACCAAGACACGCCTGTTATTTACACGTCTGAAAGTAATAATATCATTCATAAAAAAGGAATGTAACCATTCTCATACCTTGAAAGAATTTGAGATATTCTACATTGTATGAAGGCTTGTGACATGTAATCTGTTATTTTATGCCATTGGCCACTTCAGACTGGGGAGGAGTTGATGAGAGATGACTATGGCGCTGTCCTTTGGATTCCGAGAGACACAAAGTCAGTTCCGTGTCACAAAAATTTCTGCCCACCAATCACAGATTCATCTCAAACATTCTAAGATCTGATAAGCTGCTCAAACTTGTTCTAGCATATAAACAGATGTTATTTATAACCCCTTTTACTTCAGCCGTAACTCGTATGTCAGGTTTTTGGCCCTTTAAAGCTGAACTCCAGACAACCAACTAAATATACAAATAAAATACATGAGAGCTATTTTTCTTGCCATAGGATTTGTATGCCTGTCCATACAGTGCAAAGATGTACACAGCTCTGTCACACAGAACAGCCCTGGCTGCAGTGGCGTCGCTAGGGGGTGGCTTTTGGGGCTATAGCCCCGAGTCTGGGGCCCATAGCTCTGAGTCTCTGCAAGGGTCCCCAAGGGAAGGGGAGGCTCTCTGGAGACCCTGATTTAAGGGGAAGGCTTTCTTGGGACCCTAATGTAAGGGGGGCTCTCTGGGGACCCTGATGAAAGGGGGGGGCTCTCTGGGGATATATATACACACACACACACCTATATTATATACATGTGTATGCCCGCCCAAGTGTATGACTTTCTTTACTACGCTGCTATGGGCTCTAGCCCCAGATCTTTTGTAGACCTAGCAACGCCCCTGCCTGGCTGGCAGGTAAGGAGACCTGATGTTTCTCCAATGTGGAAGCGAACAATCACTATAATAATTGGCGCTACTACAGTGATTGTTGCTATCAGTGGCGGCTGGTGCTAAAATAATTTGGGGGCCCCAGGTCCGCCCACACTCAGCCTCTCCTGGAGATGACGATAGAGTCGGAGATGCCCTGGAAGCAGATCATGATCATGCCCCATCGAAATCCAGCGATGTGCACGACAGCCTCGACTCTCTGGGGACTCTCCCCCCTTATTGGCTGAGACAGCAGCGGGAGCCATTAGCCAGTGAGCCAATGAAAAGAGAGAAGGGGTGGGGCCAAGCTGCGGCTCTGTGTGTGAATTGACGCTCAGAGCAGTGGCTCAGAAGCAAGCCTGTCTCGGGTGCCTCCATAGCAAGCTGTTTGCTCTGGGGCATTTAGCAGGAGGGAGGGGCCAGGAGCGCCGGCACAGGGACCCGAGAAGACAAAGCAGGTAAGTATGTTTGTTATTTTTAAACTTGCTTTTAATATCACTTTAAAGCATTGATGTTGATGTAAATGATCTGATTGCCAGGCAGGTATCTTCCAGTATTCATTTTGTCAACTAAAATGACTAAAACATTATAGTCGACTAAATGAATACTATTTTAGTCGACTAAAATACGACTAAACCTAAAACAATTGAGGTGACTAAAATACAACTAAAACTAAAATGGCATTTTAGTCAAAAGACTAAAATGGAACTAAAACGCCATTTTAGTCAAAAGACTAATGCCGCGTACACACGAGCGGACTTTCCGGCAGACTTGGTCCGGCGGACCAGACTCCGTCGGACAATTCGATCTTGTGTGGGCTCCAGCTGACTTTTTTTTCCCAAAAGTCAGACGGACCTAGAAATAAAACATGTTTCAAATCTTTCCGACGGACTCGAGTCCGGTCGAAAAATCCGCTCGTCTGTATGCTAGGCCGACGAACTAAAACCGATGCTAGGGCAGCTATTGGCTACTGGCTATCAACTTCCTTAATTTAGTCCGGTCGTACGTCATCACGTACAAATCTGTCAGACTTTGGTGTGATCGTGTGTAGGAAAGTCCGTCGGACCAGTCCGGTCGAAAAGTCCGCTTGTGTGTACGCGGCATAAGACTAAAACTAAATTGGAATTTGACTTCAAAATGAACACTGGTCTATAGTGCATGTTCATACTTCAATACCATAAATAATAACATATGAGATTTTTCACTCCAGCAGTATATAATGAGTTTGGAAATTGTAGAGAATTTTTTTTATTTTTTAAATTATTTTTAAACTTGCCTTTAATATGACTTTAAAGTATTGATGTAAATGATCTGATTCCACTGGTCTGTAGTGCATGTTCATACTTCAATACCATAAATAATAACATATTAGACTTTTCACTCCAGCAGTAAATAATGAGTTTGGAAATTGTAGAGAAATGTTCACTAATGCATTAAAAATTAATTACACCCATTCGATTTTAGACGACTAAAATGATTTTTAGTCAACTAAAATGTACTGGAGATTTTAGTCGACTAAAACGTAGGACATTTTAGTCGACTAAAATGTACTGGAGATTTAGTCGACTACATACGACTAAAACAATTGCAGAAAACTAAAATGGGACTAAAACTAAAATGCAATTTTAGTCCTAAGACTAAAGACTAAAACTAAATCGAAATTTGCTGCCAAAATTAACACTGGTAGCTCATACACCCCCAGAGGATTACCACTTTTTTCCAAAAAAGTCAGGAGGACAATCCAAAACAACACCAGGAGTGTCCTCCATGGGCGTCCGCAGGTAGGGGCAAGGGGGGGTCAAGTGCCCCCCCCCCTGGAATCAGGGATCAGATTATTCAGCACAGTGGAGTCACTATGGGGGATGCTGTCAAGCCCCCCCATCAGAGTAGTGTGACTGCGGGCTCTTTTCCCTGCTCAGTCCAGCAGAGAACTCGGCGGCGCTGTGTCAGGAGAAAGGAGAGCTGCAGGCTGTTAGAGGTTTACCCTGCTTGCCCCCCCCCCCCTTTCTACTGTCAGTGAGAAGAGACGGCGGCTCTCACCAGGTTCCCCGCCCTCTCCGTTCCTTCCTCATTGGCCATAACTGAGGGCCAATCAAAGGAGACTAGGAGAGCATCATGGGACATGTAGTCCGGAAGAATGGTGGCCCCATTTTCCACAGGAAGGAGGCTACCGCTCGATCAAGAGAGAGATTGAGAGACTGCAGCCTGGAAAAAAGCTGTGGGAGTGAGTGCTACAGGACAAAGAAAGAGGCGTGTGCTGGGCGGAAGCCAGAGAGAGAACCACACTGCCCAGCGCCACCAGAGAGCCATGCTACCCAGTGCCACCAGAGGGAGCCACTCTGCCCAGCGCCACCAGAGAGAGCCACGCTGTCCAGCGCCACTAGAGAGAGCCATTTATGAATGGAGGAGGGGAGATTGTGAAGTCTATCCACACCTTCTCCAATAACAGAGAGACTTACATTCAGTGAATGGAATTAATCAATGGAGAACTTGTCTTCTATGAGAACTGGAGGAACTGTAAGAGACATACTGTAGTGTATGAAAGTAGTGAAACTAACAGTTGTAGTGAATGCAGCAGGCATAGGTATGCGCAGCCTATTGCATTAGGGTGTGCACCCCAGAGCTCAAACACATTTGCGTGTGTGTGCATGTGTATACAGTATATACTGACGATGTCATTAGAACAATGGACAGTGTCAGTGAGGCAGAGATTGGTGTCAGTAGGGCAGTGGAAGGTGTCAGTAGTTTTTATTTTTATTATTTTATGTTTTTATTATTTTTTACAATTTTATTTTGTTAGGAGCCTCGTTAGGGGGCTTTGGTGAAATATCAGGGGTCTAAACAGGGGGAATCTGCGCCACACTGGGTGATTAGGGTGTGACCAGGCACACCTGGCACACCCTGTGCACACGCCAATGGCAGCAGCAGCCACACATTGGGCACACATCATTCATAGTACCTTATTCTTACATTGCAAATGTTCATAGGTATTTTTTTCCCAGAGTCTTTCTCTAATGCTTTGGCTTCTTTTACATTAGTGAAACTGCTTACCTCCCTCCACCTCAGATGGCTTTTTAGAAGGTGGTATAGCAGCAGCTGACAGACGGGTGCTACATCCACTTCCCGAACACCTTTTTTTTGGGGGGGGGGGTTACTTTTATTTTTAAATTGCCAAACAGCAGATTTACATTGCTGGACCGTGCCACAACTGCAAGGTGAGCATTAAGATCGATGTTGCGGTATGGCCACATTTAGCTCAATGGGTGAGTTTGACAGGTGGTGCCACCTGTCAAAATCTGCACTCCAAGTTAAAAATGTCATGGTCGTGAAGCCTCTGCCACTCCTCCCTGTCTACTGCTACCAGCATGTCCCTTATTAGCAGTGCAGCCTACCTAATTGGCTCCTTGTGCTGCTTCTCCCTCCCTCCAGTCAGAGGGTCCCGGAGCAGAGAAAAGGAGGGGATCAGCGTAGGGACAGCATGACCTGTGTGGACTTCACAGGCACGCTGTATTAGGCTGCTTTGCTTTCCCCTTTAAGAAAGGGGGAGTGGCTGTAGCAAGGGAGGTTTTCCTGAGGGAAGTTAGTGGAAGAAGAAGGGGGAGTGACGTCAGTGGAGAGCGACGGGGAAAGAAGATTGCACACGCTCCCACATCTCTCCTAAAAAACTGTATCTAATGGCGGCATTAACGGCGGCGGCGATGCTAGAGCAGCTACGAGCGGCGGCCGCAGCTCAAGGGGCAGACTGGCTGCAGGCTCAGGTCGCAGCCATAGTAAATGAGGACAGAGCGGCACCGAGCGGGGGGGCGCCGGAGACTCCACGTGCGCGCCGGTCCAGGCCGCCTGAGCGTTTCAGCCCTGACTCTGCTCCCGGGGGTCAGAGGCCACAGATCCAGCACAGAGGACGATCGAGCCAGCCATCCCCCAGTGCGCAGCAGGCTCGGGGAGCCCGACGAGATGACGGAAGGCGGTCACAGCGAAGAGGTCGGAGTGCAGGGATGGGGGAGACCAACGCAACCAACGGTTCCCCCCCCTCAGTGCGTCGCAGAGGTCAGGAACAGCCGGATGGTGAGCCACGGGGGGCTGCGAGCGGTCAGTCGGACCGACAGGCGTCGTCAGTCAATCGGGGGGCTGGCCAGGCGGCCGAGGCGGCCAGCAGCCCTACGCCAGACAGAGGCAGAACCGTGAGGAGCGTGGTCTCGGTTGTGCGGAGAGGCAGAGGGAGAACAACAGAGGCCCAGTACGGTCAGAGGAACGGAAGTGCATCTAAGAGGCCAGGACACGGGTCTGGTGTTGCTGCGCAGCGGGTGGGAAGAGAGCAACAGCGGAGACCCCCGGCAGCCAGAGCGGGACCCTCTGGGGTGCAGTTGGCAGTCGTTCGTCAGGAAGAGGTCAGCGACAGATCGGAAGGCGAGCTGTCCGGGTCGGAGAGGGACGAGGACCAGGGACATTCGGCAGCGGTGGATTCCGGAGTGGCGGCTGTTGGGCCCAGTCCTGGGCAGCCCGGTGAGTCCAGCTCTACTTTTGCTATTTCTTCTTTGTTAGAAAAATTATTAGAGCAGGGCAGACAGGGGGTTTCTTCCGGGGGGGGTAGTTCAGTGGGTGTTAGTGCGGTCAGGTCGCCCGTAGCGCAACCTAGGGAGGCAGGTGATGAGGTGAGCAATAAGGGCTTGCAGGACTTATTGGCTGGGTTGCGGGAGTTGGTACAGCGTTTTGATTCAACCACGGGGGACAGTTCATCACCAGCGCGGGCGTGGGCCACACCTCGAGAAAAGGAGACGGCTGTGGTAAGTACGCCGGGTATGGCGATGGCGGTTAGTGGAGGTGCGGAGAAAACGGCAAATAGCACGGGGTCGGCTGTGGTTGAGCAGCCCGGGACGTCAACTGGCGTTTCGGTCTCGGACAGCCAGGAGAAAACAGGGGAAAAGAAGGCAGAGTCAGTCAGATTGGCTGACGCTGCAAAAAGTGAAGTGTACGTCTGCTTCGAAGGCCCATTGGGAGCACATCTTAAAGCAGAAGTAAAGGAAAAAATTTGGAAAGGGGAATATGTGGAGATATTTACATTATTGCCGTTAGAGAAATTCAATCTGGATAGATTGAAACCTGAAGAACGCAAGAAAGAGGATGAAGAAAAACGCAGGTATCGGCTGATTCCGCGTACTTTTTCAAACTGGTTACAGGCGTTTGCTATCCTGGCAAGCGTGGTTGGGGAAAAGGCCCCCGAGCACTGCTCGGCCTTATTTGTGTATTTAGATGCCATTAGCGAGGCACACCGGACATACGGAGGAGTGGCGTGGCTGCGATACGACGAGCAGTTTAGGCAACGGATGGCCGTCCGACCTTCACTTCGCTGGGATCATAAGGACATCAGCCTATGGATGAAGCTTATGACAGCAGCGAGGGCTCCGAACCAGTTTTTTCAGGCAGGGGTCGGAGGTAACGCAGCTCCAGGACAACCGACCGACAAAAAATGGGGCTTTTGCTGGCAGTTTAATGAAGGCACCTGTAAGTTTGGTGCAACCTGCCGGTTCAAGCACACATGCTCGGGTTGCGGGGGATCTCATGCCCTGTCCAAGTGCTTCAGAAGAGGAAAGGGGCGTGGGGGAGAGCCTGCGAACAAAAGGGAGGACTCCAGTGCTGGGGGAAAGGATGCGTCCTTTTCTCAGTAGATACCCCGACAGAGAGGCAGCACAGTTATTAGACTCAGGATTTGAGCATGGTTTTCAAATACCGTGTTCATTGGATGCGGCACCTCCTTTAGCTAAGAATTTACGGTCGGCCCTCATGCATCCGTTAGTGGTTGCTAGTAAACTGGAAAAAGAGGTGCAATTAGGGCGCATGGTCGGTCCTTTTACCTCGGCACCGATTCCGGGATTGGTGGTTTCTCCTTTGGGAGTCGTCCCGAAGAAGGAGCCCAATAAATTTAGGTTGATTCAGCATCTTTCTTTTCCGAAGGGTGCTTCAGTTAACGATGCGATTGCGCCGGAAATGTGTGCGGTGACGTATACTTCCTTTGATGCAGCAGTATCATGGGTGCGGCGCTACGGGCGGGGGGCACTGTTGGCAAAAGCGGATATTGAATCTGCTTTCCGGCTTTTGCCGGTTCATCCGGATAGTTTCCGTTTGCTTGGCTGCACATGGAATGGGGCGTTCTACGTGGATCGCTGCCTTCCGATGGGGTGCTCTATCTCATGCGCTTTCTTTGAAAAGTTTAGCTCATTTTTAGAATGGGTGGTTAGGGACGTTTCAGGGATCCAATCGGTGATCCACTATCTGGACGATTTCCTTTGTGTTGGCCCAGCGGGTTCCAACGTTTGTGCAGTCCTTTTGGGGACCTTACAGCACATAGCGGAACGTTTTGGGGTTCCGTTAGCACCGGAAAAAACGGAGGGCCCTAAGTCCTCCATCATTTTTTTGGGAATTGAGATAGATTCCATGAATATGGAGTGCCGACTGCCGGCAGACAAGCTGGGCAATCTCAAAGCAGAAGTGGGTGGGGCCATCGGCAAGCGCAAGGTGCAATTGAGACAGCTCCAATCTTTGTTGGGCAAACTAAATTTTGCTTGCCGAATAATTCCCATGGGCAGGGTTTTTTGCCGACGATTGTCGGCAGCGACTGCGGGGGTCACGGCTCCCACTCACTTTGTGACGCTTAACAAGGAACACAGAGAGGACTTATGGGTATGGCAGGAGTTCCTAGAATCATTCAATGGGCGTGCTTTGTGGATGTCAGGTCCCATCAGTAACTGGGATCTCGAATTATTTACGGATGCGGCAGGTTCTACGGGCTACGGGGCCATTTTGCAAAAGAAGTGGAGCGCAGCACGCTGGCCCACAACGTGGGTTGAGGCGGGGTTCTTGAAGAACCTGGTCCTGCTGGAATTGTTTCCAATTGTAGTGGCAATGGAAATATGGGGGGAATCATTTCGCAACTTGAAAGTGCGGCTCAACTGCGACAACCTAGGTGTCGTGCAAGTGATTAACCGTTTGTCAGCCAAGTCATTGCCAGTGGTTAGGTTGTTGAGGCATTTAGTATTGCGTTGTTTGAAACTGAATGTTTTCATCTACGCTGTGCACTTACCTGGAGTTGAAAACACCTTAGCTGATGCACTGTCTCATTTTCAGTGGGACAGGTTTCGGGAATTGGCACCAGACGCGGAGCAGCAGGGGGTTACCTGCCCGGACTGGATGTGGACCGTTGCATTGGGAACGCGGCCAGGTGGATCCAGAACTCAGTGAGTAAGGCCACTTGGGACGCTTACTCCAAGGTATGGCAAGAATGGCTGGCTTGCTTACATAGGCTAGAAACTGACCCTGTGAGCCGGGAAGTGCCGCAGGCGTTGCTGTATTTTATTAATGCGGGATTTGAGCGGGGCATCTCGGCAGCTGCCATTGATAAGAAATTGGCGGGTTTGGCCTTTCTTTTCAAACTACAAGGGCTGCGGGACCATACCAAAGATTTTTGGGTGAGGCAAGCAGTGAAAGGTTATAGAAAAGCACACAAGGGCAGGGATGGTCGGCGCCCGGTGTCTTTTGACATGCTGCATGTCCTATTCAGGCAGATAGAACTGATTTGCTGTTCAAAGTTTGAAAGCGCTTTATTTTGTGCGGCTTTCGCACTAGCATTCTTTGGGGCGTTACGGATCAGTGAATTGGTCAGCCCGTCTAAGCGTGCAAAAGGGGGACTTCAGTGGGAGGATTTGGAGTGTTCAAAGGATTCAGTTCGGATTTATATTAAACGGTCAAAAACCGATCAGGTGGGGAAGGGAGTACAGCTGGAGGTGTTCCGGATTGCGGAATCACACATATGCCCCGTAGCAGCGGTGGCAGCATTTAGGGATATGCGCCCGTGAGGTCCGGGGTCATTTTTAATTCATGCAGACGGATCGTCCTTGTCAAAATTTCAGTTTATAGCCGTATTCAAGAAGTGTTTATCCGCGGCCGGCTATGACCCCACCAGTTATTCGTCCCACTCTTTTCGTATAGGTGCGGCCACGGAAGCGGCTAGGGCAGGGCTCAGTTCTGAGGCAGTAAAGCGCATTGGCAGGTGGGACTCAGATAGATTTAAGCTTTATATCCGCCCACATCTAGTTTAGGTTTGTTAAAAAGGGGTAGTATTTTGGTGTAATTCAGGGGGGTTCAGGGTTCATGTTAGGTAATTTATTGTGGTGTTTTGTTACTCTTGCTTTGCAGGTGAATCGGTGGCCCTCGTTTGGATATTGGGTCACTCATTCGTTTTCTGGGGGGCTAAACGAGCAGACGTTCGGCCGAATGGTAGGCAGCTGGGTATCCCAAGGCAGGAGGCACGGGTAAGGTGGATTGGGTTATCGGGGATGCTGTGGAACAGGGTAAGGTCGGAAGTTCATAAGTTTGCCAGGTGGGACAGGGCTCCAGATGTTCTAGTGCTACATGTGGGGGGGAATGACATGGGGGTTAGGTCTATGAGGGATCTCATCCGAGATATAAAATGCGATGTTTTACGCCTTCAGGCTGCATTTCCTGGGATGGTGATAGTATGGTCAGACATGGTAGGGAGGAGGTCATGGCGCTGGGCTTTGTCTGATAAAAAGGTTGACAGGGCCCGTGTAAAGGTTAATAAGGAGGTTAGCAGGTTTGTTATGCGGAATGGGGGCGTGACCATAAGGCACAGGGAGTTGGAGGTGGATACTTGGAGGTACCTTAGGAGTGATGGGGTGCACCTTAATGATGTGGGCACGGACCTTTGGGCACTTGGTTTGCAGGACGGAGTACAGCGGGCTTTGAAGGTGTGGAGGTGCGCGCAAGGGTAAGGTTTTACCCCTTGCGCGCGGTGGCAGTGGTTTGGGTCTGTGAGGAGGAGGAGAGTATGGTATGGTGATATAATCTGGTTGGTACCCATATATAATATGGGCTGTTTTTTGTACCTTCCGGTTACGAGTGGTTAACCAGGAAGGGGAAGAGTTAGGTCACTGAGAAGGTTGGTTACTGTCTCACAGTCTGGGGTTAGCGACTGGAGGCCAAAAAGTTTACGAGGTTTTACGCAGTGACCTGTGGGTGTGTTCCCCTTCCAGACTACAATAAGTTCTGAGAAATTATTATTAAAAGTTATTTAAAAGTTATTTAAAAAGGAAAGTTATTTTAAAATGTTATTTATTGATTTATATTTTGTTAATAAAAGGCCGGCAAGGCCATTTACTCCAACACCTTGTCACGTCATTTGTGGGAGTATTTTGAGGGGTATTTAATTATGATAAGGGGTAACTTGGAAGACTGAGGTATGTCCTTCATAGGTCAAGAGGGTCCCGGAGCAGAGAAAAGGAGGGGATCAGCGTAGGGACAGCATGACCTGTGTGGACTTCACAGGCACGCTGTATTAGGCTGCTTTGCTTTCCCCTTTAAGAAAGGGGGAGTGGCTGTAGCAAGGGAGGTTTTCCTGAGGGAAGTTAGTGGAAGAAGAAGGGGGAGTGACGTCAGTGGAGAGCGACGGGGAAAGAAGATTCCCACCCACCCTCCCTGGTGTGTATGGAAAAGGTAACGAGGGGCGGCTAGGCAGTGGTTTGGGTCTGTGAGGAGGAGGAGAGTATGGTATGGTGATATAATCTGGTTGGTACCCATATATAATATGGGCTGTTTTTTGTACCTTCCGGTTACGAGTGGTTAACCAGGAAGGGGAAGAGTTAGGTCACTGAGAAGGTTGGTTACTGTCTCACAGTCTGGGGTTAGCGACTGGAGGCCAAAAAGTTTACCAGGTTTTACGCAGTGACCTGTGGGTGTGTTCCCCTTCCAGACTACAATAAGTTCTGAGAAATTATTATTAAAAGTTATTTAAAAGTTATTTAAAAAGGAAAGTTATTTTAAAATGTTATTTATTGATTTATATTTTGTTAATAAAAGGCCGGCAAGGCCATTTACTCCAACACCTTGTCACGTCATTTGTGGGAGTATTTTGAGGGGTATTTAATTATGATAAGGGGTAACTTGGAAGACTGAGGTATGTCCTTCATAGGTCATGAGCTCTATGGTATAGCAGATTGCAATAGACTGAAACCAAGTCAAATTCAAGTACTTATAGTGCTTGCATGCTAAATATATATTTAAAATGATATATTGAAACAATACAGAGCTGCATTAATTATTGCCTGAAATTTAGCTTTGATTCGTGCCAACAGCAACATGCCTGCAAATGAAATGACCTTTTGCAGCAATTGAGCTTTGGAGGCAAACATTTCACTTGTGCTGGTAAAGGGTAAGATTTTCCACAACTAACTGACTACCAGCAATTAGCTAAACCGCAAAGAAAAATCTGCGAGCGGTGTAAAGCTCTCTAATGCTCTTTGGATGTAATACCCACAATTACATTTTAATTAAGGAGGATAAATTGTACAATGGCACATAGAAGGATAAAAAGGCTCACCCCCAACGACTTGGAGTGATTTTATTTGTGTGCAGCAATCTGACCTCCCTGCCCCGAGCAGCTTGTGTTAACGACACTCTCCCGGATGTCAAGCCAGATTACAGAGAGTATTTACTACCAATAAAAAAAGAAAGATGGTTTCACATGCTAGGGCAAGTAAGAATGGTTCCGGGCACTATGCAAATGGAAATTACAATGTGCAATGATTGCTTTGTAAAGAGAAAAACATGTTTTACCCTTCTAATTAACTAACCCTAATCAGGCAGTTAAGACGGGCACTTCAAGAGGACCTGTCACAGTGGCGGCGTGGTCAGATTCAGCACCTCTGTTTTCTCAAAGTTGTATTAAACCATATCTAAACCCTAATGCCTCGTACGCACGATCGGATTGTTGGCCAACAAAACCGTGGAATTTTGTCCGAAGGGCGTTGGGCCAAACTTGTTTTGCATACACACGGCACACAATTGTTGGCCAACAATTACGAACGTAGTGATGTACTAGACGTACTACGTGGTTTTTCAGCTCTTTAGTGCCACCCTTTGGGCTCCTTCTGCTAATTTCGTGTTAGTAGAAGTTTGGTGAGTGTTGATTTGCGCTTTTCATTTCGCACTTTTCATTTCGTGCTTTTCAGTTCATTTCTGAACGGCCGTTCGCCAACCAGACATGTTGCGGAATCGGAGGAGATAACGTGTTATTTATTATTGGTCTTGGAGTTATTGCTTTGACATTATTTTTTTTGGTTGAATAATGATTTGATTTGGTATATTTTCTATATTTTTGGATGCATAGAATGCACTTTTTGGTTAAGTTCTATTGGCAGATAGCATGTCTAATTTTATTTGTTTTCTTTTTTTAATGCACAATACAAAAATTGTGGAGAATAATACTTGGCTATGTGTTTTACTTCAAAGCACAGTTTGGGAGTAGGCAGTTACATTGAAAAAAATACAATGTAAAGTTGACAAGGGACACCAACATAGTTGTATCTTTGATCCTAAAAACTATGGGATAATGGTGTTATGGTAACTTGCCCAAATAAAAAAAAAAAAGCATAATAATATTATTCTTGATATCATTAGAAAAGCCTTTGAAAATCCGTTTGCAATAACTCCATCAGTATCACCAGCAAAGCAGCTTCATTATTATCCCATTAAAGAAGAAGAGAATTGTGCGCTGCATTTGGAGATTTCATAATTTGCCACGTCATGAATCTTGATTCTTCATTACGAACGCTAGTTTACAAGACCGACCACTTCTGGCTCGTCCTTGCTTCTGAGCATGCGTGTTTGTACTTTGGACTTTTGTCCGACGGCCTTGTGTACACACGATCGGAAAATCCGACAACACACATTTGTCCGCGGAAAATTTGAAAACCTGCTAGCCAACATTTGTTGGTGGAAAGTCCGACAACAATTGTCCGATGGAGCGTACACACGGTCGGATTTACCACCAACAGGCTGTCATCAAACATTTCCCGTCGGAAAGTCCGATCGTGTATACGGGCCTTTAGATTGAACTTCTCCTATTTTCTGCCTTTAGGTCTGTTCAATTAAAAAATACAGGGACAATTAAATTCCTATACAAACAAGTTACCACTATAACTGGTCTATTGCAGCAAGGAGCACTGGAAGGGCAATGTGTCAAACAAATACAAGGAAATTTCCAAGCTCAAATTTACCAACCAGCCAGTGACCAACCGAATTGACCTGTCTAGCAATATGCGTTAAGAACAGGGGTTTAGTCTGCACACATTTGCAAATAAAGAAAAAAATCTTGCGAGCCACAATAATCCTATGCTTAATGAATCAGCAGCAAATAGAAAAGTTATATATTACAGGTATATCACAGAGGAATATCCAGCAGCAGACGCAGCTCACGTACTCATAAACGTGCATAAACCATAATGTGAAAGAAATTGCGTTGCGCTAGATAAATATACTGCAGAGGAAAGATCCTAAAAACTTAAATTATCATCCATTATACATAACTTTGCTGAAAAAAATTTATATTAAATATATCAAAAAACTCCTGTGAAAATAAATATATATATATCCCTAGGGGGAGGGGCCAGGACGGAGCGAGCAGCTTACAGCGGATTAGAGAAACAGCTGAGCCGGGAGAAGCGCATACCCCGCGGCAGACCACACAATATACCCTTTTCGAGCTTTGTATTGTTTGGTGCACAACAGCACCCACTAAATGTGAGTAACCCTTTGTGGGAAAGTTGTTTGGTCGGAATAAAGTGGTTTAGTGGAATTACACTATATAGTTTCTTTTTTGTTCTTATGATTAACATCCATGGAGCCTGAGTGACCCAGAGTGGAGATCGATATAGCGTTTCCCATACAGCCCAGGGGGTGGCTACACAGCGTGTTTTGACACAAGGTAACAGCTGTGTCACACGCTCTGAGGTGAGCGCAACCACTGTGGGGGGGCACTGTGGCACAATATTATTATTCAGAGCACTTGAATTTGGCACATTGGATCACCTGGAAACCCTATAGAGATTTATGGACACGGAAACACTCTTTAGTTACAATTTTGGGACACTTATATAAGAACTTTTATATAGCCTTTTTTTCTGCGTTTTTGCATGCTGCACGTTAATTGAAGTATTACATGCTTTTTGTCTGCAGTCACCGTTGAATTTTTATGCACTATTGTATATATATTTCTTTTTGCACTATATGCACTTTTATTGATTGTTTATAGGTGCATACATATGCACATTGCACAGAAGTGATACTATATATATTTATTTTCACAGGAGTTTTTTGATATATTTAATATAAATTTTTTTCAGCAAAGTTATGTATAATGGATGATAATTTAAGTTTTTAGGATCTTTCCTCTGCAGTATATTTATCTAGCGCAACGCAATTTCTTTCACATTTGCAAATACATGCGTAAGCTACAGGCCTCATCAAGGCACGGGTCTGGGTTAGGGACTACAGAAAACAGGGTGCCTTGATGGGGCCTGTAGCTTACGCATGTATTTGCAACCCCTGTTCTTAACGCATATTGTTAGATCAATTTGGTTGGTCGCTAACTGGTTGGTAAGTTTGAGCTTGGAAATCTCCTTGTTTTTGTTTGACACAAATAAATTCCTCCCTTGCTTTGAAGATGCCCCGAGAGGTATTAACTGTACCTTCTGACTTTCTATTAAGACTAAAAACTAAGTAATTAGTACTGGGATTACTATAAACTTGTGGCACTTTCATCCTTCACATCTTTTTTAGCATTCAAACCAAGAACCCCACCAATGCAAGGCATAAGGGCTAACCACTAGGTTCCCATGATCCCCCTCCTCCCAACTACCTTTGCTTTATACACAAACACAAACAACATATCTAGCAGAATAATTTAGAAACTGGAAGAAAGGTTTAATGCTGTATATTTGTTTGGTATTTAATTATTTAATGGGTACGTTTTATTAGAGGTCTATACATAAAACCAAGTCCTGAGAAGGACGGACACAGGAATTTGCCTCCAAAAGAGGATTGCCCTTCCAAATGAGTAATAGGGCGTACACACGGTCGGACTTTGTTCGGACATTGCGACAACAAAATCCTAGGACTTTTTCCGACGAATGTTGGCTCAAACTTGTTTTGTCTACACACGGTCACACAAACTTGTCGGAAAATCCGATCATTCTGAACGCGCTGACGTAAAACACGTACGTCGGGACTATAAAGGGGGCAGTGGCCAATAGCTTTCATCTCTTTATTTATTCTGAGCATGCGTGGCACTTTGTCCGTCGGATTTGTGTACACACGATTGGAATTTCCGACAACGGATTTTGTTGTCGAAAAATTTTATCTCCTGCTCTCCAACTTTGTGTGTCGGAAAATCCGATGGAAAATGTCCGATGGAGCCCACACACGGTCGGAATTTCCGACAACACGCTCCGATCGGACATTTTCCATCGGAAGATCCGACCGTGTGTACGGGGCATAACAGTTTATAGCTAATTAATTCCATCCAATGTCTATGTTAACTTTACAATGCTAACATAGTTTTGGTAGTTACATAGTTACATAGTAGGTGAGGTTGAAAAAAGACACAAGTCCATCAAGTCCAATCTATGTGTGTGATTATATGTCAGTATTACATTGTATATCCCTGTATGTTGTGGCCGTTCAGGTGCTTATCTAAAAGTTTTTTGAAACTATCAATGCTCCCCGCTGAGACCACCGCCTGTGGAAGAGAAGTCCACATCCTTGCCGCTCTTACAGTAAAAAACCCTCTACGCAGTTTAAGGTTAAATCTAATTTCTTCTAATTTTAATGAGTGGCCACGTGTCTTGATCAACTCCCTTCCGTGGAAAAGTTTTATCCCTATTGTGGGGTCACCAGTACGGTATTTGAAAATTGAAATCATATCCCCTCTCAAGCGTCTCTTCTCCAGAGAGAACAGACAGCATACTCCAGGTGAGGCCGGAACAGAGTCGTGTAGAGTGGGAGAATTAGAGTTTTATCTCTTGAGTTAATCCCCTTTTTAATGCATGCCAATATTCTGTTTGCTTTGTTAGCAGCAGCTTGGCAATGGGTGCCATTGCTGAGCCTATCATCTACTAGGACTCCCAGGTCCTTTTCCATCCTAGATTCCCCCAGAGGTTCTCCCCCCAGTGAGTAGATTGCATTCAGATTTTTGCCACCCAAATGCATTATTTCCACATTAAACCTCATTTGCAATGTAGTTGCCCACCCCATTAATTTGTTCAGATCTTCAAGGTTTCCACATCCCGCGGAGAAGTTATTGCCCTGCTAAGCTTAGTGTCATCTGCAAATACAGAGATTGAACTGTTTATCCCATCCTCCAGGTCGTTTATGAACACATGAAATAAAATTAAACAGGATTGATCCCAGCATAGAACCCTGGGGGACCCCACTTTCCACCCCTGACCATTCCAGGTACTCCCCATTTATCACCACCCTCTGAACTCACCCTTGTAGTCCGTTTTCAATCCATGTACTCAACCTAGGGTCCATGCCAACGGACCTTACTTTGTACAGTAACCATTTATAGGGAACTGTGTCAAATGCTTTTGCAAACCCCAGATCCACCATGTCTACAAGCCTTCCTTTATCTAGATGGCAACTCACCTCCTCATAGAAGGTTAATAGATTGGTTTGGCAAGAACGGTTCTTCATGAATCCATGCTGATTACTGCTAATGATACCGTTTTCTTTACTTTTTGATCTCCTTTACTATGTGTCTTTCGTGTTCTATCTTAGATGCCCTAATGGCACCCTTACATTTCTTGTTGCATTCTTTGTAAAGTCTGAAGGCTAATGATGATTCCTTAGCCTTGTATTTTTTGAAGGCTTTCTCCTCTGCTTTTATATGCATTTTTACATTGGAGTTAAGCCACCCAGGATTTTTGTTTGCTCTTTTAAATTTATTTTTCAATGGGATGCACTGGCTCATGCCCTTATTTAATATGCTCTGAAAGCAAACCCATCTCTCCTCCGTGTTCTTTTTTCCTAAGATTTTATCCCAATTTATATCTTCTAGCAAGGTTCGTAGTTTAGGGAAGTTGGCTCTTTTGAAATTCAGTGTCTTTGTATTCCCCTTATGTTTCCTATTTGTGTAATTTATACTGAGGCTAATTGACCTGTGATAGCTGTTTTCTAAATTGCCCTGTATTTACACATCTGTGATCCGGTATGTATTGTTGGTAATCAGTAGGTCTAGTAACGCTTTGTTTCTAGTTGGTGCGTCTACCATCTGACCCATGAAATTGTCCTGCAAGACATTTAGGAACTGGCGAGCCTTAGATGAATGCGCGGTTCCTTCCGCCCAGTCTATGTCTGGATAATTAAAATCATTATGATGACACTTCCCATCCTTGCTGCTAATCCAAATTGTGATAGGAGGTCCATCTCCCCCTCCTCCTTCAGGTTAGGGAGCCTATAGCATACTCCCAGTATTATTTTCCCCTTTAGTTGTATCCGTTTGAGTTGCTGGGTTGAGTTGCTAATATAAAGAGGTCTATACAGCAAACCAAAAAGAGTGACAACTGAGGAGAGACACAGAGATTTGGTTCCAAAGGTGTCAGTCCCTCAAAATGAGGAAAACTTGATAGCTATGTAATGTTATCTTATAACTATGGCAATTTTTTTGATACTAACACAGTTTTCTTTGGTCTGTTAAAGCCCAACTTCAGGGAAAATTTAATTCCTCCCTTTCAGTGGAAATGTCCCAAAATGTGTTGACTTTACCTTCCAATTTTTTATCAAGACTAATAAATTTGTACTGGGATTACTATAAACTTGTTGTGCTTTCATCCTTTACATCTATTTTTAGAATTCAAACCAAGGACCCCACCAATGCAATGCATAAGGATTAACCACTAGGTTGTGATCCTCTCTTTTCACAGGTACTATTCCTTTATACTGGTTCTCAAATTTCAATTAGACTCTTTAGAAACTGGAATAAAGATTTAATACTGTACAATTGCTTTGTATTTAATGGGTACATTTTATGTAGAGGCATCTACTTCAAACCAAAAGAAGGACTTCTGAGAAGGAGGGACACAGGAAGTTGGTTCCAAAAGAAGACAGTCTTTCAAAAGGAGTAACAGTTGATAGGTATATAATGCCATCTAATGTCTATATGGCACCTTTACAATGCTAACGAGTTTTGTTAGTTGATGGGTATGTTATATTTAGAGGTATATACATCATGAGGAACAGTTGACTGCTATGCATTGCCATCTAATGTCGATGGCACCTGTATGATGCTAACATAGTTTTGGTAGTTAATGAGTATATTATATATAGAGGTCTATACATTAAACCAAAACGAGGGCCAACTAAAAAAGAGGGACACAGAGATTTGGTTCCAAGGTACTCAGTCCCTTAAAATGAGGAAAAGTTAATAGCTATGTAAAGGTTTTATACTGTATAATTACTTTGTATTTAATGTGTACATTTTATGTAGAGGTCTATATGTCAAACCAGAAAAAGGACTCCTGAGAAGGAGGAACACAGGGATTTGGTTCCAAAAGAAGACAGTCTTTCAAAATGAGTAACAGTTGATATCTATAGAATGCCATCTAATGTCTATGGCACCTTTACGATGCTAACATAGTTTTGGTAGTTGATGGGTACATTATATATAGAGGTCTATACATCAAACCAAAAAGAGGGACAACTGAAAAGGAGGGACACAGGAATTTGGTTCCAAAAGAAGACAGTCTTTCCAAATGAGGAAAAGTTGACTGCTTTGCATTGCCATCTAATGTCTAAGGCACCTTTATGATGCTAACATCATTTTGGTAGTTAATGAGTACATTATATATAGAATCCTAGACAGCAAACCAAAAAGAGGGCCAGCTAAAAAAAGAGAGGCACAGAGATTTGGTTCCAAGGGACTCAATCCCTCAAAATTATGAAAAGTTGATAGCTATGTAATGCCATCTAATGTCTATGGCAACTCTACGATACTAACATAGTTTTTGGTAGTTGATGGCTACATTCTATATCGAGGTCTATACATCAAACCAAAAAGAGGGACAAGTGAGAAGGAGAGGCACCGGGGTTTGGTTCTAAAAGAGGGTCAGTCCCTCCAAGTGAGGAACGGTTCATATATATGTAATGCCATCTAATGTCTATGTCAACTTTACAGTGCTAACATAATGTTGGTAGGTAATAGATATGGTATATATAGAGGTGTATACATCAAAGCAAAAAGAGGGACAACTGAGAAAGAGGGACACGGGGACTTGGTTCCAAAAGAGGGTCAGTTCCTCCAAATGAGGAACAATTAGTACTGTAGCAATGCCATGCCATCTAATGTCTATGGCAACTTTTCAAAACCTTTTTTTTGAAGTCTAGTTGCACTTTACGCAATATTCCATAACTGTCCCTCTTGTATGTAACAATGAGAATCTTGTAATAGGCAAAGAGTGTTTATCCCAGTGAGGTGTGTCTCATAGCTCTGTACATAGTTAAAGTCTTTACAGCTAGACTTAAACTCTCTCCAACATGAGACACTTCCCTTTCACCTTAATGACAAGCAGTAGATATTATAGGATTGTGAGTTTGGCATGTCATTTTAGTAACCCCTCTAGCTGGAAAGGGATTATCATTTCTCTTCTGACATTTCAGAATTGCCTTCAATCACATATGGGAATAATCAGTGTAAATAATGTATACACCCAGAGAAGCGCATGCTTAGGAGCCATTGTAATGTTCCGGGTTGAAAGGATGACAAGCCTACATATTTCTATCGTGCAGCAAGTACATGCTACATCGGAAAGCCTTCCAGGTATGTATGTAATGACGGAATGGATCGTGTGCTCCACCCATGGAAGCAATTTGGAGAAAAAAGGAAAATAAATCCTTAGACTACATCCAATGTATATTTAATAGCAACTGTTTTTTTACAAGCTGCTTAAACAATAAGAACAAGGAGCCCAGGGGTGCTAAAAGTAGACGCAAACACTTATGCCCCGTACACACGGTCGGATTTTCCGATGGAAAATGTCCGATTGGAGCATGTTGTCGGAAATTCCGACCGTGTGTGGGCTCCATCGGACATTTTCCATCGGATTTTCCGACACACAAAGTTTGAGAGCAGGATATAAAATTTTCCGACAACAAAATCCGTTGTCGGAAATTCCGATCGTGTGTACACAAATCCGATGGACAAAGTGCCACGCATGCTCAGAATAAATAAAGAGATGAAAGCTATTGGCCACTGCCCCGTTTATAGTCCCGACGTACGTGTTTTACGTCACCGCGTTTAGAACGATCGGATTTTCCGACAACTTTGTGTGACCGTGTGTATGCAAGACAAGTTTGAGCCAACATCCGTCGGAAAAAATCCTAGGATTTTGTTGTCGGAATGTCCGAACAAAGTCCGACCGTGTGTACGGGGCATTACACTTACAACATAGTGTGCTAAAGCGCCATGTATCATAAACAACTGTTTTTTTAAATAAAATTTTAATGTTCACCTTTTTGCTATCTTAGTTTCATCTCAGAACTGCAGATCTCCTACAACCTCTTTGCAGTCCTGTCATGTCTACATGCACCCAGCAGTGGAACATGTCCGTGTAGGGTGAGCTGAAATGCCCACTTGTAGTCTTTACCAGACGCCCATGTGACTAGGTGACAATACAGGAGTGCAACTGGAAGAGAGGCATTGTCATCCCATAAGAGGAAGTACCTGAACAATGACCTTCATGGCAGGATCATCAAACTGGTTGTAAACCCTTACATACAGTAACCTTGGCCGGATCTGTGCCTTGCCACAATTCTGTCTCTGAGCTCTTCAGGCAGTTCCTTTGACCTCATGATTCTCATTTGCTCTGACATGCACTGTGAGCTGTAAGGTCTTATATAGACAGGCGTGTGGCTTTCCTAATCAAGTCCAATCAGTATAATCAAACACAGCTGGACTCAAATGAAGGTGTAGAACCATCTCAAGGATGATCAGAAGAAATGTACAGCACCTGAGTTAAATATATGAGTGTCACAGCAAGGGGTCTGAATACTTAGGACCATGTGATATTTCAGTTTTTCTTTTTTAATAAATCTGCAAAAATGTCAACAGTTCTGTGTTTTTGTGTCAATATGGGGTGCTGTGTGTACATTAACGAGGAAAAAAAAAAGAACTTAAATGATTTTAGCAAATGGCTGCAATATACCCAGTGAAGTGACTGGCCTCCAGTGCAGGGCCGTCTTTTCGCATGGGCACACTGGGCAGTTGCCCGGGGGCCTCACTTGCCTGGGGGGCCCCACCAGCCAAGCATCATTCTGCCACATTATGCCAATGGCGTCACCAGCGTGGGGCCTGATGGGGCCACGACCCCCCCAATTTTACTCTGTGCCCCCCCATGTACCCCCCCCACAAATATCTCCCGCTTTGACATAATTAGTGCTTTTGTACTGTCCCATTTCAATCTGTAATTTCTTGTTTTTCAATTTCTTGCTTTTCAAGCTCGTGTTATATAGTCCAAATGTTGTGTTAATGTTTAAACTCTGATTTTGTTGGAAGTACCAATAAATATAGGCTTATTGATAATTTGCATTTTTATTCTCGTGCTTAATTGTGTAACCAGGGCCCAAGTGCACTGTATTGCCCGTGGGCCTATAATACTCTTAAGATGGCACTGCTCCGGTGATACACAGAGATGAAACAAATCCTCCTGCATAAGTTGTAGCTGTTTACCTGCAGTATTCTCTTCTCTACATCTGTTCAAAGTGCAGAATTTATAAAGCTTATCTGAACTTCCAAAAAAAAAAAGGGGGCTGAGTGCTGAAGTTAAACACTACAGAACTCCGTGAGGAAGAGCTCTGAGCGCTGAATGGAAGAAATCAACACAGCACACAGCAACAGAGCTGAGGCTGTCAATCACAAGCTGTGTGCTAGACGTCCCTCCCCTGTCACCCGTTTTGTCTGTACATGGACACAGACAAACACACAGGGATTCCTTTGGTATAACAAAAGGTAGGAATCTTCAACAAAGTTTGTAAAAATCCTTGCAATGTACAGAGATCACCCAGAGGGGAGTTACTCTTTAAGTTTTCACACCAGCCAACATAAAACTAGAAAATGGTTTAAATCGGCTCCATGATAAATCTTTACATATCCTGGTAATATATGGAACTTACTAAATGCATTCCCTTACATAATAAGACAGAGAAGCCATTCATGTACATCCTAATACTAGACATCAACCAGTCATGTAGCAAAAGGCACCATTGATCTGCGCCTCGCATCGTCTCAGGCCGAAGTGTGATCCCGCGCTGCGTTCGCCCCGCCGTAGACACGTGTTAATCTATACTTCCCGCCATTCTATATTTTCGCGGCAGAGGAGGCTGCGTTTATTAGTGATCTTGCATATCTTGCCCCGAGATGAATAAACATTATTTTAGAGCAACTAACACCTTTCCTAAAACCGCATCCAGATTTTAAGCTTACGCTGTTCAGTTTGCCAAAGTTACGCTCCAGACAGACGGACAAACATGTAAAATGTTTCCACTGTACGGCTCAGAGAGTCAAAGGCAAGCTGTGGATACTCTGAAAGGGGGATTTAAAGTGGCTGTCAATGGATTACATGGAAGACTGTCAATGGATTACATTTTTCCAAAAATAAGGCCAGCTTGTAAAGAAAAGAGGTAGTGCTCACCCCTCCGTCGCACACATCGCTAACCATTGCTCTGTTGCTAAACCAGCAAAAATCTTCTGCATCTGACATGCTACTTGGTGTGTTGTGTGTCCATAGCTCCCAACTGTCCCGGATTTCGAGGGACTGTCCCTGATATGGAGCAATGTCCCTCTGTCCCTCTTTCCTCCTCATATGTCCCTCATTTTGGTCTGATCTACCCTGTTTCCCCTAAAATAAGACCTAGCGTGATGGCTGCAATATAAGCCCTACCCTCCAAATAAGCCCTACCCTGTTTCCCCGAAAATAAGCCCTACCCTGAAAATAAGACCTACAAGGACTTTAATTAGGGCTTATTTGGGGGGTAGGGCTTATATTGAAGCCATCACCGACAATCACGCTAGGTCTTATTTTGGGGGAAACAGGGTATATAGTTGTATATAAAATGCACTTTTTATCTTTCAAAAAGTATTTCCCAGTGCTAAACCATTCATCCAAATTCTAAATTGCTGCATTTGTAAATTTTAAAAGCATATATAAAGGAACAGTAGCGGTAAAAAAAAAAAAAGCCCTTGTGGATTTGATTAACCTTTTTTTTTGGTTAATTCTCCTTTAAGGGGGTGTGGCAGGGGGCGTGTCCTATGCCTACATACATTTGGTAGTAAGTGTCCCTCATTCCCATCTCAAAATGTTGGGAGGTATGGGTGTCTGGTCCCCCTGCTACACTCTGTGGTTCCATCCATATACTGTAGTGGTGTAACAGAAGTCGGATAGACCCACAGGAGGGGGATCAGGTATCTGACATTACCAGAAGTATGCAGAGAATTTTTTTGGACTGCATAGGTTTTCAAGTCTGGCGTCAGGTAAAAAATTGAGAAGAGGACGGCCACACTCCAAAATAATTGCCTTTATTTGACAAAGCTTAATCCATACACCAATGAGAGACACAGGTCCAGGTGATAACTGACGCGTTTCGCACCGTTAATGGTGCTTAACCGCTTGCCGACCGCCTGCCGTCATTTAACTGCGGCAGATCAGCCTGATCCCGCCAGCCGTCGTAGCTATACGTCGGCTCGCGGGATTGGGAACAGCAGGCGCGCGCACGCGCCTACTTCACAACGTGGGGGTGCCGATGCTCGTGGCCGATGGTCGCGATGACCGCCGGCCACGAGCGATCGCGGGCACGAGAGGCAAAACAGGTAGGTGTGTGTGTGTAAACACACAAATCTCTGTTCTGCAAGGAGAGACAGATCGTGAGTTCCTAATAGCTAGGAACCACGATCCGTCACTTCCTCTAGGTCAGTCTCCTCCCCCTACAGTTAGAAACACACATAGGGAACATAGTTAACCCCTTGATCGCCCCCTAGTGTTAACACCTTCCCTGCCAGTGACATTTTTACAGTAATCAGTGCATTTTTATAGCACTGATCGCTGTATAAATGCCAATGGTCCCAAAAATATGTCAAAAGTGTCCGACGTGTCTGCCATAATGTCGCAGACCCGATAAAAATCGCAGATCGCCGCCATTACTAGTAAAAAAAAATAATAATAATAAAAATGCTATAAATCTATCCCCTATTTTGTAGACGCTATAACTTTTGAGCAAACCAATCAATATACACTTATGCCGCGTACACACAAGCGGACTTTATGGAATACTTGGTTCGGCAGACAATTCGATCGTGTGTGGGCTCCAGCGGACTTTTTTCCCCCAAAAGTTCGAGGGACCTAGAAATGAAACATGTTTCTAATCTTTTCGACTGACTCGAGTCCGGTCGAAAAGTCCACTCGTCTGTATGCTAATCCGACAGACAAAAACCGACGCTAGGGCAGCTATTGGCTACTGGCTTCGAACTTCCTTGTTTTAGTCCGGTCGTACGTCATCACGTAGGAATCCGTTGGACTTTGGTTGATCATGTGTAGGCAAGTCTGTTCATTCGGAAAGTCCGTCGTAAAGTCCGCCGTGTTTACGCGGCATTACTGTGATTTTTTTTTACCAAAAATATGTAGAAGAATACATAGCGGCCTAAACTGAGAAAAAAATTCCTTTTTAAAAAAAAAAAATGGGGATATTTATTATAACAAAAAGTACAAAATATTGTGGTTTTTTCAAATTGTCGCTCTTTTTTTGCTTATAGCGCAAAAGAAAAAAAAAACGCAGAGGCGATCAAATACCACCAAAAGAAAGCTCTATTTGTGGGAAAAAAAGGACGTCAATTTTGTTGGGGTGCAACGTCGCACGACTGCACAATTTTCATTTAAAGCGATGCAATGCCGAATCGCAAAAAATGGCCTGGTCATTCAGCAGCCAAATCTTCCGGGGCTGAAGTGGTTAATCATAGCTGGAGGACTACCGATCGCAATCTGTCTTTTATACACGTAAAATCCAATGGTCACCTGACCAAATGTATCTAATCCAGATTGCAATCACCTGTGGTCCTGCAAAAGCTTTCACACATATAGCTTTTGCAGGACCACAATTGATCGCAGTCTGGATTAGATACAATTGGTCAGGTGACCACTGGATTTTACGTGTATAAAAGACAGACTGCGATCGGTGGTCCTGCAGTTATCAGTATCACCTGGACCTGCGTCTCTGATTGGTGTATGGACTAAGCTTTGTCAAATAAAGGCATTATATTGGAGTGCGGCCGTCCTCTTCTTCCATATGAGCCACCATCGATCACTTAGAGGAGAAGAGCAGAGGCGAGTCTTATTGTGTGCTCCATGTGAGCCACCATCAATCACTTGGAGAAGAAGAGCAGAGGCGTGTCTTACTGTGTGCTCCATGTGAGCCACCATCGATCATTTAAAGGAGAAGAGCAGAGATGTGTTTTATTGTGTGCTCCATGTGAGCCGCCATCGATCACTTGGAGAAGAAGAGCAGAGGCGTGTCTTACTGTGTGCTCCATGTGAGCCACCATCGATCATTTAAAGGAGAAGAGCAGAGATGTGTTTTATTGTGTGCTCCATGTGAGCCGCCATCGATCACTTGGAGGAGAAGAGCAAAGGCGTGTCTTATTGTGTGCTCCATGTGAGCCACCACCGATCACTTGGAGAAGAAGAGCAGAGGCATGTCTTATTGTGTGCCCCATGTGAGCCGCCATCGATCACTTGGAAGAGAAGAGCAGAAGCGTGTCTTACTGTGTGCTCCATGTGAGCCACCATCGATCACTTGGAGGAGCAGAGCAGAGGCGTGTCTTATTGTGTGCTCCATGTGAGCCACCACCGATCACTTGGAGGAGAAGAGCAAAGGCGTGTCTTATTGTGTGCCCCATGTGAGCCACCATCGATCACTTGGAGGAGAAGAGCAGAGGCGAGTCTTATTGTGTGCTCCATGTGAGCCACCATCGATCACTTGGAGGAGAAGAGCAAAGGCGTGTCTTATTGTGTGCCCCATGTGAGCCACCATCGATCACTTGGAGGAGAAGAGCAGAGGCGAGTCTTATTGTGTGCTCCATGTGAGCCACCATCGATCACTTGGAGGAGAAGAGCAGAGGCGTGTCTTATTGTGTGCCCCATGTGAGCCACCATCAATCACTTGGAGGAGATAAGCAGAGGCGTGTCTTATTATGTGCTCCATGTGAGCCACCATCGATCATTTAAAGGAGAAGAGCAGAGATGTGTTTTATTGTGTGCTCCATGTGAGCCACCATCCATCACTTAGAGGAGAAGAGCAGAGGCGTGTCTTACTGTGTGCTCCATGTGAGCCACCATCGATCATTTAAAGGAGAAGAGCAAAGATGTGTTTTATTGTGTGCTCCATGTGAGCCGCCATCGATCACTTGGAGGAGAAGAGCAAAGGCGTGTCTTATTGTGTGCTCCATGTGAGCCACCACCGATCACTTGGAGAAGAAGAGCAGAGGCGTGTCTTATTGTGTGCCCCATGTGAGCCGCCATAGATCACTTGGAAGAGAAGAGCAGAAGCGTGTCTTACTGTGTGCTCCATGTGAGCCACCATCGATCACTTGGAGGAGAAGAGCAAAGGCGTGTCTTATTATGTGCTCCATGTGAGCCACCATCGATCACTTGGAGGAGAAGAGCAAAGGCGTGTCTTATTGTGTGCTCCATGTGACCCACCACCGATCACTTGGAGAAGAAGAGCAGAGGCGTGTCTTATTGTGTGCCCCATGTGAGCCAGCATCGATCACTTGGAGGAGAAGAGCAGAGGCGTGTCTTATTGTGTGCCCCATGTGAGCCACCATCGATCACTTGGAGGAGAAGAGCAGAGGCGTGTCTTATTGTGTGCCCCATGTGAGCCACCATTAATCACTTAGAGTAGAAGAGCAGAGGCGAGTCTTATTGTGTGCTCCATGTGAGCCACCATCGATCACTTGGAGGTGAAGAGCAGAGGCGTGTCTTATTATGTGCTCCATGTGAGCCACCATCGATCACTTGGAGGTGAAGAGCAGAGGCGTGTCTTATTATGTGCTCCATGTGAGCCACCATCGATCACTTGGAGGAGAAGAACAAAGGCGTGTCTTATTGTGTGCTCCATGTGAGCCACCACCGATCACTTGGAGAAGAAGAGCAGAGGCGTGTCTTATTATGTGCTCCATGTGAGCCACCATCAATCACTTGGAGGAGAAGAGCAGAGGCGTGTTTTATTGTGTGCTCCATGTGAGCCACCATTGATCATTTAAAGGAGAAGAGCAGAGATGTGTTTTATTGTGTGCTCCATGTGAGCCACCATCGATCACTTGGAGGAGAAGAGCAGAGGCATGTCTTATTGTGTGCTCCATGTTAGCCACCATCCATCACTTAAAGGAGAAGAGCAGAGATGTGTCTTATTGTGTGCTCCATGTGAGCCACCATCGATCACTTAGAGGAGAAAAGCAGAGGCGAGTCTTATTGTGTGCTCCATGTGAGCCACTATCAATCACTTGGAGAAGAAGAGCAGAGGCGTGTCTTACTGTGTGCTTCATGTGAGCCACCATCGATTACTTGGAGGAGAAGAGCAAAGGCGTGTCTTATTGTGTGCCCCATGTGAGCCACCATCGATCACTTGGAGGAGAAGAGCAGAGGCGAGTCTTATTGTGTGCTCCATGTGAGCCACCATCCATCACTTAGAGGAGAAGAGCAGAGGCGTGTCTTATTGTGTGCTCCATGCGAGCCACTTGGAGGTGGGGAAGAAGAGGCATGTCTTGCTATGTTAATTAAATTGTTTAAAAAAAGAGCGGTTTTGGAAAATACAGCATCATGGCCACTAGATGGAGTTTAAGATAATAGTATATAGGTATTAAAAGTATTTATTTCCTAGGATCATTGCTCCATCTAGTGGCCATATAGTGACATTTTCCTGATTTACTCTATTCTGGTAAAATAAATAACATTCGACCTGGAGAGAACACACCCTAGTAACATTCAATTTTGCCACCATTTCCATACAATGAATGTACATGCAGCTTCACAGGATTAACAGCTCTGAAAATTTTTTATAAACACACCGCAAGAGTGTGGGAAAAAGTTGACAAATCTGGAACTTTGCGGTATTAAAAGATACAGGTACCCGTGTTATAACCTATATATATAATTATATATATATATTTTTTTTTAAATAAACTACCACTTTATAAGATGAAGATGCAGCAGACAAGGTAAGTGTTGCTCTCAGCAGCTGAATTTGATAAAAAAATTTCAGGCCTAATATCACTTTAAGGCCAACTAAGGTCTTGCTATCAGGCATGACAATTCTTTCGAATGACCCTGAATTGCCTTGAAAGCTTCCAGCAAAAATCTGTTCCATCAGGATTAGGCAATACACATTCCACTCTTTTAACCTATACATTGTATGAATTATTCCGCCTTTACTTTCATTATAAATGTGCACAGCCGTCTACAGCTTTCTGCTGATTTAGAGGGAGAGATAGGAGAGGAATGACGTGAATAGTAGGACATTAATAGGTAGCTGAGGTTCTCAATGTAATTGGAGTCTATACATTAGATCTTCTGGATTCATTTCACTCAGGTGCCATGTGGACATATAATTTGTCTGTGCTCAGAGAACAATACAATCCCCGGAATTTAAAGGCTGTTGTTGAACCTGTACATAGACCAGACAGAGCCAGATGACAACAAGGAATTAAAGCTGAACTCTGAGATAAGCAAATATTTCCCAAATACATGAGTCATGTGATTTTTTTTTTTCTTTAAATCTTCATGTGCTTTGTGTATTTCTTCCAGATCTGAACAGTAATCCAAGTGATACCTCTGTAATAAAGACCACTCACTGCTGCTCTCTCTCCTTGTGCAGGGTGACTGGTCTGGTCTCCGCCCCCTCCTGTAGTTTTCTGCAGGCAGCCTATAGTGGGTGGGGCCTGCTGGGTCCCTCCCACAGCTCTGCTTTCTGCACTAGCCCTGTACAGCACAGTGATGATGTCACTGCTACTCTTTCAAGGTAATATCTGGGTTTGCAAAGGAGCTTGGGCACACAAAGTGGATTTACATCCTTTGTGGCTACCGAGGAATATATTTAAATGAAATCTTTTGTGCTGGTAGTTTCAGCCTTAACAGAAGAAACCTTGCAAAGACTGCATAATCACAAACAGGGTTGGTCATTCCTTATTCTCCCTTTAACCACTTCCATACCAGGCACTCACACCCCCTTCCCGCCCAAGCCAATTTTCAGCTTTCAGCGCTGTCGCTGTTTAAATGACAATTGCACGGTCATGCTACACTGTACCCAAACATAATTTTTATCATTTTGTTTCCACAAACAGAGCTTTCTTTTGGTGGTATTTGATCGCCTCTGCATTTTTTTATTTTTTTTTGCTAACCAAATAAAAAAAGACCTACAATTTTGAAAAAAAACTTTTTTCTTTTGTTTCTGTTAAATGTTGTAAATAAGTAAGTTTTCTCTTTCACTGATGGGCACTGATAAGGCGCACCGATGAGGTGGCACCAATGAGGTGGCACTGACGGGCACTGACGATGGGCACTGATAGGCGGCACTGATGGGCACTGGTAGGTAGCACTGATGGGTGGTACTAATATGCAGCACTGATGGGCATTGATAGGTGGCACTGATGGGCACTCATAGGCGGCACTGATGGGCACTGATAGGCGACACTGATGGGTACTTATGGCTGGCACTGATAGGCACAACTCCTGGGCACTGATGGGCACTGATAGGTGGCACTGATAGGCACTGCTGGGCACTGATATGTGGCACTGATGGGTACTGATATGCGGCACTGGGCACTGATTGGCAATTCCCTGGTGGTCTATGGTGGCATACCTGGTGGTCTAGTGTGGTGGCAATCCCTGGTGGTCCTGGATGGGCATCCGAGGGGAGGCTGCACTGATAAACAATCAGCACAGACCCCCCCTGTCAGGAGAGCAGCCGATTGGCTCACCTCTACTCACGTCTGTCAGTGTAACAAGATGTACGCTTTCCTCCTTCTCACTATATCCTTACTTTCCTTCTTTCTCACTCTCTCTTTTTTTTCTTTCTCTCTCTCTTTCCTTCCCTCCTTCCTTCTTTCTCTCTCTTTCTCCCTCCCTTTCTTTCTTTCTTTCTTTCTTTCTTTCTTTCTTTCTTTCTTTCTTTCTTTCTTTCTTTCTTTCTTTCTTTCTCTCTCTCTTTCTTTCTTTTTCTTTCTCTTTCCTTCTCTCTCTCTCTCTCTCTCTCTCTCTCTCTCTCTCTTTCTTTCTCTCTCTCTCTCTCTCTCTCTCTCTCTCTCTCTCTCTCTCAATCTTTCTTTTGTTCTCTTCTCTCTTTCTTCCTTTCTCTTTCTTTCCTTCTTTCTCGCTCTCTCTTTTTCTTTCTTTCTTTCTTTCTTTCTTTCTTTCCTTCTTTCTCGCGCTCTCTTTTTCTTTCTTTCCTTCTTTCTCTTTCTTTCTTTCTTTCTTTCTTTCTTTCTTTCTTTCTTTCTTTCTTTCTTTCTTTCTTTCTTTCTTTCTTTCTCTCTCTCTCTCTTTCCTTCCAACCTTCCTTCTCTCTGTCTCTCTCTGTCTCTCTCTGTCTCTCTCTGTCTCTCTCTCTCTCTCTCTCTCTCTCTCTCTCTCTCTCTCTCTCTCTCTCTCTCTCTCTCTCTCTCCCTCCTTCTTTCTCTCTCTCTCTTTCCTTCTGACGTACTGCAGCTTCTAATGCACTCTGTGAGAAGCTCACAGCGTGCGGTAAAATCACAGAAAGCTATTACAGTACAGGAGAGGAGCCTGTAGAACTGAAGGGAAGGCTGAAATTTAGCTTAAAAATAATAGAGGGCCTTGTCAGCTCCCAAAAAAAAAGGAACGATCGTTCGCCCTTAAAAGCAGTTTAGCTCGTTCTGGATAGGCTGACCGCGGCGTGAGATAACATCAAAAAGCGCAGAAGATATAAACCTCAACTACATCCCTCAGATCCAAACTTAATTTCCGGAGGGAAAGGGGATTTAGGAATATCGGCCCCAATGGTTTCTTTCACACCCACCTTTGCCCCCTTTTCTCAGTGCATAGTGTTACAATGAACCCGCGCCTGTCTCCTGCATGTCTAATCCCCTCACAGTGCAAAATCCCACCGCTGCAAGGACTCAGCCTGGAATGTGCAGAGGGCAGCCGAGGAACAGGAAGAATAGAGAGGAGAGGAGGGAGAAGGGAAAACCACACATGGCAGGGGAGGAAAAAAAGGATTAGGTGACAATATGTGAGAGCCCTGGGATAAGCGCTCCTTCAAATAAAGGCAGTCTGGGTTCATGTACAGACTCCGTGTGGCATGCAGTAGCCTGTTATTGAATGTGTACTTCTGTGTGTGTCTAGAGAAGGGCGCAGTACACACTCCTCAATGGCCGCTGACAGGCAGGTGGCAATTGAGAGATCTGGATCAATCAAAGAAATAAAAAGCTTTGGTATTTTTTTCATGATGGCTATTTTAAAACTAGACTCTAAACTTTAATTTATATATATTCCTCAATCATCACAGTTATAAATCTGCTTTGTGCGCAACTTATATCTTGGCAAACCCTGATATTACCTTGTAAAATTAGCAGTGACATCATCATTGTGCTGTACATGACCTATGCAGAGAGCAGAGCTGCCTATGTTTCGTCAGATTAGGCGACCCGTCAGAATGTGTAACGGAAGTGACTTTCCGTCGCCGCTATCTTGCTACACCCCACACTTAGGCCCCTTTCACACGAGGCGGACTCCGTTTCTACGGAGCCCGCCTCGGTCCGTCGGCTCAGCGGGAGATCTGTCCATTCATCTCCGCTGAGCGGGCGGATGACAGGTCCCTCTCTGCTCACTGAGCGTGGAGGGGCTTGTCAGGCGCCGCTGCCGCCTATGGAGGGATCTCACCTGATCCGATCCGCCAGCGACGGACCTGGACGTTGAGCCCTCCGTCTGCTTTTAGCAGATCGGACCGGGTCGGATGTCAGCGGACATGTCTCCGCTGACATCCGACGCTCCATAGACTAACATGGAGCGCCCGTTCAAAACTGACAGGCGGACCTAAACGGTCCGATCGTGTGAAAGGGGCCTTAGGGTGACCACGTGTCCTGGATTGCCCAGGTAGGGTTGCCACGTTATCCCTTTAATCCAGGACACATATTAATTACACAGGTTCTTAGGCTGATTTAATGCAGATAAGACACCAAGTGAGTTTAATTACCACCTTAATCAGCCACATAACCTGTGTAATTAATGTGTGTCCTGGATTAAAGGGATGATCTGGCATCCCTATGCCCGGGACAGTCCCGCATTTTGCAGGTCTGTCCCGGGTACCTTCATTCCGGGACAATACAGTGTCCCAGAATATAGTGAGGATCCGAGCTGTCACTGTAGATGAGGCTGAGGGGCCGCCCGCTGTGTGTTAGCCCACGGTGGAACAATTTATTCCCTACACAACACATGTAACTGATACCAAGCAGCTGCACAGCCCCGCCCAGGACACTCCCTCCGCTCACACCCCCTCTCCAGGCGTAGCAGAGCCGCCGTCCTGCTGTATGACACCTCACAGCCCGCTGCTCTCATCCCCAGGCCTGCCAGGCTCCGGTGCCGTTCACCCCGGTGTATGTGTGTCGGTGCAGCACAGCTGAGTCCTCTGTTTCCACTGGGCTTCTTGAAACGGGCAGAGACTCTGGGGAATTGGCCCCCCCATTCGCTACTGGAAAAAGAAAGGCGTGGCTAGACAGCCAGACGTCACTCCAGATGGCAACAGAATTGTTTTCTTTCAAAAAGTGTTTCCCAGTTCTAAACCTTTCGTCCAATTTCTAAATTGCTGCATTTGTCAATTTTAAATGCCAATATACAGGAATAGTAGTGGTTAAAAAAAAAGCCCCTGTAGATTTAATTAAACTTTTTCTTGGTTAATTCTCCTTTAAGGGGGTGTGGCAGGGGGTGTGTCCTATGCATACATACGTTTGCTAGTAGGTGTCCCTCATTCCCATCTCAAAATGTTGGGAGGTGTGGTATTCATAATTTAGCTTTCTAGTTCTTTATGAAATTGCCAACAATCATTCTTTTTCTAATAAAGTGGACCTATCAGCAACATTACAAGTCTGCATGAATAAATACCACACATCTCCAAATTTAGGGCAACAGTATAACTTTTCATAAATGCTTCACTTTTTATCAGTTGAAAGCAATTCTTAAAGTGGTATTAAAATCACTATGTCTATTTTTACCTATAGGTAAGTCTATAATAAGGCTTACTTACAGGTACAGTAAATATCTCCTAAACATGCGCCGTTTAGTAGATGTTTACTTTAGCAGCCGATGATGCCCCTGGCGTCACTTTGAAGGAACGGCCACCCATGTAGTTCCTTTAGAGCTCTGTGCCGTGGCCATGACTCCCGCGCACATGCGTGGGAAGGACGCCATTGTGGCACGGCCATTCATACGACCAAAGCCCACGAAACCGGAAGGAAGACCAAGAGAAAATGGAAGCGCAGTGACAGCGTGCTGTTGGAGGGCTTTGTTTTCAGGTAAGTCTGTCATAATGTGCTAGCATACGGTGCATACTAGCAGATTATGACTAAAACCACCCAGGGGTCCATTTTTTTTTCTTTTTTGTTGCGGTTTACTATCGCTTAAGGCTCCATGCCAGTGAGTTTGCCTAGGCAGAGATGATGTAATCAGTCAGCTGCAGGGAGATAGAGGCATTTCCTCAGTCTCCTCTCCCCAAAGTGTTCAGACTGGAACTTTGTAGCAAGTCACAAAAGGAGAGGCTGCAGCAGGGGCTACACTGACCACTAATGTAAGGGGTCACTCCTCTACTGACCACTAATGTAAGGGGTCACTTCTCCACTGACCACCAATGTAAGGGGTCACTTCCCCACTGGCCACTAATGTAAGGGGTCACTTCTCCACTGACCACCAATGTAAGGGGTCACTTTTCCACTGACCATCAATGTAAGGGTGCACTTCTCCACTGACCACCAATGCAAGGGGTCACTTCTCCTCCACTGACCACCAATGCAAGGGGGTCACTTCTCCTCCACTGACCACCAATGTAAGGGGTAACTTTTCCACTGACCATCAATGTAAGGGGTCATTTCTCCAATGACCAACAATGTAGGGTATCATTTCTACACTGACCACCAATGTAGGGTGTCATTTCTACATTGACCACCAATCTAAGGGGTCACTGTATCACTGATCACCAATGTAAGGGGTCACTTCTCCACTGACCACCAATGTAAGGGGTCACTTCTCCACTGACCACCAATGTAAGGGGTCACTTCTCCACTGACCACCAATGTAAGGGGTCACTTCTCCACTGACCACCAATGTAAGGGGTCACTTCTCCAATGACCAGCAATGTAGGGTATCATTTCCACACTGACCACCAATGTAGGGTGTCACTTCTACCAATCTAAGGGGTCACTGCTGCACTGACGAACAAAGTAGGGATCACTTCTCCACTGACCATCAATGTAAGGGGTCATTATTACACTGACTAGCAATGTAAGGGATAACTTCTCCACTGACCACCAATGTAAGGGGTCATTATTACACTGACTAGCAATGTAAGGGATCACTTCTCCACTGACTACCAATGTAAAGGTCACTTCTCCACTGTCCACCAACGTAAAGGATCACATGTACATTGACCACCAATTAAGGGGTCTCTATTACGCTGACCACCAATGTAAGGGTCACTTTTCCACCGACCACCAATGTATGGTGGTCACTTCTCCATTAACCACCAATGTAAGGGGTCACTTCTCTTCTGACCACCAATATAAGGAGTCACTTTTCCACCGACCACCAATGTATGGTGGTCACTTCTCCATTAACCACCAATGTAAGGGGTCACTTCTCTTCTGACCACCAATATAAGGAGTCACTTCTCCACTGACCAACAATCTAAGGTGTCACTACTCCACTGACCACCAATGTAAGAGGTCACCTCTATATTGACCACCAACATAAGAGGTCACTTCTACACTGACCTCCAATCTAAGGCCTCACTTTTACATTGACCACCAATCTAAGATGTCACTATTATGCTAACCACCAATGTAAGGGGTCACGTCCCTACTGATCACCAATGTAAGGGGCCACTTCTACAATGACCACCAATGTACAGTGCCTCTACAACTTTCACTGCCTGTGTTTCTTTTATGGAATTATTCATATTTATTTCAGTTTCTGAAAATAACTTAGTCGTATAGAGCTGTAGGATTAAGCACACCCCATTCTGTAATTATTTCATTAAAAGCTCTGTGCAACCTCCTGATCATGCTTATATACCGAGAACTGTAGATAGAATATACAAAGGGGTTCTCTGGGACCTGAAGATGATTTAAAGGGCTCCTCCATTATATGGGTTGAAAAAGGCTGGTATAAAGGTTTAAGGCTAAGAAGCACTGAAAGTCAGTTTAATCCCCTGTAAAGCAATACTTCGACAGACGGGGCAGTGCTCTGAGCCAATCAAACCTCTATAAGTCTACACAGTGCTGTCTGTCTAACAAAGAAAACCTGCTTGCAGGAGGGGAGAGGAGTGTAGCCTCATCTGTATTATGCATCCTCACAAATGCCCAGTCACGGGCTGGAGTGGGTCCCGGACCAAGCTGCATTGCCTTACTGCACTGCAGTTTGCAGGGAGGTCCAGGACCTGGCTATGCTGTCTGGCAGGGGTACCAATAGCACAAGACTAAAACAGATCTGCAACATTTTCTGGCAGATAAAACAGTTCACATCTATGTCTTTCATTTGTATATCTAGCTGTTTGCTGCTCTCAATTAGGGCAAGCGGCGCTCAGATGGGTGTATCGGTTGTAGACACAAAATGGAGAGCAGACACGAGCGGGAGACGTGCGCTCACAGATATGATTGCACACATGTTGGAGACATCTGTGCGCACTGCTCTTCCCATTCATAGCCATGTGGAGGTGGTCTGTGCATGCAGCTCCCTTCCCACACATACTTGGGATGGCTGTGTGGCGAGCAGGCAACGTGAACATTTTCCTCCCCTCGTTTTATGAATGAGCTTAGCTATTCTTCCAAACTTGTAAAGCTGCATTTTCAGAAACCTCAAGGCGATCCTGTGACAGATGGGTTTTCTTGTTAAAGAAAAAAAAAAACAAAAAACTTGAAGGAACAAAAGAGCAAAGAGAACATTCTCATTGAGAAGGAGCAGCTAGCAGCCCCATGTGGTTATTCTATGACTGCTGATACATGTTCTGCAGGAAAGACACGGGTACATTGCTATGTATAGAACCCGGTTCTTCACCAGAGGAACCCTTCCATATGTTATTTTAAGGGCCTGTTTGGATCTAAGCATGTGCGTAAAAGTGCGTTTTTTTGTCATGAGTCAACGTGCATTTCCTATTAGTGCTGAATTGCGTTTTAACACGCATTGATGCTTTCCTTTTTTAATGTCCATTGATGTTTTTCATCTTGGATCTAGACCAGGGGTCTCCAAACTGCGGTCGGGGGCCAGATGCGGCCCTTTGCTTGCTTTTATCAGGTCCTTGGGGCATTATTTCATCCATTGATACCGACAATGGGGCATAATTCCCCCCCTCCTACTGAGACCAATGACGGGGCACAATTCCTCCCAATTACACCAATGATGGGGCAAAATTCCTCCCAATGACACCAACAATCAGGCAAAATGACACCAACGATGGGGCACAACTACTCCCACTGACATCAATGAAGTCGCACAATTCCTCCTAATAAAAACCAACAGTTGGGCCCGATGACACCAACAATGGGGCACAATTCCTACTAATGACACCAACAATTGGGCCAATGTCACCAATTATGGGGCACAATTCCTCCCAATGACACCAACGATGGGGTACAATTCCTCCCAATGACACCAACAAAGGGGTACAATTCCTCCCAATTACACCAATGATGGGGCAAAATTCCTCCCAATGACACCAACAATGGGGCAAAATGACACCAACGATGGGGCACAACTACTCCCACTGACACCAACGAAGTTGCACAATTCCTCCTAATAACACCAACAATTGGGCCCAATTACACCAATGATGGGGCACAATTCCTCCTATTGACACCAACAATTGGGCCAATGTCACCAATTATTGGGCATAATTCCTCCCAATGACACCAAGGATGAGGTACAATTCCTCCCAATTACACCAATGATGGGGCAAAATTCCTCCCAATGACACCAACAATGGGGCAAAATGACACCAGCGATGGGGCACAGCTACTCCCACCGACACCAACGAAGTTGCACAATTCCTCCTAATAACACCAAGAATTGGGCCCAATGACACCAACGATGGGGCACAATTCCTCCTAATGACACCAACAATTGGGATAATGTCACCAATTATGGGGCTCAATTCCTCCCAATAACACCAACGATGGGGCACAATTCCTCCCACTGACAATAAAGATGGGGCATTGTTAATTCCCACAGATTACTTCTAGTGGCCACAGTCCGGCCCTCCTAAAGTCCGAGGGACAGTAAACTGGCCCCCTGTTTAGAAAGTTTAGAGACCCCTGATCTAGACATAGAAGTCCATAAGGTTGACATCCAAATTTTGGAGGGGAAATCATCAAATGGGGACACTAGTTCTGGTAACCTGGGGGATCCCCTTAAAACCACTTGACCTCCGGAAAGGTTTTACCCTCTTCATGGCCACCAGGCCATTTTTTTGCGATATAGCATTGCGTTACTTTTTCATTTAAACATTTGTTTATTAAAATAAAGTAAACCACTCACAATAAAATGAAAAGATAGTGTTGTACTAAAAAGAGACCCTCTGGGACAAAGCAATCCACCCCCCCTGAATGCGGCGACACCATGACGTCCAGCCCCGCCCCACGCGCCTCTCCATACTGATGATGAAACTTATGACAAAACGCATAGGGCAGAGCGGCACTGCGTTAATTTAACTGACAATTGGACGGTCATGCAATGCTGTAGCCAAATTAAATTTATGTCATTTTTCCCCCACAAATAGAGCTTTCTTCATTTTGTATTTTTTGCGCTATAAACACAAAAAGACAGACAATTTTGAAACAAAATAATAATATTTTTTACTTTCTGCTATAAAACATATCCAATAAAACATAGCAAAACCAGATTTCTTCATATATTTAGGCCAATATGTATTCTGCCACATATTTTTGGTAAAAAAAAAAATCCCAATAAGTGCATTGATTGGTTTACACAAACAATAGCGTCTACAAACTATGGAATTTAGTTATGGAATTTTTATTTATTTATTTATATTTTTTACTAGTAATAGGGCGATTAGCGACTTATAGTGGGAATGCAATATTCCGGCTGCCAACTGACACTAACTGACACTTTTGACACTTTGCGGGAACCAGTGACACTAATACAGTGATCAGTGCTAAAAAATATGCACTGTCACTGTACTAATGACACTAGCTGTGAAGGAGTTAAAGCAACTTATAGTGGGACTGCAATATTGTGGCTGCCAATTGACACTAACTGACACTTTTGACACTTTGCAGGAACCAGTGACACTAATACAGTGATCAGTGCTAAAAAAATATGCACTGTCACTGTACTAATGACACTGGCTGGGAAGGAGTTAAACATCAGGGCCGATCATTGTGTGCCTAGCCTTTGTTTATGTGTACTGTGTGTGGTGCTTTTACTAGGGAAGTAGTAAATTTCATTCCTTGCCTTGCGGGTAAAGTAAATCCATTACTTCCCCACTGACAGGACAGAGCGCTGCCTTTGTTTTGGTAAAAAAAAGTCCCAATTAGAGTATATTGATTGGTTTATGGTAACGTTATAGCATCTACAAACTATGGGATATATACTGGAATTTTTATTTATTTACTTTTATACTAGTAATGGCGGCGATCAGCGACTTATAGCGGGACTGCGATATTGCGGCGAACAATCAGACACTAACTAACTAAACTAAACACACTAACTGTGTTTACACACACAGTTTCCGGTCCTCGCTGTGTCACGAGCGATCGCGGGATCCCGGCGGTCATCGCGCCCGCCGGGGACTCGCATTGGCTCCAGGGGCGAGCAGCGGGCGTGCGCCCCTAGTGGCCACAAGGCGAAGTGACGAAACATAATGTCGTTTCGTCCAGCCGCGCCATTCTACCGCAGTAAAACTGCGGCGGCTGGTCGGCAAGTGGTTAGAAGCTGATTGGCTACAATGCAGAGCTGCACCAGAATTTGCACTCTCCGGTTTTAGTAAATCAATCCCTTTGAGTCCCTGGCTGTCGGTGACAATGCCACAGGATTACCATGATTTTCTATGGGGCTTTTTTGTGACATTTCAATGGGAGTACATGAAAAATGCATCAATAAATGCACAAAAGATGCAAAAAAATGCATGACAATGCAGATAGACAAAAGATGTTTCCCCTATTTTTCTTACTTTCCAACCCATAAAACTGGAAGCAGACCAAGAAGTTGTAAACCCGGTTCAAGTTTTCTACTTTTTCGTATGTAGACCCCCTTATGCTTCATTCACGGGAGAGGCCCAGGCTGGTTATAATGCTCCGACGTCGTTCAGCCTTTACCACCTTGTGTGTCTCACAAAGCCTTGCCTACAAAATACGTTTGGAAACATTTCCTCGACAATAATCCCAGCTCCGGCTCCAGTAAAAAGGCCCCTGCTCGCTCCTGGATTTAATCAGAGAATTACAGGAGGGCAGGAGGGCCGGAGCTTAGAAAGCTGTAACAGGTAACGTGTGCTCTATTATTCCAGTCTAATAAATGAATTGGAGCTGGTAGGCGCAGGCCCTCTCTTTTGTATTTGCAATCCCGCGCACACCTCGTGGAGTCGCTTTGGGCTTATGTGCCAGGAACACAATCCTCTTGTGTTTGTTCTGAGACTTGCCGCCGCATACCAGCAGCCAGACACCAGCAAATAACAAGCAGATGTCCGAGGGGGCCCCGGATAATGAGCTGCACTCAACACACCTCTGCTGGTTGCACTTAAACTAATCTAAGTAACATAACAACTGCAGGTCAAATGTTGAAGACTGGCTTTTTCTCTTTTTCTTTTGCACAACAGAGCTTTCTTTTTTAAACCAGCCTCCCTCTGTAGGCAGCAAAGGTCACGTAAAAAAAGGAAATGTCCATTTTAGGTCGCCTTCAGATGCCGCCAAACATGAATCGGCTCAGTTTTGCGGACCCCACGGTTGTTTATTTTTAGAGCGCCGTTACCAGGATGAAGGAAAAGGGGTTCCAGAATTGGCCAAATTAGTATCATTTCGCCTGTCTCCGTTTTCATCAGTAAAAGTGCCCTCAACATGCTGAAGAGGACAAGCTGACATCCTGTCTGGGTTTAATAATTCCAAACTATGGATAATGGCCATCGTTGAAGGGTGCGCTGTGCCTGGTGAAGACATGTACACACCATAAGTGGTGTCAGACATTCCTTTGTTACTTGTAAGATGTCCGCGGCCTGCTATTACTTTAATCAAATTACACTAATGATAAATGTTGGACTTAAGTGCCATTACCAGCAATGTGCACTTCCCTCGTCGCTATCTCTTTTGATCTGTAGACTTGCCTTCTGCTGATAGTTATTAATTAGGCAATAGCTCCACCCAAGCCGCTGGAGATGTTGGGTTAGGAAGTCCTGCTGGGTCACCCACTCTTATCTCAGCATGGGTGGTCGAGTCTTTATAGCTCACTGTACGCAGCAGTAGAATTTTCCTGTCATGCACATTGCTGGGGATGGCTTGAAGCAAGCTGATGCCCACGCAAATACCAGCTTCAAAATTGCCCGCACCCCATGGATCTTCAAAAGAGCATCTAAAAATGTATTAACGCTACCACAGCATTAAATTGTGACATTTTGGGGCCACAAGGACCCTTTCAGCAAGCATGTGATGATGAAGGGGTGCAGCGTGGCCCCGAAACGTGTGATCGCTTTGGTAAAATTTTGGATGCTGTTTTAAAGATCCATGGTGCGCTGGCGTCGTATATTTGGACTTGTGTTGATATCAGTTTAGAGTAGAGTTGCCACCTCATCCCTTTAAACCCGAACACATATTGATTACACAGGTTCTGTGGCTGATTAAGGTGGTAATTAAACTCACTTGGTGCCTTATCTGCAATAAAATAAGCCTCAGAACATGTGTAATTCATATGTGTTCGGGTTTAAAGGGATGAGGTGGCAACCCTAGTTTAGAGCTGGTATTTGCTTGGAAGTGGTATCAACACAAGTCAAAGCATCTTCAGAAGACCATCCAGAAATTTTTTAAAGCGATCACATCACAGCAGTAAATTGCAATGTTTTTGAGCTATACAGAACCTCTTCATCAGGCATGTGATGATGAAGGGATGGTGCGTGACAACTTCACAATTTACTGCTGTGATGTGATCACTTTGATATACTTTTAGATGTTATTTTGAAGATCCATAGTGTGCTGGCGATAAATGCTTTGAGCCGTGTATTCCTGGCATGGAAATTTACATTAGTGCATAAGGCCTTAAAGTGTATGAAAAGGAAAAACTCTATTTCTTCACTTTTGTATAAAGTATGGAATGGTAAGAACTGCTGTAAGATTTTTTTTTTGTCTGCTGTGTCCCATCAGGATCCAGATTTTTTTTCACTTCCAGAGACACAACAGGAAGTAAGAGAAGATTACATTCTGTCAAAAGAAATTTGCAGAACAAGTTTCCCGGTTGGAAGATTTTCTTACACATCCTGTTCTAGTGACAACTAAAATATTTTGGACTGACAGTTTTGAGAGGTTTTTCTGGCCAGGAAGTACTGTTTTTGTTTCCATGTGGGGGGAAAAAAATAGAAAATAAATAAAAATGGTCAGAAAATATTTTGGACTTGTCATCACTTTCGCAATGGCCACAAGGACAAATAGGGTGAGTCCCCCCAGTATGCAGACAGACAGCAAAAAAAAAACCTAAAAAAATCTGGGAGAGGCACTTGGAACGATGGTGATCAGTAATACAGAATTACCAGTGGTCAATCCAATTCAATGCTTGACTATGGTATTAAATATGTCTTGTTACTGCTATACCAAAAAAAAACACCTTTCCCTTAGTGACCACACCACACAAATTGAAGTTAAATTGGCCATAGCAGCCTTTTTATTAAACAAATATAAATAACCAATAATTAACATTCATAACATAAAAACCAGACCAGACTGTTTATTAAAGAGAAAGGGCTACAAGGTCCTAATAGGCATAAAACCCAGGACAGTACCTGCTTGTCACTTCACAGGCCTCCAGCCGCAAAAACCATTGACTTGGAGACAACTAGCAGGTACACATCCACCACCTGGGAGCCGTACCTCAGACAGGTCCCTACACCATACCTTTGGTGCCCATATGAACCTAAAAAAGGACCTTGCACCCCGCCACCACCACATCGGCTTAGAACGACCCCCAATTCCCTAACCGGTCCCAAACCATCATATTCAAGGCGGGAGGGTGGGAAGTTGCTCCACTCTCCTCTCCGACTGTGGCCCTCCCCTTCCGGTCTACTGATTCATTCACCCCCTTTGCTCTCCACCCTGCTCAAACCCTACCCCATACAGCCTGCTAACCTATCATGCAGCATTACCAGATACCCTTAAACCTTGAAACAAGCCCCTTTAACCCCTGTCATGCCGGCCCTGTGTCTATTGCTTTCTTCCTTTACTCTCTGTACCAGCACCTGACACCCACACAGATGTCACATTGGGACTGCATCCGAGCAGTCGCTGCATCCCACTTGACATTAAAGGGACTGTCTGCACAGGGATGCATCGAACACCTAAGCATCCCTGGGTGGGTAAACACGGCTCTCACAGATTCATGCACCCCATGTGAACAAGGCTTTAAACCAGCCTTTTTCAACCAGGGTGCCCAGGCACCCTGGGGTGCCTTCAGGTGACTTCAGGGGTGCCTTGGCAAAATGCCTAGAAATTGCCCAAAAATTGTATATAAGCCAATGGGTGGATAAAGGCTACCTATTAGTTACATAAAGTCATAAGTTTCCATTGTGCACCATAACAAGTTACTATCCAGCCACCAGTGTCCTAACTACCAATGACATCATCGGTTGATTAGGAGGATGTTGGGCACTTGCACAGCATCCTTGTTTGCCCCTACCCTGCACTCTCCATCAGCTCTGGGTCACATTAGCTGAGGGAGGCGGAGAAACTGAGGGAGAAGAGAAACATTTGAATACTAAACAGTACCAGTGTGCAAAAAGTGTGCTTGCTTTGGAAGAATAATCTCCTTTACCGGTGGGTGTCCTACTTGTGTGGTTGTTGCTGCATTATTGAAAACTATTAATTTGGTTTTTAAACTTTAGAATGGAGTGCCTAGAGATTGTACGGAATTTTAAAGGGTACCTTGACTGAAAAGAGATCGAAAAACACTGCATTAAACTACCAAATGGCAAGTCAGATATGTTACATCAATTTTTTTTTCTTGCCTTAACCACTTGATGCCCATGCTATAGCCGAAAGATGGCTACAGCACGGGCTTAAAATGCCGGGAGGGTGTACGTGGACGTCCTCCCGTTCTCGTGCTGCTTGCGTGCCCCTTTGGGACTCGGCTGATCACTAAGCAGGGTAAAGTGCCAATCACAGCGTGCCCTTTACCACTTGATCAGCTGTCAGCCAATGACAGCTGATCACGAAAGTAAACAGAAGACCGGCTTCTGTTAGAGGGACATTGGCCCCCTAAGTGCCCACCAGTGCTGCTAATCCGTGCCCTCAAGTGCTGCTAATCAGTGCCCATTAGTACTGCTAATCAGTGCCACCTATCAGTGACCATCAGTGCTGCCAATCAGTGCCCATCAGTGCCTTATCATCAGTGCCCATCGGTACTGCTAATCAGTGCCCACCAGTGCCACCTATCAGTGCCTACCAGTGCCACCTCTCCATGCCACCTATCAGTGCCCATCAGTGCCACCTTTCAGTACTAGCCATCAGTGCCGCCTCATACTGCCCATCAGTACAGCCTATCAGTGCCCATCAGTGAAGGAGAAAAATTACCCGTTTGTAAAATTTTATAGCAAAATATAAAAAATTTTTTTTTTTTTTTTAAATTTTCGGTCTTTTTTAGTTTGTTTAGCAACACATTAAAAACCCAGCAGTGATTAAATACCACCAAAAAAAAGCTCTATTTGTGTAAAAAAAATGATAACATTTTCATTTGGGTGCAGTGTTGCATGACAGCGCAATTGTCATTCAAAGTGTGACGGCGATGAAAGCTGAAAATTGGACTGGTCAGGAAGGGGGTATAAGTGTCCTGTAAGCAAGTGGTTAAGTGGAGTTTGCCTATAAAAAAAAAGACAGATTTACTTTTCCACCACAACACTTTCTTACCTTTTCCAGTTTCCCCAATGTTACGTATGATCCAACCTGTGATATGTACCTTTTATTTAAAACTATAAAAAAATGCAATTTTTAAATTTAAAATAATTGTACTTTTAATACCAGAAAATTATTAAACTAAAGCATGGTAGTAAAGATCAGATTTGTAAATTTTTTCTTCTTGGCTGTATTCACGATGCTGATGCTATACGGGATCAGTGGCCACTTTCCCACCATCTGGGACTGTACGTAGCGAAAGTCAATAAAACCGTAAAGTGAGCTCCACACGTGGTTGTGAATATGTGCACCACAGTTGGCACAAATTGTGCTGAAAGAAATCATATACTCCTAATTGTTACCTTTGTGAAAAAATGTGCCCATTCCTCAGAGGAGGCAGACGGGATCAAAGGCAGGTCTTGAGTTTGTGGGAAAAAAATGTGCTTGTAAAACAAAAACTCTCCACACGGAGAGAGAGGACAAAACAGCCGAGCATGTGGCAGTCAAAATACGTGTGACAGCTGCAAGAAGCCACCACCTCTAGATGTGCCTTAAACCCCAACCTTGCCAGACTCCCAACTCGGCTCATTCCGCAATCAGGGCTTGAAAAACAGTTTATGGCTGGAGCGTACGGAATGCTGAATAATGTCATATAACACATAATCTTTATTTCCATTGTGCTTTCTAAAGATAGAAAAATACCCCATTCCTCACTCTTATGACTTGCGTGATCCAGGTCATCGAAGGGATCCAAGTGATCCACTCTTGCAACGACTTCACTCTCCCAATCAACATTGATTATTTTAAATCCTCATGCTTCTAGTCTCAGTAAATAGATTATAGTAAAGTTTATCATATTTACTTGTTTTAAACTTTTTTTTTTTTTTCTTTTTTTTTTAAATATATATTTCTTCAGTTACTTCCTGGTTTATTGCCAAGACAAATGATGTCATACCAAGAGTCTTCAGAAGGTGAGGAGAGGAGGAGGGGTTTTCTCAGCTAAGCACAGTCTCCTGCCTGCATGCTTGAGCTAAGGGCAGATGCATAGCTCCCAACTGTCCCTGATTTCGAGGGACTGTCCCTAAATTGGAGCAATGTCCCTCTGTCCCTCCTCATTTGTCCCTCATTTTGGTCTGATCTATATAGTTGTATATAAAATGCACTTTTTGTCTTTCAAAAAGTGTTTCCCAGTGCTAGACCTTTCATCCAATTTCTAAATTGCTGCATTTGTAAATTTTAAAAGCAAATATAAAGGAATAGCATTGGTAAAAAAAAAAGCACTTGTGGATTTAAATGAAAACCTTTTTTTTGGTTAATTCTCCTTTAAGGGGGTGTGGCAGGGGGCGTGTCCCATGCCTACATACGTTTGCTAGTAGATGTCCCTCATTCCCATCTCAAAATGTTGGAAGGTATGTAGATGGATTCCAGGAAGTAAATGCTACATGAATCATGTGCCCTTACTCAAGGTGGCCATAGCCAGAAATGTTAGGGGGGTGTTTTTCAAAGTGATTTCTCAACAAAAGAAATCATGGAGACATGGATGGATGGGGGAGTTTGCTTTGAATAATAAAAATGAATTAGTGATTTTGGTTTATGGTGCTCAGATCTGCTTTAAAGAGGAGCTTCAGACTCCTTCAGAAAAAGTTAAAAGTCACCAGCTATAAATACTGTAGCTGCTGACTTTTAATATTATGGCACTGGTCCCCAACTTTTTTGGCACCGGCATTGTGGATGAAAATTGTGCCAAGGCCCAAGAGGGGGGGGGGGGGTTGTCTGGGTGAAGATGCCTTTTTTTGCGGCCAATTTGTCAGAAAAAGGCTGGTGTTAGCACTTCAATCAATCACAACACCATGGTTAATATGGTGTCAGGATGATTGAAGCGCAATATTTTTATTATTATATTGTAATATGAAATTAAATAGTTCAACTCACCATAATGCAGAATCTGCCACCAGATGCAGCTTGTCACTTGACACCAGATGCAGCTTGCCACGGTGCCTATCACGAGATTGCCACTTGCCACGACGCCTGCCACCAGATGCAAATTGCCACATGCCACAGTCACATGCCACCAGATGCAGATTGTCACATGCCACAAGATGCAGATTGCCACATGCCACAGTCACATGCCACCAGATGCAGATTGTCACATGCCACAAGATGCAGATTGTCACATGCCACAAGATGCAGATTGCCACATGCCACAGTCACATGCCACCAGATGCAGATTGTCACATGCCACAAGATGCAGATTGCCACATGCCACAGTCACATGCCACCAGACGCAGATTACCACAGTCACATCCCACAAGATGCAGATTGCCACAGTCACATGCCACCAGATGCAGATTGCCACAGTCACATGCCACCAGATGCAGATTGCCACAGTCACATGCCACCAGATGCAGATTGCCACCAGATGCAAATTGCCACAGTCACTTGCCACATGCCACCAGATGCAGGTTGCCACCAGATGCAGATTGCCACCAGATGTAGATTGCCACAGTCACTTGCCACATGCCACCAGATGCAGATTGCCACAGTCACATGCCACTAGATGCAGATTGCCACATGCCGCCAGATGAAGATTGCCACATTCCACCAGATGCAGATTGCCACAGTCACTTGCCACATGCCACCAGATGCAGATTGCCACAGTCATATGCCACATGCCACCAGATGCAGATTGCCGCAGCCACATGCCACCAGATGCAGATTGCACATGCCACTGTCTCCTGCCTCCTAGATGCAAATTGTCACTAAGCATAGAGGCAGTGCAGTGGAGTGGTGGGTTCCACGTGAGAGAGAACAGCGGTGATGCGGGGTGGGTGGTGAGAGATGATGTCATCTCTCTGCTCCCCTGCTTCACCTCCAACAGTATACCGGCTGTGCTGTGTGGGCGGAACAGTGGTGATGCTGGCAGGCGGTGGGAGATGATGTCATCTCTCTGCTTGCCTGCTTCACCCCCAACAGTGTAGCGATGGGGCTTTTTGCGGTGATCTCTCTGCTCGCCCGCTGCCGCCGCACCCCAGATTGTGCAGACTTCGCTGCCCGCCTGTAAACGGGCCACAGCCTGGGGGTTGGAGACCCCTGTATTAGGGCACTTACCTGTTCAGGAATCCAGAGGTGTCCTCACCTGAACTGTTTTTTTAATCAGCTATCGGGTGCAGGCGCCATCATCTTGACTAAGGGAAACAGTCAGTGAAGCCCTGTGGCTTCACAGCCGGTTCCCTACTGCACATGCGTGAATCGCACTGCATTTTGTGAATGGTGCAGACTAAAAACTTATGCCCCATACACACGAGCGGAATTTCTGTTGGAAAAAACTTGGATGGTTTTTCCAACGGAATTCCGCTCAAGCTTGCCTTGCATACACATGGTCACACAAAAGTTCTCTGAACTTTCGACCGTCAAGAACGTGGTGACGTACAACACTACGACGAGCCAAAAAAATGAACTTCAATGCTTCTGAGCATGCGTCGTATTGTTTTTCCGAGCATGCGTAGTAATTTTGCGTGTCGGAATTTGTACAGACGATCGCATTTTCGGATAGGAACTTTTCCCGACCAAAAAATAGAGAACATGCTCCCAATCTTTTGCTGGCTGGAATTCCGCCAGCAAAAGACCGATGAAGCATACACACACAGTTGCATTTTCTGACAAAAAGCTCTCCTCGGAGTTTTGCTGGCGGAATTTCCGATCATGTGTACGCGGCATTAGCCATAAGTGGGAGCGGGTACCTGTCAAAACCAGGTACCCGCTCCCCCCCAAAAGGTGCAAAATGAGGAGGGTGATGCAGACAAGCGGAGCTTCCCCTTTCAGGGGGAGCTCCGCTTTAAAGTGTGTCTCAACCCAAATGCAAAACTGTCATATATTGCAGCTTGCCAGTTCTTCTATGTAATAGTTATATTATGTTCAGTGTTCCCAATAAGCAGTCTCAGGAGTCAGGACCCCCCGGCTTCTTCTCCAGATGGGATACCTTCCAAAGCACTAATCCCAACACACACATTCCTGTAGAAATGGCTGTGCATCTAAGTGGGTGCTGTAGTGACCAACGGCTGGAACCGTGTCAAGTCAAAGCAAAAAAAAGTCACCAGCACACTAAGGATCTACAGAGTGCGTCCAAAGCTTTAATCAGCGATCACATTGTTACAGCAGATAGCAACATTTCAGAGCCACGCAGGACCCCTTCATCAGGCATGTGCTACCAATTGACCTGAGCCAAAGGTGTAACAGAGGTCATTCTCATGTCTTCAAGCTTGCTGCCAATCAGTGCCACTAAAAGCTGCCAATCAGTGCCAATCAAGGCACATCAGTGCTGCCTACCAGTGCCGCCTATCAGTGCTGCCTATCAGTGCCAATCTGTGCTGCCAACCAATGCCACCTATCAGTGCCAATCAGTGCTGCCTATCAGTGCCAATCAGTGCTTTCAATCAGTGCCAATCAGTGCTGCCTATCAGTGCTTACAATTAGTGCCACCTATCAGTGCCCATCAGTGCTGCCTATCAGCGCAAATTAGTGCCCATCAGTGCTGCCAATCAGTGTTACCTATCAGTGGCATCTGGAATTTGCAATGTTTGGAAAGATGGACTTTAAAGGCACGTATATAGGTTTTTTAACAAAATTAATTTATTAATATACATATATACCACAATATCACAATACACATAGAGCGTTAAAAATAAAAGTTGGACTATTTGTGGTTCCCCTAATATAAGGACTAGATATCGTTTCCTGTGTGACAATACTGAAGATGCGTCCACACGAGGGTATCCTCTTAGTTGGGGTTCCACTTTTCCACTTATAGATTAAAAACAGTTCTGCTCTACATGTTTCGCGACTTTAACCATCGCTTCTTCAGGAGCTTGAATATTTCTATATAGAAAAATATTTTTAGTAACAATGTACCTTACAAAACAACTTACAATTATAAAATAAAAACAAATTGCTGCAAAAAAAATACATTTAATGTATGTGAAGAATATATCTGACACGCACTTGCGCCGTAGGTACCAGACAGCAAGACCCCCCCAAAAAAGGGAGCAACCACCAGGGCCTCCAAAGCCAGGAAGTAGCCGCAATTTGCACATATGTCAGGGTGTGGGGACATACAAGGTAACTAAAAAAGTAATAGGAAAAGGGTAGTATATAATTAGGGTAAGTGGCTCCAGGTGTGGTGGTATGTAGATGTATACTAACGTAATCCCTCCCAATACTCACCTATAAAATACACTTGGCTTGTTTGAATAAAGCAGACATTTATGGCAGATTTGTTTAAAGCTTTGCAGGTCTAATTTTATTATTTTAGGTGCCTTATTGCCACCTACAGGCACCAACAAACCAAACTATCAGTGGCATCTATCAGTGACAATCTGTGCCCATCTGTGCTGACAATCAGTGCTGCCTATCAATGCCCATCAGTGCCACCTATTAGTGCCCATCAGTGCTGCCTATCAGTGCTGCCAATTAGTGCCCATCAGTGCTGCCAATCAGTGCCACTAAATGTTGCCAATCAGTGCCACCTATCAGTGCCAATCAGGGCCCATCAGTGCTGCCCATCAGTGCTGCCCATCAGTGCTGCCTATCAGTGCCAATCAGTGCTGCCAATTAGTGTCAATCAGTGCCACCAAGCAGTGCCTATCAGTACCCATCAGTGCTGCCAATCAGGGCCAATCAGTGCTGCCAACCAGTGCCGCCCCTCAGTGGCCATCAGTGCTGCCAATCAGTGGCCAGCTGCTGCTCACTGGATATTTTTCGGACCATTCTCTGTAAACCCTAGAGATGGTTGTGCATAAAATCTCAGTAGATCAGCCTTTTTTTAAATACTCAGACCAGCCCATCTAGCACCAACAACCTTGTCACGTTCAAAGTCACTTAAATCTCCTTTCTTACCCATTCTGATGCTCGGTTTGAACTTCAGCAAGTTGTCTTCACCATGTCTAGATGTCTAAATGCATTGGGTTGCTGCCATGTGATTGGCTGATTAGCAGTTTGTGCTACCAAGCAATTAAACAGGTGTACCTAATAAAGTGGCTGGTGAGTGTATGCATGGCTCCCAACTGTCCCTGATTTCGAGAGACTGTCCATGATTTGGAGCAATGTCCTCCTCATTTGTCCCTCGTTTTGGTCTGATCTATATAGATTTATACAAAATGCACTTTTTATCTATCAAAAAGTTTTTTTACAGCGCTAAACCTTTCATCCCATTTCTAAATTGCTGCATTTGTAAATTTCGAAAGCCAATATAAAGTAATAGTAGTGGTAAAAAAGCACTTGTGGGTTTAACCAATCTTGTTTTTTTGTAAAATTCTCCTTTAAGGGGGCGTGGCAAGGGGTGTGTCCTATGCCTGCATACTTTTGCTGATAGGTGTCCCTCATTCCCATCTCAAAAGGTTGGGAGGTGTGGTGTATGTCAGTTGGGAATGTAGTCAAGTCATGTTTTCAATGTTAATTTGCAGTGGAAATTCCCCCGCAACACAAGACTAACAAATCAAAAGAATTTTTAAAGCTAGTTATAGCTTAAAAGGAGTTTCTCCAAACCTATAATGTTGTTTTAATTGAAATCCCTGAAAAGGAAAACTATTAAGAAACTATTTCAGTCCCTTTGAAGGACACAACTACACACATAACTGGGTTTATGAGGAATGTATCATACAAGGTGCTTCCTCTGGGATGGATTCAGCATCATCAAAGAAAATGCACCGACTAGTCCCCGTCCATCGTGTTCAGTCTTGACTCCATTCATGACAGTTATCAAATATTTACATAAAATTTAAGTTAAGTATTGTTCTACATCACGGCAGTATTATTCCGAGTCTCAAGTCCTTGTCTGGCTTCCGTCTACCTGACCACAGACATTCTTCTTAGAGAAAAGGATGGTGGCCTTCAGAATTTGAATGAATGCAAATATGGGAAGGGGAAGGGTTCCAGCAAGCCCTCTGTATGCAAATAAGATGTTCTCTGTAGAAAGGACCAAGGTGTGCGCCGTCTGTGATCTCTGAATGACAGCAGTCATGTCTTTACAAGATTGTTTCTTCATGAATAACAATCACAAATAAACTGTAATCTGGCTCGGGTCAGAGGCTCCATGCAAAATTTCTGCTCCTGAAGAATTCAAAGGAAGGATAGTTAACCACTTGAAGACCAGGCCTTTTTCTGACATTTGTTGCTTACAAGTTAAAACATAGCTCCCAACTGTCCCTGATTTCGAGGGACTGTCCCTGATTTGGAACAATGTCCCTCTGTCCCTCATTCCTCCTCATTTGTCCCTCATTTCGGTCTGATCTATATAGTTGTATATAAAATGCACTTTTTACCTATCAAAAAGTGTTTTCCAGCGCTAAACCTTTCATCCAATTTCTAAATGGCTGCATTTGTAAATTACAAAAGCCAATATAAAGGAATAGTAGCGGTAAAAAAAAATCACTTGTGGTTTTAACCAATCTTGTTTTTTTGTACAATTCTCCTTTAAGGTAGGGTGACCAGACACCCTCGGTTTCTGGGGACAGTCCCCAGATTGAGGACGCTGTCCCCAGAGCCCGTCTGTCCCCGGATCTGTCCCCGGATCTGTCATCTCAGCAGGGGGGCCCAGAGGTAGAGCGGGCAGGGACTCCCAAATCCTGTCCACCAATAAGCGAATCCCTGGCGGTGTAGCTGTTTACAAAACAAACGTCTCCGAGCCCCCTGTGTTCAGTGGGGAAAAGTAAACGGACTATTTCTTCATTTTCGGGTTTAGGCGGATTAATCCGCCACAGCGCGCTACACAGTTGAAGCCCGGCCTCTTCAATAGGAATACACCGTGACCGCCTAAACCCGAAAATGAAGAAAAAGTCTGCTTACTGTCACCCGGCTCCCACTGAACACAGGGGACTCAGAGACGTTTGCATACAATAATTCCATAAAGACATACCACATACACTGCATTTGAGGAAAATATGCTTATAAAATAGTTTACCATTTGCCAATAAAAAACAAATATGTCCCCTGATTTAATTTTAAAAATCTGGTCACCTTACTTTAAGGGGGCGTGGCAAGGTGTGTGTCCTATGCCTGCATACTTTTGCTGATGGGTGTCCCTCATTGCCATCTCAAAAAGTTGGGAGGTGTGGTTAAAATCAGTACTTTTTGCTAGAAAACGACTTAGAACCCCCACACATTATACAGTAAAACCTTGGATTGCGAGCATAATTCGTTCCAGAAACATGCTTGTAATCCAAAGCACTTGTATATCAAAGCAAATTTCCCCTTAAGAAATAATGGAAACTCAAATGATTTGTTCCACAACCATTTATTCATAGGTCCTTCAGTTTATAGTCCATAAAAAAAGATTATAGCAATGTGGTAGGTTGTGTAACCATGAAATGTCCATCCACAAATGGAAGCCTCCATAAGGGAATTAGAACCAAAATCCAGCAGGAGCTATCCACATAGACCATCCTCCTCACCGCCGGCTCTGACCGCTGTCAGTCTGCAATCGCGACCGGGAAGACTACCCTGCAGTAGAGCGATCTGAAATTGAAGGCTTGACGCATTCGTGGAGTGCAGCATGGAAGGGACAACATTGATGGCGGTGAGGAGGACGGTCTATGTGGACAGCTTTACCCCGGATGCCTGCATACTTAGATGTGCCTGTTTCAACCGCTTGCCGACCGACTTAAGGCGATATACGTCAGCAGAAGGGCACGTACAGGCAGATTAACGCACCTGTACGTTGCCCTTTGAGAAGCGGTTTGTGGGCGCGCGCGTGGCGCGAACTCCGTAAGTGTGATTGCCGGTCCCGCAGACTTGATGTCCGTGGGAATACCCGCGATCGTGTCACGGAGAGGAAGAACGGGGAAATGCTAATGTAAACAAGCATTTCCCCATTCTGCCTAGTGACAGGACACTGATCACCGCTCCCTGTAATTGGGAACGGTGATCAGTGTCGTGTCACACACAGCCCCCCCCCCCCCCCCACAGTTAGAATCACTCCCTAGGACACACTTAACCCCTACAGCGCATTTTTAATTGCACTGATCACTGTATAAATGTGAATGGTCCAAAAATCTCGCCAAAAGTGTCCGATGTGTCCGCCATAATGTCGCAGACACGATAAAAATCGCTGATCGCCTCTATTATTAGTGTAAAAAAAATTATTAATAAAAATGCCATAAAACTATCCCCTATTTTGTAGATGCTATAACTTTTGCGCAAACCAATCAATAATCGCTTATTGCGATTTTTTTTTTTTTACCAAAAATATGTAGATGAATATGTATCGGCCTAAACTGAGGGAAAAAAATGTTTTTTTTATATATGTTTTGGGGATGTTTATTATAGCAAAAAGTCAAAAATAATAAGTTTTTCTCAAAATTTTTATTTTTTTGTTTATAGTGCAAAAAATAAAAACCGCAGAGGTGATCAAATACCACCAAAAGAAAGCTCTATTTGTGGGGAAAAAAGGATGTCAATTTTGTTTGGGAGCAACGTCACACGACCCCGCAAATTGTTAATAGTTAAAGTGATGCAGTGGCGAATCGCAAAAAGTGCTCTGGTCTTTGGGCAGCCAAATGGTTCGGGGCTTAAGTGGTTAATCATCAACCATGTGAGTTGCTAAATGTTGTACCTTCATTAAATGTAACCATATTGCTACACTTAGAGGCGCCTTTCTTCTCTTTTATACCCAGTTGTGACGTGATGATACTTTATATATCAAGACATCGCTTGTATATCAAGTCAGAATTTATTAAATAATTTTTCTTGTCTTGCAAAACGCTCTCAAACCAAGTTACTCTCAAACCAAGGTTTACTGTATACAAATTTTTTTAGCAGAGAATAAAATGGCGGTCTTTGCAATATTTTATGTCACACTGTATTTGCGTAGCGGTCTTTCAAACACAATTTTTTTTTAATTATACACTTTAACCACTTGCAGACTGGCTCACGCCAATATACGTTGGCAAAGTGCCGCGTTCCCGCGAAACCCGTACAGGTACGTCTTCCCCTTTAAGAGCCGCCTGAGGCGCGCGCACCCGCGGCATGGTGGGGGACCAGATGCTCGTGGCCGGCGGGCACGATCGCTGCCGGCCACCTGCGATTGTGGGAATGAGAGCTAGAACAGGGATTTGTGTGTGTAAACACACAAATCCCTGTTCTGTTAGGGGAGAGGAAACATATGTTTGTTCCTAGTAAGTAGGAACAACAATATGTCTCCTCCCCCAGTCAGTCACATCCCCCATACAGTTAGAAACACTAACTAGGGAACACATTTAACCTCTTGATCGCCCGCTAGTGTTAACCCCTTCCCTGCCAGTGACATTTACACAGTAATCAGTGCATTTTTATAGCACTGATCGCTGTATAAACGTCAATGGTCCCAAAAATCTGTCAAAGGTGCCCGTTATTAATTCCACCCAGCCCAGGTGATGCATGTGGATGCAGGACCGGTCAGCCCAGGAGGATCTCTCTCTGTCAGGCCATTGCTTTCCGTGTGCAGCCTGTTCTTTTTGGGCGGCTGGGCCCAGGGCTTTTCTGTTCAGGAAATAGGTGCAGGAACCCCCCCCCCCCTTTCTGCGGGGGAGAACACCACGTCATAGGGTGGGTGTGGCCAAATTGTACAGTGGGAGGGTCTTAAAGGGACATTGTTCAATAAAACCAGGAATGCATAACACAGGGTTCAGTAGAGCGTAATACAGAGTGCTGGGTTCAGGAGAGCGTAATACAGAGTGCTGGGTTCAAGAGAGTGCAAAACACAGAGCGCTGGTTTCAGGAGAGGTTAATACACAGAGCGCTGGGGTCAGGAGAGCATAATACACAGAGCGCTGGGTTCAGGAGAGCATAATACACAGAGCGCTGGGTTCAGAAAAGCATAATACACAGAGCGCTGGTTTCAGAAGAGGGTAATACACAAAATGCTGGGTTCAGGAGAGTGTAATACAAAGAGCAATGGGCTCAGGAGAGCGTAATACACAAAGCGCTGGGTTCCAGAGAGCGTAATACACAGAGAGCTGGGTTCAGGAGAGCATAAAACTCAGAATGATGGGTTCAGGAAAGCGCAATACAATGAGCACTGGGTTCAGGAGAGCGTAATACACAAAGCGCTGGGTTCAGAAGAGTATAGTAATAATACAGTAATACACAGATTATCAGTGCCCAGCCATCAGTGCAGCCTTACCTGTGCCCATCAATGCAGCCTGATCAGTTTCCATCAGCTCAGCCTCACCAGTGCCCATCAATGCAGCCTCAAGCCTCCAGTGCCCATCAATGCAGCCTCAAGTCACCAATGCCCATCAATGCAGCCTCATTATCAGTGCCCATCAATGCAGCCTCACCAGTGCCCATCAATGCAGCCTCACCAGTGCCCATCAATGCAACCTCATCAGTACCCAGCCATTAGTGCCCATCAATACAGCCTCATAAGTGCCCAGCCACCAGTGCGCACCAATGCAGTCTCATCAGTGCCCCTCAGTACAGCCTCATTAGTGCCCAGCCATCAGTGCCCATCAGTACAGCCTCATCAGTGCCCAGCCACCAGTGCCCATCAGCAGTGGCGTCTCCAGCTTTCATATTTAGGGGGGGCACATGGGGGGACAGGGACAAAAATAGGGGGGCAATATAAAATGCAAATATATATATATATATATATATATATATATATATATATATATATATATATATATATATATATATATATAAAATATATATAGATAGATAGATATATCTATCTATCCTGGGGCCCTTTACCCCATTACTACGATCCCACAACGGCCCTTTCACATGTTCTGCAGTGAGCTCTCTTCCTACTGTATTGGGCCCCCCCCCCAGGGTGACAGAGAACAAGAGATATATGTCACCAGCATACCAAGAAAATATAAGGGTCCAAAGCAGTGGGAGAACTATCAGGGTTGCAAAGGTTGTCTTGCCACCGGGCCCTGGTGTTCTGCCACTGTGGGGTTCCCCAGCCTCCTCTTGCTGTCCTGCCCCTGTCCTCAGTCTGTTTTTTCAGTAACTGAGAGTCCTGGTGGAGTCCTTCTTGCAACTCGCTCTTCTCCCTGCCAATGAGGATGCAGGGGAAGGAGCAGATCGGGCGGCCGTGGTTGTGTGAGCGCTCGCATTATGCAGTGTCAGCGAGCAGAGGGAGGGGGGAGGAATCACCCACTGGGGACCTTCTCCCTCTCAATAGAGACTGTGTTACCCCAGCGGTGGCCCGAGTAAGATGCGGCACATCCGATATGAATACAAACAAAAAGAAATTGCCTTTTTGTAAAAAAAAAAAAAAATTTTTTTTTTTGGGGGGGCACATGGTGGGGCCCAGCATAACGTTGGGGGGGTCAGGGCCCCCTCTGCCCCCCCCTAGGGTCGCCATTGCCCATCAGTACAGCCTCATCATTGCCCAGCCATCAGTGCCCATTAATGCAGCCTCATCAGTGCCCAGCCATCAGTGCCCATTAATGCAGCCTCATCAGTGCCGAGCCACCAATACCCATCAATACAGCCTCACAAGTGCCCAACCATCAGTGTCCATCAATGTAGCTTCATCAGTGCCCAGCCATCAATACAGCCGCATTAGTGCCCATCAGTACAGCCTCATCAGTTCCTATTAATACAGCCTCATCAGTGCCCAGCCATCAGTGCCCATCAATGCAGCCTCATCATCAATGCAGCCTCATCATCCGTGCCTGCCACTATCCCATCAGCCTTACCTGGCTTAGCTGGCTGTGGTGTGCCCAGACATCTGAAGAGGAGAGCCACCGCAGCAGCCAGTTTACACATAGCGGGCCGCAGCGTGGCCGAGTGGCACATTAGGTCCCGCTTCCTAGACCAGGTAGGCTCCTATGATGGATGGCTCAGCCGGTCCGGGAGGCGGGACCTCGTGTGTCACTTAACCACGCTGGGTAAGTGGAAGATGGAAATCCCCGGACGCTCTGTAAAACTACGGTGCTTACCCCTTCCTGACGCCACTGAGTAGCGCGCTGTCACTAGTAGTACAGAAGCCAGGCTTTTGTGTTTACAAGTGACAGAAAATAACAGTGACGGTGAGTCTGGCCAGCCAGGGCTTAAGGAAGGGGCCTGGTGCTGCAGCTCCAATAGCCCCTATGTTAATCCGGCCCTGGTGCCTCCGTGGGATACTTGAAGAAAAAGAAGAGCGGCTGCATATCCATAGGTTCCAAATGCCTTTATTGAAATCACCGTGATGACACCAGAAAGCAATCACGTAGACGCGTTTCACACATACATCTTGTGCTTAATCATAGCTTAAACATGGCACAAGATGTATGTGTGAAACGCGTCTATGTGACTGCTTTCTGGTGTCCTTGGTGTCATTGCAGTGATTTCGATAAAGGCATTTGGAACTTTTGGATGTGCAGCCATTCTTCTTTTTCTTCGAGACTAGATTTAGTTGACAATGTGGCTATATTGGGGCAATGATGTCAGGGGCATCCCCACCCCTTTGTGTATGTGCAGTTTCGGGGCGGGGAATGCAGATTGGGCAGCAATAACCAGAAGTGACAGCTTCCTTATGGGTTCAGTCTGAACCAAAGTCCGGAGCAAACCTGAGCTCACTCCTGGTGAAGAGGAGCAGTAAAGTTCAACCATAGTGCTGCAAAGTAGGAAGCAGCACCTGCCTCTGTAATGACCAAATATGATTGCACTCACATACATTTCATTAAAAATTACACAAAGCATTTACATCAAACAAATCTGTTATTATCTAAACCCATTGTAACGACTATATATTTCATTTGAGGTTCAGGCTCACTGAATATCCTCCTTGGTCTATACATTGTGTGTGTAAAGGGATGCAGGGGGTGCAGTGGATCTTATCACAACACAGAGACTGCTCAGGTGATCATAGTGAAAGCAGCACCTCCCACTCTCAATGTTTTGAGCACAATTACTAAAATGATCTTAAGAACATAGAAGCATTTTTGGATGATGTAATTAGGTTTACTGCAATCGTTGTATTATGTATATAGCTGCCCTCAGGGTGATATTTTTTCTCAGTAAAAGTGTTTCGGCAAAGTAAATCCAAATGCTTAAGTGGTAAAGTCAGAAAAAAATGAAGACCAAAAAAATGTCTTGTTTCTTATTAATTTAAACATTTCCATCTGGCATTGGCTGGACTGTACTGGTCTGTATTTAACCTATTAATGATTTCTAGGAAGATTCATTAGTTGCCCTGTCTGCTTGCAAAAGTACAGAATAAAAAAAGCAATGGAAACTTAAAGAGGACTTATATTGGATATTTTTTTCATGCTAAGAGCATATTATACAGTGGGGAAAATAATTATTTGATCCCCTGCAGATTTTGTAAGTTTGCCCACTGACAAAGAAATTAAGGGTCTATAATTTTTATCATAGGTGTATTTTAAACGATAGAGAAAAAAATCAACCAAAAATCCAGAAAAAAACACATGATACAAATGTTATAAATTGAGTTGCAGTTCAGTGGCAATAGGAGAGGATTATGGGGCCCCCGGGGAATAGGAGATTATGGGGCCCCCAGGCAATAGGAGATTATGGGGCCCCCAGGCAATAGATTATGGGGCCACACAGTATACACACACATACAGTATACACACACAGACACACAATATACACACACACAGTATACACACACAGAATACACATACACACACTGAAAAGGTACTGGAGAGGCGGGGCAGCTATAATCTTGGGATTTAAAAATAAAAACACAGATTTTTACATACTGTCCCTGGTTTTATTGAGGCTGGCAACCATGATGGGGTCCCTTAGTGGCATGGGGCCCTCGGGCAATGCCCGAGGGCCCGAATGGTCAGTCCGCCCATGTCCCCAAGCAAAACATGACTTAGTATTTGGTGGAGAAACCCTTTTTGGCAAGCACAGAGGTAAGACGTCTCTTGTAGTTGGTGACCAGGTTTGTAGACATCTCAGGAGGGATTTTGGTCCACTCTTCTTTACAGATCTTCTCTAAATCCTTAAGCTTTCTTGGCTGTCCCTTGGCAACTCGAAGTTTCAGCTCCCTCCATAAATTTCTATAGGATTAAGATCTGGAGACTAGTTAGGCCACTCCATGACCTTAATGTGGTTCTTTTAGAGCATGGGTGCTCAACCTGTGGCCTTCTAGCTGTCCCCATTATGCTTCTGCCTTTGGGAGTCATGCTTGTTACTGTCAGCCTTGCATTGCCTCGTGGGACTTGTAGTTCCACAACAGCTGGAGGGCCACAGGTTGAGCACCCATATTCTAGAGCCACGTCTTTGTTGCCTTGGCGGTATGTTTTGGAACATTGTCATGCTGAAAGATCCATCCATGAACCCATTGTCAGTGTTCTGGCTGAGGGAAGAAAGTTCTCATCCAAGATTTTACAGCACATGGCCCCGTCCATTGGCCCCTCAATGCGGCAAAGTGCTTGACTGTAGAGATGGTGTTCTTAGGGTCATGGTCAAACACGGCGAGCCAGAACACTGAAGATGTGTCGTGGATGGATCGTTCAGCATGACCATGACCCAAAACATACCGCCAAGGCAGCAAAGGAGTGGCTCAAGAAAAAGCACAATAAGGTCATGAAGTGGCTTAGCCAGTCTCCAGACCTTAATCCTATAGAAAATTTATGGAGGGAGCTGAAACTTGGAGTTGCCAAGCGACAACCAAGAAACCTTAAAGATTTAGAGAAGATCTGAAAAGAAGAGTGGACCAAAATCCCTCCTGAGATGTGTATGAGACTTTCCCTCCTGATTGGCTGAGACACCGCAGCGGCACCATTGGCTCCTGCTGCAATCAATCAAAGTCAGCTAGCCAATCAGGAGAGAGAAGAGGTGGGGTCGGGCCATGTCTGAAGGGACACATGGCTCGAGTGCCCCCATAGCAAGTTGCTTGCTGTGGGGGCACTCAACAGGAGGGAGGGGCCAGGAGCACAGAAAAGGCACCCGAGAAGAGGAGGATCTGGACACCTCTGTGCAAATCCACTGCAATAGGGCAGGTAAGTATAACATGTTTGTTATTTTTCTAGAAAAAAAACGAGGCTTTACAATCACTTTAAGTATAACACTTCCATTTGTTTCCTCTCTCAGAGAACATTGTGCTGCCCCTTCATCGTGGTACTGCCTTCATCTGCTTTTCTCCCCAGAAGGACAACACCATTTTTGTTCAGACATCACCCAGGGTTCCCTTTTACTTCCTGGACTTAATGCTGGCTCAAAGATGATACAGTCATGTAAACCCTGGTGCCTGAGCATTTCCTGACTGCTTTCACATGTCTCACACTAATCAATGCCCTAGTGGTTGTAAACCCTTACCTATACCCAGTGAAGTGACTGGCCTCACATAGAGATGAAACAAATCATCTTACGTAAGTTGTACCTGTCTATCTGTAGCCATCTCTCCTCTATAGCTGTTCAAAGTTCACAGTTTACACAGCATTTCTAAGCTTCAGAAGGCGGGGGGCAGGGATCTGATGTCACACACTGCACAGCATAGAAAGGAGAGTTGAGTGTAATCTGAGACCTGAGTGGAGGGATTGGACACACCCCCTCTCCACACAGCCTCATAAGGAAACATGCACAGCCGAGGCTGTCAGTCACCTGCTGTGTGCTGGAGGGTGGGGCAGTGCCATCTCATGGGATTGCTTGGTGTCAGGATAAAAGATCAGAAGGGTCTCTGGAGGTAGCAGAGAGAGGATATGCTTTTTCATTTCTCATATTAGAGGTTTACAACCACTTTAATGTTTGCCCTGAGTTCTACTTTAACATTCTCAATAGTAGACAGGCTGGAAAAAACGAAGGTAAATGTATTTTTATTTCGTGGGAAAGGCATTGCCATAATAACGACATTTATTGCTAAACATTTTGGAACAAAAACAAAGAAAGAGTAAATTTATTCTGAAAGGGTATAATCACTTCCAGCCATGACTTGCCACCGCTACTTAGAATAAAATGAGGCGGTAATTAGAGCTAATTGCAATGATATGCCCAATCTCGGAACAATGCTTTGCACTTCATCTGCTGATATGCATCATCACCATTACTGCTATAGACGGCTTTGCAGGGTGGTTCTCGTATGAAACACTTACCTTCTCCTTCCAGGAATGCGCAGTGCAGAGCATGTCAGTCTGTGCCGCTACAAGTGACAAGGCGATAACACAGCCACCGTTGTCAAGCCCTTATCCGAGTTGGCACTATTAACAAGCTGTGATGAACAGTAGCCAACCAATGTAAAAAAAAAAAAAAGGACAAAGAACAAAGCACAAGAGGTCAAAAGACATTACAGAAATAAGTTGTTTTAACCGCTTCAGCCCCGGAAGATTTGGCTGCTAAATGACCAGAGCATTTGTTGCGATTCGGCACTGCGTCGCTTTAACTGACAATTGCGCGGTCGTGCGGCGTTGCACCCAAACAAAATTGACGTCCTTTTTTTCCTACAAATAGAGCTTTCTTTTGGTGGTATTTGATCGCCTCTGCGGTTTTAATTCTTTGCGCTATAAACAAAAAAAGGGCGACAATTTTGAAAAAAACGCAACATTTTGTACTTTTTGCTATAATAAATACCCCCATTTTTTTTAAAAAAAGCAAATTTTTTCTCAGTTTAGACCGATATGTATTCTTCTACATATTTTTTGGTAATAAAAATCACAATAAGCGTATATTGATTGGTTTGCGCTAAAGTTATAGCGTCTACTACAAAATAGGGGATATATTTATAGTATTGTTTTTTTACTAGTAATGGCGTCGAACTGCAATTTTTATCGGGACTGCGACATTATGGTGGACACATCAGACTCTTTTGACACATTTTGGGACCATTGGCATTTATACAGTGATCAGTGCTATAAAAATGCACTGATTACTGTAAAAATGTCACTGGCAGGGAAGGGGTTAACACTAGGGGGCGATCAAGGGGTTAACTGTGTTCCCTAGTGTGTGTTCTAACTGAAAGGGGGGATGGGACTGTCTAGGGGAGATGACAGATCGCTGTTCATACATTGTATGAACAGACAATCTGTCTCATCTCCCCTCAGAGAACCAGGATCTGTGTGTTTACAAACACAGATCCCGGTTCTCACTGTGTCACGAGCGATCGTGGGAGCCCGGCGGTCATCGCGCCCGCCGGGAACTCGCATCGGCTCTGGGGACGAGCAGCGGGGGCGCACGCGCCCCCTAGTAGCCACAGGGCGAAGCGATGTAAGGTAATGTCGTTTCGCCCAGCCATGCCATTTTGCCGCAGTGAAAACTGCGGCCGTTGGTCGGCAAGTGGTTAAAGATGAACTCCAGGCAAATAACTAAATACACAGATTAAATACATAATAAGTAGCTTTTTTATCTGCAAAAAGTTTTGTATTTCTGTCAATCCAGTCCTAAGATTTACACAGCTCTGCCAACCAGTACAGCCTTATCTCTTCTCTAGGCTGTGACTGGAGAGCCAAAGGAGAAGCAGCAGACCCATGAGCTCATCTACACATACAATCAATGTGTTGCGCTCCACAAAACTTTATACATGTAAATCAAACTCAAAAAAGTGGCCAATAAATGTTCATAGAAAAAGAAAGTGCTCAGTGTATGAATACAATCTTCTGTATGCCAATATCACATCTCTTCCCCATAAACATCTCACATAACAGGGGTGCTAACTCCCAGCAGTTATTGCTTCAGGTATGTAAAAACAGAAAGACATCAATATGCACCACATAGCGTGAAAATTGATTTACAATATATTCAAAACACTAAAATTGTACTTACAAACAATATTAGAGGAACAGCGCTGTAAGAAAAATTCCAAATCACACAAGAAACTGCATTTCCCTGTCACTTCCAGTGAGTGTGATGACGTCACAACAGGCTCCGGCTGACGTGTTTTATCATCGATGACGTCTTTTGGTAAGTCTGCTCTCTCCTTTTATCAGTATGTCTCTTGCACATGAGCGCTGCAGCAGAGCTGATTGGCTCCTTGCTAGAGGCAGATACCAAGTTAAATTCAGGAATTGTCATCTATCCATAACAGTACCAATCCACAATGAGAATATGGCTGCTGTAAAACCCACCCTTTTATAGAATGGGGGCTGCAATATTCATTTCTTTACAATTTTGACTGATAAGACTCAGCTGACCGGGGCAAAGACTTTTAGGTTCCTAATTTCTGGCAGCGAACCTCCCAAATCCTGAGGATTTGCCACAAACCCATAGTAGTGGCGAACCAAAACCACATTCCTAATGTTCTGTGTTCAGCACATTTGCACTGTGGCACAGCCTGATTGGCTCTTACTGCTGCTTTATCATTTCTTATTGCTTACTTATTTTAAACATAGCTGAATTAACTAGTGTTTTTTTTTATACTGTAAGTCTAAAATTCAGATTGTATTTTTTTTATAGGCATTATGTGATAATTATGATTTTAGAAGACCTCAGATCCCTGTGACCGCTTATTCTAATAAGTGGTCAATGCCATGGGCAGCACATTGGCTAAGTGGCTAACGATTTTGCCTAGCAGCACTTGCGTTGTCAGTTCAAATCCCAACCACAGCACTACCTGCCTGGAGTTTGCATGTTGTCCTCCGGGTACTTTGGTTTCCTCTCACACTCCCAAGACATGCTGGCAGGTTAACTGGATCCTGTCTAAATTGACCATAGTATATGTACTGTATGTATGAATGTAAGGTAGGGACCTTAAATTGTAAGCTCCTTGTGGGTAGGAACTTATGTGAATGTATAATGTATGTAAATTGATGGGGCTATATAAGTTCCTGTAATAAATAAAACAATGCCCTTGGTGTGCAAGGTCCTTGGTTCAGTCCCACTATAGGCACCGGCTGCATGAAGGATGTTGGCTCTCCCTGTGTTTATCTGAACTTCTTCATACAAGGTAGCTGAAAAAATGTGGTTGGTAGGGGTGCTGGATCCAAAAGGGGAAGCTCCACTTTAAGCCCCCTCCTCTGCCACATTTAGTAGGTAATGTTTTTTTTGGGGGGGGAAGCGGGTACCTAGTTTTGGCAGGAAACCTGCTCCCACTTCCGTTGAAATCACTTAGGCCTAGTTGTCCTCTCCCCTTCCCTCCCCACAGTCTTCTGGGACACATCACACGTCAAATATTAGGAACAAAGAATACGGAGGAGAGATGAGTTTGCTTTAAGAATATATTAAATAAGGGCATTAGCCAATGTATCCCATTGGGTAATACATTTAAAAGGGCGAACAAAAGTCCTGGATGGCTTAACTGCAATGTAAAAATGCATATAAAAGCAAAGGAGAAGGCCTTCAAAAAATACAAGGTTGAGGGATCATCCTCAGCATTCAGACTTTATAAAGAATGCAACAAGAAATGTAAGGGTGCAATTAGGACGGCTAAGATAGAACATGAAAGACACATAGCGGAGGAGAGCAAAAAAAAATCCCAAGAAATTCTTTAAGTATGTAAACAGTAAAAAAGGGAGGACTGACCATACTGGCCCCATAAAGAATGAGGAAGGACATCTGGTTACAAAGGATGGGGAGATGGCGAAGGTATTGAATTTATTCTTCGCCTCAGTCTTCACGAGTGAATCGGGGGGCTTCAGTAACCAAAACTGCAGTGTTTATCCTCATGACACAACACAGGAAGCACCTCCATGGTTAACAGAGGACAGAATTAAAATTAGACTTGAGAAACTTAACATTAATAAATCACCGGGACCTGATGGCTTGCATCCGAGGGTACTTAGGGAACTCAGTCAAGTGATTGCCAGACCGTTGTTCCTAATTTTTACAGACAGTCTACTGACTGGAATGGTACCAGCTGATTGGAAAAAAGCCAATGTAGCACCAATATTTAAAAAGGGCCCAAAATACATCCCTGGGAATTACCGACCAGTTAGCCTAACATCAATAGTATGTAAACTCTTGGAGGGGATGATAAGGGACTATATACATGATTTTAGTAATGAGAATGGTATCATTAGCAGTAATCAGCATGGATTCATGAAGAATCGTTCTTGCCAAACCAATCTACTAACCTTCTATGAGGAGGTGAGTTGCCATCTAGATAAAGGAAGGCCCGTAGACGTGGTGTATCTGGATTTCACAAAAGCATTTGACACAGTTCCCCATAAACGTTTACTGTACAAAATAAGGTCCGTTGGCATGGACCATAGGGTGAGTACATGGATTGAAAACTGGCTACAAGGGCGAGTTCAGAGGGTGGTGATAAATGGGGAGTACTTGGAATGGTCAGAGGTGGGTAGTGGGGTTCCCCAGGGTTCTGTGCTGGGACCAATCCTATTTAATTTGTTCATAAACGACCTGGAGGATGGGATAAACAGTTCAATCTCTGTATTTGCAAACGATACTAAGCTAAGCAGGGCAATAACTTCTCCGCAGGATGTGGAAACCTTGCAAAAAGATCTGAACAAATTAATGGGGTGGGCAACTACATGGCAGATGAGGTTCAATGTAGAAAAATGCAAAATAATGCATTTGGGTGGCAAAAATATGAATGCAATCTATACACTGGGGGGAGAACCTCTGGGTTAATCTAGGATGGAAAAAGACCTGGGGGTCCTAGTAGATGATAGGCTCAGCAATGGCATGCAATGCCAATCTGCTGCTAACAAAGCAACCAGAATATTGGCATGCATTAAAAAGGGGATCAACTCCAGAGATAAAACGATAATTCTCCCACTCTACAAGACTCTGGTCCGGCCGCACCTAGAGTATGCAGTCCAGTTCTGGGCACCAGTCCTCAGGAAGGATGTACTGGAAATGGAGCGAGTACAAAGAAGGGCAACAAAGCTAATAAAGGGTCTGGAGGATCTTAGTTATGAGGAAAGGTTGCGAGCACTGAACTTATTCTCTCTGGAGAAGAGACACTTGAGAGGGGATATGATTTCAATATACAAATACCGTACTGGTGACCCTACAATAGAAATAAAGCTTTTTCGCAGAAAAGAGTTTAACAAGACTCGTGGCCAGTCATTAAAATTAGAAGAAAAAAGGTTTAACCTTAAACTACGTAGAGGGTTCTTTACTGTAAGAGCGGCAAGGATGTGGAATTCCCTTCCACAGGCGGTGGTCTCAGCGGGGGTCATCGATAGTTTCAAGAAACTATTACATAAGCACCTAAATGAACGCAACATACAGGGATATACAATGTAATACTGACACAAAATCACACTTAGGTTGGACTTGATGGACTTGTGTCTTTTTTCAACCTCGCCTACTATGTAACTATATATGTAACTATGTCACAGGTCCCAGAACACTGCAGGACCACGTTGGATCCCTGGACAGGTAAGTTTCCTGTTATTAAAAGTCAGCAGCTAAAGAAATGTTTTTTTTCCAGTTGAGTTGAGATGTGAACCTCTTTAATGAAATTAGATTTTTCTAATCATGCTGTTTTAGACTGCTCTCCATCAGTGGGGTGTTGCTGCAGTCCCTGGGGCATTCTGGAGAATATACTGTATAGATGGACAATAGCACCTCAAATCAAAAACAAGCCCAGTAAACAGTTAATTTCTCACAGCAAAAAGTTCAGATGATAAAGCCAACACATATTGGGAGCTCATACACCCTTCTTCATGTGTTGTATGTTGGCAATGTTTAATAATACTCTACAACTGAAGAATTATAATAACGTTGCCTATCTGGCTTATCTGTGTGACTGACTCACCAACAGCGATTGCTTAGTAAAAGTCACATTCATTGCTTCACCCACTGGTTTAATGAAAAAGAAAATGACTAATATGTGGGCTGATTTAATACTACAGCATCCAAAGATATTTTAGACAATTGTTGACTTCCAAACAGGTGGAAACTATTTTTTTTTTTTGTGGGACAGTTCCCCTGTGCAAAAAGCCAGCTCCATAAAGACATGGTTTGATGAGTTTGGTGTGGAGGAACTTGAGTGGTTTGCTCTGAAGTCTGGTCTTAAGCCTTTTGAACACCTTTGGGATGAATTAGAATGCAGATTGTGATCCAGGTCTTCTCATCCAACCTTAGCACTAGGGATGGGCGAACGGTTCAGCCCGAGCATAAGTTTGGGCCGAACTTTCGCTTTTCGGTCGTTCGGCGAACATCTGAACAAACCGTTTGTTCGGCCCCCCAACCGACCACAATGCATTGCGGCGCTGAACAGTGCATTGCAAGCCTTGATTGGCTGAAGCAGTGAAAGCTTTAGTCAATCAGGGCACAGAGCACTGCTATGCCCTGTACACACGATAGGATTTTCCGATGGAAAATGTGTGATAGGACCTTGTTGTCGCAAATTCCGACCGTGTGTAGGCTCCATCACACATTTTCCATAGAAATTTCCAACACACAAAGTTTGAGAGCTTGCTATAAAATTTTCTGACAACAAAATCCGTTGTCGGAAACTCCGATCGTGTGTACACAAATCTGACGCACAAAGTGCCATGCATGCTCAGAATAAATTAAGAGACGAAAGCTATTGGCTACTGCCCCGTTTATAGTCTTGACTTACGTGTTTTACGCCACCGCGTTCAGAACGATCGGATTTTCCGACAACTTTGTGTGACCATGTGTATGCAAGACAAGTTTGAGCCAACATCCGTCGGAAAAAATCCATGGATTGTGTTGTTGGAATGTCTGATCAATGTCCGACCATGTGTACAGGGCATTAGAGTCATGATTGGACACTGTCATCATGACTTTATCCAATCATGGCTCATTCCCGTCCCACAGTATAAAAGTATTCTTTCAATGGCAGCCATTTTCAGTGTGATTTTGGCGTGGAGAGAGATAGATTGCTATTAGTTAGTTAGTGTGCTAATCTGTGCTATTTTGCTTCAATTGTCAGTGTAGAATATTAGTTTAGTGTCAGTCTAGGGATAGTGTGAGTGTAGTGAGGAGGACCATCATTCAGCTTTGCATAGTATGCAGCTAGAGTAGGGACAGCTCAGATAGTTTCACTGTAGCGTATTGAGACTGTATCAGTAATCTTTACATTAGTGTATAGCTAGAGTAGGGACAGTTCAGGTAGCGTCAGTGTAGTGACTGTTGAACACCGTCTATTTGATTGCGTTACTGCCAGTTTAATGTCATTTACTTCTTTGTGTGTTACTGCCAGTTTAACGCCATTTACTTCTATGTGCGTTACTTCCAGTTTAACGCCATATAGTTTTGTGTGCATTACTGCCAGTTTAACGCCATATAGTTCTGTTTGCGTTACTGCCAGTTTAACGCCAAATATTTTTTTGTGCATTACTTCCAGTTTAACGCCATATAGTTCTGTGTGCGTTACTGCCAGTTTAACGCCATTTACTTCTGTGTGCATTACTGCCAGTTTAACGCCATTTACTTCTGTGTGCATTACTGCCAATTTAATGCCATATAGTTTTGTGTGCGTTATTGCCAGTTTAACGCCATATAGTTCTGTGTGCGTTACTGCCAGTTTACCGCCATATAGTTCTGTGTGTGTTACTGTCAGTTTAATGCCATATAGTTTTGTGCGTTACTGCAAGTTTAACGACATTTACTTCTGTGTGCGTTACTGCCAGTTTAACGCCATTTACTTCTGTGTGTGTTACTGCCAGTTTAACCCCATAACGTTCTGTGTGCGTTACTGCCAGTTTAATGCCATTTACTTCTGTGTGCGTTACTGCCAGTTTAACGCCATTTACTTCTGTGTGCATTACTGCCAATTTAATGCCATATAGTTTTGTGTGCGTTATTGCCAGTTTAACACCATATAGTTCTGTGTGCGTTACTGCCAGTTTACCGCCATATAGTTCTGTGTGTGTTACTGTCAGTTTAATGCCATATAGTTTTGTGCGTTACTGCAAGTTTAACGCCATTTACTTCTGTGTGCGTTACTGCCAGTTTAACACCATATCGTTTTTTGTGCGTTACTGTTAGTTTAACGCCATATAGTTCTGTGTGCATTACTGCCAATTTATCGCCATATAGTTTTGTGTGCATTACTGCCAGTTTAACGCCAAATAGTTTTTTTGTGCGCTACTGTCAATTTAACGTCATATAGTTCTGTGTGCGTTTCTGGCAGTTTAACACCATTTACTTCTGTGTGCATTACTGCCAGTTTAACGCCATATAGTTCTGTGTTGGTTACTGCCAGTTTAACACCATTTACTTCTGTGTGCATTACTGCCAGTTTAACGCCATATAGTTCTGTTTGTTGCTGCCAGTTTAACGCCATATAGTTTTGTGCATTACTGCAAGTTTAACGCCATTTACATCTGTGTGCGTTACTGCCAGTTTAACGCCATTTACTTCTGTGTGCGTTACTGCCAGTTTAACGCCATATAGTTTTGTGTGCATTACTGCCAGTTTAACGCCATATAGTTCTGTGCATCACTGTACGTTTGGCGCATTATATTGCAGTTTATTATAGTGTATCCGTTGAGTGTGTCTGTGTAGTGTGAGTACTCAAATTAAAGTGCACCAAACACCACTTTACATTGATTAAAGTGCATCTACATACAGATTTCCTTCTTCAGATTTTTTCTTCTTTACATTTGCTTATCAGCACCGCCCCCTCCCTCCCAGTCATGTCTGGGTGGACAACAAGGAGAGGTAGCCGTTCCCTTGGCACTGTAAGGGGGCCAGCTACAAATGTGTCCAGAGGCAAAGGTGGGCATGGTGGTCAGTCCTCAGGCAGTGCATCATTTCCTCTGTTTAGTGAGTTTGCCCGTGCTATCCAGCCACAGCATGCAGAGGAGGTGGTGGACTGGCTTACTAAACCTTCCTCATCCTCCTCATCCTCTGTCATGCAAGCAGAGATAAGTGTGCAGTCCCTTGGAGTTGCCAGAGTGGATAAACTGGCCTCCTTGTCCAATCTATTCCTGCCATAGCCCCAACATCAGCCATGGAGGAGTCAGTTATTTGACCACAGCGTCAGCCACTTGCTCCTTGATAATGCCCAGCCATTACTGGATTCAGATGTTTGTTCTGAGGTTGAGGATGACAGGAACATAAGCCTAAAGAGAGGGGAGAACACTGGTAGACAAATTGGCATTTATGTTCCCCCAGCCGCAGCGTATTGCCAAGTTGTCTCCAGTGGTACTGATGATGATGAAGATGGAGGAGATGGAGATGATGATGCTAATGAGGTCACTGATGCGACTTGGGTGCCAGATAGAGCAGAGGAGGAAACTGAAGGTGAGGCGGCCCAACCCCAAGGAGGCCGACATCAAGAAAGAGTAGAGAGCAGCCACCCTATTCCATCACATTCTGCAGCTGTTATGTCGCAGCCCACTCCCCAAAGCTCAGTTTTCTCTGCTTTTTTTCAGCACATCTGCAGCAGATCGCACTGTTGCTATCTGCAAATTGTGTCTCGGGCACATCAAACGTGGCAAAAACACCAGCCATTTGGGTACCACATGCTTAACAAGGCATTTAACGTCCAACCACTCAGCCCGTTGGCAAGAGCACCTAAAAGTCACACAAAAGGGGCACAAATCTATCTCTCCTCCTCCTCCTCCTTACCCACTTCAGTCTGCCCCTGCTATACCAAGTCATTAACTCTCAGCAGCCTCTACTGACAGGGATGATGGTATAGCACAGGGTGTCCCAGGTCCTAGCAGCACATCTGCCAGCAGCACACCACCAGCTGTAGACTGTAACCGGAAAATTTCTCTGCCCCATCTGCTGCAGCGGAAAAAAAATACAGTCCCTGCCACACACATGCCCAGCGTTTAAATGCAAGCTTGTCAAAGCTGTTGGCTCTCCAACTTCTGCCTTTCACCCTGGTGGATTCTGCACCCTTCCGTCAATTAGCACAATGTGCTGTACCACAATAGCAGGTTCCCAGTTGCTACTACTTTTCACGTAATACCGTCACGTGAAAGGGAATGTTCTGGCATCATTGGGCAATGCAGTCAGCCATAAAATCCACCTTACTGCTGACACGTGGTCCAGCAAGCATGGGCAGGGACAATATATTTTGTTCACAGCACACTGGGTAATGCTGCTTGCAACTCGAAAGGTTGCAGGACAGGGCTCGGTGCTGCAGCTTTTTGTGCCCCAACGTCTCCATACAGCTTGTGGTGATTATGCCAGACCTGTGAGCTCTACCCCCTCCCCCTCCTCCTTTGCCACCTCCATACCCTCCTCTGCAGAATTGTCCTATGAACATCAAGTACCCCCTAAGCGCTCAAAGAGCTATTCCATGAGTCAGGCTAAAAGGTGCCATGCAGTGCTTCAGCTGATGTGTTTAGGTGACAGAAACCACACCGGAGCAGAGATTCTTGCAGCTCTGCAGGGACAGGCCTAGAGGTGGTTCACACCACGCCAGCTGGAGCCAGGAATTGTGGTGTGCGATAATGGTTCAAACCTCCTGTCCGCCCTTAGACAGGGAAAATTGACTGCTATACATGCAGCAGAGGACCGTCAACAAATACTGTGCGAGGACGGCACAACGACAGGCTCAGGCCCCCTCTGTTTTTTTCCCCACGCTAATGGCTGATCATTAAGGATGCATGCACTGTATTGTCACCATTTGAGGAGGCCACAAGGATGGTGAGCTGTGACAGTGCATGCAACAGTGACACAATCCCTGTTGTGTTCCTGCTGGAGCAGACTCTGCGTGGCATTATGGACAGGGCACTGGAGGCAGAGCAGCAGGAGGAAGAGGAGGACTTCCTTTCCTCTCAAACCCCACTTTATCCAGACACCATCATTCCTATGTCACAGAACACACGGTAGGAGAGAGGGGAGGAGGATGAGGATTCTGGCACTTTCATAGGCTTCGAATAAGAGGAAGACATGCGTCAATCTGTAAGCGATGGCTTTCCAACCCCAGGACCCTTGGAAGTAGTACGTGGCTGGGTGGTGGAAGTTCCAGATGCTGTCATCCTGAGTGACCCCAAGGAGTCTGCTTCTCAAGCCTCTGCAAATTTGAGGCGCATGGGCAACCTCATGCTTCAAAGCCTGCGAAAGGACCCAAGAATACGTGGCATAAAGGAGAAGGATGATTACTGGCTGGCAAACTTCCTTGACCACTGTTATAAGGGGAAAGTCTCAGAACTCATCCCATCCCCACAGAGAGTGCAGAAGGTAAAATCTCTTGAGGACACGTTAAAGAGGATATTATTGAACGTTTTCCTGACTCCAGTAGGTTACAGTGTCGTGGAAAACATAGTTTTGAGTCTTCTGTTGGTCAAGAGAGGAGCGTTGGAGAAGGCGTCCGCTTAAGTGAATTTTTTTAGTCCTCGCCGCCCAGGACTGTCAGCTTCCACATCCCATCGGCAGTGTCTGCATCACATGGTGAACGATTACCTCAGGGCCAAAACAGAGATGGAGAGCTTTCCAGCTGATGAGCCACTGACTTACTGGGTCATGAGAATAGACCACTGGCCAGAACTTGCCCAGTATGCTGTTGAGTTGTTGGGCTGCCCTGCATCCAGCGTGCTTTCAGAATGGGCATTCAGTACTGCAGGAGGTTTCGTTACTGATCATAGAACACATCTATCCACAGACTCCGTGGACCTTTTGACTTTTTTTTTTTTTAAATTCCTTTATTTTGACACTGAGCAAATACAGACAGTTACATAATCTGTTGTAAAACAATGTAAGAGACAGGCAAGTGTGATACAGGTAAATGATAGCAAACAGTTATGTCATAAAGGAGACCGACAAAATCGACAGTTCTGGTAATTAAAACAAGCACCACAGGTAAAGTATGTGGGGGTGGTTCCCCGAGTTATCAATACTGTCAGTGGATGTGACCTGAGCGGCGCTCTAGGTTCTGATTTGTTTGACTAATGTCTAAATTCCCTGTCTATCAGTCATTGTCACTCAGTGAGATACAATATTTTCTCTATAGTTGATAAAATGGGGGCTAGAAGACTGTGCAACCCATACCTGGGATATGTTGAACAGGTAATGATCTACAGGATTTTCTTTATATCTGGGCCGTGAAGGAACCCAAGTATGAGAATGTAAATTATAAAGGCTAGTGTCCCCCGAGGTAGGAGAGAGATATGACAGGGAGGAAGGGGGTGGGGAAAATACAAAAAGAAGGGGGGAACAGGAGGGGGAGAAAAGGGGTAGGAGTGGATTAGTACAGTAGAATCGAAAGAAGATAGAATGTAGAAGCGCAGAATAACAGGGTAAAGGGTGGTGCCCTCTGCCTAAGAGATGGTGCTAACCCACGGAGTTAGCTAGATTGTGCCATTTCCTGGAGATAGGCTTCCGTGTAGATAAAGTACTGCCAGGGTCTCCAGGTCTCCCGGAAGGTCTCCTCTCTATTGTGCAGGGTGGCAGTAAGATCCTCCATATCCCTTAATTCGTTCACTTTAGCAAACCACATGGATAGCGCCGGTGGTCTCTCCGATCTCCAGCAAAGAGGAATGCAAGCCTTTGCGGCATTCAGAAGTTGGATGGTGAGAGAGGTCTTATATTTCTTGATGGGTCGGTCTGATAAATGGAGCAAGCAGGCTGCCGGATTGTCCTCCAGGGAAACACCCGTAAGATGTCCGACCGTGCGTGCCACCCCGTGCCAGAATGGGGCAAGCTTGGAACAGGACCAGAAGATGTGTAGCATCGTCCCCTCCTCAGAGCCACAACGCCAACACAGGCCGGGCACCTGAGGAAAGAAACGATGCAGGATGGCAGGGACTCTGTACCAGCGTGTCATGATTTTGTAACAGGTTTCCTGAACCCTAGTGGCAATTGAGGATTTCTGGGCGAAGTAGAGAATTTTTTGTCTCTGCACCCCAGTGAATTGGACTCCCAGCTCCGCCTCCCATCTGGAGAGGAACTGAGGAACGTACTCCTCCTCTGGTTGGGTTAAGGATGAGTACATTAGTGAGAGGCAATGTTGAATCGGTTCCCCCCTCTGGCAAATGAGTTCCAATTCAGTGAGATTACGGGTAATGCCTGGTTTCCTCAGGCAGCTGCGCAGAAAGTTCCGCAGCTGGAGGCCACTCCAGAAGTCTAGGGGGGGGTCTGTCACCAACGCTCCGGCCTCAAAGGAAAGTTGGCCAGTGGGCCCTAGAAAATCGTGTAGGCGACATTTAGTGCCCATCGCCAGTCGCTTAAGTTGTGGATTCTGAACTCCAGGTGGGAATTCCGGGTTACCTACAATCGGAACCATGGGAGATGGCTGCGGGGACACTGAAGAGCGCCGAAAAACATCTCTAACCACTGTTAGGGTTTTGCCCAAGGTAGGGTGCTCCGCTAGGTCCTTTGGGAGTGGTGAGGCAATCCAGGGCCAACTCATGGCCGATCCCCCAGAGTCCTCCCCCTCCATGGCGACCCAGTGCTTCGCCTCTGCGTGACAGTGCCAGTCCACCAACCTAGTTAAGTGGACTGCTCTGTAGTAGGCCTTTATGTCCGGCAGACCAATCCCCCCTGGTCTTTGTTAGATAAAGAAGTTGGAGTCTAACACGAGGTTTGTGGTGGGACCAGACAAAAGCCCGAAACATGGAGTCGATCTGTTTAAAGAACGCTGGAGGTAGTCGGATGGGAAGCGCCTGTAGCAGGTATAACACCCTTGGTAGCAAAGTCATTTTGAGGGCGCTACATCTGCCAAACCATGTCAGCGTCAAAGAGTGCCAGTGCAAAAGGTCAGTTTTAAGGCGTAGAAGTAAAGGGGTAAAATTAGCCGAGTACAATTCAGCCGGATCTGAGGTGATGTCAACTCCTAGATAGCGTATATGCTTGGTTGCCCATTTCAATGGAAAGGACGCGCGTAAACGTTGGACATTCCCCTTGTCTACCGTTATGTTGAGAATGGAGGATTTTGTCAAATTGATCTGGAACGATGAGAGATTACCATATTCTTTAAGGGATCCAAGCAGGTTAGGGAGAGAGATAAGGGGTTCTGTTAGAAAGAATATAAGGTCATCTGCAAAAGCAGCCACCTTGTGGGATCCCGAGGGCTTCGGGTAGCCTAGAATGTCTGGGTTCGCCCTTATCTTGCACAGAAGAGGTTCCAGGGACAAGATAAAGATCAGGGGGGAGAGGGGGCATCCCTGACGCGTGCCATTCCGGATGTCGAAAAAGTCCGACCTCGTCTCGTTTACCCTAACCGACGCGGTGGGGTGCGTGTATAAGGAAAGGATCCACTGTAGCATAGAGGACCGAAGGCCTATGTGCTCTAGAGTTGCCCGGATGAAGGACCAGTCGACGCGATCAAAGGCCTTCTCCGCATCAGTTGACAGCAGGAGAAGGGCCTGTTTAGTGATCCTCGCCGAATGTATCAGGTTGATGACTCTTATGGTGTTGTCCCTCGGTTCTCGTAGCGGCACAAAACCAGCCTGGTCTCTATGAATCAGATTCGGTATATGGGGGAGCAGTCTATTGGCTAAGATTTTTGCAAAGAGCTTGAGGTCCGAGTTCAGTAGGGAAATTGGGTGATAGCTCCCACAAAGTCGTGGGTCTTTACCTTCTTTCGGGATGAGGGAAATGTAGGCCCTAAGGGTGTCTATGGGGAACAGGTTCCCCTCCGTGAGGGTGTTGAGGGCAGAAACTAGGGGCTTCGCCAGTAAGTCAAAGAAGGTTTTGTAATACACTGGGGTTAGACCATCGGGGCCAGGGGCCTTTTTGGGTTTCGAAGAGGCCAAAGCAACTCCCAGTTCTTCTACAGACAAGGGTTCGTCCAGTTCTTCCCTTACCTCGTCAGGTAGTGATGGCATGCCTGAGGCAGCTACATAAGATTGAGGGGTATGACCACCCTCCCCAGGGGAGCCCATAGGTTGCAACCTGTCTATGTTGTATAGGCCTGTATAGAAGGAGCGAAACTCCTCCGCCATTTCTGAGGAGGTATTTAGCTTCTGTCCTGTAGACGACTGAATGTGTGGGATGTATGTTTTCGTGCGAGGGCCCTGCAGGGCTCTGGCCAGGAGTGATCCCGGTTTGTTTGAGTACTCAAACATAGTACGGCGTGCCCATGCTAGTTTCTGTTTGGTCTTCTGGAAGAGGAGAGTGCAAAGCTCCTCCCGAGCCTTTTGCAGCTCCCGGAAGGTTGTACGAGCAAGGCTAGCCTTATGTACACTTTCCAGCTTACGAATCAGTGTGATTAGTTCCTCCGTGCATTTCAATCTGTCCCGTTTAAGTCGGGCCCCTATTTTGATTAATATCCCTCTCACCACTGTCTTATGGGCCTCCCATATCACAAGGGGGTTGGGGACTGAACCCTCGTTGACGGTGAAGTACTCCCGCAGCGCTCTCAGTAGCTCCGCACGTGTTTCCTCCGATTGAAGCAATGCTTCGTTAAGTCGCCATGAGGGAGGAAACCGAATTACTGGCCCCAACTGGAGGATCAAGTGAACGGGGGCATGATCTGAGAAAGATATGACATCAATGGACGTAGAGACTACCTTGGCCAGATCTTTATGTGACAGTAATATGTAATCTAACCGCGAGTAGGTGTGGTGCACCTGGGAGTAAAATGTATAATCCCTATCTTGGTTATGGAGCAGCCGCCAAGGGTCAACAAGTTGTAGAGTGTGTAAGTCTGCCTTGAGATGCCTCAGGCAGGAGTATGACAGATGAGAGGCTCCCCGCGAGACATCCATGGCTGGATCCATGGCAAAGTTAAGGTCTCCGCCAAAAATAAGCATCCCCTCCGAGAACTCCAAGAGCTCCGAAAGAAGCTTACGTAGAAATTGGGGGTGGTTAACATTGGGAAAGTAAACATTTGCGAAGGTAACCCGCAGATCGGACACTCTTCCCTTTAGGAGAAGAAAACGGCCCTGCTCGTCCGCTCGCTGTGCCTCAAACACCCATGGAACCGACTTGGCCAAGAGAAGACTTACCCCCTTCGATTTGGAGATCGGAGAGACACTATGGTATGCCACCGGGAAGGCCCCGTTAGTCAGCCTGGGCGTGGAGTCTGCACGGAAGTGTGTTTCTTGTAGAAAAGCGACATGTGTTTTGCTCCTGCGCAGGTCAGCTAATAGCTGCGAGCGCTTCTCTGGAACATTAAGCCCCCGCACGTTTAGAGAGGTAATCTTTAGGTGACCCATCATGCCTTCTGGCAGGGAAATGGGAGTCGATATGTGTGTGGGAAAGTCCCAATAGCAGACACCCCTACAGGCAGAGGGTAGGGGTTTGAAAAAATAGACCAGAAGGGAGAGAATGGAGAAAGAGGGGAAGGGGAGGAGAAGAAGGATGGGGTAAGGGGAGCGAACGGTATCTGTCTTAGACTAACTATGGGCCCCTGATGCACACTAAGGTGTGTACACAGGAGTCCGCCCTAATGTGGGGGTGAAAAGAGCAATGGAAACTACTCTAAGGCAAGTAGAGTATAGGCAGTGATTTAAATAAACAAAATATGTGGAGATGTGAGGGAGTAGCGCCTCTGAGAAATATAGAGTGTCTAACATGAGAACCATAACAGCTGAAGAAACCCTTCAATGATTGATACCTGCATCCTGGCTGACACAACATCCTCTGCCGTGACCCTTAGATGAGGGCGCCCCCGGGAGGCTCATGGCCGTCAGAGCGGACCCCCCCGCCAACACAGGCAATAGACATTACCAGTGGGGTCCGTCCCAACGCCCCACGGCCAGGCCCGGAGCACCAGCACCAAGAGTCTTTGACCTTCTCACCTGGGGGTACCAGGGCTAATCATGAAGGGCGAGGTTAATACAAATATCGTAAATTTAGTACACTGTAGCAATAAAATAATGTAGTAGAAAAGCGGTAAGAAATTAAACAACAAAACATAACATAACATATCACCCAAAGTACGTCACCAACTATTGTCGCGTCCCTGGGATTGTTACCCACTATGGCCCTGAGCCTCCCTCCCCCTCCCAATGCATAACCACCTGTATATTCTTCAAAACGAAGCTAGGAAGAGTGAGGGGTCCCAGGGGTACCCCGTATGGCTACTAATGTGTTTAGTAAATAGGGGGGTATATAACCACACAAGAGGGCAAATGGAGGGTAGACAAATAAACAGATCGGGCCCTCAGTACACTTATCTGGGAATGGAGGGCCAATTTTTCCGGATGGTGACACAGTTCTGTATCCATCTTGAAGTGCCAGGGCAGGGGTCCAAGTCACTGGTCTCCCTGTTGCATCCGTCTCCCCCATCCGTCACCGATAGTGAGCCTGTGCGATGGAGGCGTAATACCGGACTAGGCTTGGCACGGGTCCGCGACAGTCCGGCCCCTTGATGATTGAGCTGGTGGGTAATGGCCGACCTCCTGTGATTCCAGGGTGGGAGTTGTAGGTATATCCGAGAGTCATTTGTCCCTGAGGTTGCGCAAGGTAGGGTAGTCCAGATAGGCCCGAGAAAGACACCCAGAAAACCCGATTCACAGGCCATTTGGGAAGCATACTTTAATGATCTTGAGAGTTCAGTGGGGTGATGTAACATGAGCGTTCAACTGGTCTTACCGGGTCTTGAGAGAGGATAGGAAGTTACGCTTCAGCGGACCTCGGGTGAGGTCTAGCAGTCTCTCGGCTGGTGGCTCGTGAGCGTGGTCTGCGGAAACGCTGCGGCCTGGGCAGAGGTGGGCCCAAGGCCTCCAGTGACAACAGGTAGTCAAACCAGTTGGGGACACTCACAGGGGGTTTGGCTAGGAAGCTGAACAAGTCTGGAAGTTGGTCTGGAGAGCGTAGGTAGAATTCTACTCCCTGCCTCCTCACAATTAGGTGGAAAGGATGACCCCAGCGGTATGTCGCCTCTGCCGCCCGGATGACCTCCAGCAGTGGTCTCATAAGGCCTCGCATTGCCCTCGTTTGCCTGGAGATATCCGGGTAGATCCGGATCAAAGCGCCATCAAAGTCAATGGGGCCTCGCTCCCAGGCCAGCCGCATGATTTCCTCCTTTATGGTGAAGAAGTGTACCCTACACAGAACGTCCCGTGGGAGGTCTGAGGCATCAGGATCCTGAGGTGCAGCGGGGGGAGTCCTGGGGCCTGGGATGCGGTGGACCCTGTCCAGCTCCAGTTCCGCTGCCGGTGGTTTTCCAAGGACCTGGTTTAGGATAGCCACCACTGTTGCACGGAGATCTGATCCCATGGTAGCTTCAGGGATGCCGCGGAGGCGCAAGTTATTACGTCTGCTCCTGTTCTCGCCGTCGTCCAGCTTTAGTTGTACGTCCACAAGATGGCGGCGAAAGCCACGCTGTTCTTGTTCTATGGCGGCAATCCGGGCGTCCGATGTGGATGCTGTAGATTCTAGTACAGTGACCCTTTCGTCCACCGTGTTTACCTGCTGGCGCAAGTCATGCAGTTCCCTGGAGAGTGCATTGACAATGGATGCTGCCATCTCCTGTAAATCTTGTCTTGAAGGCAGGCCAGACACAATGTCCCTAAGGGATTCCTCCATGTTACCGCTTGTCTCCCTGGTATGACTGCAGCTAGGTAGAGTGTCAGTGGTGGGGATCACAGGGGATAGAATAGGAGATGCTGATCTATCATCCGAAGCGGGTCGGTCTCCTCCTGCATTCGTTCCCGGCTGAGTGCTTTTCTTAGCTGAGGCCGCAGCGTTCGTCGGAGGCACTCGAGGCGGCGCCATCTTGGCTGAGGTAGCGGGGGAAGAGGCGGCGTGTTGCCGAAGGAAATAATGGGTTATTTCCGAACCCTTCTGTACCCCCGAGTCCAGCGGGTGTTTGCGGTCCCCTGGCATGAATTTCGGCTCTCTCTAGGCAAGATTACTGTCCGTTCTCAGGGCTTCCCTGCACAGAGCTCCGAGGTGTGCGTCCTCACTCTGCCATTGCTTGGCCACGCCCCCGGACCTTTTGACTTTTATAAAAATGAATCAGTCCTGGATTACCAGCTATGAAGCCCCTGATGCCAATGTCACTGATTAAGTCTTTTTGGGATGTGGAATCTCTGCAGGACTTTGAGGCTGCCTAGCTTTGAGGGTGTTCAATCATTTCATCTGGAAGAATGTTTTTGGTATAGGTTTCATGGGCACAAATAACAATTAACACCCAAAGACCAATTTTTCTGCACCTGTTTGACAGATGCATATCATTGCAATTTTTTACAGCAAGGCCAATTCTTGCTTTCATCAAGAGTACCTCTATAGGGTTATGGTGGGAAGGCGCCACCGAATCCCGAAGACCAATTTTTCTGCACCTGTTTGACAGGTGCATATCATTGCAATTTTTTACAGCAAGGCCAATTCTTTCTTTCATCAAAAGTACCTCTATAGGGTTACGGTGGGAAGGCACCACTGACACCCAAAGACCAATTTTTACGCACCCGTTTTTTCTATCCAAAGTCAAAGTGACACCAGAATGTATCCAAAACATCTCTAATCTTGTTCCCAGTGCACTACATTGTGGCCTCATCATACACATTGGCTCCCCAGCTGTTGCTGAGCAAAATAAAGGCAGCTTGCAGGGAAAATGTCATTTTTTTGGGCTTTATAAATGCAATTATTGTTGTAGCAGATTCTAGACATGGTACAGATCTGCCACTTTACAAGTAGACTAAGGGGACCCCACAAGCACTATATTGTAAGGAATTTTTCATTTTTATGCTTTCACTTTAAAAATAAAAAAATCACTGCTAATTAAAAAATGACATCTTTCACAAACTTTTTTTAATTGATACATGTCCCCCAGGGCAGGACTCGGACCCCTATAACCATTGTATGCCCAATTACTTGCATATACAAAAAAGAGGGGGGGAGGGTGGGACTTTAGATGAGGTGCGTGGGGTAGAGCCAGACAAAACCATATACATATATAAAAAATTGTATTCTCTATTAAACCAAAGATAGGGCATGGATCAACCCATATAAACGCATAATAGCACATTGGCATATAAAATACAAAGTATCAACATACATATTGAGGATAGTCACCAACATGACACAGAAAGTAAATATTATACATCACAGTCCCTCAAATAGAGTAGGCATAACATTATGTCAGGGTGATAAAGCAATAAAAACCATATGGAATCATAAATATGAGATGGATGCATCAAAATAAGCTTGACAACGTTTCGTGGACTTCTATCCACTCATCAGGAGCAAGTGCATTCATGTACTAAAAAGGGGATAAAAAAAAAACACCATTATAGTTTAATATAGCCACAGACTGGAGGGGTAGAGGGATTAAAAATGATGATGAACAAATAAACAGCCATAACTGAAAGTACTCACATAAGAGCCGATACTAGGCCATGCGATACCACCTGCCGGAGGTCAGCCAGATAATTATGTCCAGCACGGGAGCTGAGGAAAGGACCCAAGCATGGATCAGGAGCACACACGCAGTCCCCCCAAAAAAAGTGTGTATAGAAAAATCTTGATGTAACTGTGGATGGGATTTCTGTATTGTATACAATAAAGTAAGTGGTTTGTTACTATATTGGTATAAATAAAAAGAAATGTCACATAGAGTAGACCCATCACCACAGTATAGAAGTATATTGTGGAGCATATCAACAAAGTGAACAGATTGAAAAAATAGGGTGTCCTGCTCACCCTGCAGTTCCCCCTCAGTGACCTTTTCTCAGCAGTCCCACATTGCACTCCATTTTTGGTTCATATCCCATTAGGACCTACATGAGTAAATACATAGCAAGCTCTTGATTTATTCTCAAATTCCTCTATAACAAGCATTACTAATATTTCCTTACTCCAGTTTTCATTAATTTCTCCTGATTTCAGGAATCTCATCTCTTCTTCCCTATTCTTACTATATGGACACCCTATTTTTTCAATCTGTTCACTTTGTTGATATGCTCCACAATATACTTCTTTATGTGGTGATGGGTCTACTCTATGTGACATTTCTTTTTATTTATACCAATGTGCTATTATGCGTTTATATGGGTTGATCCATGCCCTATCTTTGGTCTAATAGAGAATACAATTTTTTACATATGTATATGGTTTTGTCTGGCTCTACCCCACGCACTTCATCTAAGTTCCCCCCTCCCCCCCTCTTTTTTGCAAAAGCAACCAGGGATGGAGGCGCAATACTCCCTGTTGCGTCTCATTTAAAGTCCCAAAAATATTCCCTTTTTTCTTTAATTACTTGCAAATAAGCCTTCAAAATGGGCACTTTTGATTTTTGATGTTCGGGTCCCATTGACTTTAATGGGGTTCGTTATTTGGGTCCAAACTCGCGGTGTTCGAAAGTTCTGGTGCAAACCGAACAGGGGTCCGTTCGGCCCATCCCTAATTAGAACCTGACCTCACAAATGCTCTTTTGGTTGAATGGTCACAAATTCCCACAGACACACTCCAAAATTGGGTAGAAAGCTAGAAGAAAATTGTTATAGCCAGTTGTTGGTGGTGGTTGGGAAGGGGACAGGAGCCGGGGGGCAGTTTCATATTAATGCCCCTGGTTTTGGAATGGGATGTCCAACTAACTCATATAGGTGTTACTGTCAGGTGTCCATAAACCTTAAGTCATATAGTTTATGATCACAATGGCAGACATGGCATTTGTACAGTCAAGACAACCTTATATACAGACATGGTTGGTTGCTAACATAAAGGCATCTTAGGTCAGCCAGATATGGAAGAATGGTCCAACTGGAATATGTCTGAATGATCATGTATGCTCTAGTCTAATGTGTGGGTTTGTTTATGTGAAAGAAGCGGGAAAAAGGGAAGACAACTCCACCCATAACTCACCTTGAGGGATACAACAGCAAAAGGAAACAATTATCAAACCTGTCCAATGACTATTTCCCATAAAATTTGTTGGCCGGGGATGTCTACTATTTATGCTGCTGTCCATAAGCAGGTAAACTGCCCCCTATCTGCCCCCTATCTGGGCAAAATCATAGAGAATGGTCAACTGTCATCTCGTGTCTTTGACCAATTTATGAGATTGGTGCACAGATATGAGTTGTATTGGTTAATCCTAAAGCCGCAGTGGAAACAGACACATCCGTGGGAAAGTATTGTGGAGGTATAATTATCAACAGTAAAAACAGCTCAGATTGTGCCAGAAAGGGTGTGAGATTCTCAACAAGAGGGAAGGAGACTTTACATTCCTTTACCTGAGCAAACAGGTTGACATAAAAGGAGAAAATGTCAGTTTAGTCAATAAGCTTTATAAGCATCAAAACAAATGAGATTCTATAAGAATTTTAGCAGATAAACTGAGAGGAGAAGCTTGTACTTGTGGGAACATGATTCACACATACGGTCCAGGTACATGGCTTGGTGTAGAGTGCCACTTTTATGCCCCAATGCTTAGTCCATATACACTGTAAAAAATATTGTGCTGGGTCTACTCAAAAGAATTGAGACAACTATTTGCATCAGCTTTTTAAGTACTGTCAAGTAAACTTATTTTTGTCTGACTCATTAGATTTTTCACATTTTCAACTTTGTTGTTTTAGGTAAAGCCAACTCAATTTTTCCAGTTTATAGACCATAGGTTCAAGTAAAGCCAACTAAATGTTTCCAGTTTATAGACCGTAGGTTTAAGTAAAGCCAACTAAATTTTTTTCCAGTTTCTATAAAATTTTAAGTTAGGAACATTAACTTATATATTTAAAGTACTCATATAGCACTGTCAATTTACAGAGCGCTTTACATATGTATTGTACATCAGTCCCTGACCTCAAGGAGCTTTCAATCTAAGATCCCTAACTCACATTCATACATACACTTACTAGGGCCAATTTACACAGGAGCCAATTTCCCTACCAGCATGTCTTTGGAGTGTGGGAGGAAGCCTGTGCAGGTACAGGGTAGAAATGCAGGCAGGGTCGTGGTTGGGATCCAAACCAGCAACCCTTTTGTTGCTAGGTGAAAGTGCTAACCACTACACCACTGTGCTGCCCTATTACTTAGTCACTTAGGTTACTTAAGTGACTAACTTGTAAATAACTTGTTACTTACTTAAATTTTTTTAAGTTGGTAAAACGTATTTGACAAATGTATTTGATATATGTTTGAAGGTTTTTATATAAAAATAATACAATAATATGTTTTTTAAAAAAAGGAATAGTCTCATGAAACAGACTTTCAAAACAAATTAACATTTATTATTTATAAAGTATTACAAATGTAATATTATTAAAGCAGCATCAAATGTAAATGTAAACTTAAAAAAAAAAAAAAGAAAGAAAAAAATGCCTCTTTTTCAGCTAACAAATCAAATTGAAACACACACACATGTATATACAATATATCTGTAAAGAACATAGAATACAGAATGTATTAACTTTTTTTTAAGCCTTTTAGGAAAGTAATTTGCACTTTAACCACTTCAGCCCCGGAAGGATTTGCCCCCTTAATGACCAGGCCATTTTTTGCGATACGGCACTGCGTAGCTTTAACTGACAATTGAGCGGTCGTGCGACGATGTAACCAAACAAAATTGATGTCCTTTTTTCCCCACAAATAGAGCTTTCTTTTGGGTGGTATTTTCCCAAAAAATCACTAATCTTGTTTCCAGTGCACTACATTGTGGCCTCATCATATGAACTGGCTCCCCAAGCTGTTGCTTAAAGAATAAAGAAAGCTTGCAGGGAAAATGTAATTTTTTTGGCTTTATAAATGCAATTATTGCTGCAGCAGCTTCTATACACAGTACAGATGTGCCACTTTACAGTTAGACTAAGGGGACCCCCCAGGCACTATATTGAAATTAATTTTTTCATTTTTATGCTTTCACTTTAAGCATCAATAAATCACTGCTCATTTAAAAATTAAGTTTTTTACAAACTTTTTTTTTTATTGATATATGTCCCAGGGCAGTACCCTGACCCTCATAACCATTGTATGCCCAATTACTTGCATATACAAAATAGGCACTTTTGATTTTTCTAGTTCGGGTCCCATAGACTTCAATGGGGTTCGTTATTCGGTTCCAAACTTTTGCAATGTTCGAAAGTTCTGGTGTGAACCTGAACAGGGGGTCGTTCAGCCCATCCCTAATGGAGAGTAATTAGACACTCCCAAAAGAGAAGAGGGCTATGATGTGCAAGGAAGGAAGGGGCTTTGCTAAGGCATTGACTGCCCTGGAGTAGTCACGTAGAAAGGTCAAAGACTCTTTGCAAGTGAATAAAAAATAATTGATGAAAATAAAAAATCTACAAGTAAGGATACTTAAAGCGTTTCTTCAGTCAGGTTTAAAAAAAATAAAATTCACCAGCTACAAATACAGTAGCTGCTGACTTTTAATAAAAAAATACTCACCTGTCCAGGGATCCAGCACTGTCTTCACCTGGGTTATTCGCCGATCTTCGGGTCCCGAGTGTCAGCACGTTTAGTGTGGGAAGCCGGCTATGACTCCATGTGGTTTCACAGCCAGCTTCCCACTGAGCATGAGCAAACTGCGTTGCGCTGTGTGAATGGTCCTGCAGACTCCTGGGAGCTGTTATGTGTCCCAGAAGGTTCGGGCGTGGGGGGGAGAACATCTGGTGAAAGCAAGTACCTGATAAAACTACGTATTCGCCCACCCCCCTCCCCCCCCCCCAAAAAAAATAAAGTTCCAAAAGGAGAAGAGGAGGGCAGAGAAGGACATAAAGCAGGACTTTCACTTTAGAGTAAGCAAATACTAAATTTTCTTTGGTTTTACCTGCTTTTTTTTAAATTGGTGACAGATTCTTTTTAACCACTTGCCGACCGCCTCACGCCTATATACGTGAGCAGAGCGGCACGGGCAGGCAAAATCACGTACCTGAAACGTGATTGCCTTCCCGCGGGTGGGGGGTCCGATCGGACCCCCCCCGGTGCCAGCTGCGGTCGGCATTTGGTTGGAAGCGATGGGAGACGAGGGGGAGGCCATCCGATCGTGGCCCCCCCCTCGCGATCGCTCCCAGCCAATGACAAACATCCCCTGCCTCTGTATAGTACACAGAGGCAGAGGATGTGATGTCATCTCTCCTCGGCTCGGGAGTTTCCGTTCCAGCGCCGAGGGGAGATGACATGTAAGTGCACCAACACTCACACACACACAGTAGAACATGCCAGGCATACCTTACACCCCCGATCCCCCCCCGATCGCCCCCCGATCCCCCCCCAATCACCCCCCCCCCCCCCTGTCACAAACTGACACCAAGCAGGTTTTGTTTTTTTTTGTTTTTTTTTTCCTGATTACTGCATAGTGTCAGTTTGTGACAGTTAGCAGTTAGGGTAGTAACTGTTACCCCCCTGTAGGTCTAGGGTACCCCCCTTACCCCCCCTAATAAAGTTTTAACCCCTTGATCACCCCCCGTCACCAGTGTCACTAAGCGATCATTTTTCTGATCGCTGTATTAGTGTCGCTGGTGACGCTAGTTAGGGACGTAAATATTTAGGTTCGCCGTCAGTGTTTTATAGCGACAGGGACCCCCATATACTACCGAATAAATGTTTTAACCCCTTGATTGCCCCCTAGTTAACCCTTTCACCACTGATCACCGTATAACCGTTACGGGTGACGCTGGTTAGTTTGTTTATTTTTTATAGTGTCAGGGCACCCGCCGTTTATTACCAAATAAAAGTTTAGCCCCCTGTAGGTCTAGGGTACCCCCCTTACCCCCCCCTAATAAAGTTTTAACCCCTTGATCACCCCCTGTCGCCAGTGTCGCTAAGCGATCATTTTTCTGATCGCTGTATTAGTGTCGCTGGTGACGCTAGTTAGGGACGTAAATATTTAGGTTCGCCGTCAGTGTTTTATAGCGACAGGGACCCCCATATACTATCTAATAAATGTTTTAACCCCTTGATGGCCCCCTAGTTAACCCTTTTACCACTGATCACCGTATAACCGTTACGGGTGACGCTGGTTAGTTTGTTTATTTTTTATAGTGTCAGGGCACCCGCCGTTTATTACCGAAAAAAGGTTTAGCCCCCTGATCGCCCGGCGGTGATATGCGTCGCCCTAGGCAGCGTCAGATTAGCACCAGTACCGCGAACACCCATGCACGCACCGTACACGCACCGTACACCTCCCTTAGTGGTATAGTATCTGAACGCATCAATATCTGATCCGATCAGATCTATACTGGCGTCCCCAGCAGTTTAGGGTTCCCAAAAACGCAGTGTTAGCGGGATCAGCCCAGATACCTGCTAGCACCTGCGTTTTGCCCCTCCGCCCGGCCCAGCCCAGTCCAGCCCACCCAAGTGCAGTATCGATCGATCACTGTCACTTTTTTTTGTAGCGTTTTGGTGAACTGGCAAGCACCAGCGGCCTAGTACACCCCGGTCGTAGTCAAACCAGCACTGCAGTAACACTTGGTGACGTGGCGAGTCCCATAAGTGCAGTTCAAGCTGGTGAGGTGGCAAGCACAAGTAGTGTCCCGCTGCCACCAAAAAGACAAACACAGGCCCGTCGTGCCCATAGTGCCCTTCCTGCTGCATTCGCCAATCCTAATTGGGAACCCACCACTTCTGCAGCGCCCGTACTTCCCCCATTCACATCCCCAACCAAATGCAGTCGGCTGCATGAGAGGCATTTTCTTTATGTCCTCCCGAGTACCCCTACCCAACGAACCCCCCCAAAAAAGATGTTGTGTCTGCACCAAGCGCGGATATAGGCGTGACACTCACTATTATTGTCCCTCCTGTCCTGACAATCCTGGTCTTTGCATTGGTGAATGTTTTGAACGCTACCATTCACTAGTTGAGTATTAGCGTAGGGTGCAGCATTGCACAGACTAGGCACACTTTCACAGGGTCTCCCAAGATGCCATCGCATTTTGAGAGACCCGAACCTGGAAGCGGTTACAGTTATAAAAGTTACAGTTACAAAAAAAAAGTGTAAAAAAAAAAAAAAAACACAAACAAAAATAAAAAAAAATAGTTGTCGTTTTATTGTTCTCTCTCTCTATTCTCTCTCTCTATTGTTCTGCTCTTTTTTACTGTATTCTATTCTGCAATGTTTTATTGTTATTATGTTTTATCATGTTTGCTTTTCAGGTATGCAATTTTTTATACTTTACCGTTTACTGTGCTTTATTGTTAACCATTTTTTTGTCTTCAGGTACGCCATTCACGACTTTGAGTGGTTATACCAGAATGATGCCTGCAGGTTTAGGTATCATCTTGGTATCATTCTTTTTAGCCAGCGGTCGGCTTTCATGTAAAAGCAATCCTAGCGGCTAATTAGCCTCTAGACTGCTTTTACAAGCAGTGGGAGGGAATGCCCCCCCCCCCCCCCCACCGTCTTCCGTGTTTTTCTCTGGCTCTCCTGTCTCAACAGGGAACCTGAGAATGCAGCCGGTGATTCAGCCAGCTGACCATAGAGCTGATCAGAGACCAGAGTGGCTCCAAACATCTCTATGGCCTAAGAAACCGGAAGCTACGAGCATTTTATGACTTAGATTTCGCCGGATGTAAATAGCGCCATTGGGAAATTGGGGGAGCATTTTATCACACCGATCTTGGTGTGGTCAGATGCTTTGAGGGCAGAGGAGAGATCTAGGGTCTAATAGACCCCAATTTTTTCAAAAAAGAGTACCTGTCACTACCTATTGCTATCATAGGGGATATTTACATTCCCTGAGATAACAATAAAAATGATTTAAAAAAAAAAAATGAAAGGAACAGTTTAAAAATAAGATAAAAAAGCAAAAAAATAATAAAGAAAAAAAATAAATAAATAAAAAGCACCCCTGTCCCCCCTGCTCTCACGCTAAGGCGAACGCAAGCGGCGGTCTGGCGTCAAATGTAAACAGCAATTGCACCATGCATGTGAGGTATCACCGCGAAGGTCAGATCGAGGGCAGTAATTTTAGCAGTAGACCTCCTCTGTAAATCTAAAGTGGTAACCTGTAAAGGCTTTTAAAGGCTTTTAAAAATGTATTAATTTTGTTGCCACTGCACGTTTGTGCGCAATTTTAAAGCATGTCATGTTTGGTATCCATGTACTCGGCCTAAGATCATCTTTTTTATTTCATCAAACATTTGGGCAATATAGTGTGTTTTAGTGCATTAAAATTTAAAAAAGTGTGTTTTTTCCCCAAAAAATGCGTTTGAAAATCGCTGCGCAAATACTGTGTGAAAAAAAAAAAATGAAACACCCACCATTTTAATCTGTAGGGCATTTGCTTTAAAATAATATATAATGTTTGGGGGTTCAAAGTAATTTTCTTGCAAAAAAAAATAATTTTTTCATGTAATCAAAAAGTGTCAGAAAGGGCTTTGTCTTCAAGTGGTTAGAAGAGTGGGTGATGTGTGACATAAGCTTCTAAATGTTGTGCATAAAATGCCAGGACAGTTCAAACCCCCCCCAAATGACCCCATTTTGGAAAGTAGACACCCCAAGCTATTTGCTGAGAGGCATGTCGAGTCCATGGAATATTTTATATTGTGACACAAGTAGCGGGAAAGAGACAAATTTTTTTTTTTTTTTTTTTTTTTTGCACAAAGTTGTCACTAAATGTTATATTGCTCAAACGTGCCATGGGAATATGTGAAATTACACCCCAAAATAAATTCTGTTGCTTCTCCTGAGTACGGGGATACCACATGTGTGGGACTTTTTGGGAGCCTAGCCGCGTACGGGACCCCGAAAACCAAGCACCGCCTTCAGGCTTTCTAAGGCCGTAAATTTTTGATTTCACTCTTCACTGCCTATCACAGTTTCGGAGGCCATGGAATGCCCAGGTGGCACAAACCCCCCCCAAATTACCCCATTTTGGAAAGTAGACACCCCAAGCTATTTGCTGAGAGGTATAGTGAGTATTTTGCAGACCTCACTTTTTGTCACAAAGTTTTGAAAATTGAAAAAAGAAAAAAAAAATTTTTTTTTCTGGTCTTTCTTCATTTTCAAAAACAAATGAGAGCTGCAAAATACTCACCATGCCTCTCAGCAAATAGCTTGGGGTGTCTACTTTCCAAAATGGGGTAATTTGGGGGGGGGTTTGTGCCATCTTGGCATTTTATGGCCTTCAAAACTGTGATAGGTAGTGAGGAGTAAAATCAAAAATGTATGCCCTTAGAAATCCTGAAGGTGGTGCTGGGTTTTCGGGGCCCCGTACGCGGCTAGGCTCCCAAAAAGTGCCACACATGTGGTATCCCCGTACTCAGGAGAAGCAGCTGAATGTATTTTGGGGTGCAATTCCACATATGCCCATGGCCTGTGTGAGCAATATATCATTTAGTGACGACTTTTTGTAAATTTTTTTTTTTTTTTTTTTTTTTGTCATTATTCAATCACTTGGGACAAAAAAAAAAAATATTCAATGGGTTCAACATGCCTCTCAGCAATTTCCTTGGGGTGTCTACTTTCCAAAATGGGGTCATTTGGGGGGGTTTTGTACTGCCCTGCCATTTTAGCACCTCAAGAAATGACATAGGCAGTCATAAACTAAAAGCTGTGTAAATTCCAGAAAATGTACCCTAGTTTGTAGACGCTATAACTTTTGCGCAAACCAATAAATATACGCTTATTGACATTTTTTTTACCAAAGACATGTGGCCGAATACATTTTGGCCTAAATGTATGACTAAAATTTAGTTTATTGGATTTTTTTTATAACAAAAAGTAGAAAATATCATTTTTTTTCAAAATTTTCAGTCTTTTTCCGTTTATAGCGCAAAAAATAAAAACGGCAGAGGTGATCAAATACCATCAAAAGAAAGCTCTATTTGTGGGAAGAAAAGGACGCAAATTTCGTTTGGGTAGAGCATTGCATGACCGCGCAATTAGCAGTTAAAGCGACGCAGTGCCGAATTGTAAAAAGTGCTCTGGTCAGGAAGGGGGTAAATCCTTCCGGGGCTGAAGTGGTTAAAGTATAGATCCATGTGATGTGTCCTTTTTTAAGGCACTGTACCCATGAGTGTCTCAGAAGTCCATAACAACCAATCAATTTCCAGCTGTCATTTCTCTAGTGGGATACGGTAAATGAAAGGAAGAATCTGTTACATCCTTTTCACATTTCATATTTCCTTTCAGAGTTTTAACACTCATGCTCTGTTATTTTCCCTTTTTTTTGGCCAACATGCATGGACAGGGGACTGCCTCCAGCCTTTTCCCATGTTAGTAAATGAACCCCATTATACCTCCAGTGAACTTTGTTGACCTGTTTAAGCCAAGTACAGTAGATGTATTTAGTAATATGCCTTATCTGTCCTATTGTGGCAAACAACACGAGATCCGGATACTGAGCTGGATTAGACTCTCAGAGGTGGCTCTGGCAACTTCCGAATTCTTCTCGGCACCGTTCTGCAAACACATCTCTAATTAACACAAGATTTAACAGATTTCTCCACTTCCTTTTTACACAAACACTTCTGTTTCATAGGTGACGGATCCATTTGTATCCTGTAATAGTGGAGTGCAGTATTCTCTAGCTGGATATTAGTAGGAGCTAAATACAAATGTGTGTGTTGTGTAAAGTCACTGTTGAAGTTGGCGGCAGGCAGTCTTCTCATACAGTATCTGAGACTGTATAAGTGCTGGGCAGATTTTTTGGACCTTAAAGGGATACTAAAGGCTGTTTTCTTTTTTGTTACGATAAAAAAGAAGTTATACTTACCTGCTCTTTGCAACAATTTTACACAAAAATATTTAGTCCGGTTGCTAGGTAAATTTTGTTTAGCTCCTATGTATTCAGTGGAGCAGGGCTTGATTGCTCTAGCCTGCTCATTGCTACATAGGTTGCTGGTCTGATTGCTTCCCCCTGCATTATGGGAAGCAGCATAAATATGTATGTGAACCCAGCCAATCCCTGGAGCCGTGGTTGGAAGGTCCAGAAGGTGGTTGGATAGTCCATAAATAGCCTGAAGCACCAGAGCAGAATGTCTTTCTATCCTGGGTGACCCCTGCTGGAGGAGTTCCCTGTCTGAGGGACTCTGGCCCTCAGGGCAGTCTGCTGAGACGCTACTGTGTGATTATTGAGGTCCCAGCATAGGCATTGGCTGGGGGAGCTTATTCCCTAAAGCCTTCGGCTGATGAAGAAGCCAACTGGCTTTGAAACGCGTCCTGTGTCTACAACGCATGTGTCTACAGTGAGGATCAGGGATTCCAGTCCCAGGTTGAGCACCGATTTCAGTTGTAGTGATAGTAACTTCCTCCATCCTCAGCACGCTTCTTCCCCAGCTGGTGGCCAAGGCTGTTGGTTCTTTTCTCTGCTGTCAGGAAGGGCTAGTAGAAAACATGGTTCCTCTAGACGGACTTCTGTGCCGCTTCACAGGCTAATTCATGCTTCCTCTCATAGACGTAGGAATTTGGCTAATACTTATGCACATACATAGATGTTGGCACCAAATAGGCTTTTTAAACTGTGTCAGTGCTCAGGTTCAGTGCTGCTTTGTCTTTCAGCCTTCCCTGTATGCAATGACCCTGTGATTCTGTATCCTGATTTCAATTTCTGACCTGGCTTGTCTGACCACTCTCTGAACTCTGCCTGCATCGACATTGGCTTGTCCTTGACCTCCGCTTCTGTTTGTTTCATTTGCTTCTCTTCCACTGTTTGGCTCCTGACCCTGCTTGTACAAAGAGAAAACGCTCTTGCCTGCTGCTCTGTACCTGATCCATCCTGCCAGTGTATGACCTCACCTACCTGACTCTGCTAATCTTCCTGAAGTTTTCAGTACTTACATCCTGCTGTGCCTGCTGTTCTACTACCGGTGCATGTCTCACCCGCCCGCTGTCGCCAGTAACAGCCGGCTTTATTCTGCCATCCACCAGCTATCTACCAGCCTGCCTGCCTCACTGAAGACTACTGATGACCTCTCCTGCCTAGTGTGGATACCCGCTCTGCTACTGGCCAAATCTAAAGCCACTCTGCACTCCTGCGCTATATGTTCACTGACCCCTTGGATAATGTCCTATTGGACAAAACGCATCGAGGAGGAGACACTAGTGCTGGCGTCACACCACTTTACGATCCCAGGTCAGCAGCAGCTTTTCATATAAGAAGCTTGGGGTTTTACTTTTGTTTTACATTTTTATGCATTCATAATAAAATACTACACTATAAGAGCATCATTATGGCTCCCGATGAGCTTTGGATGTGGATATCGGGCGCAGTTCTTATTCTATCAGTGGATGTTTGATATAAAGATACAAAAGTGTATGCTGTTAAAATGGCAGCCATTGTCTCTGGTGAGTGTTCACTTCACAGGGAGGTGGTAGCGGGAAAGATATTTTGACTTTAGAAGGTGTTGGATTCTTTCTGCATCATCTTCCCACAAGTCTGATTTCTGGATTAAGGCTTTTTCCTTATAGATGTTTGACTTTATTATTGATGAACATTAAGACAGTTGCTTTATTTTTGTTGAGTTGGTTATATGCACATTTCTCTGTCATTTTTGGCACTGCACATTTTATTTACACCTCTATTTCATTTTAATGCTACACTATGGGGTTGCCCTGTTGTTTCTTTTGTTTTCTTCCAGTGGTTGGAAAGTGAGCTCCCTCTTCAGTCTTCCAGCTGCAGCTCCTAGTTTTAGCTATGTTTAGCACTCTGGGCTATCCTACGCAAACCTTTTAACACTGTTGGTATACATCTTTATCATCATTTACTAATCTTTTTCCACAATTTTCATTTAATTTAATTTGGTACTTTTAGTTTTTACCCATTTTGAGCCTAGTTTATCAGACCACTCCTTAGTGCTGTCGTTTGTTTGGGCTTGACAAGCTCATTCATTCATATATTCTTGTGGCGGTCCTCTGCTAGGATGGAGAGAAGAGTCCTCAGTTCATTCAGTTTCCTTTGGGTATCCCATGTTCCCCCATACCTACCCAAGTTACATAAGCAATAAAAAAATACAAAAGATACCCCCAGACTGTTTTATTGAGCTAGTGAGAGAGAAAAAGATGTGCGCCTGGCTGTGTGTGCTCTAATGGGAAAACAGGACCAACTAATATCAGCGTCTACTGCAGGGGTAGCCCTACAAAGGTCCTTTACCTTCTCTTCTGGCATGCCTTCACCAGTGCTGTTCACCTCTGCCTCCTCTGGGTGCTAAGAAGGCACCTGTGCTCACGTACTTCCAAGCCGGACGGTGTGTGTCCAAAGACACACAGCGCTGGTAAGCCATGCCCTGTGCTACTTCCTCACAGGAGTTTGACTGCCAGCAGCAGGAAAAGTAGAAAGTGAGAGGTGCAGTTCTGCAGTTGGGACAAAGCTGGAGCGGTGCCAGGAGTCAGGTAAGTGTTCAGGGATGGCTGGGGGTAGGACAAGTAGTGGGAGAATGCATTAAGGGAAAAAAAACATTTTGACTTTAGAACCACTTTAAAGAGTATCTAAACCTATGAACAAAAAATGCAATATATTGCAGCTTACCATTTTTTAGATTTGGTAGCTGCCAGAGGCGGACTGACCATTCGGGCACTCGGGCCCTGCCCGAGGGCCCCATGCCACTAAGGGGCCCCATCAGGGTTGCCAGCCTCAATAAAACCAGGGACAGTATGTAAAAATCTGTGTTTTTTTAAAAAAATCCCAAGATTATAGCTGCCCCACCTCTCCAGTACCTTTTCAGTGTGTGTATGTGTATTCTGTGTGTATACTGTGTGTGTATATTGTGTGTCTCTGAGTGTATACTGTATGTGTGTGTGTGTGCATACTGTGTGGCCCCATAATCTCCTATTGCCTGGGGGCCCCATAATCTCCTATTGCCCGGGGGCCCCATAATCTTCTCCTATTGCCCGAGGGCCCCATAATCGCCTATTGCCTGGGGGCCCCTTAAGTTGTCAGTCCGCCCCTAGTAGCTGCATACCTTTCCTTGTTACATTCTTTTTTCTTTATACTCACCTGTAAGCCTTGATGGTAACACACTTCCTGTCCTAGGGTGACAACGCTCACATACTGTATGTTATCTATGGAGGAGCAGTATTATCACCTTGGCTTCTCTCCTTACTTGCCTTATAAATTCTCCTTACACACCTCATCAACCAGTCATTCAAAGAAAGGACTGTTCCAAGCGTCCTCAAACATGGCATCGTCAAACCCCTCCTAAAGAAACCCAACCTTGACCCTAAGGACCCTAACTATCGCAGACCGATAACAAGCCTCAACACCATCTCCAAGATTATCAAGAAAGCAGTAGTACAACAGCTTCAATACCACCTGGACATGCACAAACTCCTGGACCCTCTGTAATCAGGCTTCCGCCCAGGCCATGGCACAGAAACTGCACTTCTCAAAATATGGGACGATGCCCTCGAAGCAGCTGATGATGGAGAATCATGTCTCCTGGTACTGTTGGACCTCAGTGCAGCGTTCCATACAGTGGACCACAATACTCTACTCATCCGCCTCACAGAAGTAGCAGGAGTCACAGATTCAGATCTACAATGGTTCGCATACTTCTTAGGAAATCCCTCTCAGACAGTGAAACTAGGAGTTTTCACCTCTGAAACCCGCGCAATCTCTTGTGGAGTCCCTCAAGGTTCACCCTTGTCACCAGTGCTCTTCAACATCTACATCCGCCCACTCCTCAAAATCATCAGAAAATTGGACCTCTGCTTCCACTCATACACTGAGGATACCCAACTCTACCTTCGCATCACCGGAGAAAAAGACCATCATCAGCAGCTAGAAAAATGCCTCACTTTGATAGACGACTGGATGACCACTAGCTCTCTTAAACTCAACGGATCAAAAACAGAGCTTCTTCTCCTACACGCAAACCAAAATTCCAAAACTAAGACCCCATGGACACCACCCACCATCTTTGGACAGACCATCTCTCCAAGCACCAAAGCCAAGAGTCTCGGAGTCATCTTTGACTCAGAAAAGTCAATGGATGCACAAATAGGATCAGTAGTCAGCCGATCTCACCATCTCCTCCGCTACGTAGACTCATCCCCTTTTTCCCAGAAGAGGACAAAGCAGCAGTAGTTGGAACAATCATCAATTCCAGACTCGACTACGTAAACTCCCTCTACATAGGACTACCCCAATATCAGCTTGCGCGCTTGCAACTCATCCAAAACACGGCGGCAAGACTGTTAACAGGAAAAAAACCCTGGGAATCCATCTCCCCTTCCCTGAGGAGCTTACATTGGCTAACCGTAAAGAACCAAATCACTTTCAAGAACCTCTGCCTCACCCACAAATGTATACAAGGAAACGCTCCTTAATACCTATGCGAGAAAATAAAGCACTACACACCCAATCTCAGTCTTCGATCTTCTAACCAAAACCTCCTCCTCATTCCAAAAACCCGCTACAAAACAAAAGGAGAATGAAGATTCGCAGTCCAAGGACCACGGTTATGGAACACTCTACCTGCTAACATTCGCATGGAAGAAAACCATCAGGCCTTCAGGAAGAAACTCAAGACCTACCTCTTCTAAGAAGCTGGACAACACAGGACAGATCTAGCGCCTTGAGGCGATTCAGTTCCATTTGCATCACTATACAAATCATTCATTCATTCATTCATTCATTCATTCATTCATAAATGCCTCCTCCTTTACTTATCTCCATAACAAAGGACAGATTTTAGAAGGCCGAAAACATAGTTTGTGAGATAATTGGATGTAGATCAAGGCGCTACAATTAAGGTGACATTTTCAGTAACTTTACTTCTTTAATCTTCATGCAACAGATGACAAAAGACACAAGGTTCAGGTATGAACGGACCCATTGAGCATAATGGGATTCTTCACGTTGCTCATTGTCTTGCTGCAGGAATCACCAACAAAGCGGTCAGGTGTGAATAGGGACTTGTATGTGCAACCCAGAACATAAGGCTTCTGCGAGGACACCAGAATTTACATGATTGTGACATCTAGGGGAAGGTTTTTAGCTCTGAATTATGCCAGTTTGGAACTTTGTGCATGCATTAAATCTATATTATATCCAATTCTAAGTGCCCTATAACAAGAAGATGTTTTTTTTTTATATACAGGAAACATATTTTGGTGCATTTTAAAAGGCACACAAAACTATATTTTTGAAGTTCAGTTGTTTTTCATGATTAACAACTTCTGTACTGTAAATCTATTTATTCCTTATGATCAGTAAACACTTTATCTCAGCGAATACCTTTGAAAGTTTTACTGGAACATACCTTATCTCTTTCCTCTTAAAATCTGGCTGTATACAGTGTTTTTATGAAATAAGGGAGAAGGTCTGCAAGCATGTGATAATATTTCGTGACATATTTCACATTTTTGAAAGTTCTTTAATTATAAAGGAAGGAAGGAAGAAGATTTATGGCACTAAAAGTGACTCTTATGGGTGGAAAACCAGTTCATTCAGTTACAGCTGTTAATCAAGACATATATCTAAAATTTGGCACTGTTGTTTCTCTTAGATGGACAGGCAGTAAAGTAATGGAGTTTATAAGTTCTGCTTAGAGTATTCAGCTTTCTCCTAATGTCCAAAAACAGACCAGTAGGTTCATCATTTATATGTTCTCCAGTTTCCTCCCAATGACCACAAATAGACCAGAAGAATCATCTGTGTCCACCAAAAACTGGTTTTGGTACGTGTGCTTATATGCCCGAATCAAATACATGTAACATTCAAGATAAATACAAACATGCAGTTAAAGGACTATATGTAAACCCACATACTGAGAAACAATAAAAGCTTTAGCATTTTCGTAAATTGTCAATTGTCATCTTAATATATCAAATATCAGCAGCTTCCATTAATCAATACCTGGTGATCCTTCTATGAGGGTTCTTGATCAAGCATTTCTGTTATATGGTGACTACGCTCTCCCCGTCTCCCAACTGTGCTCCTGTGCTGTCACCCTGTCACATGGGCTTCTGATGGAGACTAAAATAAACTATAAACTATTGATAATGGTTTCTTTTTATTGCTCTTCGAGCTATGGTATTATTGACCTTTCTAATTTCATAGCAATTTCATAGCAAAGTTCAGTTATCACGCTTGTTGGATGCAAATGCATGTGAAAAAACAGACCTGCAAGTGCCTAAATTTGTCCCAGATGCCACAGAAGAGAGCAATTCAACTGAACAAAGACTTCAGCGTGAGCAAAAACTGACATTTGATACCAGGTTAATCTTATTGTCCATTTGCATTATGCCAAACATTTCAATACACCTCTCTAACATTAGGCACTATATCAGGGGTATCCTACCTTTTGACTTTCCTGGGCCACATTGGAAGAAGAGGAATAGTCTTGGGCTGCACATAAAATACATGAACAATAAGGATAGCTGATGAGCAGATCACAAGTTAACGTCACTGATATAGATAATGTACCTATCTGAGTAATAAAACTTAATTTTTTTAGTAATATTTTTTATAATAATATAAAAGTAAAAGAGGGCAACATAAAAGGGGTGTGATATTTGACACTGTTTTCTAACATATCAATATCTGGTTTGATGGGTGGAGTAGCGATTCTCAATGTGCTCATCAGACATTTTGGTTCTAATTTTGCCCTTCATGTGCTTCATCCTTGAAAATAGTTGCTCACAAATATAGGTGCTGTTGAAAACTGATGACATGAACAAAGCGTGATTGTGAAGAGTGGGGGATTTTTCTTTTACAAGAAATTACAAAGAAAAATCAACATTTAAAGTAACTTTATGATTTTGTGTTGGGCCGCATTCATAGCCATCTTTGGCCGCATGCAGCCTGTGGACCACAGGTTGGACATCCCCGCACTAAATAATGCTTAGTGAGGGGCAGGAAAACACTCTTTTGACCGTTGGGCTCATTGGTTTGTGTACATGGGCATTTGCCCACTTCTGAAAAAGCCAATGCGAAAGCAGAAGCAGCTCAAAGCAGTTCAAAAGCAACAGTAAGTAGCTCATATGAACTCAACAGCAGTCTAGAACAACTCATAAGCTCATCAGAAGCAAGCCAAAAGCAGTTTACAGCAACTCATTCAATACAAAAGCATACAGCCTTTGAGACTGAATCCAGTGTACACATGATTTAATAGTGTCTTGTCTTGCAGGGTACAGCATTTGGTTATTGCTCTCTGAAGCTAAGGGGACATCTCCGTCTTGGATTCCTAACAGTTTTGAAGCTAAGATTGGCTATTGAAACCAATGGCATCTGCCCGAACATTAGGGAATGATTTGTTGGTGAAGTTAACCTTTACCATATTTAGTAAACTAAGGTGGTTGCAAGAGGTTAAACCACATCTAGAGATACTGCTAAAATGACCACACCGTATAATACTCACCTCTGATAGGTAGTGGTTGCTCACTCCCTGCCACTCCTCAGTTTAGGAGGCTCTAACCGTAGCCCACATGAAGCATACAAAAAAACTATTCCTGAGAATTGACACCAGGGTGGGCAATCCAGGGATACAGACAGATACTATTGGTCAGAGAGGGCAATGAGAGAAAGTTGTATAAAGAAACAGTACCAAATGTTATTGATTTATCAAAAACACATATTAAGTAAAAGCCAATTGCTTCTCAAAGGAAGCCAAAAAAGCATCAACGGTCTCCTGTCACTAACCATGAAATGATACACCACGGGGGGGCGCAGACCCCTCTGATGGTGTTCCGACAAAACAGACAGACTGACAAGGACAAACAAGACTAACCAACCACAATAAATAACACACAAGATAAGCATGCAGTGCAGGCGCCTGCAGTGATCCACACACACATGGAAACCCCTAAGGCAAAAAACCAATTAATCACAATACAATAATGAAAATTCAAGCATATACAGGGGTGACCATGTGAGTGTGGTCCCCGGGGATAGCAATGAGGCTAAAACTGACTGATATAGTGACACCACTGAAACGGCATCCAAGCACCGCAGTTACGTTGACGCGTTTCACAACGTATCGTTACGTAGCTTCAACTGGACGTTTAGTTGAAGTTACGTAACCATACGTTGCAAAACGCGTCAACGTAACTGCGGTGCTTGGATGCCGTTTCAGTGATTCCCCACACTACCCAGGAAGCAGTGGAGTGGAGTACCTTCCATCGAAGTTTCTACCCATACCGCCGAAGCCGCCACGAGCAGGACTACTAGCGGCCGCTGGACTTGTTTGCGGCGCGGCTGTCTCTCAGATCGGCGGTGAGTGGATACCGGAGTCTGTGACATCTGCTGGCGTTGATCCAGCCACTTCAAACAGACGGATGGAAACATGAGAAGCCTGATACTATTCCGAAACATCGGCTCCCTTATCGGCACGGAAGGCGGTAATGTTATTTGGCGGTGTGGACACACACTTCTCTTTACTCTCACCTAGGAAGGTTACTAGCACCCAACTCTATACCATGGGGATCTAAATAGGTCCCGTGACAGTTTGTTTTGTTGGCCGTACAATTAGGGTACAACATTCAGTGATGATGGCTGGAAAGTGAGTGATAAGATACCACCTATACCCTAGTGATTCCATTAACCAACCCAACAATTACTGCCATATTGGTACAGACTGCCTAATTACTGACGAGACCCATGATAATGGTTGTTTGGACATTATAACGATAAAAGAGCTTATTTTTGACCTTGTCTATTCATAGGATATGCACCTCTAATACATCAATCTTTCAGACTTTCAGCTGGTGACAGCAACTATATCTACATTATCCATTTGGCCTTACTATACATGGTGTCACTATATCAGTCAGTTTTAGCCTCATTGCTATCCCCGGGGACCACACTCACATGGTCACCCCTGTATATGCTTGAATTTTCATTATTTTATTGTGATTAATTGGCTTTTTGCCTTAGGGGTTTCCATGTGTGTGTGGATCACTGCAGGCGCCTGCACTGCATGCTTATTTTGTGTGTTATTTATTGTGGTTGGTTAGTCTTGTTTGTCCTTGTCAGTCTGTCTGTTTTGTCGGAACACCATCAGAGGGGTCTGCGCCCCCCCCCCCTGTGGTGTATCATTTCATGGCTGGTGACAGGAGACCGTTGATGCTTTTTTGGCTTCCTTTGAGAAGCAATTGGCTTTTACTTAATATGGGTTTTTGGTAAGTCAATAAAATTTGGTACTGTTTTTTTTTTACAACTTTCTCTCATTGCCCTCTCTGACCAATAGTAGCTGTCTGTATCCCTTGATTGTCCACCCTGGTGTCAATTCTTAGGAATAGTTTTTTGTATAAACCACATCTAGACCTTGTGGCTAAATGAAGTCAAGATGTGGCCACCACCATTCCTGTAAAGGAGCAAGTGGTTCAAATACATGTGGATTCTATGGCTGGATGTAGGTGTTATGTTAAGACCATAATGCCACTAATGGAGCAACTCACTCCTGGGTGCTGTAGCTGGATGGGGTTTAGATGTGACCACCATAAGCCTACTAATGGAGCAAGTAGTTCAAACCACAATGAGTCCAGCTGCTGGATAGAGCTGAGATGTGACCACCATATTGCTTCCAATAAAGCAAATAGTTAAACCAGCCCTGGATCCTATAGCTTGATAAAGATATTTGACTACCATAATACTGCTTATACTACTATTACTAAATGGTCAAACTGCGTCAGGGTTTTGTGGCTGGGTGAAGTTGAAACATTACTACCAAAATACTACTAATGCGCCAAGTGGTTAAGTTATAAGGTTGGGTGGAGTTGAGATGTGTCCACCACACTGCTTCTAATAAAATAAAAAATTAAACCACTCTGAGGTCCTATGGCTGGAAGTAGTTGCAATGTGATCACCATAGTATACCACTATTGAGGCCCTCTCAGTGTCTACATATTCTTCAGACACTTCCAAAGTGTACTCCACTAGGTGGAAATAAATGCAAAGGATCTTTATGTGTAATGGCATCATCAAGCATCACGCCCAACATGGTCTTTGCCATAATTGACATGTTTGGTCAATGAGAGACATAGAAGCTGTAACTGCTTTGCGTGGGTGTACTTTGGTATGACAATTTTCCGACACACCTACATTTGTGGGAAATAATTCTGGTTGTTCAGCTAAATAGAAAGTATGAACGTTCTCAGTGTACTTCAGGGAGCAGAAAATCGAGGAGAAAGGACTTCAGTTAATTAACTGGTTTCTGTTAGAATATTAACTGAAGGATAAACAGAATAATAGACTTGTAGAAAAGTCCTTTTGTAATCCAAATTCAACTTTCTCGACAGTATTAGTCAGTCCAGAGTACTTTACACTTTACAGTAACTCGAAAAAAGGGGGGGAGATAAAACACCATATTATTATGTTTGTTATTCGGACATTATGTCATTATTATTCCATGTGCAGAAATGTGCAGAAATGCCATATCCTTTTTCTTTGCAGTTAATAATGTTTCTCCCTCGGAGAAAAAGGGGCGTTTAGCCTTTTAAGGAAAGAAAAATAATTTTGCCAAACAATTTTTACTTATAAAATTAACCACAGAACATACAATTTATGGCCAAATGTTCCCCCGACCATCAAACCTATATGGACCTGTTGGACATTCTATTCCAAAACCTTGGGCATTAAGGGTAAGTTCACAACAGAATGAAGTGCGGGAAACCTGTATTCCGTACGTATTACCCGCACCACATTCAAAACTCACTGCACTTTGATGTGGAAATATTTGCCATATCAACTTGCAATCTACAGCAGGTGGCAGTGTTAACTTAACGACACCCCAAACGCAGGTCAAAAACACAGTGCATTTGCCTGCACTGGATCGCACAGTACGGTAGTACCATGCAATCTGGTTGCTGTAGGGTTGATTTACTAAAACTGAAGAGTGCAAAATCTGGTGCAGCTGTACATAAAAACCTATCAGCTTCCAGTTTTTTTTTGCCAAAGATTAATTGAACAAGCTGAAGTTAGAAGCTGACTGGCTACAATGCATAGCTGTACCGGATTTTGCAGTCTATAGGTTTTTTAAATCAACCCCATTTTAAATTAGTGCATGCACTATTTTTGGTGCAGTCCGCTGCAGTTTCAGCCCATTTAAATGAATAGGCTGAAACTGCACTGCACCCGGATTGCATGTGAATCGCACGTATATGCACAACGTGTTCATGTGCAATTCATGGTGTGAACTGGCCCTTAAATATAACTATTTTTAAAAGAAGAATTCTAGGCATGGTATATTTTTACTGAATTACATTGGTCCAGCTTGGACCAAAGTATAATGTACTATATCTCACAAAAGTGAGTACACCGCTCACATTTTTTGTAAATATTTTGTGATAACACTGAAGAAATGACACTTTGCTACAATGTGAAGTAGTGAGTGTACAGTTTGTATAACAGTGTAAATTTGCTGCCCTCTCAAAAAAACTCAACACAGCCATTAATGTCTAAACCACTGGCAACAAAAGTAAGTACACCCCCTAAGTGGAAATGTCCAAATTGGGCCCAAAGTGGCAGTATTTTGTGTAGCCACCATTATTTTCCAGCACTGCCTTAACCCTCTTGGGCATGGAGTTCACCAGAGCTTCACAGGTTGCCACTGGAGTCCTCTTCTACTCCTCCATGATGATATCATGGAGCTGGTGGATGTTAGAGACCTTGCGCTCCTCCAACTTCCATTTGAGGATGCCCCACAGATGCTTAATAGGGTTTAGGTCTGGAGATATGCTTGGCCAGTCCATCACATTTACCCTCAGCTTCTTTAGCAATGCAGTGGTCGTCTTGGATGTGTGTTTCGGGTCGTTATCATGTTGGAATACTGCCCTGCGGCCCGGTCTCTGAAGGGAGGGGATCATGCTCTGCTTCAGTATGTCACAGTACATGTTGGCATTCATGGTTCCCTCAATGAACTGTAGCTCCGCAGTGCCGGCAGCACTCATGCAGCCCCAGACCATGACACTCCCACCACCATGCTTGACTGTAGGCAAGACACACTTGTCTTTGTACTCCTCACCTGGTTGCTGCCACACACACTTGGCACCATCTTAACCAAATAAGTTTATCTTGGTCTCATCAGACCACATGACATGGTTCCAGCAACTCATGTCCTTAGTCTGCTTGTCTTCAGCAAACTGTTTGCGGGCCTGATTGTGCATCATCTTTAGCAGAGGTTTCCTTCAGGAACGACAGCCATGCCGACCAATTTGATGCAGTGTGCAGCGTATGGTCTGAGCACTGACAGTCTGACCCCCCTTTCCTTCAACCTCTAAAGCAATAATAGCAGCACTCATATGTCTCTTTCCAAAAGACAACCTCTGGATATGACGCTGAGCACTTGCACTCAACTTCTTTGGTCGACCATGGCGAGGCCTGTTCTGAGTGGAACCTGTCCTTTTACATCGCTGTATGGTCTTGGCCACTGTGCTGCAGCTTAGTTTCAGGGTCTTGGCAATCTTCTTATAGCCTAGGCCATCTTTATGTAGAGCAACAATTCTTTTTTTCAGATCCTCAGAGAGTTCTTTGCCATGAAGTGCCATGTTGAACTTCCAGTGACCAGTATAAGAGAGTGAGAGCGATAACACCAAATTTAACACACCTGCTCCCCATTCACACCTGAGACCTTGTAACGTTAAAGAGTCACATCACACCGGAGAGGGAAAATGGCTAATTGGGCCCAATTTGGACATTTTCACTTAGAGAGCATGAGAGAGTGAGAGCGATAACACCAAATTTAACACCCCTGCTCCCCATTCACACCTGAGACCTTGTAACACTAAAGAGTCACATGACACCGGAGAGGGAAAATGGATAATTGGGCCCAATTTGGACATTTTCACTTAGAGGTGTACTCACTTTTGTTGCCAGCGGTTTAGACATTAATGGCTGTGTGTCGAGTTATTTTGAGGGGACAGCAAATTTACACTGTTATACAAGCTGTACACTCACTACTTTACATTGTAGCAAAGTGTAATCTCTTCAGTGTTGTCACGTGAAAAGATATAATAAAATATTTACAAAAATGTGAGGGGTTTACTCACTATTGTGAGATACTGTATATACAGTGCCTTGCAAAAGTATTCGGCCCCCTTGAACTTTTCAACCTTTTGCCACATTTCAGGCTTCAAACATAAAGATATAAAATTTTTATTTTTTGTGAAGAATCACCAACAAGTGGGACACAATTGTGAAGTGGAACGAAATCTATTGGATTGTTGAAACTTTTTTAACTAATAAAAAAATGAAAAGTGCGGCGTGCAAAATTATTCGGCCCCCTTGCGTTAATACTTTGTAGAGCCACCTTTTGCTGCGATTACAGCTGCAAGTCGCTTGGGGTATGTCTCTATCAGTTTTGCACATCGAGAGACTGAAATTCTTGCCCATTCTTCCTTGCAAAACAGCTCGAGCTCAGTGAGGTTGGATGGAGAGCGTTTGTGAACCGCAGTTTTCAGCTCCTTCCACAGATTCTCGATTGGATTCAGGTCTGGACTTTGACTTGGCCATTCTAACACCTGGATACGTTTATTTGTGAACCATTCCTTTGTAGATTTTGCTGTATGTTTGGGATCATTGTCTTGTTGGAAGATAAATCTCCGTCCCAGTTTCAGGTCTTTTGCAGACTCCAACAGGTTTTCATCCAGAATGGTCCTGTATTTGGCTGCATTCATCTTCCCCTCAATTTTAACCATCTTCCCTGTCCCTGCTGAAGAAAAGCAGGCCCAAACCATGAAGCTGCCACCACCATGTTTGACAGTGAGGATGGTGTGTTGAGTGTGATGAGCTGTGTTGCTTTTACGCCAAACATATCGTTTTGCATTGTGGCCAAAAAGTTGGATTTTGGTTTCATCGGACCAGAGCACCTTCTTCCACATGTTTGGTGTGTCTCCCAGGTGGCTTGTGGCAAACTTTAGACGAGACTTTTTATGGATATCTTTGAGAAATGGCTTTCTTCTTGCCAATCTTCCATAAAGGCCAGATTTGTGCAGTGTACGACTGATTGTTGTCCTATGGACAGACTCTCCCACCTCAGCTGTAGTTCTCTGCAGTTCATCCAGAGTGATCATGGGCCTCTTGGCTGCATCTCTGATCAGTCTTCTCCTTGTCTGAGCTGAAAGTTTAGAGGGACAGCCAGGTCTTGGTAGATTTGCAGTGGTCTGATACTCCTTCCATTTCAAAATGATCGCTTGCACAGTGCTCCTTGGGATGTTTAAAGCTTGGGAAATCTTTTTGTATCCAAATCCGGCTTTAAACTTCTCCACAACAGTATTACGGACCTGCCTGGTCTGTTCCTTGGTCTTCATGATGCTCTCTGCGCTTTCAACAGAACCCTGAGACTATCACAGAGCAGGTGCATTTATACAGAGACTTGATTACACACAGGTGGATTCTATTTATCACCATCAGTCATTTAGGACAACATTGGATCATTCAGAGATCCTCGCTGAACTTCTGGAGTGAGTTTGCTGCACTGAAAGTAAAGGGGCCGAATAATTTTGCACGCACCACTTTTCAGTTTTTTATTTGCTAAAAAAGTTTAAAATATCCAATAGATTTCGTTCCACTTCACAATTGTGTCCCACTTGTTGGTGATTCTTCACAAAAAATAAAAATTTTATATCTTTATGTTTGAAGCCTGAAATGTGGCAAAATGTTGAAAAGTTCAAGGGGGCCAAATACTTTTGCAAGGCACTGTACTATACCTGGCTGATGGAAGCTGGAAATCACTGAAGTAGACACTCCAGTGATCTCCACTTCCTTCTGGGTCCCATGCTAAACGGCTGGCCTGCTGCATTGTGAATATAGGGGGTTGGCCGCTCAGTACAGGCACCATTCAGAGAATGCTATGCATTTTCCTGAATAAATGCAAAGCATTCTCTCATTGGACGAGATAGAGAGGGGTGGAGGGTTGGTGACGTCACAATCTCCACCTTATTTAATCAAAGAACACTTTGCAAGCAAAGCATTCTCTGAAGGGCTTTAGGCCGAGCGGCCCACTCCCTGTATTCACACTGCATCAGGCCCAGGAAGCAGGTACAGAATATATATATAGGTACATTGGTCCAAGATGTAAAAATACACCATGCCTAGAATCTTACATTTTTTGTTTTATTTTATTTAACCAGCTAAGGGACCGAGGCATATAGCAAGTGCATTTTAACATTTGCACAAAATAAAACACAGTGGACCAACATCAGCAGATAACATGGTTCCCCAAATCATCACTGACTGTGGAAACTTCACACTGGACCTCATGCAACTTGGTTTCTTGCCTCTCCACTCTTCCTCCAGACTCGGGGACCTTGATTTCCAAATGAAATGCAAAATTTTCACAGTCTGTGATGATTAAGGAAACCATGTCATCCGCTGGTGTTGGTCCACTGTGTTTTATGAAGTCCAAAGTCAGCGCAGCCCTCTACCAGGAAATTCTAGAGCACTTTATGCTTCCCTCTGCTGATAAGCTGTATGGAGATGCTGATTTCATTTAACAGCAGGACTTGGCACCTGCCCACACGGCCAAAAGTACCAATACCTGGTTTAATGATCACGGTATCACTGTGCTTGATTGGCCAGCAAACTCGCCTGACCTAAACCCCATAGAGAATCTGTGGAGCATTGTCAAGAGGAAGATGGGAGACATCAGACCCAACAATGCCAACAAGCTGAAGGCCGCTATCAAAGCAACCTGGGCTTCCATAACACCTCAGCAGTGCCCCAAGCTGATCCCCTCCATGCCACACCGCATTGATGCAGTAATTCATGCAAAATGAGCCCCGACAAAGTATTGAGTGCATACTATACTGTACATGGACATACTTTTCAGTAATCCAACATTTCTGTATTAATGTACAAAATAATTCTGCGCTGCCCTAAAGAGAAAACAGCAGCTAACACGGCCAACAAGATATATGCCAAGTAAAGAGAGAACAAAATAAGTGTAGCGCTAAAAAGGTTTTAAAATGTCCAACATCAGAGATAACAAAGTAAACCAGCAGTCCCAAACATGGAATATGGGAGGAAATCATCCATATATATTAATCCCGATGTTAGAAAGTCCTCTGAAGGTATATGACTTCAAACACGGAGCAAATCAATAGGTGTATGACATCTAAGGTGAAGACAGACACACCACCACCAACAATGAAGAGGCTTACCAGATTGAATGGACCCAAAGGGGCATACGCCGGGTTGGGTCAGACAAAGCTTAGGTGGTCAGTGGCTGTAGATTGCCCGGAGGGGTGATGTTTATGGAATGAACCGTAGGTTGTTGTGTCCCTCGGAACGATGTTAGGAACCAAGTAGTGGTGATGGCAAGTAGGAAAAAAGGAAGGAAGGCCACATAGTGTGAATCCGTAAACAAATATGGAATTTATTAAAAATAAAGAAATACACTCACATGTAAATCCATTAAAAAACAGTGCTGTAAAGAAGTGGCGGCAGTGGGGTCCTACCCGATGCGTTTTGTCCTCTTAGACGTCGTCTGGGGGGGTCTAAGAGGACGAAAACGCGTCGGGTAGGACCCAAACGCCGCCAATGGATTTACATGTGAGTGTATTTCTTTATTTTTAATAAATTCCTTATTTGTTTACGGATTTACATTCCTTCCTTCCTTTTTTCCTACTTGCCATCACCACTACTTGGTTCCTAACATCGTTCCGAGGGACACAACAACCTACGGTTCATTCCATAAACATCACCCCTCCGGGCCATCTACAGCCACTGACCACCTAAGCTTTGTCTGACCCAACCCGGCGTTTGCCCCTTTGGGTCCATTCAATCTGGTAAGCCTCTTCATTGTTGGTGGTGGTGTGTCTGTCTTCACCTTAGATGTCATACAGCTATTGATTTGCTCCGTGTTTGAAGTCATATGCCGCGTACACACGGTCGTACTTTTCGTCTACAAAAGTCCAACGGACGCTGACGGACTAAAGCTGGCTGGTAATCCGATCGTGTGTGGGCTTCTCCGGACTTTCAACGTACTTTTTTAGCCTCAAATCCGACGTACTTTAGATTTGAAACATGCTTCAAAACTTTTACTTCGTAACTACGACGGACCCCGAAGTCCGCTCGTCTGTATGCTAGTCCGACGGACAAAAAAACGACGCATGCTCATAAGCAAAAACTAAACGGAAGCACTCGGTCTAGTAAAACTAGTGTTCGTATTGTAGGTAGCACATTCATCACGCTGCAAAATCTGTGATCGTTGAATGCAGCGCATTTTATTTCTTCATTACGAATGCTCTATAAAGAACGAAGGTGTTTTGCTGTTCATATTCAGAGTTCTCCCAAACTGATTTCTGGATTCTTTTTCTCTTTGATCTCATGAATGATATAGTATGCTTTTTAAAAACAATGTTTCCATACTAATATAATACTTTTTACCTTTTTTTTTTTTTTGGTTTTTTTTTGTGTGGAATCATATTTTCTTGTAATTTTTATCCAGATATTTATTTTATGATTGGTGTTGAACTTTTTTATATGTTTATCTCTATATTTTTAATTTTCATTTTTTGGTGTTTGTAAAGTTACCACAAATAACCCATTTGTATTTTTTTTTTTTTGTTTTTTGTTTTTATTTTTTTTTTTTTAATTTTTTAGGTTTGTAAAGTTACCACAAATAACCCATTTGTATTTTTTTTTTTTGTTTTTTGTTTTTATTTTATTTTTTTTAAATTTTTTAGGTTTGTAAAGTTACCACAAATAACCCATTTGTATTTTTTTTTTTAATTTTTTTTTTATATTTTTTAGGTTTGTAAAGTTACCACAAATAACCCATTTGTATTTTTTTTTTTTGTTTTTTGTTTTTATTTTTTTTTTTTTTAATTTTTTAGGTTTGTAAAGTTACTACAAAGAACCCATTATAATGTTTTTTTTTTCTAGTGATTATTTTTTATTTTTAAGATAAAGTTAACCCAAAGCACCGTTTTTGGTTATGTATATTTTTGTTCTTTCCCAGACTTACCACTCGAACATTATTAACATTAGTAATGTATTTTTGTTGTGTTTTTGCAAACTCAATGAGATTGTTGTCCCTTGATAATTTAACATTGTGTGTAAAATCAATGATTTAAAAGAAAACACATAAAATCTTTTGCTAAACTCAAAAAAAGATCCATTTATTCATGGTCAAAATAAAAAAAAAGAGGAAGTCAACGCTGGAAAAAGTCTGTGTACCAGAAAATTGGGATCTTGAGGAGTCCATATAAGAGGGAGCACAATCTGGTCCAAGAATCCCAGAGATCAACAGCACCAGCAGATGATATAGATGTCCCCAGACTGTGGTACTACAACAGCCTGCGTCTTCTGTCAGACCAGACTGAACCCAGGTCATCACTTTCTTCTCTTCCCTGCAGCCTTCCCTCCACGCTGCCCTGCACCCTTCCCTGCAGCCTTCCCTGTAGCCTTCTTTGGAGGCTGTGGCTGTGGTGTTTCAGTTGTGGCAGGAGGAGGAGGAGGAGGAGGAGGAGGAGGAGGAGGGGGGGCTGCCTCATGTAGTTGTGTGTTTCGGGTTAGCGTGCCCTGCAGCCCCTTCTGGATAGTTTCCCCAAATAGGCGCTCGCAAATGAGACGCTGCTCCCAGTCCATTTGTAGAAGCCTGCTGGCTAAGTAGCAGCCATAGGCCTCTTCTGCTTCGGGGGGGCTCCTCAAAAAACGTGTGGCCTCTTGCATGAGGCGCAGGGATGCCTCCTGTGTGACGGCCCCCTTCCTGGCCCTTTTTTTGGGAAGGCGGAGGGGAGGCACTTGGGATTGGGTCATGCTCCTACTGGGCCCAGCCACCTCACTGGGACCAGCCACCTCACTTGGCCCAGCCACCTCACTGGGACCAGCCACCTCCTGCCTGACACTGGGCCCAGCCTCCTCCAGGATGATGGGGAATCTGGCCTCCTCCAGGCTGTCCATGGGCCCGGTCTCCTCCTGCCTGCCACTTTCCACACATTCCTCCTGGATGGACTCATCCTGTGTATAAAAAAAGGACATAGTTTTAGTATATTTTTTGGGGTTCATCAATGACACACAATTTATTTCTCATGACTAGCAAATTTAATGTGAATACATCTCTTTAATAAAAGAGTCTAATCAGACACCCTAATTTTTTCTAGCAGGTGCCAAACATATTTAGCTACTCCTGTCAATTGATATGTCTACACAATTTTGAGTGCAAAAATCTGTGAGAAAATTCTAACAT